>JAINUW010000474.1:0-618879 GCA_020205615.1 Panax quinquefolius
AAGCCTAATACATAGAATGGATGCTAAACCAGTTCCCTCGAGGCTGTGTGAAGCCGGGAACCTACATCAAATGCAGATCAACATCAGGATCCTTGACTCCTCATCAAATAGGAAATAAGGAAGATTAAAGATCTAACTTAATACCTCATTTGTGTGCAGGTATGCTGAAGGATGCCTACTCAAGTCACCTAGAAGATCTGGGTTCGCCACATGAATACCTGGAAATTCCCTACGGGGAACACGTACAGCAGGAGCAAGAACCTCAATCGGTGCGTCCTCCTCCTCGTCCTCGACATTCGACACTTCAACCCGGATAGGATGTATCACCGCCTCCACTAGACGACAAGGCTGTCTGACAGACCGAAGCTGAAGCTCTTCAGAAGCCCTCCTCCGTACACCTGAAGTGGTCCTATGGGAACTACTCGACTGATCTGGATCCATAATATCTGGACAACAAGTCTCCAAATCACCTCAGAAAGGGTGTGGTAAATTCTTACCTATAGCTTTTTAAAATGCATCTTATGATTACATGCATGCATGCATTGTTTTAACATACATCTACAGTAGAGTTGAAAATGCATGGCTACTCAATTCCTACATTTTGGAAAATTTTGCCATAGCCCCCTTTGTAAATGGGACTATCCACATGCACATAGGCATGACTAGGTGGCCATTCAGTAGCACACCTATACACAATCATATACATCCTACATGCATTATCACATCATAGTAAAAAACTATAAGTGTAGTCTAATTACCATGATTATTTTACTTTTTCTACCTTTACTCATTTATCCTCAGATAGGATAAGAAATGACAGTAAAAGGTGCCAATTTGACAGTTTCAAAAGTTAAATTTTTTCACATCATTATGTTCAGCATGGTTTAATACTAATATTTGCTATGTTGAATATTTTTTATCAAGTCATATCAGCATGCATATTCACTACTATGTGTCTAAATGAATTTTATGTGACAAGTCACTTTCCAACAGATAGAAACTGGAAAAAATACAAGCATATGTTACCAGGATAGTGAAGAACGCTTGTACGGTGGCAGAATATGCAGAAAGTTAACCGAACTCAGTAGATTTGAAGAAGAGCTCTCAGATTTTCTTCGCAGTGCAGCTTGAAAATGACTTATGAAACCAACCTTTGGGCTTTACATAATCATGATTGGCCGCAGGTCCACCTGCGGCTGCTGCAGGTCAATCTGCGGCACTCATACATGGGTCCCACACCTCCGGCTCACTCCAATTAGAGTTGCAAAGGAGGTCTCACAAGCTGAAAAGGCTAAATCAGGAACAAAAATGCTACGCGATTGAGCGGAATAGCCTAAAAACCTGGTTTTGTACGGGTCAGAATTGAACTCCCGTCATCTCATTAGTATTCACCTGAATGCAAGGTATACTATACCGATGAGCTCAGTTTCCACAAATCATACTCGGCAATACCCCACAAAGGTCTGATGCCATCATTGCAGGGTCTCAACCCTAAACCTCCACGACGGGGGTTACAACACAAAACCACGAAATGCTAAACCTCCCTGGTGGGGGTTACAACGCCAAAGTTATAAACATCTATATATCCCCGGTGGGGGTCACAACACACATCTTTCAAGCATCTACGTATCCCCGACGGGGGTTACAGTGCATTCTCAACCATTGATACACACATCAATGAGGGCCAAGTAGCCTTGACGTCACCTCAGCCGATGGCAAGTAAACCCATCGAATCAACTTAGCCACGTATCCCCGGCGGGGGTTTACAACGCAGTGCAACCATTGACACATACATTAAGGAAGGTCAAGTAACCTTAACAATCCACCCAACAGGGATCTATCCAGTGATACACACATCAACGAAGGTCGGGCAACCCTGACAACAATAGACTGTTGGCATTAACTCCGACAAAACGAGGAAATATGTTATACACATCCTTAAAAAGACAAAGTTTTATCCCCACAAATCTCTTGCACACAAGAGGCACCTCTATGGATTATAAGTCAGTGTCTAGGATTCGAGACTTTGGTGATAGCCCCAACGTCAACATCATTGAAGACTTGGATTGCATGTCCAAGGCATCAATAATTGTCATCCCAACAGGATTAACTGACAATCATGCATCAAACATTTGTATCATATTACTGCACATAGCATCATGTTTATCTTCTTGCATTTCAAGTGTCTAGGATTCTTTATCCTATCCATGCCTTGCATTGCATGAATATGATAAAGAGGGGCATCTATAGACACTCGAAAATTTGTGCACACCTGTTACTAACATTGCAGGAGGGCAGATTCGTCTTTTCGAGATAACCCTGGAAGATAACTTACATCCATTCCGGATACTACTGGAAGTTCAAGTTCAAAACCCGGGACACACACCGGGAACATAATTTCCAAACCCGAAACACACACTGGAAAGATCATTTCCAACCTCGGAGATAACCCCGAGTTTTTTCCATGGCGATAACCCCAAGGAATGTTGTTGTAGTTCCAACGATAACTCCGAAAATGCTTGTTTCAAACACATACTATCAACTTCAAGCTCAAACCTCCTGCCGAGGCACTCATCCCTCAGACCCGGAGATAACAATGGGTAGAAAGGCACACTCACAAGATGACCTTGCGACGTTAAAACACTTGCAGCAGTCCAATCTCAGATGTAACCCTGAGCAACATCTGCTTTCAACTTAAATCGGCGACAACCACGACGAAGAGTCAAACGTCATCTTACCACATCAACACCTGCGCGTCGTCTCAACACTTCATACATACATACATCCATACAACAATTTCCCACAAGAACTGAGGAGTTACAATCCCGAGTGACTATTACGCGTGGCAGTACACTGAATATAATTTGAAGCTTGAAGACTATGGGCATGGTCCCCTCTTCCTAACTTCGTACAACCTCTAATCCATGTCATTGCGTAACTCTCGACATAAGCGGTCCAAAGAAGGTCACATACACCTCGTTCGAATGCTCGAATTGAAGTTCTGCAAGTTCGAGCGGATATTACAGTGCTCGAGTGCACATACTTCGAGGCGACGGACCCGCTGGCCTGGGGACCCTCGACCACCACCATGTGTGTATCTGCGGTGCCGCAGTACACCGCGACCATCGATCTATAAATATATACCTTGGGGTCAACCATTTGAAGAAGAGAAAAGAGAGAAAAGGCGAGGAAGCCCTATCCAATTTACTCTATATACACCCATATTGAGTGTTTCCTCAGTTTAAACATCTGTTAGCTCACATATAGCTATACTTTTATCCGGTGGGAGCTGAGTGTATATCCACATAGAGTCATAGAAGTCTACATTGGCAGCCCACTGTAAGCCTTCTTACATTCTATAAAGCCTTTTTTTCATATTAGCACACACTGTTATACACATTGATAGTCGTGTTATGTGTGTTTGCCCGGACTTCGGTCTGTGCTTTTCATTTTTGTCTGTATATATATACTTATATATATGTATATATTTTATATATGGACTAATATTATCGAGTTATGCCTTGATTGAGCCTAGACTTATGCCTGGAGCGTTTACTTGCTTATATATATATATACTTATATATATAAATTGTGGTCAGACTCTGTCTGATGAGCCTAAACTTATGTCTGGAGCATTTCTTTGCTTTTATATATATACATATATATATAAATAACTGTTTGTCAGACATATCTGATGAGCCTGGATTTTATATCCTAGCATTTACTCGCTATATATATATATACTTATATATATATAATTGTTTCGGACATATCCGATGAGCACGGATTTACATCAAAGTGCGTTTATCGCTTTTATATATATATATATATATATATATATATATATTTCGTCCTGCCTAGAGTTTACTTCATGGCAATTGATTGCTTTTACAGCTTTATTTACATTTAAATCCCGCTGGAGTTTACTTACGTGGCGGTTGATCGCTTTTTACAACTTTATTTACATTTTCGTCCCACACGGAGTTTACTTCGTGGTGGTTGATCATGTCCATATATATATATATATATATATATATATATATATATATATATATATATATATATATGTGCATATGTATATATAATTACCGCTTTTATATATTTACATTTTCGATCCCCATGGAGTTTCTTCGTGGTGGTTGATCATGTATATATATATTTACTGCTTTTATATATATAACTTCTTACTGCTTTCCATACAAACTGCAGTATTATGTGAGCCTAGGAATCATGTGATCACAGATTCAGCCCTATGAATCTAGAATTGGTTCCCGTTATGGACGTTTTTCAACTGTAATCAGCTTGTACATTATTTACAGTGTCTGAATTTCCTTAGATGGCTATCATGCCCATGAGGAGTTTGGCACTGCTGTATATTATTTTCTCGAAGATGCCTCGTATCTCGAAAATAAAAGTAAGCAAGTCGAACATTTAATAATAAAATGGAAGTAACAAAGGCCTCAATTACTATTGAGCACAGGGTTCGAAAAACCTCTTTTTACAAAACTTCATTGATATATTTGGTTAAAACTAAATTTTTCTATAAATTCAAACCCTTTGTATATAGGTGCGAACGAGGTACAACACTACTTCCAAATAATTGCACATTGATCCATACACACACACACACATATTCATATAATAGTTTCTTTGAAAAGTGGTGGTCACCGTGGCAACACGGATGTCAGGGGATGCCTAACACCTTCTCTCCGCATAATCAAGGCCCCGAACTCAAATGAATCTCAGTTTCACAGACCCGTTTAGCAGTGTCACATCACTGGGTCAGTGTGCAAATCTTTTCAGTTGCGTTGGTGTAACCAGTTAAATACACCAACTGGCGACTCTTAAAGTCAAATCGTCGACATTATACATGTCGGAACTTTTTCACTTGTTTTTTCAAACAAATCTCACATTAACATGAGAACACCAAAAAACAAGTAACGAAAAGGGACACTAAAAAATCCCGACGTCGACAGCATGCATTTTCACTACTATGGTTTTGAAGCATTTTATATGATATCTCACTTTCTAACAGTCAAAACTGGAAAAGAAAACATGTAAATGTTATTAGGATAGTGAAGAACAGTTGTATGGTGACATATTTTACAAAAAGTAGCCCAAAATCAGTAGATCTGAAGATGAAATCTCGGATTTTCTGTGCGACTTCAAGTTGATAATGACTTATGAAATGGAAAGGCAAGTGAAATATAACCCACGGGTGGCTGTGATGCCCCCAAATTCAGACCACTCATGTCTCGAATTCGTTTTATCACGTACTACAAATCTAATGACTAAATAACATCTTAATTCAACGAAAATAATAGAATAGATTACATTTATATAATATAATCATTCACGTCCCAAGGGTTCGTAACTTAAACATCTCATACATATCTTAAACATACATAAATATAACCTAGACATAACTAATACATAACACAATTTATATCATTACATGAACATTATAATCTCAAGTAAATATAAACTACTTTGTAGCTTTGTCCTTGCCCTTATCAGTGCCTAAGGGATCGTCTTGCTCTGCCTTAATTGAAATATTTTTAGGGAAAGCAAGAATGAGTAACAAGTTTGCCCAACAAATAATATAGCAATAAGGGTGCTCAATATAATTTTAAATTTCTCAAGGGTACAATAATAATGATAGTTCAAAGATAGCAAGAAGTATAAATGCTTCTCAACAATTGTCGCTAAGGACATAAAAATATCAATAAGATTAAATACTAAATCAGTTTGAGGTTTCAAATTTATGAATACTGAGCAGTCACTAAGGACTATGAACTTCTACTAGAATTAACAGTATTATACTGATAATCCAACAAAATTGACTACAACAGGTGATCACCCTAAAGTATCCTACGTTATGCATGTCGTATAATCGTACTCAAGTGCGCACGTCGGTCTCCCGATAAATATAGTTTTCCCTTCAAAGAAGGTTGTTCATCTCAGTCAATACACGATTTCTCAACAATCAATTGGTTTGGATCGCTTTCAAATTATTATTTAGGTCTAGCTGAATCAATTTGCATATACCACTCTATAAATGTATATACGAATAATTATAAGTTCAATAATCGGAATCAAATTTCAAGAATATAAACAACTCTATTCTAACTATGAAGTATTATGTCATAAGATAAGAATCATAAGGTGTAGATACTTGCATAATAACCAAAGTTGTGTAAGTTAGAAACTTGCTCAATATAAAATAGAGTTCGGATAACTCATTGAACTTAGTGTTCCATAAACCGGGCTAGCTCATTGAACTTCACCGCGTATTGCGCCACCGTCATATCTCCCTACTTAAGTTCTAAGAACTTCACCTCCATCCCATTCTTCATGCTTTTCGGGAAATAGTTCTCAAAAAGCAACATCTTGAATCTCTCCCACGCTATTATCCGTTCTCCAGCTCTTTGCTGATTCATTTCACACTAGTAGTTTGCTTCACCTCTCATCATGTAGGTGGCAAACACCGTCTTCTGGTCTTCACCCACACGAGTGATGGTGAAAGCCTTCTCCATCTCCTTGATCCACGTCTATGCCACGATCGGATCGGTAGTACCCATGAATTTTGGAGGTCCTACACTCCTAAAGTCTTTAAAGTTCATAACTGGTACTGCCTAGGGATTGGGTGGTACTGGTTCATTTCTTTCCCTAAGAGTTTCCCCTAACAAATCTACTAGCCTTTGTATAGGGTCTACTTGCCCTCTCTCACCATTAACCGACCCTTCTGGTGCGTTTAGTCTACTTCTGGGCGGCATTTTTCTGCATCACAAAATTTTCATTTTTAATATCTATTTAAATTACTTAAACATTTCTCAATGAAAAAGAATAAAATTTTATAACACATTTCTGAATAAGATCATTTATATTCATATGCCAAATCAGTACATCAATATGATCATCCCTAGCATACTTATATAAATGTCAACACGTATCCCCTAATATCACAAAAGATGGGGATAAATACTAACATATTACCCCTATAACTATTTTACAAAAGTTTGGGGTTCACATAGTTATCCCATACCTCACACAAATGATTGGGATTACAACCACAAATCATAAATGACTACCAATACTACTACTGAACAATTAACACCTAGACCTCAATCTATCATCCCACACTCCACGATGCTATTGTATTCCTTCTGTGTTATGTGTGCCACCAAATCTCGGCTTATAGTGTGTCGAGTATGTCTCTGCTCCGCTGGGTAATGATATATCCCATCAATCAATCTTTCAATGGTCGTGCACAAAGCATATCCCATCTAGTTCATCTTCATCCTCTTGCATCTCACCTCATCTTCTAAATCATTAACCCTATCATTGGCTTCCTCCAAATTTTCTTCAAAGTGAATCCTCTCCATCACTTCCATCTCCAGTTGTGCACGGAGAACCTCCTTCTCAGCTTTCTCACTAGGCTCCCTTTGTTAAGACTCCTCTAGCTTACCTACCAATTCCACATTCTTGGCTATCAAACGGTGAAAAAGAGTGCCCATCTGTACTCCCACTTCCTTATGATACACAAGTTCTACTTCTAGCTCCTACATCTTTAGTTGTCTCTCAAGAGCCTTAGCCTCTCACTCCTCGACTCTACATCCTAACTCCAAAATCTGCTCCTCATACTCCCCTAGCATCTGATCCTCAAATGTAGTATCATCCAGATCTTCTACGGGCTCATCCTCCATAGGCTCGTCCTCCATAGGCTCCTCTTCTAGGTCAGACTCTACGGGAAATAGCTCCATCTCCTCCTCCTCCTAATCATCATTGATAAGAGCCACTACCAAATTGGGCTTCGCTATCAATGGTGCCTCATACACCATGTGTATATCTCAGGGCTCCTCTACTACCACTCTACTTAGTCCTCCCATGTCAGTCATCCTACAACCACAAACATAAGACAAACAAACAAAAACTCCATTAGGATGTTAAATAAAACACAAGTTCATTGTATAGAATAAAATTATATTCCATAACACATTAAGTCTCTCTCTATTGAAACTCTACATAAGTTTAATCCCTTCCTATCTTCTAAGTTCTTCTCAGTTATAATCTAAGGACCCACGCTCTTAAGGTTATAACTACAGCTTTGATACCAATCTGTGACACCACCAAATTCAGACCACTCACGTCTCAAATTCGGTGTATCATGTACTACAAATTTAATGACTAAATAACATATTAATACAATGGAAATAACAGAATAGATTACATTTATGTAATATAATCATTCACGTCCCAAGGGTTCGCAACTTAAACATCTCGTACATATCTTTAACATACATAAACATAGCCTAGACATAACTAATATATAACATAATTTATGTCATTACATGAACATAATAATCTCAACTAAATATAAACTACTCCGTAGCTTTGCCCTTGCCCTTATCAGTGCCTGAGGGTCCACCTTGTTCTACCTTAATTAAAATGTTTTTAGGGAAAACAAGAATGAGTAACAAGTTATCCGAGCAAATAATATAGCAATAAGGTTGCTCAATATAGTTTTAAATTTATCAAGGGTACAACAATAATGACATTTCAAAGATAGCAAGATGTATTAATGGTTCTCAATTATAGTCACTAAGGTCAGAAAAATATTAATAAGATTCAATACTTAATCAGTTCAAGGTTTCAAATTTATGAATACTGAGCAATCACTAATGACTATGAACTTCAACTATAATTAATAGTATTATATTGATAATCCAACAAAAATGAGTACAACAGGTGGTTAGCCTAAAGTATCCTACGTTATTTATATCGTTTAATCTTACTCAGGTGTGCACGTCGGTCTCCCGACAAATATAGTTTTCCCTTCAAAGAAGGTTGTTCATCTCAATCAATACAAGATTCTGCACCAATCAATTGGTTTGGATTGCTTTCAAATTATGATTTAGGTCTAACCGAATCAATTGGCATAGACCGCTCTTTAAATATATATACGAATAATTATAAGTTCAATACTCGAAATCAAAGTTCAAGAATATAAATAACTCTATTCTAACTATGAAGTATTATGTCATAAGATAAGAATCTTAAGGTGTAGATACTTGCATAATAACCAAAGTTGTGTAAGTTAGAAACTTTCTCAATATAAAATAGAGTTTGGATAGCTCATTGAACTTAGTGTTCTGCAAACCAGGCTAGCTCATTGATTTTAGTCGCGTACTGCAGCACCATTATATCTGACTGCTTAAGTTCTAAGAACTTCACCTCCATCATATTCTTCATGCTTTTTAGGAAATTGTTCTCAGAAACAACATCTTGAACCTCTCCCACGCTATTATCCATTCTCCAGCTCTTTGTTGATTCTCTTCCCACCAGTAGTTCGCCTTGCCTCTCATCATGTAAGTGGGAAACACCGTCCTCTGGTCTTCCCCTGTCACGCCCCGAAATCTAGTCTATCTTTACAACCAAATTCCGTGCGTCACGAGTACATCATTCTTTCCAAACATACATCATTATATACTGAAATATAACAACATACATTCTCAATTCCTAGGTTCTAATACCTTATAACCTCGTTCATTACAAATAATGATAATTACATTATTGTTTTCATCTTACAAGAGTGACTTTCATCCGCCACCAAGGATACCTAACTGTTCATTAAACTAGTCTATAATTTAATTTTATCATTCTACATTACAAGTCTTCGCTTGATCTTCATGCTCATTCATCTAATGAATGGCACTTCTTCCAGATACCGGTCAGCTTGATCTTTACGTGATCCTTAAGTTCTTCTAATATCGTACGCTGAAATGTTTTTCATTTAAAGCAAGTGTGAGCATTCAATTTCCCAGCAAGTCATAATAGTTGAACAAACAACTTCAAGAATTCAAACATTCCTTTAGAACTTCAATAATCGAACAAAGGTTATGAAGCAGCTTGAATAATAGGAATAATCTCGATTCCTATCATTTTAAGACATTAGTCACATTTAATTTGAAATACTTTCATTCTTCTACATTTTCCATACACATCATGTCTGGCTAGAATCAATAGCACATACTTAACAATAATGGTTCACGTATAAACAGAATATTCTCTTATTGCACAGTTCAATCATGGAATAATTAATCTCATAGAAACACCGAAGTGTTCAAATTATGGCAGAAGGACTCATACGTTCTACCACCTTGTACAAATATCGCACATTCTCACATAGACAGAACTTCTCAAGTTCAACATCTGAGAAGTTTAAGAAACTAACATTCATTTAAAATATGAATGAAGTTAGGAAACTTGCCTTACGCATAGCTACAGCTTACGCTGAACTACTCATTCCAATCCCTATAAAACACATAAGGAAATAACACATACACCCATTAGTAATATATTTGACTTACGCATTGGTTTACATAACTTTACTTCATAGGGTTCGCATTCTTGTAATATAAGTTTACGGGACAACTTCCTTTATCGGTTTACGGCTTCATGACATACGGAGATGTCTTACTCAATACGTTCATCATCTTTAATGATTTGCATTCTTATCTTCTTCTTATAACTTCTATAGGACTCACCACACATTGCGTCTCTGCTTGTAGTTAATATGGTACTCTTAGTGGTTTCCCATAAACAACCAACAAACAAGTTCCCATCTCATCTACACTGCCATCATAGTGAGTTAGATCGGTTGCCAATTTCGTATATACCTTCTCTCTCTGAAGGAATTGTTTAGCCCAACTCCCATATGTTAACCATGAAAGGTTACGATTGTACCACAACCTAAACTTATCTTAACTTATTTGAACTATTAAACTATAATGTTCGTTAAGTCAATTTCTTATTCCTTATGACTTTCTGGCAAGGAAATGTCATACCTCAGGATTCATTCTTAATCCGACTCACATTCGGCTTTCATTAATCTTATTACCATTCATTACGGCTTTTTTGATAATTCATATCTTACTTAATATCTTCGTTATCCATTAAATGAACCCCATGTTCATTACTCATTCTTAATGTCGAAGCCATACCGTTCGTTGTATTCTAAGATCTATCGTTCATCGTAACAGCGTTACGTTTACAGCGTTTATACACTTTACACTTATCTCTCATTACCACAACATAACATCGAAATGTTATTCATTACCCTCGTCACTCAATGTCTAAAGAATCACAATCATAGTAATCGCCCGCATTCGTTTATCGCAACTACGGTCCCCGAATATTGGTCAGTAACCTGTGTTACATTCTTCGTCTTTTAATCTCGTTTAATCTTTTTGTTCAACCTTTACTAATGGTTTAAATGACTTGATTAAGTGTTACATTTTATAAACTACACGTTCATTAGCTTTTGTTACCCTTCCCCGAGATTTTGAGCAAAAAAGCTCACATTGGGCTTTGCGGCAAAGACCGCTAAGGCCATGGCTTGTCGGTTCCCCTTCACAATCTCTCGTCAGCAAGTCATTTCACTGCTATTGTGGCGCCCACCTCCTTGCTATTACTTGTGCTATGGCGCGAGTTTCTAGTGTCCAGCTTCCAAGTCTGGCGCTACGGTGCCACCTTACAAAGCCTGGCTGGCGCTGCGGCACCAACCCATAATTATTGAAAAAAATTTCTAAGTCTTAAATTATTTTGAGACGCTTACTTCCTGATCTCATAACTTATTCATTATACTCAGAACGAGATCGTTCCAAAGCCATTATCTTCCTTATCTTACATATTTCAATCCCCCTTGGGCAAAACTTTATTTTGAATCCGTTAACATACCATTCGATTGGCTTAATCTTTATTATTCGTTCATTTTATGTTATTAACATTTTTCGTTCGTTCGTCTGTAATTCGGTCATCTGAACTAGAAACTCGTTTTTTCTTGAGTCCATGACTCACATTTTCTACGTTCTATTACATTCTTATGAAACCCTACACGTTCGGGTTCATTTACACACTTTCTAATTCTCATTCTTCTTTTATAAAATTTTTGCCATAACTTCGTTACAGCTAAGTTTAATCTGTTCTTCATGAACGTTTCTACCGTTCCTAACCAAGCAATAAGCAACTAAATTATACGCGATGCTTTTAAACTTGTCCATCAACAACACTTATATTACGATGGTTTTAAATTTGTCCATCAACAACGTTCTTCGTGTTCTTCGTTCGTTCTTCATTTTTAACTGATATTTTGATTACGATTTCACTTTTTCTTAGAATTTGATGTTATAAAACACCATTCCTTACTTATTTCATCGAATCATTTATATGATTCATTCGGATCGCTCAAATTCATTACAAATCTTATACTTCGTTAAGAAATTTATAAAATAAACTTCGAATTCTTATTTCTTCATTTTCTCTTGATTTCAACCATATGAAATCATTCCTAACATCTTTTACTTCTTATTCTTATTCGAATTCGATGATTATCGTCCAATCGTGTGAATTCTGGCATAGCTTCGTTACTTATGATTTGATTATCATTTTAAATGGATTCTATCCATCATACTGACATTTTAACCTACTTATTACATCAACTTATTTTCATGATAAGTTATAACTTATTCTCCATTAGTTTTTAACTTATCAAAGTATAAACTACTTGTAGTTTTAATTCTCATGACTTATGATAATTTAAGTCCTTTAACCAACATTCTTACATCTTATTAACATATAACTTCAATCATGTAAACATGTTACAAGACTTAAAAGTTCTTCCTTAGTTCATAGTTTTTTTATGAACAAAGTACTTATTCTCGGCTTATTAGGACTTAAGTCCTTCAATTATTTCTTCCTATCATTCGTTGTATACATGATCATTAATCCACACTTCTCTTATCAACCTACAATGGTAGAGATGTAAGACTAATGACATGAAAGACTTACCCTTGTTAAACTAACTTTCTTCTTCTCTTTTCTAACAAATAAAAGCAACTTATTCTTGCTTATTCTCTCTAACCAATAAGTTAATTGCGTTGGATAAAATTAACAAGCAAATAATGAAATCCTATCTTTGTATTTATAGGAAAACCAAATTGAGGGCATATTAGACAATACTCCAAACCCACCTCCTTACTATTCAATTCCTAGATACTAAGTTAACTTGCCCACCAAATAAAATACTTGGCCATCACACTAATATCTTGGTCATCACATAATTGTCTTGGTCACCAAGATAATCAAATGATCATGGGTTGCCCCATGGGTTACCTTAACCCATTGGATCCTAGCTTAGGCTTGGATTTAATTAACTTAACTTAAACTTCTCATTAACAACCACTTGGGCTCTAACATTATACACACTTGGGCTCTAACATTATATTCCATTGGACTCAACAAATTGCTAAACAATCCATAAGTCCATTCCATTTGGCTAAAAGCCTTATTATATATTCTCTACTTATTATTCTCGTATTCTAACTCATATACTAATTCATAATATACGATATTCCATCCTTCATACATACCCGTATAATACTTCATATTCGTTATTTTGTACAATACATACGTATCATACGATCATTACATTCACTTCCTTAACGCTTTATTTTCCTTAGCATTCCCAAATTAAGTCCGAATGCGAAAAATTACATTTTCCATACTTGAATTATTGTAATCCAATTCACTTTGATATTCTATCATTACATATTTCTTGGAAATTCAAAAATAATTCCCAAGCAGAAATCGATGAATAGTGTTTTTTGAAAAATTTCTCGGAAAACTTTTATTTTCGTCTTAGAAATTCACACACTTTAATTCTCTCACGTGGTCAAAATACTACTAAGTTCCGACGTTTCTAGGTTATAGAACGACATTCATCTTGCTAACACGTAATAATAACAAGTAGTATAATTTTATTCATTATTTCATTAAATAAAATTATTTTACAAAGGATCCGAATTTCTCGGTCGTTACATTCTTCCCACCCTTATAAAGATTGTGTCCCAAGAATCTCGTCTCACATTACGCAAACAATTGAGAGTAATCCTTCTTCCATATCCCACATTGCCTCTTCTGCTTTGTGGTTCTTCCATAACACCTTCACAGAAGGTATTACTATGTTCCGCAGAACTTGCTCTTTTCTATTAATAATTTGAATTGGCATCTCTTCGTACGTTAAGTCCTTCTTGATATTAATTGGCTCATACTCTATTACATTCTTATAATTCGGCTTATAAGGACGTAACACGGACATGTGAAACACATTATGTATTCATTCTAAGTTTGGAGGTAATGCTATCATATAAGCTACCTCACCTACTCGTTTTAACACTTCAAAAGGTCCTATAAACCTTGGACTTAACTTTCCTTTCTTTCCAAAACGTATCTTTCCTTTCTAGGGAGATACCTTTAGAAACACGTAAGAGCCTACTTTAAACTCCTTATTCTCTTAATGTGAATCCGCATACTTTTTTTGTCTGTCTTGAGCTGCTACAAGACTCATTCGTATTAACTTCACCAAATCCGCTGTTTGCTGCACCAATTCTAGCCCTAACATTCGGCGTTCTCCCAATTTGTCCCCACACAATGGTGTTCTGCATTTCCTCCCGTACAAAGCTTCATAAGGCGGCATACCTATGATTGCATGATAACTATTATTATACGCAAACTCTACTAATGGTAGATGATCATCCCAACTACCCTTGAAATCCATGACGTAAGATCTTAACATATCTTCTAACGTCTGAATTGTTCTCTCGCTCTGTCCATCGGTTTGTGGATGATACGCCGTACTCAGCTTCAACTACATTCCCAACTGCTCATGTAGACTCCTCCAAAAGTTCGATGTGAATCGTGGATCACAATCTGACACAATCGATACTAGTACTCCATGTTTGGAAATTATTTCCTTAACATAAATTTTAGCTAACTGGTCGAAGTTATACTTGACCCTAATTGGCAAAAAGTGAGCTGACTTCATCAACCGGTCCACTATTACCCAAATCGCATCATACCCTTTCGTTGTAGTCCGAAGTCCCACCACAAAGTCCATCGTGATATGCTCCCACTTCCACTCCGGGATCTCCAATGACTGTAACAAGTCACTTGGTCATTGATGTTCGACCTTAACTTCCTGACAAGTTAAGCACCTACTCACATACTCTGTTATTTCACATTTCATGTTCGGACACCAAAAACTCTGTCGAAGGTCTTGATACATCTTAGTACTCCCAAAATGAATCGAGAACCTCAAACTATGAGCCTCTTGTAATACTTTCTCCTTTAATTCTGTCTCATTCAAAACCCAAATTCTTCATTTAAATCTAAATAACCCCTCGTTATAAAGACTATACTTAATATCTATTTCATTGGTTAGCCGCTCCTTTACCCGATCACACTCATCAGTTTGGAGCTGCACCTCCCTGACTCTTTCTACGATGGTAGATTGAATCTCTTTCGCAAATAGTCTCTGTCCCGATTCACTCGGCAACTTCACTTCTATTTCCATCCTAGCCATCTTTGTTATTAACTCATCTTTGATCCATTAACAAAGATAACTTCTCTCGACCCTTCCTACTTAAGGCATCGACAACTACATTGGCTTTTCCAGGGTGATACATGATTTCATAGTCGTAATCCTTTATCAACTCCAGCCATCTCCTTTGTCTCATATTCAATTCCTTCTGTGTGAAGATATATTTTAGAGTCTTATGGTCCGTGTATATCTCACATTTCTCTCCGTAAAGATAATGTCTCCATATCTTTAAGGCAAAAAATACTGCGTCCAGTTCCAGATCATAAGTATGGTAAACTTTCTCATAATCCTTCAACTGCCTTGATGCATACGCAATGACCTTGTCATGCTGCATGAGCACGCAACCAAGTCCTCTATGCAAAGCATCGCTATAAATTACGAAGTTTCTTGTGTCATCGGGTAATGACAAAATAGGCGCTTCACTCAACCTCTTCTTCAGTTCTTGAAAACTGTCCTCGCATTTATCAGTCCACATGTATTTCACCGTCTTCCTTATTAAATTAGTCAATGGAGTAGCTATCTTCAAAAAATCCTGGATGAATCTCCGATAGTATCCCGCTAATCCTAGGAAACTCCACACCTCAGTCGGCATTTTCGGTTGTTCCCAATTTATCACGTCTTCCACCTTCGTTGGATCTACCGAAATCCCCTCATGGTCAATGAAATGACCTAAAAACTATACCTTTTTCCAACCAAAATTTACACTTAATGAATATTGCATACAACTTCTTCTTCCTTAGTGTCTCCAACACTATTCCTAGGTGTTCAGCATGATCTTCTGGCATCTTAGAATAGCCTAGAATAGCATTGATAAACACCACGATGAACTTGTCCAAATATTGTTTGAACACTCTGTTCATCATATCCATAAATACAACTGGTGCATTAGTCAATCAAAATGACATCACCAGAAACTCGTAATGACCATAACGAGTCCTGAATGCTGTCTTTGGTACATCCTCCTTCCTAACCTTCAACTGGTGATACCCCGTTCTTAAATCTATTTTAAAAAAATACTTAGCCCCTTTCATCTGATCAAAGAGATCATCGATCCTGGGGAATGGGTATTTATTCTTTATCATTAACTTGGTCAACTCTCTATAGTCGATACAAAGTCTTAACGATCCGACCTTCTTCTTTACAAACAGTACCAGTGCTCCCCACAGTAAAACACTCGGTTGTATGTACTTCTTGTCCAACAGTTCTTATAATTGTACCGTTAACTCCTTCATCTCCACTGGCGCCATACGATACTTAAGGCTCCTGGAAGGCTGGTGCCACTCCTGGAACAATGTCTATTACAAACTTCGGTCTCCTATCAGGTTGGAAGACCGTGAATTCACTTGGAAATACATCCGTGAATTTTCTAACTATAGGTATTTGTTCCATGGTTGCTACCACTCTCTGGGTATCAACAACATGACACAGATAACCTACACATCCCTTCCTCAATAATTTCCTAGTTTGTGTCATGGTAAGACAACACGAACACCCCGACGATCTATTCCCGTAAAATACTACCTGAGGTTGTCTTAACGTTCTAATATTCACACATTTCTTCTGACAATCTATAATTTTCCCATGGTTAACCAACCAATCCATTCCGATAATTACATCAAATTCTCCTAACTTTATCAGTATTAAATCTACCGAGAATTTACAACCCCATATGTCTACACAACAACTCCTATGAATATCTTCAACAAGAATTATCTCTTTGTTTGCTACCTTAATATTTAAAGGTATAGGAAACTTTTCGGGAAGTAATCCTAAACGTCTAACAAAATCACATGCTATAAACGAACAAGTAGCACCCAAATCAAATAGCACGTAAGCATTTATTGTGTTGATCAGAATAATACCTACGACTACGTCCCTTGATTCAACTGCATCTTGGACTGTCATGTTAAAGGTACGACCCATCGGCCTACCCGACTGTGCTGGACTACTAATAGCAAACTTACCGCTATTAGTGCCCTGATTCGCGTTCGTCCCCTTCTTTGGGAATTTCTTTGCCATGTGGTCAGTTAACTCACACACAAAGCATCTGTGGTTCTTCTTCGGACTTGGACAGTTAGGCAAAATGTGCCCCTCCTATCCACAATTGTAGTATACGGCCTTCCCCTTGAGATAAACTCCCAGATAAGTCTTCCCACAGGTTTTGCAGGCCTCCGTTCTCCTCTTTGGATCTCCTTGCTTCACTCTAGTATTCCTAAAGTTAAACACTTTTTGCTTTTGTCCCTCACCACTTCTGCTGGCTCCTTCTATCAACCTTCCCCTTATTCTTCTTATCTTTGTGGTATTGGCTTAGAGCCTCGCTACCACCTTCAACGATTATTGCCTTCTCTAAAATAGTCCCAAACGTGGTACTTTGAAACACAGTTATACGATTATAGAGCCAGGGTTTCAAGCCCTACTCGAACCATCGAGCTTTTCTAACCTCAGTCTCCTCTTGATGTGAAGCAAACCTCGCCAGTTCATTAAACTTGGCAGCATATTGGGGAACCGTCATGTCCCCTTGTTTCAAGTGCAGAAATCGCATCTCCATCCTTCCCTGCATACTCGTGGGAAAGTAGTTCTCGAAGACAATCTCCTTGAACCTCACCCACGTCAGGTTCTTTATACCCGCCCTAGCCTGGTTAGTCTCCCACCAAAAATTGCCTTCACCTTTCATCATATAGGTTGCAAAGGCAACCTTCTGACCCTCTTTGACATTTGTTATGACAAATGCCTTCTCAATTTCCTTTACCCATGTCTGGGCTTCTATGGGGTCCGTAGCTCCTTTGAACTCCGGCGGACCGACACTTTTAAAATCCTTGAAAATAGTAGCTCGTGCTACTCCCGGATTTACGGGGATATTAGCCCCATTTCTCTTAAACACGGCTGCTAATAAGTTAACAAATTCCTACAATGGGTTAACCGGACCTCCTTCTAGTTGATTTACGTTAGCACGTTGATTTCATTGCCCTCTTCTTGGCGGCATTTTGCTGTTACAATAAACAACACATTTCGTTATCAATCCCTTCTTATTGGTTAGTTATTATTCAAGAGTAAGCAATAACTTCAACATCCATTACTCAACATTTTTCGTAAAAAGGCTCATATTAATTCAGTCATTGTAGTATAATACTACATCATTTCATTACACAGCCTAAGCTGTTTACATTACCATCCCGCAATTGCTTTCCAAAAAAAATTGGGATTTACAAAAGATTACCCTTTGAGATACAAAAGAGGGTTTTACGTCACTACTAGATACATAATATTTATATATCTAAACTACTCTAGCTACTACTAGATTACATCTGCCTTAAGGCATTATTAAAATCTGATGTGGCCAGGCCAGCGATAACATCCTCGGGCGATAGTGTCTTAGATCCGCCTTGACCTCTCTTGGGTATCCAATTACCTGTTGCTGGAAATCCTGATGAGAACTCCTATGGATATAGGATATTCTCCCTATCTTTTTCCTCTTGGTCTTTAGCTCACCCTTGAGCTCAAAAACCTCATACTTTAGCTCATGGACCTTGTCCTTGGCTAAAACCCACTCATCGTGTTCATGTTCCCACATCGACTCCACTTCTGTCTTATCCTGTAAGACAGCCTGGAGCTCTGCTCGTAACTCCTTCACCTCTTGACAATAGTGGATGTTCCTATCTAACACTGCCATGAACAGTGACATCATAGACTCCCCTTGGGGTGTCTCTTCTGCAAGTGTCATAGGGTTGAAAGACACCACCTCCACCCCTTCTTCTAACATGCCGTCAAATACCGACATGAGATCGGAGTTGTCTGAGTCTCCAGACTCAATTACCACTACATCTGGCTCCGTTGCTATTGGATTCGATATAACCTCTATCTAGTTAACTGATTCTTCACTATCTACCTGAACTTCTCTATACATTCCATTTCCAACTGACATCTACACAAAACAGTTAAGTTTGATTAGTACACGTCAGTTGAATAATAAAAACACATAACATAGATATATAATGCATTTTTATAAGGTTAATTTCTTCTTTTACTTCCTTGACTTCTCTTAAGGTTATGACTTAAGGTTTTTAATTTCCCTCCTTAAGTTTTATAACCTAATGCTATGATACCAACCTGTGACACCCCCAAATCTCGGTATCTTCTAACCCAACAGATGGTGCTCCACGGTGCTACAGTTCACACAATCATTTAATCGAAAAGCCTCGAAAGAATGAATATGTCTTATATATATTGCAAATCAATATTACCATTTCCCAGGTTCTTTATAACCGTTACAATTGTTCTTGTCATAATATCAAATATTATCATTACAAACCTATATTGTCATAAAGTTCGTCTTCGCCTTTCCTTTATCCTTGACGGATCCTTCGGTCCGTTTGGTCTTAGCTGTATTCAGATGGTTCAAGCAAGAGTTAGCATGACAAGCTCAGCAAGTACAACAATTCTATTTAACAATATGTTTGAATCATACAAATCATATATCTTCAATAACTGAACAATAGTTATGAAGTACTATCAATAATTCAAAATAGCACTTCTCTTTTGTTTAAAACATTTTACAATGACAATATTCAGTAAAACATCAATTCCGGTCCAAGACCTTGAGCATTTCATACTTTCTTTGAAAAGGACATCCTGGCACAAAGTCTGTAAGTTTGTCATTTCTTACGAACACATCTAGGTGATCAGCCTATAGTACTTTATGTTGACCAACACTATATTCATTAAACGTATGTACGTTTAAGTTGTAGCAACCTCACGTGCCTGTCGTTTGACGACAAAACATTTTAGCATACTAAGTCTTCATTTGAAAACCACACCAGTATAACTTGGTAAAACATTGACCACACTTTGATAGATTGTAATAAATCCAACATATCATAAGTCTTAGTCACAAGAATTGGCTTTGACTTCATCATATAATAATTCATAATAAGAATACATGAATCACAAAGCTTTTCTATATTTAACATAGACAAAGGTTAGAATACTTGCCTTCAGTGTCTGCTACTATTATTACACGTTCACGTTAAGTCCTTAAGGTCTCTACAATAGATGATCATATCACATAATGGTTTCTAATGAATCTTACCCTTCTTCTCAATCTAATTCTGTATTAGGTTTGTTACAATTGGTTCCAACTTGCCATTACAGTTCACATTGTTATTACATTCATGTTCGATTACTTATCTTCAACCTTTATGTATCATGATTAAGGTTTCACAAAGCTTTTCAATGCTATAAATGAGCTTTACTTCATTTTTTAAACAAATACCATTCATTCTATACATTCAAACCTTCTTCACTGACCAAACCCTAGGACTGGCGCTGCGGTGCCAGTCATTACACTACAACTTCATGTTGCAAGTACGAGTTTCGATAGAGTCGAGGGTCGAAACCCAAGACGCTGCGGCACCACTCTTTACTCTTTAAGTCGCGTCGTGGCGTGAGACTACAGAAGGTCCAGGCACTGAACATGGTGCTGCAGCACCACCATTATGCCTTAGGCTGCCACCGCGATGCCAGCTCTGTGCACCAGACAATGAAAAATTTTTCTTTGCATAATGAACTTCCTGGACTCAAAATTTGATCATTTTAATTCTAAATTGACTCGTTCAAAAACCATTATCTCATAAACCACATACTCTACGTGTTTATGCAAGAATTTTATATTTTTGACTTCGTTTACTCAAAATTCACCCATTAGTTTATTTTTAACGAAAACGATAAACGTCCGTGAACGTTCAACGCTCGTTTCTTTGTTCTAAGTTGGAATTCAGCCATTTTCGAGTCCGCAACTCTATAATGCCAAATAAGACTTGTTCCCATCGAAAACCAATGTTTCCAAGCTCAATATCAAAATTTCTTCTTCTCTTTTCTAACAAATGAAAGTAGCTTATTCTTGCTTATACTCTCTAACCAATAAGTTAATTGTGTTGGATAAAATTAACAAGCAAATAATGAAATCCTAGCTTTCTAATTATTTGAAAACCAAAGTGAGGGCATATTAGTTAATACACCAAACCCACCTCCTTACTATTCATTTCCTAGATACTAAGTTAACTTGCCCACCAAATAAAATACTTGGCCATCACACTAATATCTTGGTCATCACATAATTGTCTTGGTCACCAAGATAATCAAATGATCATGGGTTGCCCCATGGGTTACCTTAACCCATTGGATCCTAGCTTGGGCTTGGATTTAATTAACTTAACTTAGACTTCTCATTAACAACCACTTGGGCACTAATATTATACACACTTGGGCTTGCACATTATATTCCATTGGACTCAACAAATTGCTAAACAATCCATAAGTCTATTCCATTTGGCTAAAAGCCTTATTATACATATCATACGATCATTACATTCACTTCCTTAATGCTTTATTTTCCTTAGCATTCTCGAATTAAGTCTGCATGTAAAAAATTACGTTTTCCATACTTGAATTATTATTACATATGTGACGCCCCCAAATCTGGGTATCTTACAACCCGATAGATGGTGCTACACGATACTACCATTCACACGCATATTCAATTGAAAAACCTCAATAGAACGAATATGTCTTCTATGTATTCAAAATAATATTAACATTCCCCCAGGTTCTTTATAACCATTACATTTGTTCTTGTCATAATATCAAATATATTACAATCATTCACCCTATACTATTACATAAGTATTCTGCGGGTTCGTCTTTGCCTTGCCCTTATCCTTGTCAGAGCCTTCAGTCCGTTCGATCTTAGTTGTATTCATATGGTTCAAGCAAGAGTGAGCATGACTAGCTCAGCAAGTACAACAATTCTAATAAACAACATGCTTAAAACACAAGAATCGTATATCTTCAATAACTGAACAATAGTTACAAAGTACTATCGATAATTCAAAATAACACTTCTTTTCCTTCAAAATGTTTCACAACAACAATATTCAGTAAAACATCAATTTTGATCCAAGACCTTGAGCATTTCATAAGTTATTTTGAAAGGACATCCCGACACTAAGTTTGTTAGTCCGACATTTCTTACGAGCACGTCTAAGTGATCAGCCTATAGTACTCTATAATTATCAACACTACATTCATTAAACGTATGTACGTTTAAGTTGTGACAACCTCATGTGCCTGTCGTTTGATGACAAAACATTTTTAGCATACTCAGTCTTTGATTGAAAACCACACCAATATAACTTGGTAAACATTGACCATGCTTTAATTGAAACATAATATAAGTCTAGCCGAAAGAGTTGGCTTGGACTTCATTATACAATACTTCATGTGTAAGAATACATGAATTACAAAGCTTGTCCAGATTGAACTGGAACAAGGGTTAGGATACTTGCCTTCAGCGTCTGCTACAGTTATAACATGTTCTCGTTTAAGTCTTTAAGTCTCTACAGTAAATGATAACATCACATAACACATTAGGTCATGAATGAACATACATGGTTCCTAATGAATCTTACCCTTCTTCTCAATCTAATTACGACTTAGATTTGTTATTATTGGTTATGGCTTTCTGATATAGTTTACATTGTCCTTCCGTTTATATTCAATTAATTATCAACCTTTAATCATCATATATTAAGCGTCTAACAATGCCTTAACAATGCTTCATTAAGTTCTTTAGTTCACTGTAAATTAATTACCATTCATGCTATACTTGTAAACTTCCTTCTCTGTCAAAACCCTATGGCTGGCACTGCGGCGCCATCCTTTCTTCTCTGTGTCGCGCTATGGCGTCATTTTGCGATGGTGAGGCCAGGACTCGTTGCAAGAGACGAGTCCCGACTTTACATGTCGTCTTGCTTGACGAAAGTTCAAGAGGTATATGCAGATCTTTGTTTATGAAATGCTAAATTACCACCAATATACCTTGGGTTGGCGCCGCTGTGCCAACTCTGTGCACCAGATAACTTTGATAGGATTTCAACTTTGTGAGATTTCCTGGCTCGTAACTCCTTCGTTATAAGTACGAATTGGCTCGTTCAAGAGCCTACGGTTCACAAATTACATACTCTATGCGATCATGCAAGAATTTTATCTATTTGACTTCATTTGTTAAGAATTCACCTATTAGTCCATTTTTTACAAAAACGGTAAACGTTCGTGAATGTTCAATGCTCGTTTCTTCGTTCTAAGTCAAAATCCGGTCATTTTCGAGTCTGTAACTCTATAATGCCAAATATGACATATCTCCATCGAAAACCAAAGTTTCCGAGTTCAAACACAAAATTCGACTTCTATTCCGAGAATTTCATAAATTCGACGATTATGGTCCAGTCGTGTGAATTCCGACGAAACTTTGTTACTAACAATTTGATCATCGTTCTAAATGGATTCTAACCATCATATGAACATTCCAAACTACATATTACATCAACTTATTTTCAAGCTATGTTTTAGCTTATTATTTATAAATTAATGAGTTAATAACTTATTAACTACAAGTTTTCATTCCTTATGACTTATTATAGATTTAGGTCGTTTAAGCAACATTCTCACATCTTATCAAACATACTAACTTCATATGGCAAACCTATGACAAGTTCACCATAAGTTCTTTATAAGATTATAACTTATTTAGGTTCAAGTCACTTATTCATGACTTATTCGGCTTAAGTCCATTGCTTATTCAATTCTTATATGTTATTAGTGTGACACCCCCAAATCTAGGTACTTCATTCCCTCAAGATTTGGTGTTCACTATCCATACATTCATACTATCTACCCAAATAAAATAATATTTAAACTATAAATCCTCCCTTTAAATAGAGTTAAATCATTAAATCCAAAAACATCCCAGGTTGTCTAATGTGAGACCCCAGATTTTATCAATAATGATTTAAATTTTGTCGAAATAATTTTTTAATATTATGGTGTGAATTTAAGATAATATTATAGTTGTGGGTAGTATTTATAAATTTTGCAAAGTATGCAAGTGGTTATATTATATTTGATTGGTGGGGAATATTCGGTTTAGCGAGGAATATTCGTATAACTACTCAATCATTGGTGGAGCCCATACGTAATTATTGGCCGGATTGAGAAAACGACAAAAATATTTTATTGAAATAACGGCGGAAGTTTTACCGTTGATCTTTGTTGAACTACTTTCGGTAGTAAAACAAGAATACGTGTGGTTGCATAGTAGCTTTACGGTATTGATTATTGATGCTTATGTGAGAAGTCACTCGGTTTGATTCCATTATTGCCGATTAATAATATGAATTATTATAGCGATAATGACGTTTTGTTTTATTCGTATTATTAACGTAATAAAACAGAAACATCTTTTTATATAAAAGCAGAATACTTTATTAAAGTTATTCTATAAATAGAATATATTATATTTTATTATGCATAGTGTTGCATAGTGTTGCATAGTGTTTGCATAGTAAAATGTTTTATATAAATAGAATATATTATATTTTATTTAAAAGATTTTGCTTTAAATATGGACCGTCAGATTAAAGTAAATCAATACGGACTAGATTCATGGATTAATTACTATGCATTCTATTTTCCTATAAATAGAAGCTCATTCCTTCATTATTTTCTTACTTAATTCACTTTGAAACTCTAGAGAGAGAAATTATAGAGAGAAGCTATAGAGAAAATCTATAGAGAGAAAGAAGAAGAGTATTCTCGCTACTTCACTTTGCCAATATTCAGTTCTTCTAAGGTAGGGAATATTATTTGTTGTGCCGTAAGGGGTGTTATTCTTTCTTATTCATGAAGAGAACTTACATTATTCCATTCATTATTATTACATTGGAATAACACCGTAAAAAGTGGCATACCCTATACATAACTTTGTATCATGGCAAGATACCCTATACTTGGTGAAATCCTTATATTATTCCATTCTTATTTATTCTGTTGGAATAACTCATATATGCTGAATCCCCTATACTTGGTGATCTTCTTACGTTATTCCATTCTTTATTATTACATTGGAATATCCATGCTCGTGTGTTTTACAAGGACACGGTTCCATTGTTTATTATTCGCATTTATTATTACGTTGGAATATCACATGTATGTGTTTTACACAGGACGGTTCCATTGTTTATTATTCAAAGCATTTATTATTCTGTTGGATCATCCCGCCGATTGTGAATTTCACACGACTCGTTCCGATTATTATTATTCTGTTGGAATAACACATCATCTAAGTACTCGCATGCATGGTGATTTCTTTTGTTATTCCATTCTTTATTATACCCGGTTGGTTAAAACTTTGACTTCTATACTCCATGAAATTAGTGGAATATCCTTGATATTTGCGCTTCATCCAAAGATATCTTTTCATGGAAATATTCTTACGATCATTCTTGAATTTTACTCTACAAAATAAGTATCTTGTTGACAATTTGGACGTTAATAATTCCTAGATAAATTAATTCTTGAACTTGTTTTATTGAATTATTATGTCATTGTCATCATCCTCATGTTATATTATGTTATCTTTGGCTTACGTGCATAGATGAACTTAGTATGATTATGACCAGGGATCATTCGGTATAATCATGGCTTGTTATAAATGATGTGATAAAAGTCCTCAGTGGCCTGTAATGCAGTGATGGATAGTTTTTGGTATGATTATGACCAGGGGTGATTCGGTATAGTCATGACCATTGATAATTTGATGAAAATCCTTGACCGTGGTACAAGGATGATTAGATGTGGTGGTTTATTTATTAAGCTGAGTCTCAGCGATAAAAAAATTGATGAAAACCTTTTAAAACCTAAAAGACAGTAGACTTTATTTTCTACTTGACTCTTTTAATGGATTGCATATTTCATTGCAGATTAAACCTGTTGTCTATTGTATTTTATCGGTTTAACATCTTTGTTGAAGGCTAATGATAATTTATTACGCATTATCTTAGTCATAATATTTCTTCTTGGGCTAGTTGAGCTCACCCTTTCTTTCACTTTGTCTCTTCAGTGAAATGAGAACATAAATTGGAGACGAGTCGAGGAGCGGAGTAATGGTCGAGAGGATAGCAATAGTAGTCCTCACTATTACGTGAAATAGTGTGATAATAGTTGTAATGAGGACTCCTTTTGAGTTTGTATAATATCTAGTAGACAATATTTGTATTCAAACTCACAGTTTATGTCGTATTGTACATGACAGTTATATTAGTAAGTTGTATTTGAATTTATGTACCATGTAAGTGGCGACCCAAGATGGGTGACGTATACCTAATTTTGGGGGCGTCACATCTAACCTTAAACATCATACAAGTGCGGAAATAAATTATTACATCACATCATTAAATAAAAGTCTATCATTATAATAATAAAATTAAATTACAAGTCTTTATCAGTTGAACATTTTTCCCTTTCCTTTGCTAGTTGTAGGTTCGTCGACCTTCTCAACTTTAGCTGCAATGAGTGTATACATATATGCAAGAGTGAGCAAAACAATTGGTCACTAGATATACTAATGAATCAACGTGATAATAATAACTGCCAATGAATAGGCTCATCAAAACTAAATAGTACTCTATCAATGATAACTAAAGACTGGAATCAAAATATGGAATATATGTCTAAGGGTCATAAGACCACGAACTATGTCCACAGTTGTAAGTAATCTTTCAACTTCAACTTTAACAGTTATAAGACTATAAGGACTCCTCGTACTTAGGGGGATCACCCCTTCGTACAATGTATTGTGCACAAACATTTCAACGCTAAGCATAAATTATCCCCTGATAATAAGGTTGTTCATCTCAGTATTTAGAGTACAAGTCCGCACCAAAGTAAGTTTGGTTTGGATACACTTCAAGGGTAATTTAGAATTCAACGGTCATCAACTAAGGATTAGTTGAATACAATATTGATAACGTCATGCTATGGAATAATCATAACTGAATCGACATTATAAATTAGGATCATGCTTTAGGAATAAACTAATAGCATAAACATTTAATAATCATAACGTGCCTTGCTTGAACAATATTAAGCCAAAGTTATTTAGAATTGAGTACTAAGCATGCATAACAAATAGTAATTTAAACGATAAAACTTGTTCAACATTAGTATATCATAATATGTAAACTTGCATGCTAGATAACAAGTTAAAGACAAGAAAAACTTGTTCAATATCAAAATAAGATTTAGAAATTATAAGCAACTAGATACAAGTACGTGCTTAATTGTAAAAGTTGAATTAGAGAGCTTGCTTAATGAAAAAAAAATAAGTTTAGAAACTTGCTCAACGTAAATGTAGAGTTAGAAAACTTGCCTCGTGCGTAGGTTAAACAATCACTACTCACGTTCACCACAAGTCCTACACATACCATATGTATTAACAATACACATTAGTTACACTATCATTAGCTTCATGAGTTGCTTTCTCACTTTTAGTATAGCTACTAACTAAGTTTAAGTTTAAACAACATCACATCTTTTCATGAACATTAATTTTTATCTTTATTACAACTACTTAAGTAATCATGTCATTGCATCACATACATATTAACAACTTGATACAACATTCTATTAAATGTCCAACATGTTATCATTTGGTTATAATAATACACAAAGGATTGCACTAGCATTCGCGCATCCCGGCGCCCTCTGATTGCCTCTAAATACATAACAGTCCTAAAGATGGTCATTTTGACCCTTTTTAACGATTTCAAATTGACAAACTTAAAGAATAAAAGTTATAGGCCTATTTGTCCTCGTTCCGAATCATCTTGAATCGCATTAATTGGAGTTCGTCTGAAAAAGTTATGCTCATTTTAATAAAATATGTTATGTCAGATTGTTTTTCAAAATTTGGCTTAGCAGACTACCACCCGCTGGGATGGGGGTTTTTGCACTAGGGGGCCCGCCGGGGCGGGGGTCCTTTTTACATTTTGTGATTTTATGCTCTGCAACTCTACAGAAAGCCAAATTAGGCCTCTAAACTACTTTTTAACAACCATACCAACCTATCTAAGGTGTAATAGGTTTATAGAAACATAAGCTAATGTTTTCTAATGCGTTTCTAGCCATCTAAACAACATAAACATCCAAATTACAACCATTAATTTTCACTATTTTTGCTAAAACTTCACTTTTTTGAAAGTTTCGGTGAATATCATCACTATGATTTTGTTGTTCAACCAAAACAGTTAATTCAACATACTATGCTTATGTTTATTCATCCTCTTTAGAACTCAATAGTCAATTTATATAGTATACAACTAATTAAACCATAATTTTACTTTAAACTAAGCCATATTCATATATGTTCATACCAATTCACTGTAATATGATTTCCTTCACAAAATACATACTTAACATGAATTCATTCAATATACTCATATATAAACTTATGAAAAGAATTTTACAACAAACAATTTATCATATAAAGCTATATACAACAAACAATTCAACCTTCACAAAGTTTTTACAAAGAATTTTAGAAGAGAATATAACTACAACTTTTTGAACAAAATACAAGCAAGAGGATACCTTAATTTTAGAAGATGATGGCTATTCTTTTGATTATGAAGCTTTTTTTTTTCCAATTCCTCTCTCTAGACTTCTCCCAATTCTCTCTTACTTTTCTCTGTAATTTTCTTCTTCTCTTCTTTTTCTTCCTCTGAGTCTTTCTCCTTATTCTAAACTCTAACTTACGTACTAAACCAAATATAACGTATAAGATATAATATATGTATTAAGTATATAATATAATTATAACATTAACTGACATCAGTTTTTTTTAAACTCAAAAGCCATAAGGCTTGTTTGGGTAACTAACTAAAAATTAACCCATTAAATCTTACAACTTGTTTGGTAAAACAGATTTAAATTAAAGACTTAACATTCATTAAGTCTTGTTTGGCAAAAACAGAATTAACCTCCCTTAACTTATTTTAATAATTCCTTTATAATATAGTTTATGGTCACATTTTAATTAATTAAATTTTTATATTCAACTTAATTAATTCTAATAACAATTTATTAAATTAATTCACCACATAAATCAATACGGCATAATTATAATTTTCTTTATAATTATAATTTTATTTAATCAACTAAATATTAAAATATTATCTCATGATGATCAATTTCCTTAACTCGTTAATTATTTATTCAACAAATAAATAATCATATCAAATCAAATTAAAAAATATTTATTCTACAATAACCACATTAATTAAATATTTATATAATTCCATAAATATTTAAAATTATAATTTAAATTTTCGGATTGTTACATCCTTCCCTCCTTACAAGGATTTTGTCCCCAGAATCACAACTCAAACAAATTATTTGTCACATTCTTCACTCCTTATAAAGATTTTGTCCCCAGAATAGAAGACACAGATTAAACAAATAACTCAAGGTAATTCTTCATCATTTCAGCTTCGAGTTCCCACGTAGGCTCTTCAACATTGTGGTTCCTCTATATTACCTTCACAGAAGGTATCACCTTATTCCTGAGCACTTGTTCTTTCCTGTCGAATATCTGGATAGGAACCTCTTTATAAGACAAGTCTTTATCGAACTATAAAGATTCGTACTGTATCACATGCTTGTAATCGGGTTTATATGGTCGTAATACAGAAACATTAAAAACATTATGAATGTGCTCCAACTCTGGAGGTAAAGCTACCTCTTAAGCCATTTCTCCTACTTTTCGCAGCACCTCGAAAGGTCCAATAAATCTAGGGCTCAGTTTTCCCTTTTTACCAAAATAGATTTTCCCCTTCCAAGGAGAAACTTTTAAGAACACAAAATTTCCTGCTTCCAATTCACGATTCTGCCTGTGTTAATCAGCATATTTCTTCTATCGATCTTGAGCAGCTACTAGTCTTGCTCTGATGAGTTTAACAACCTCAAGCGATTTGATGTGTACCGATTTTGGTCCTAACGAGTTGGCGTTCACTGACTTCATCCAAAGACAGTGGAGTTCGTGCATTTTCTCGTAGTATAAAGCTTCGTAAGGTGGCATGCCGATTCTTGTGTGGTAACTATTGTTGTAGGCAAATTCCACCAATGGTAAATGTTCATCCCAGCTCCCTTTAAATTCCATGATGCATGCTCTCCGCATATCTTCCAACGTCTGGATTTTTCGTTCGCTTTGGCCATCTGTTTGCGGATTATATGCCGTACTCATCTTCAATTGTGTTCCCATGCATTCTTGAAGTTTCTTCCAGAAATTTGATGTGAACCTCGGATCTCTGTCTGATACAATTGACACTGGAACTCCATGTCTTGAGACGATCTCATTAACGTATAGCTTCGCCAGCTAATCAAGATTAAATCTAATCTTTATTGGCAAAAAGTGTGCAGATTTTGTCAATTTGTCCACTATCACCCATATCACATTGTATCCTTTTTGAGTCGTTGGAAGACCTGCGACAAAATCTATTGTGATATGTTCCCATTTCCATTCTGGTATCTCTAACGATTGAAGTAATCCGCTTGGCCTTTGATGTTCTGCCTTTACTCTCTGACATGTCAAGCACTTTGCAACGCATTCTGCAACATCTCTTTACGTATTTGGCCACCAAAAATGTCATCGCAAATCTTGATACATCTTCGTACTTCCCAGATGAATCGAATATCTTGACCTATGAGCTTTTCTCCAGATGTCTTCTTTAATATCCTGTAATGCTGGAACCCAAATTCGTCCCTCGAATCTTAGTAACCCTTCAGTATCGATCTTATATTTCACTTCACCACTCTCAACCATTTTCTCTTTGATCGTTCCATATTCTTCATCTTGTAGTTGAGCATTCTTCACCTTGTCAACCAAAGTTGAACTAGCTTCCATATGGAACAATCTTTCATCAGTTTCTTTTGGAAATTTGATTTCCAACTCTAGTCTTTCCATTGCTGAAATGAGCACCTCTTGGTTGGTTAACAACATCAACTTCTCCCAACCTTTCCTGCTTAAAGCATCTGCAACCACATTCGCTTTGTCGGGATGATAAAAGATCTCACAATCGTAATCTTTTATCAATTCCATCCATCTCCTTTGACGCATATTCAGGTCCTTCTGAGTGAAAATATACTTTGGACTCTTATAGTTTGTGTATATCTCAAATTTTTTTCCATAGAGATAGTGCCTCCATATCTTTAGAGCAAATACCACTGCAGCCAACTCTAAATCATGAGTCGGATATCCTTTCTCATAGTCCTTCAATTGTCTTGATGCATAAGTAATAACTTTGACATTCTTCATAAGAAGACAACCCAATCCTTTGTGTGAGGCATCATTATACACCACAAATTTTCCTGTATTATCTGGTAATGACAACACAGGTGCCACACTTAACTTCTTTTTCAATTCTTGAAAACTTTCTTCAGACTTCTCCGTTCAAACAAATTTTATAGCTTTCCTTGTTAAATTTTTTAACGGAGTGGCAATCTTGAAAAATCTGGATAAGCGAAATACATAATACCTGTCGATCCCAAGAAACTTCTTACTTACGATGGAGTTCTAGGTTATTACCAATTTATCACAGCTTCGACTTTTGATGGATCCAATGAAATTCCATCCTTGTCAATTACATGCCCAAGAATATGTAAATGTTCCAGCCAAAATTCACATTTAGAGAATTTCGCATACAACTTTTCCTTTCTTACGCGTCTCAACGTCGGGACGTAAGTGTTCCACGTGTTCTTCTTGAGTTTTTGGAGTACACCAAAATATCATCGATAAATACCACCACAAACTTGTCTAAAAATGGTTTAAACACCTGTTCATTAAATCCATGAGCAGCTTTGCGAGGCGTTTATCAAACCAAAAACATCACCAAAAATTTGTAATGTCCATACCAGAGTTGGAAATAAAGTCTTGACACATCCTCCTTCCTTACTTTCAGTTCGTGATACCCACTCCTCAAATCTATTTTAGAGAAATATCTCGCACCCTTCAATTGATCAAAAAAAGTCATCTATTCTTGGCAATGGATACTTGTTTTTAATAGTGACTTTGTTTAATTCCCTATAATTAATGCAAAGACACATTGACCCATCTTTCTTCTTCACGAATAACATAGGTGCTTCCCACGGTGATACGCTCGGTTGAATATACTTCTTATCTAACAGTTCTCACAATTGTACCATTAGTTCTTTCATCACTACCAGAGCCATTATGTACGGGGCCTTCGATATTGGAGCGGTTCCTGGTGCTCAGTCGATCACGAACTCGATTTCTCTGTCAGGCGGAAGTCCTGGAAAATCCTCCAAAAACACGTCCATAAATTCCCTAACCACTGGTATTTCCTCCAGTTTCACAACCTTCTCCTTTTGAGTATCGACTATGTAGGCTAAGTACCCTACACAGCCTTTACTCAATAACTTCTTAGCTTGCATCATCGTTAGACATTTCATTTGTCTAGGCGATTTGCTACCATGAAAAACTACCTTTGACGGAGTCATAAGGTTTGCATACTTCTTTTGGCAGTCAATTATCGCTCCATAATTGAATAGCCAATCCATTCCCAATATCACGTCAAACTCACCAAGTTTTATCGGGATTAAATCTACATTCATAACATTCCCCTTTATGTTCACCCTACAGTTCTTGTATACGAATCTAATAGGAATTATCTCCCTATTCGCAATTTCTATGTTGAAAGGGAAATTCAACTCTTCACTAGGTATTTCTAACCTCTTAGAAAATTCATTAGATATAAATGAGCAAGTAGCACCGGAATCAAATAATACATATGCATTTATATCATTGATTGGGATAATACCTGACACAACATCTTTTGATTATACATCATCTTGCACAGTCATGTTGAAGGTCCTGGTTGTGGGTTTGTTTGATGTTATTGGTACAACAATGGTCCACATACCTCCACTGCTACCTCCATTGTTTCTTGTTGTCCCTCCAACCTTCTTCTTATGGAATTCACAAGCAAAGTTATCCTTGGACCCGCACATGAAGCAAACGTTCTTCTTAGATTGAGTGCAATTTGGGGCGATGTGACCCTCCTGGCCACAGTTGAAGCATACTCGCTTCCCCCATCAAACACACACCCTTGTGAAACTTCCCGCATGTAGCACATGCTTCGAACTTCTTATTTTCCTGGTTACCGTGTTGGCTTCCAGCACTCACATTTCCAGTCCATTTCCTCTTTAGATTGTTGTTGTTGTTTCCACCGTTACTACCTCCACCATTTTTAGCTTCACCTTCATTTTTCTTCTTCCTCTGCTCTTGGTTGAACTTAGTTACAGCCTCGCCCCCACCTTTAGCGAGAATTGTATTCTCCATTACTGCTGCAAATGTCTTTAGCTGGAACAGGGAGACCCTACTGTACAACTAGGGCTTCAGTCCCTATTCAAACCTCTTCGTCTTGCATTCGTTTGTGCTGACTTGATATGGCACAAACCTCATCAACTCATTAAATCTTGCGGCATACTCAGACACTGACATCGTTCCCTGCTTTAGATCCAAAAACAACACTTCTAGCTGACTCTTCGAACTTTCTGGAAAATAGGTCTCGAAGAATATCTCCTTAAACCTTTCCCAAGTCATAATCCCTTGACCTCCTCGGGTTTTATTAGCCTAGCACCGATAACTAGCCTCTGTTTTCAACATGAATGTTGCAAAAGTAGTCTTCTAATCCTCCCCTACTCTGGCAACATTGAACACTTTCTCTATCTCCATGACCTAGGTCTGTGCCTCAACTGGATTCATGGACCCACAGAATTCTAGTGGTCCAACCGCCTTGAAATCTTTAAACGTTGTACCTTGATTCTGAGGTTGATTCTGCAACGCTCCTATTAGTAACGTCGCTAGTTGTTGAACAGGGTTAACTTTAGTATTATTGTTATTGGTTCCTTCAGTGGTTCTTTGTCGCGGTGGTTGACATCTTGGAGGCATTTTTTGTTTAAAAAAAATACACTCATTAGATTATTACTCAACTCTTTTTAGTAATTTCTACGTAACTTGCCCCCATAAAAGGAATAATCACATATCACATAACGCTCTGGAATTAAATAAAATAATAACTTTTATTCATTCATAATCTTTTTCAAAACATAAGAACAATAGCATCACTGATATTTACATTACTTTCCTGAACTACAAAAGTTGCAGGATTACTTCATCATCATCTATCCCATTAGTTATATAATACTCATGATTTACATTTAATTTATTATATCATTAACCGCATATCAGGTACATTCCTTACAATGTCCTACTAAGATAGTGCATAGCCTTACGACGCTCTTCCCCCATAATTCGGTTCATTATTCGGCGATCTAAAATGTACGATGGTAGCGCCTCGAACTGAATTGTATAACACATGACCCAATCTTGAGCTCGATTAATCACGGTGTTGAATACATTATTCATCTCTTCCATCTTCATCCTCTTTGATTGTGCGTCTCTCTTTGCTATTCCGGCTCGTTGATGAGCTTCCTCGTACGCATCTTCGGCTCTTGCCCTCTTCGTAGCTTCTTCTTTTAACTTGTTCTTCAACTCTGCAATCTCTGCTATCATTCGCTCGTTCTCTCCTTCAGTGTGAGTCAGCTTCTCTTTAACGTTATTCAGATGTTCCTCTCGATCCTGGATCTCGTCGTCCTTCTATGCCATAGAGGTCTGTTGTTCAGCTACTATCTCTTGCAACTCCTTGACAGTATCCTGAAGTTATAAATTACGGTCATACAACTCGTCGTACATACGGGCGACAATCAAAATAAGTGGAATCTCTTCCTCCTCGTCCTCCTCATCCGACTATGGCAGCTCAATAGGGTCCTCCTCATCCGTCTCTATCTCATCATCCTCATCAGGTATTCTCTCATGCTCAACTACTATAACCAACGGAGTTGCTTCCCGTGGCAGTAGTTGTTCCCACACCACCTGAATATCTCGAGGCTCCTCCTCTCTAGTCATCTGGGATCTTTCCTCCCTAGCCAGAGTGGATCCTCCTACATTAGCCATCCTATCAACCAAATTTTAAGTTTTTAATTATTAATCATTACTACTCGACACTCACGAGCACATAAGTTGCAATCACATAAGCACATAAGTGTTTTATTACTTCTTCCTTAAAACTCGATAAGAGTTTATCACCACTATCTTTTCAAAGGTTACTTCCTAAGGCTTTCCCCTACCAAAGGTTTATAACCTAAGGCTTTGATACTAACATGTGACACCCCCAAATCTAGGTACTTCATTCCCTCAAGATTTGGTGTTCACTATCCATACATTCATACTATCTACCCAAATAAAATAATATTTAAACCATAAATCCTCCCTTTAAATAGGGTTAAATAATTAAATCCAAAAACGTCCCAGATTGTCTAACCTTAAACATCATACAAGTGCGGGAATAAATTATTACATCACATCATTAAATAAAAGTCTATCATTATAATAATAAAATAAAATTACAAGTCTTCATCACTTGCATATTTTTCCCTTTCCTTCGCTAGTTGTAGGTTCGCCGACCTTCTCAATTGTAGCTGCAATGAGTGTATATATATGCAAGAGTGAGCAAAACAATTGTTCACTAGATATAGCAATGAATCAACATGATAAAAATAATTGCCAATGAATAGGCTCATCAAAACTGAATAGTACTCTATCAATGATAACCAAAGACTGGAATCAAAATATGGAATATATATCTGAGGGTCCACGAACTATGTCCACAGTTGTATGTAATCTTTCAACTTCAACTTTAACAGTCATAAGACTATAAGGGCTCCTCGTACTTAGGGGATTCAACCCTTCGTACAATGTATTGTGCACAAACATTTCAACACTAATCATAAATTATCCCCTGATAATAGGGTTGTTCATCTCAGTATTTAGAATACAAGTCCGCACCAAAGTAAGTTTGGTTTGGATACACTTCAAGGGTAATTTAGAATTCAACGGTTATCAACTAAGGATTAGTTGAATACAATATTGATAACGTCATGCTATGGAATAATCATAACTAAATCGACATTATAAATTAGGAACATGTTTTTGGAATAAACTAATAGCATAAACATTGAATAATCATAACGTGCCTTGCTTGAACAATATTAAGCCAAGGTTATTTAGAACGAAAGTCTAAGCATGCATAACAAATAGTAATTTAAGCGATAAAACTTGTTCAACATTAGTATATCATAATATGTAAACTTGCATGCTAGATAACAAGTTAAAGACAAGAATAACTTGTTCGATATCAAAATAGGATTTAGAAATCATAAGCAACTAGATCTGAGAACTTGCTCGATTGTAAAAAGTAGAATTAGAGAGCTTGCTCGATGAAAAAAAAAATAAGTTTAGAAACTTGCTCAACGTAAATGTAGAGTTAGAAAACCTGCCTCGTGCGTAGGTTAAACAATCACTACTAACATTCACCACAAGTCCTACACATACCATATGTATTGACAATACACATTAGTTACACTAACATTAGCTTCATGAGTTGCTTTCTCACTTTTAGTATAGCTACTAACTAAGTTTAAGTTTAAACAACATCACATCTTTTCATGAACATTACTTTTTAGCTTTATTACAACTACTTAAGTGATCATGTCATTGCATCACATACACATTAACAACTTGATACAACATCCTATTACATGTCCAACATGTTATCATTAGGTTATACTAATACACAAAGGATTGCACTTGCATTCGCGTATCCCGACGCCCTCCGATTGCCTCTAAATACACAACAGTCCTAAAGATGGCCATTTTGACCCTTTATAGCGATTTAAAATTGAATAACTTAAAGAATAAAAGTTATAGGCCTATTCATCCTCGTTCCGAATCATCTTGAATCATATCAATCGGAGTTTGTATTAAAACGTTATGTTTATTTTAGTAAAACATGTTTTGTCAAATTTTTTTTCAAAATTTGGCTTAGCAGACTACCTCCCCGCTAGGGCTGGTGTTTTTGCACTGGGGGAGCCCATCGGGGAGGGGGTCCCTTATGCGTTTTGCAATTTTATGCTCTGTAACTCTACGGAAAGCAAAATTAGGCCTCCAAACTCCTTTCTAACAACCATACCAACCTATCTAAGGTGTAATAGGTTTATAGAAACATAATCTAATGTTTTCTAACGCGTTTCTAGTCATCTAAACAATATAAACATCCAAATTACAACCATTAATTTTCACTATTTTTGCTAAAACTTCACTTTTTTTGAAAGTTTCAGTGAAAATCATCACTATGATTTTGTTTTTCAACCAAAATAGTTAATTCAACATACTATGCTTATGTTTATTCATCCTCTTTTGAACTCAATAGTCAATTTATATATTATACAACTAATTAAACCATAATTTTACTTTAAACTAAGCCATATTCATATATGTTCATACCAATTCATTGTAATATGATTTCCTTCACAAAATACATATTTAACATGAATTCATTCAACATACTCATATATAAACTTATGAAAAGAATTTTATAACAAACAATTTATCATATAAAGCTATATACAACAAACAATTTAACCTTCACAAAGTTTTTATAGAGAATTTTAGAAGAGAATATAACTATAACTTTTTGAACAAAATACAAGCAAGAGGATACCTTAATTTTAGAAGATGATGGCTATTCTTTTGGTTATGAAGCTTTCTTTTTCCCCAATTCCTCTCTCTAGACTTCTCCCAATTCTCTCTTACTTTTCTCTGTAATTTCCTTCTTCTCTTCTTTTTCTTCCTCTGAGTCTTTCTCCTTATTCTAAACTCTAACTTACGTACTAAACCAAATATAACGTATAAGATATAATATATGTATTAAGTATATAATATAATTATAACTTTAACTGACATTAGTTTTTTTTTAAACTCAAAAGCCATAAGGCTTGTTTAGCTAACTAACTTAAAATTAACTCATTAAATCTTACACCTTGTTTGGTAAAACAGATTTAAATTAAAGACTTAACATTCATTAAGTCTTGTTTGGCAAAAACTGAATTAACCTCCCTTAACTTATTTTAATAATTCCTTTATAATATAGTCTATGGTCACACTTTAATTAATTAAGTTTTTATTTTCAACTTAATTAATTCTAATAAAAATTTATTAAATTAATTCACCACATAAATCAATACTGGCATAATTATAATTTTCTTTATAATTATAATTTTATTTAATCAACTAAATATTAAAATATTATCTCATGAGGATCAATTTCTTTAACTCGTTAATTATTTATTCAACAAATAAATAATCAAATCAAATCAAATTAAACAAATATTTATTCTACAATAACCACATTAATTAAATATTTATATAATTCCATAAATATTTAAAATTACAATTTAAAATTTTGGATTTTTACAATTAACATACATGATCATCACTTCTCTATCAAGCTATCATGGTAGAGATATAAGAATATATGACAAGAGTCTTACCCTTGATGAACTAGTCTTCTTCTTCTTGAAAATCTAACAAAGAATGATTTGACTTAAAAGTGCTTATTCTCTCTAACCAATAAGTTACTTTATGTTGGATGAAAATTAACAATCCAACAAATGAAATTGTGAGCTTGCTATTTATAGAAGTCTCTAAGTTAGAGCATAATGGACATTAAGACATCCACCTCCTTAAGTCACCTCCTTACTATTCATTACTTACTAAGCACAACACTTATCCTTTACTTGGTCATTACTTAAAGTTCTTGGTTGTCACACAAAGGTCTTGCCCATCAAGATAACCCATATCAACATTGGTTGCTCCATGAATCAAGCTTAACCCATTGGATCATTACATTGGGCTTAAGTTAACTTAGTGTATTCCTATTGGGCTTGCATTAATTTACTTTGGGCTTTTGATATAAACCAACACTTAGCTTAATTATTAATACATCTTGGGTTTGTCCCTTAATGTACATTGGACTTGCACTTCACACAAGATCCACCATTCTATTCCCTTTTATCTTTAATCCTTAACGTTCTTAATTTAAGTCTGCATGCAAAATATTACATTTTCCATATTTAGATTATTATTAAATAATACATCTCACCTCGATATTATAACGTTAAGTATTTCTCAAAAGTTCAAAAATAATTCCCGAGTGGAAATTGATGAATAGTGTTTTTCGAAAAAAAAATCGGAAAACTTTTATTTTCGTCTTGGAAATTCAAATACTTTAATTCCTTCACGTAGTTAAAATACTACGATGTTCCAACGTTTCTAGGTTATAGAACGACATTCATCTTTCTAACACATACTAATAACAATTAATATTATTTTATTAAATAAAATTATTTTACAAAGGATCTGAATTTCTTGGTCATTACAACATAATCCAATTCACTTTGATATTCTATCATTACTTATTTCTCAGAAATTCAAAAATAATTCCCAAGCAGAAATTGATGAATAGTGTTTTTCGGAAAATTTCTCGGAAAACTTTTTTTCCATCTTAGAAATTCACACTTTAATTCTTTCACGTGGTCAAAATACTACTAAGTTTCGACGTTTCTAGGTTATAGAACGACATTCATCTTGCTAACACATAATAATAACAAGTAATATAATTTTATTCATTATTTTATTAAATAAATATATTTTACAAAAGATTCGAATTTCTCGATCGTTACACATTCAGCATTCACAGCAGCCCAATCTTAGAGATAACTCTAAGCAACGACTGCTACATCTGCGCAAAAGTTGGAGATAACCCCAGTGGGGGAAAAATCATCATTTTGCCATCTCAACATCACATTTACGTCATCTCAACACATTTCAATCCACACTTCATACAAAAGTGTCCCACAAGAACCATAGCTCAAATCTCGAGTGACAACTACAAAAGACAACACAACGAATGGAGATATGGTTATGGACCCATCTTACCATTTTTGTACAACCTCTAATCCCATGTCATTGTGTAGCTCTTGATAACAGCTTCCCAAAAAGGTACATCACTCCATTATCGGAAGCCCGAATTGAAAGTTATGAAGGTTCGATCAGACAGAACATAGCCAAAGTGCACTCTCTTCGAGAGGACGGGACCCGCATGGCCCGGGGCAGCCGCAACTCATTTGAATATGAGCTCTTGGCAACTCATTTGAAAAAAAAAGAAAAGGAGAGGAAACTTTGTCCATTTCAGCCTGTAACCCCTGGTATACTGCTCCAAACTGAGTGATTCTTCTTTCTAAAAACTTGTAAGCGCATGTTTTGTAACATACTGAAGTTTAACCAGTGGAAATTGACTTTTTAGGCGACAAAAGTTATCTGAAGTCTTCTTCGCAGCCCACTATAAGAGTTTTATCAGGTTTTTAAGCTTTTTACAACTTCTATACGTATATATCTACTAACGTTGAGAGTCGCGTTGTATGGGTATGCCCGGATCTTCGATCCGTGGCTTTTTATTACTTATATATGTATATATTTACATTTACATTCCTTTCTGGCCTAGAGTTCACTTCGTGGCATTTTACTGCTATATATATATATATATATATATATATATATATATATATATATTACCGCTTTTATTTAAATATCTATTTTAATCGCTTTCATAATGTAGATATTTAATAGTTCAACCTGTGGACTAGATTTGCCTCAATCTGGCTATTTCTAACTTTAATCGGTTCATAGTGACTAAACTAGAACCGTTGAAGCTAGAATAGTTTGGATTTACTCAAATCTAGTTCTTTTTTCTAGCTTTTGCATATATTGCTTTTTTATGTGAGCCTAGGAATCATGTGATCATAGATTCAGTTTCAGTGATGGACATTTTGCAACTGCAGCCAGCTTGTAAATTATCTACGGTGTCTGAATATCCTTAGATGGCTCTCCTGTCCACAAGGAGTTCGGCACTTCTATATATATTATTTTCTCTAATATGCCTTGCATCTCAAAAATAAAAGCAATCAAGCCGAACACATAATAGAATGGAAGTATCAAAGGCCTCAACTACTATTGAGGAAAAGGGTTTGAAAAACCTATTTTACAAAACTTCACTGCTATATCTTGTTAAAATTGAACTTTTATACAAAAGTCAAACCCTTTGTATATCGGTCCAAATGAGGCATAGTACTACTTCCAAACAACTGCACATAGACCTATCATGTAACAATCCAGAATTTTATTTGTAGTTTCAAATATTTATTAAATTAAATAAATATTTTATTGATGTGGTTGTTGTTAGTAGATATTCTAATTTAATTTAATAGTTAGATAGTTGTTAAAGATTACATGAGTTGCTATGTTGCTGCTTTAATATAGTAATTAAAGTGATATGTTAATTTATTAAATAAAATTATAATGAGATTATAATTTTGTGGTAATTGGTTAAGTGGAGAAGTTATTTAATTAGTTGTAATTAATTTTTATTTAATTAAGGTTGGATATGGAAATTCAAATAACTATAAACTATAGTATAAATGATTTATTAAAATAAATTAAATTACTTTTAAATGGGTTTACCAAACAAGGCTTAAAAATATTAAGTATTTATTTTAAAAGTATTTTGCCGAACAAAGTCGTGTGGCTTTTGAATTTGATTTTTTAAAAATAATAATAATAATAATATAATTAATATTTTTATAACTGATATACGTTTAAATTTTTGTAACTGTTATTTATTAACTATGTGTATAATGGCTATCAGTTTTATTATTTTTATACATAAGTGTTAGTTCACTTATACTGATACTAAGAAGAAGAGAGAATGGAGTTTACATTGTGAATTGAAACTTGTACTAAAGTAGCAAGTTTAACTAAAAGTGAGTTATATTTTGGAAAGTGGATGTTAGTATGTCTAATAGATGCTGTGATTCTAATAATATGTGTAGGTGAACGTGAGTTGTAAATTATAGCTTATGTGACATCCCGAATTTTATGGAAGTATTCAATTTTCTTATAATTATTATGTTATTTAGTAAATGGTTAAATTGATAAAGCTTAAAGTTAAGGGTGATATTTAAAAATTTTGCAAAGTAAGCAAGTTGATATAAAATATTCGTTGTGTCGGGGAATATTCGATTACTCGGGGAATATTCGTTTTAACTGGGAATATTCGTACGACGGCACAATCATTAGTGAACCCCACAATGGAAGTATTGTTGTAATTAGAAAACGACAGAAATATCTTTTTATAAAAATAATGGCAAAAGTTTTACCATTAAACTGTTGAACTACCCGGTGGTAAAAGTACAGTAATACGCATGGTTGCATAGTAGCACACTGTATTGATTATTGATGCTTACATAAGAAGTCACTCAGTATACTCAAATATTGCTACAGTAATTGTTGCATCATATCTCTCATATTATTGATTCAATTATTGTCACAGTATCATCTGGATAATATGTTATATTATTAAATCAATAATTGAGACGACAAAGTTATTCATATTATTATTTGCAATATTGACAATGTCTAGAAATTTTGTCGAGGAGAGGTTTGGTCACCTAATTGCTCGCCAATAAGGAGAAATTCTTATCGAAAAGCCCCCTCTTTCCTCGGAACGACCTGGTTGTTAAATATTGTGAGTTATAATATTAATGATGAATAAGTTCATGTTGATTAAAGATGAAATTGATAGTTTCATTATGTTGGGATTATTAGTGTTAGTGGAAATCGACATTAGTAGAGCGTCCTTGATATTTGCGCTTCATCCCATATCTTTTCATGGAAATGTTATTCTGAGCTTTCTTGATAATTATTGATCTTTTCATGATGAAATTCTATTCTATTCACGAGTTACTATTCACCCAGTTACTATTCACTCAAATATTATTCACTCGGGTATTCGGGACACTTTTCATGCCAGAATACTATTCACGAGTTACTATTCATGGGTTACTATTCACCCAATTACTATTCACCCAAATATATTCATTCAGGTATTTGGGGTACTTTTTGTGACACCCCCAAATTCGGTACTTCCATTTCCACAGGATTTGGTGTTCACTATACAAATATCGTCTATCTATCTACCCATAAATAAATGCAAACCATGCAATAGATAGAAATAATAAATAAATCCCCCCTTATGGGGTTACATCAACTGCATAATAATAAAATCTCAAGTTACTCTAACCTTAAACATTTGTGCGGAATCATAAACAAATAATAAGTCTTAAGTAACATCAAGTCTAATTATCAATACATAACCACATAGATAATCAGTCTTCATTACTTGTTAATCTTACCCTTGCCTTTACTACTGGAAGGCTCGTCTGCTCTTTCGTTCTTAACTGCAATGTTATTATTACGCAAGGGTGAGCACGATTACCCACAAGTATAAGAATATAACAATGAATAATAACATGCGAATAAATTAAAGACTTCTGAAATAGGAAACTCAACTTTTGAATCAAGAATGAATAACAAGAGACAAAAGAACTTCTGAGGGTCATAAGACCTTGAACTATGTCCTAGGTTGTCAAGTGTTTTTACTTGAAACCTTTAATAGTCATAAGACTATGGACTCTTCTTCTCATACTTCGGGGGATCATCCCTTAGTACCATACTGTGCATAATATCTTAACGCTAACGCATAAGTAATCCCCTTTACAGGGTTGTTCATCTCAGTTTGACCTTCGAGTCCGCACCAAAGGAAGTTTGGTTTGGATAAATCATCAAGGGTTCTGAAATTTAGAACGCTCATCAACTATGGACTAGTCGAATCATTATGGGTTCGCTAGTTGAATAAGGTTTAACAATAACTGATAATTTTATTTGAATAACAATCTCAAGAGATATACCATAGAATAAGTATTGTATAACAACATCATGCTTGAAAGATTAATAAGCTTTGATATAACAAAACAGACTTGATCAATAATAATGAGAAATTGCTCAATGTAGAAAGGTGAATTTATCAACTTATATAACGATAACAAGTAGGGTTAGGAAACTTGCCTCGTGCGTAGATTACACTTTAATAAAACTCGTTCTTTGATTTAAATCCTACATATCATTTACGTTCACAATACCAGTCAATTATAACGTACTAAACATCACAAGTTTATTCTTTATCTAACTCAAATTTATGACTATATTTAGTCAATTACTACACTTATTGTCAAAATAAAGATTTCACGAACAATAAGCTAACTATGCATTCAATCATTCAATTCACACATAACTGTGTTATGGACATGTTAAGAAGTTATTTTAACACCTCATTATATGTCTAACAAGTTTTTATGTTCATTAGATTAAGTTAATAACACTTTTCTAGACTTGAACTCTTAAAAAAAACATTTCCTGGACATTCTGCTAAGTGGCGTTGTGGCATTGCCATTTTGTCTCTTAGGTCTTGGTATTTCTTGGTTGCTATGGTATTGACGATTTACAGTAAGTCTTTGGCGTTACTTGGTGGCGGTGGTGACTATGGCTTGAATTGTACTTGGAGTTGGCGCCGTGGCGCGACACTCTAGTTTTTGATATCCAGTTCACGAAGAACACAGAATCAGGCAAAATAAACATTACATAATCATTAATTTCACCAAATTACACATACCCACATGTTAGAATTCATACATAATCATTACCCAATATTTATAGAGTGATTTTAACCCATTAAAACACATAATTACAGAATTAAAACATGCAAATTATACTGTTCTTGATGTTGTTGAAGGTTTTTGAACAAAACATAGAATTTAATACTACGGATTCGTTATAAGACAAAATCCAACCATTCAAGTTTTTTTTACTTCGTTTTAGCATGCATAATCACATACCAGTGTGAATTTTTATAGAACAATTTATGTTGACATATTAATTTTTACGTATAAGGGCCATATGGCCAAATTCTATACTCTGCAAATTTTTGAAACAACATGTTATAATATTATGAAACTGATGATATGGAACCATACAATATATATAAAACACATTATAACAACATCTTTACTCATATATATCCATAACCCTTACAATTTCCAATTACAGAGACTTTACAGAATGAATGAAAGCCATTTTCATAAAAACTAAATGACATAAAATATGAGAATTGGGTTGGAGAGAATTACCCAAAGTTTAGATGAACAAGGATGACAATTTCTCTATACTTCAATCACAGTACTCACAATCCCTCTCAAAAATTTCTCAAACTCTCTCTGTTTTTATTTTTCAGACATAGCCAATTTAAGAAAAAGAAAGGCGTATACTAATAAATAAGGTGAACTGATGCGCATGATGGAGGTCAGTTACCTAACATGGGTAACTTTCTCCCAACCTCCCTTAGTGCCATGTTTGGCTAGCAAGAATAGGTTTCAAAACCATTTAATTTAATAAAACCTTATCATATAGTTTAAATAATGTCACACTCCTTTATAAAATAAATCCAATATCTTATTTAATTTATTTTAAATAAAATATAATAACTTCTCATTAATTCACATAGTCACATAATTAAATTTCTCATTTATTAATAATATCAAATTATTAAATCTCTAATTAATAATTAAATTAATTAAAATAACATTAGGCTTATTAAATATTTCTTTTAATCTGATAAGCTCACATAATTACATACATTGAATAATAAAATTCTTCACATTAATTTAATAAATATAACACATATAATTAAATTAATCTTCCACAACTTCATCAATTAATTATTTAATCTAATAATTAATTCATCCAAAAAATATTTATTCAATCCAATAAATATTAAAAATTAAATTACAAAATCTCGGTTGTCACATCTTTCCCCTCTTAAAAGGATTCTGTCCTCAGAATCACAACTCAACAATTCGTCCCGTTACATTCTCCCTCCCTTACAAAGATTCTGTCCCCAGAATCGCTTATAACAATCTAAGTAAATAAATGAGGATAAATTTTCATCATATTCTCTTCGAGTTCCCACGTAGCTTCTTTAGCGTTGTGGTTCCTCCAAATTACCTTAACAGAAGGTATGACTTTATTTCTCAGAACTTGTTCTTTTCGGTCGACAATTTGAACAGAAATTTCTTCGTAAGATAAGTCTTTTTCAAAATGTAGGGGTTCATATTCAATCACGTGCTTGTAATCGGGTTTGTAGGGTCGTAGGACTGAGACATTTAAAGCGTTGTGGACATTCTCAGAAATTTGGAGGTAAGGCTACCTCATAAGCAACTTCTCAGACCCTTCATTAGAACTTCAAAGGGTCGATGAATCTTGGGCTTAATTTCCCTTTCTTTCCAGAATCGATCTTTCCCTTCGAGGAGAGACCTTTAAAAACACATAACTACCTGGCTCGAACTCAACATTTTTACGATATGGATTGGCGTATTTCTTCTATCTGTCTTGAGCTGTTGTCAACCTTGTTCAGATTAATTTGACTATTTCTGCTGTTTGTTGTACCAATTTTGGGCCTAGTAATTGTCTTTTCGCCAACTTCATCCCGGTATAGCGGAGTTACGCACTTTTCGCCATATAACGCTTCATAAGGTGGCATACCAATACTTGGCGTGGTAGTAGCTTGTTGTTTATGTGAACTCTACGAGCGGTAGATGGTCGTCCCAATTTTCTTTAAAATCCATTATACAAACTCTTAACATATCTTCCAATGTACGAATTGTTCTTTCACTCTATCCATACATGCGAGGGTGATATATGTCGTGCTCATTCGCAACTGTTTACCCATGCATTCTTGTAGATGTTTCCAGAAGTTCGACGTAAAATGCGAATCTCTATCAGAAATAATTGACACTGGAACTCCGTGCCTTGAAATAATTTCTTTCACATATCACCTGGCCAACTGATCTAAGTTGAATCTGATTTTGATCGGAAGGAAGTGTGCGGATTTTGTCAATCGATCAACAATAACCCATACTGCGTCGTAGCCTTTCTGAGTTATCGGTAGGCCAACCATGAAATCCAATGTAATATGTTCCCATTTCCATTCTGGAATCTCTAAAGGTTGTAGTAACCCACTCGGCCTCTGATGTTCTACTTTAACTTTCTGACATGTCAGACATTTGGCAACACATTCTGCAACCTCTCGTTTCAAATTTGGCCACCAAAAATGTTGTCGAAGATCTTGATACATCTTGGTGCTACCAGGGTGAATCGAATATCTTGAGTTGTGAGCCTCGCTCAAAATTTCTTCCTTAATCTCAGTTACTGGCGATACCCAAATTCTATTCTCAAATCTCAGTATTCCTTCCTTATCCATCTTAAATCTTGATTCGGTTCCTTCAGATATCTTCTTTTTCACTGATTGACATTCGTCACCATGAAGTTTAGCCTCCTTAACCATGTCTAGTAGAGTTATACCAGATTGCATCTGAAATAGCTTCCCATCGATCTTCATAGGACACTTTACTTTCAATTCCAGCTTCTCCATTGCTGAAATTAACTCCTCTGTTCGATTCGACATCATCGGTTTCTCCAGGCCCTTTCTACTTAAGGCGTCGGACACCACATTTGCCTTACCCGGATGGTATAGAATCTCACAATCGTAGTCCTTAATTAACTCCAACCACCTCTTTTGCGCGCATATTCAAGTCTTTTTCGTGTAAAAATATATTTGAGACTCTTGTAGTGCGTATATATTTCACACTTCTCCCCATAGAGATAGTGCCTCCAGTTTTCAAAGCAAAAACCATTGCAGCTAACTCCAAGTCATGGGTGGATACCCCTTCTCATAATCTTTGGTTGTTGTGGCGCATCTCATAATGACTCTACATTTTGCATAAGCACACGACCAAGTCCTTTATGCGATGCATCACTATAAACCACAAAATTTATTGTGTCATCTGGAAGAGATAACATAGGTGCTGTACTCAACCTCTTCTTTAATTCTTGAAAGCTTTCCTCCCATTTCTCCGTCCCAACAAATTTCACCAATTTTCTAGTCAAATTTGTCAATGGAGTTGCGATCTTGGAAAAATCTGAATGAATCTTACGTAATAACCGCTTGATCAAGAAAACTTCTTACTTCGATGGTGTCTTGGTGATCCCGATTAATCACAGCTTCACTTTGGAGGGATCCACCGAAATTCCATCCCTATCGATCACATGTCTAAGAAATTGTACCCTTTCAATCCAGAATTCACATTTCAAAAAATTTAGCATACAACTTCTCTCTCTCAATGTCTCTCTAATGTCACCCTCAAATGTTCTTCATGTTCTTCCTTGGTTTTGAATATACCAAAATGTCATCTATAAATACCACTACTGAATTTGTCCAAAAATGGTTTGAACACTCCATTCATTAAGCCCATAAATCTTTGCAGGAGCATTTGTTAGACCAAATGACATTACCAAAAATTCGTAGTAGTGACCGTATCGTGTTACGAATCTTTGTCTTGGTACATCCTCTGGTCTCACCTTCATTGATGATAACCACTCCTCAAATCTATCTTTGAAAAGTATCTTGCTCCCTTTAACTAATCGAACAAGTCGTCGATTCGCGGTAATGGATATCTATTCTTAATCGTGACCTTATTCAGTTCTCTATAATCTATGTAGAGTCACATTGTTCCATCCTTCTTCTTCACAATAAAACCGGCGCTCCCCATGGTGATACGCTTGGTTGGATATACTTCTTGTCTAGTAATTCTTGTAGTTGGACCATCATTTCTTTCATCTCTACTGGTGCCATTCGGTACGGTGCCTTTGATATTGGAGCCGTTCCTGGAGCCAAATCGATCACAAATTCAACTGCTCTATCTGGAGGAAGTCCTGGAAAATCTTCTGAAAATACGTCTGCGAAATCTCTCACTACTGGTATCTCATCTATTTTTGGATTCTCTTTACTACTATCGACTATGTAAGCTATATATCCTACACAGCCTTGCCTTAACAACCTCCTGGCCTGCATTATCGTCAGACAACTCTCTTGTCTAGGTGACTTTCTACCATAAAACAAAACCTTTGACGGAGTCATAAGGTTAATACGCTTCTTCTGGCAGTCAATTACCGCCCCATAATTGGATTACCAATCCATACCCAAAATAACATCGAATTCTCCCAGTCGAATAGGGATAAGATCTACGTTCATGATATTACCCTTAATATCCACTCTACAGTTCTTGTGTACATACTTAACAGAGATTATTTCTCTATTCACAATTTCTATGTTCATGGGGTATTCTAACTCATCCTTAAGCAATTCTAAGTTCTTAGCAAAGTCACCGGATATAAATGAACAAGTAGCACCTGAATCAAATAATACATAAGCATTAACTTTATTGATCAGAATGATACCTGACACCACATCGTGAGACTGCATTGCATCCTGTACTGTCATGTTGAATGTTCTGGCTGTCGGTCTATTAGCTGCGGTTGGTCCTGCGATAGTAAGAGTGTTTCCACCGGTATTTCCTTTATTTCTTCCTGAATTAGTCCCTCCAGATCCCTTTTTAGGACAATCCCTTGCAAGATGGTCCTTTGAGCCACAAGTGAAATAAGTGCCCTTCTTCGGGTTTGGACAGTTTGGTGCTATGTGGCCTTCCGGACCACAATTGTAGCACACTCGCTTCCATTTCAAGCAAACTCCCAAATGAGTTTTTCCGCAGGTTGGGCACACTTCGATCTTCTTCTTCTGCCCTCCTTGTTGACTTCCAGCTGATGAGTTATCAGACCACTTCGTCTTCTGATTATGGTTACCCCCAGTGCTACTCCCACCAGTCTTGTTATTACTTTCATTCTCACTCTTTTTCTTCTTCTGATCGTGATTATATTTTCATTCTGCGCATCGCTTCCACCCTCGGTAGTATGGCCTTTTCTAACACTCCGGCAAAAGTGTTCAATTGGAACATTGACACTTTCTTGCTATACAACAGAGAGGCTTGATCCCACCTTTCGAATCGTCTTGCCTTCCTCTCATCGGTATGCACTTGGTATGTGGAGAACCTAGAAAACTCATTGAACCTTGCCACATAATCAGCTACTGACATACTCCCCTGTTTCAATTCTAGAAACTGAACTTCCATATAATTTTGTGAACTAGTCGAAAAGTACATCTCGAAGAACATCTCTATGAATCTCTCCCAGGTTATTACACCTTCACCTCCCTTACCTTGTTTGCCTGCCACCAATAACTGGCTTTCGATTTCAACATAAACATTGCATACGCAGTTTTCTGATCTTCCCTTACTCTAGCGACATCGAACACCTTCTCCATCTCCATCACCCAAGTCTGAGCTTCGATTGGGTTTATGGAACTCTTAAACTCTGGCAGTCCCACCACCTTGAAGTCCTTAAATGAGGTGTTTATTAGAGCTTGTGGTTGATTGTTAATTGCCCCAGCTAAAAGGTTCACCAATTGCTGAACATGGTTAGCATTGGTGTCATTGTTATTCATTGGTTCTTCTTGTGCTTGTTGACGGTTTTGTCTTCTTCTAGGCGGCGTATTTCTGTTAAGAATATACGCTTAATAAGTCTTTATTCAATATCCTAAACATTCAGGGCTTAACTAAAACATTCAATCATAATTCACTTAACACATCAATTCAAATAAACTCTGACATTTTATTTAATTCAAAAGTTTTAACATCATAAGATAGCATCACTGCTATTTACATCAACTATCCCGAGATAAAGAATCTATAGGATTTAAAACATCAAAATATTCCTTTGTTTATAACACATCAGAATTTACATCATTAACTACCAAATAGTTTTCACATAATTAAACTAATACTATCACTTCCTATTAAGGCACTGGATAGCCTTGCCACGTTCCTCTTCCATAATACGGGACATCGTCCTGCGATCAAGCATATACGATGGTAGACCTTCAAACTGGATTGGATACTTTATAACTCAATCCTGGGCCGCATCCATTGCATTGTGAAGTGTAGAGTACGTCTCCCCAAGCTTAGCCTTCTTTGCACGACACTCCTCTTCTGCAAGATCAGCACGACGTGCCTCTCTTACCCAACCCTCCTCCGCTAATGCCAGTCTTTCTAAGCTCTCTTTCAGATCTTTCTTCAACTTCTCTATTTCTTCGGCCTTCTCCTCAGTTTTCCCCTTCTCGTGAACCAAATCCCACTCCACATTTCCTAAACGTGTGTGAAGGGTCACAATTTCCCCATCCTTACGCTTTCGATGGTACTTTCTTTGCATAACATGATCCTCTCCTCCTCTCTGAATAGTGTGTCTGTGACTCTATATTACGATCATAAAGTGCATCATACATCTCAGCATCAATGGAGTTCGGTGGGAACTCCTCTTCCTCCTCTTCCTCATCAGAATCCTCCTATGGGTCAGTCTCAGGCTCATGCTCCCGACCAACAACAGTGATCAACGGAGATGGCTCTCTCTATACCAACTGTTCCCTGACAACATGAATGTCTTGGGGCTCCTCCTCTATTGGTACTTGGGGTTCCTCCTCCCCAGCTCGACTAGCTCCTCCAACATCCGACATCCTGGCAACAAAATTTTAAGTTTTAGTTACTAATCCGTGCTAGTGAACGCATAATTTAACACATAAGCACATAAAGTATTTTATTATCTTCAATGAATTTAGAAATTCATTTCTTAGAACTTGATAAGAGTTTACCACCACTATGTTCTCGATCTCCTACAAGGCTACTACCTAAGGTTGTTCCCCCACCTAAAGTTCATTACCTATAGCTTTGATACCAAAACTGTGACACCCCAAATCCTGGTACTTCCTTTCCACGAGATTTGGTGTTCTTCTATACAAATATCGTCTATCTATCTACCCATAAATAAATGCAAACCATGCAATAAATAGAAATAATAAATAAATCTCCTCTTATGGGGTTACATCAACTACATAATAATAAAATCCCAGGTTACTCTAACCTTAAACATCTGAGCGGAATCATAAACAAATAATAAGTCTTAAGTAACATCAAGTCTAATTATCATTACATAACCACATAAATAATCAGTCTTCATTACTTGCTAATCTTGCCCTTGCCTTTACTAGTGGAAGGCTAAATGCGCTCTTTCGTTTCTTAAGCTGCAATGTTATTATTACGCAAGAGTGAGCACGATTGCCCACAAGTATAACAATATAACAATGAATAATAACATGCGAATAAATTAAAGACTTCTGAAATAGGAAACTCAACTTTTGAATCAAGAATGAATAACAAGAGACAAAAGAACTTCTGAGGGTCATAAGACCTTGAACTATGTCCTAGGTTGTCAAGTGTTTTTACTTGAAACCTTTAATAGTCATAAGACTATGGACTCTTCTTCTCACTTTAGGGGATCATCCCTTAGTACCATCACATGCACAATATCTTAATGCTAACGCATAAGTAATCCCCTATCTGAGGGTTGTTCATCTCAGTTTGACCTTCGAGTCCGCTCCAAAGGAAGTTTGGTTTGGATAAATCATCAAGGGTTCTGAAATTTAGAACGCTCATCAACTATGGACTAGTCGAATCATTATGGGTTCGCTAGTCGAACAAGGTTTAACAATAACTGATAATTTTATTTGAATAACAATCTCAAGAGGTATACAATAGAATAAGTATTGTATAACAACATCATGCTTGAAAGATTAATAAGCTTTGATATAACAAAACAGACTTGATCAATAATAATGAGAACTTGCTCAATGTAGAAAGGTGAATTTATCAACTTTTATAACGATAACAAGTAGGGTTAGGAAACTTGCCTCGTGCGTAGATTACACTTTAATAAAACTCGTTCTTTGATTTAAATCCTACATATCATTTACGTTCACAATACCAGTCAATTATAACGTACTAAACATCACAAGTTTATTCTTTATCTAACTCGAATTTATGACTATATTTAGTCAATTACTACACTTATTGTCAAAATAAAGATTTCACGAACAATAAGCTAACTATGCATTCAATCATTCAATTCACACATAACTATGTTATGGACATGTTAAGAAGTTATTTTAACACCTCATTATATGTCTAACAAGTTTCTATGTTCATTAGATTAAGTTAATAACACTTTGCTAGACTTGAACTCTTAAAAAAACATTTTTGGACATTTACTTTAAGTGGTACTGCGCTACTTTTATCTACTATGTCTTGGCTTTTGTCTTATTTTGGCGTTATTGCTGGCTGGGGTCAAGGTCAAGCTATGAAGTGGCTGGGGACTTGGGACTTTGAGTTGGAGTTGGTTGGCGTGATGCGACACTCGATTTTTGATTCTAGTTCGAGAAGAACACGAGAAATCGGTGAAATAAACATTACATAATCATTAATTTCACCAAATTACACATACCCACATGTTAAAATTCATACATAATCATTACCCAACATTTATAGAGTGATTTTAACCCATTAAAACATATAATTACAAAATTAAAACATGCAAATTATACTGTTCTTGAAGGTTTTTGAACAAAACATAGAATTTAATACTGCAGATTCGTTATAAGACCAAATCCAACCATTCAAGTTTCGTTTTCTTCATTTTAGCATGCATAATCACATACCAGTGTGAATTTTTGTAGAACAATTTATGTTGACATATTAATTTTTACGTATAAGGGCTATATAGCCATATTCTATACTCTGCAAATTTTTGAAACAACAAGTTATAATATTATGAAACTGATGATATGGAACCATACAATATATATATAACACATTATAACAACATCTTTACACATATATACCCATAACCCTTACAATTTCCAATTACAGAGACTTTACAAAATGAATGGAAGCCATTTTCATAAAAACTAAATGACGTAAAATATGAGAATTGGGTTGGAGAGAATTACCCAAACCATAGATGAACAAGGATGACAATTTCTCTCTACTTCAATCATAATACTCACAATCCCTCTCAAAAATTTCTCAAACTCTCTCTGTTTTTATTTTTCAGACTTAGCCAATTTAAGAAAAAGAAAGGTGTATACTAATAAATAAGGTGAATTGATGCGCATGATGGCGGTCAGTTACCTAACATGGGTAACTGCTCCCAACCTCCCTTAGTGCCATGTTTGGCTAGCAAAGAATAGGTTTCAAAACCATTTAATTTAATAAAACTTTATCATATAGTTTAAATAATGTCACACTCCTTTATAAAATAAATCTAATATCTTATTTAATTTATTTTAAATAAAATATAATAACTTCTCATTAATTCACATAGTCACGTAATTAAATTTCTCATTTATTAATAATATCAAATTATTAAATCTCTAATTAATAATTAAATTAATTAAAATACCAATAGGCTTATTAAATATTTCTTTTAATACAATAAGCTCACATAATTACATACATTGAATAATAAAATTCTCCACATTAATTTAATAAATATAACACATATAATTAAATTAATCTACCACAACTTCATCAATTAATTATTTAATCTAATAATTAATTCATCGAAAAAATATTTATTCAATCAATAAATATTAAAATTAAATTACAAAATCTATTCATGAGGTTGTACTATTCACTATTTACAAGAAAAATATATTTTATAGTTTTATATCTTTGGCTTACGTGCAAAGATGAACTATTGATTGATGAGTATCTTTTGTTTATGTGCATAGATGAACTATTGATTTGTATGATTATGACCAAGGATCATTTGTTATAATCATGACCCGTAATGTTACAAATGATGTGGTAAAAGTCCTTATTGGCCCGTAGTGCATTGATGGATAGTTGTTGGTATGATTATAACCAGGAATTATTCGGTATAATCATGACCATTGTTAAAAACACGAATATCCTTGGCCAGTAGTGCATGGATAATTCGTGGTCATAATACTAATGAATATCATTGGTCGTAGTGCAGGAATGATTCGACGATGTGAATTATTTATTAAGCTGAGTCTCAGCGATAAAATATTTATAATACACTTTTAATTCGTAGAAGATAGTAGATATAATGCTCTACTCGACTCTTCTAAAATACAGTTGTATGTCATTGGCCTGTAGTGCAAAGTTGAATTGTTAATGAATATCTTTGGCCCGTAGTACAAAGATGAATTTATTAGTATGATTATGAAGAAGAATTGTGATTTGGTATAACCATGATTTTTGATGTTTCAAGTAAAGACAGATGATGAAAATTATCTTCGTCTTGGGTGCGAAGAGGAATATAGAATCACAATTATGATTATGAGTTATTCACATGATTGTGGACAGAAATTGTTGATTGATGTTACAGGGATAAAACATTATTTGTGGACTTTTAACATGGAGAAGATAATAGACCTTATGGTCTAGTTGACTCTTCTAATGGATTGCCCATTCCGCTGCAACTATGGTTGAAAAGTTTTATCATCTATCATATGTTCTAAATCTATGATTTATTACTGACGAAGGCTATTGATAATTTAACTATCTTTAGTCATGATATTCTTTACTGGGCTAGTTGTGCTCACCCTTTTTGCTTCACAATTCCTTTCAGGTAATAAGAGTGTAGCTGGGTCGAGGGGGGTAACAAGGGATTAGAACGGTGGTCTATAGCTGTTGAGGTTTCCCCTAAAACAATATGGAAATAATTTTATTGAGAATTTCAGATAAGTGTGTAGTATTTTATACGTCATTTTAACCGTTAATTTTGGTGAAATGAATAGGGAGATGTAAACACAACTTTGGAAGGGTGTTTTGCCACTATCATACTAGATGTCTAATGACAGACGACTTCGTGTTATCATAAGACAGGGTTATGTACATGCACTTGCTGATTATATCTATGAGCACTACCTATATAATCTTGGAGTTTGGTTGAGATATAATTCTCAATTGGAGACAATGGAGATATTTATATGTCAAGAGAAGACTCACCATTGGAAAGAACATGACAGTAATCTTCTCGTTTTTCTTTGGGGTCTATTGGGTCAACCAAGGATAATTCTCGAGTCGTATGATATTTATCATAACTTAGATGCATGGTCTCCCATGTACGAAGGTTTCCTTGAGTATTTTCCAAAGTTTTAATTTCTAAAAGAGTTATTGACTGTACTTTTATGTAGAGTACCATTGTAAGGTGTTGTGGTCGAGGCACCATGAGAGTTACATATATTTGTATTAAAACACATAGCTTACATATATTCTGCACGACAGTTTAATAGTTGTATAAATGAAGTTTGTATTTGATTTCTGTAGTGTGATATCTGGTGACTCAGAATGGGTCATGTGGACCTATTTTGGGGGCATCACAAATGGTATCAGAGCTTAGGGATATGGTCGCTGGCGGAGATATGAGTCTAGAACTAGGAGGGGAGAGATGAGTAATATACTTCGCTAGTGTGTGACTTACCTAAGCTAAAATTGTTTACTTGATAAGTTAACAAATTATGATATGTCAATTAACCTTTGTTTTGAAGATGTATTCTAGAATGATATTTGAAATACAGGAGATGAGCAATGGGAAAATCATGATACAGAGGAAATTATCGGGAAGGTACAATCCAAAAAGAAAGTAAGGTATTCTCATCTCTTTGAACTACCAGGTATGTAAATTTCGAGGGCGAAATTTCATAAGGAGGGGAGATTGTGACATCCCGAATTTTATGAAATAGAAGTATTCAATTTTCTTATAATTATTATGTTATTTAGTAAATGGTTAAATTGATAAAGGTTAAAGTTAAGGGTGATATTTGAAAATTTTGCAAAGTAAGCAAGTTGATATAAAATATTCATTGTGTCGCGAAATATTAATTTTAACAGGGAATATTAGTACGGCGACACAATCATTGGTGAACCCCACAACGGAAGTATTGTCGCAGTTAGAAAATGACAGAAATATATTTTTATAAAAATAACAGCGAAAGTTTTACCGTTAAACTGTTGAACTACCCGGTGGTAAAAGTACAGTAATACGTGTGGTTGCATAGTAGCACACGGTATTGATTATTAATTCTTACGTAAGAAGTCACTCAGTTATACTCAATTATTGCTACAATAATTGTTGCATCATATCTCTAATATTATTGATTCAATTATTGTCACATTATCATCTGTATAATATGTTATATTATTAATTCAATAATTGAGACGACAAAGTTATTCATATTATTATTTGCAATATTGACAATGTCTAGAAGTTCTGTCAAGGAGAGGTTTGGTCACCTAATTACGCGTCAATAGGGAGAAATCTTTATCGAAAAGCCCCATCTTTATTGGGAACGACCTGGTTATTAAATACTATGAGTTATAATATTAATGATGAATAAATTCGTGTTGATTAAAGATGAAATTGATAGTTCTATTGTGTTGGGATTATTAATGTTAGTGGAAATCGACATTTATTTCGATAATAATTGATGTCTGGAAGTTATATTGACCAATAGGATAATTAATAGGATAAATGAGCAATTAATTGCTATTAATTGACATGCTTATAACTATGTGTTCACATTTGTGTACTATTGATTCACATGCATTTACTATTAGGGGTGGTGGTGCAAGATTGATAATACTTGCATGACTAAATTAAAAATGGAGGTATAGATGAAGGTACTATACAGTAATTAGTTTTTTCACATGTATAGAACTATTAAGTCACATGATTGTACTATTGATTCACATGATATACTATTAGGAGAGGTGGTGCAAGTTTGATAATACTTGCAGGACTAAATTAAAAATGAAAGAAAAGATGAAGGTATTATACTGTAATATTTCGAGCCCCAAAACGTGCAATTATCGAAATTATGTTTTCCTATAAATAGAAACTCATTCTTCCTTCATTCTCACCAATTCACGAAGACTCACAAGAGCAATTATAGAGAGAGAAGCTATATAGAGAGAAGCTACAGAGAGATAGAAGAAGAGTAGTTTGCTACTTCACTACTCCAGTATCTAGTCTTCTTCTGAGGTAAGGGATATTATTATTGTGGTAAGGGGTATTATTTATTTCATATTCTGAAGAGATATTATTTTTCGTATTCGTATGAATATTATTTTCGTTCAATATTTATAAAGAATATTATCTTCGTTCAATATTCGTAGGAATATTATCTTCGTTAAATATTCGTTGGAATATTATTTTCGTTCAACAGTTGTAAGGGATGTTATTTTTGTTCAATATTTGCTTGAAATAATATTTTCTTCCATACTCTATAGTATGTAAGTAATATTATTTCGTTTCAGATTTTAAATTCTATACTCATTTTGTTGAAGTTTTGGCTTCTATACTCCATGAAATTAGTAGAATATCCTTGATATTTGCGCTTCATCCAGTATCTTTTTATGAAAATATTATTCTGAGCTTTCTTGATAATTATTGATCTTTTCATGACGGAATACTATTCATGAGTTACTATTCACGGGTTACTATTTATCCGATTACTATTCACTCAAATATTATTCACTTGGGTATTCGGGGCACTATTCATGCCAGAGTACTATTCACAGGTTACTATTCACCCAGTTACTATTTACCCGAATATTAATCACTCGGGTATTTGGGGTACTTTTCATGTCGGGGTACTATTCACGAGGTACTATTCCCAAAGTACTATTCACAGGATACTATTCACCAGAAAAATATATTTCTTTTTTGTCTAAATTATTTTTGATACATATATATTATTCTTGAATTTTACTCCACAAAGTAGTATCATGTTGACAGTTTAGATATTTTCAAACTCTAGATAAATTTAAAGTCTTTAATATTTATCATTGATTTCGTTTGATTAACGCTTATATCATTGTCATCATCCTCATACTTATATTATGGTGAAAGTCATCTTTGGCTTACGTGCAAAGATGGACTGTTGATTATTGGTTTTACAGTTGTATATCTTTGGCTTACGTGAAAAGATGTACTATTGATTATTGGTTTTACAGTTGTATATCTTTGGCTTACGTGCAAAGATGAACTATTGATTGATGAGTATCTTTGGTTTATGTGCATAGATGAACGGTTTATTTATATGATTATAACCAAGGATCATTCGGTATAATCATGACCCGTAATGTTACAAACGATGTGGTAAAAGTCCTCATTGGCCCGTAATGCATTGATGGACAGTTGTTGGTATGATTATAACCAGGGATTATTCGGTATAATCATGACCATTGTTGAAAACACGAATATCCCTGGCCCGTAGTGCATGGATAATTCGTGGTCATAATACTAATGAATATCATTGGCCGTAGTGCAGGGATGATTCGATGATGTGAATTATTTATTAAGCTGAGTCTCAGTGATAAAATATTGATAATACACTTTTAATTCGTAGAAGATAGTAGATATCATGTTCTACTTGACTCTTCTAAAATACAGTTGTATGTCTTTGGCCTGTAGTGCAAAGATGAATTGTTAATGAATATCTTTGGCCCGTAGTGCAAAGATGAATTTGTTAGTATGATTATGAACAGGAATTGTGATTTGGTATAACCATGATTTTTGATGTTTCAGGTAAAGACAGGTGATGAAAATTATCTTCGTCTTGGGTGCGAAGAGGAATTTAGAATCACAATTATGATTATAAGTTATTCACATGATTATCGACAGAAATTGTTGATTGATGTTACAGGGATAAAACATTATTGGTGTACTTTTAACATGGAGAAGATAATAGACCTTATGGTCTATTTGACTCTTCTAATGGATTGCTCGTTCCGTTGCAACTATGGTTGAAAAGTTTTATCATCTACCATATGTTCTAAATCTCTAATTTATTACTGATGAAGGCTATTGATAATTTCATTATCTTTAGTCATGATATTCTTTACTAGGCTAGTTGTGCTCAGCCTTTTTGCTTCATAATTCCTTTTCGTGTAATAAGAGTGTATTTGGGTTGACGGGGGGTAACGAGGATTAGAACGGTGGTCTATAGCTGTTGAGGTTTCCCCTAAAACAGTATGGAAATAATTTTATTGTGAATTTCAGATAAGTGCGTAGTATTTTATACGTCATTTTAACCGTTGATTTTGGTGAACCGAATAAGGAGAGGTAAACCCAACTTTGGAAGGGTGTTTTGCCACTATCATACAAGATGTCTAATGACAGATGACTTCGTGTTATCATAAGACAGGGTTGTGCACATGCACTTGCTGATTATATCTATGAGCACTACTTATATAATCTTAGAGTTTGTTTAAGATATAATTCTCAATTGGAGACAATGGAGATATTTATATGTCAAGAGAAGACTCACCATTGGAAAGAACATGACAGTAATCTTCTCGTTTTTCTTTGGGGTCTATTGAGTCAACCAAGGATAATTCTCGAGTCGTATGATATCTATCATAACTTAGATGCATGGCCTCCCATGTACGAAGGTTTTCTTGAGTATTTTCCAAAGATTTTAATTTCTAAAACAGTTATTAACTGTACTTTTATGTAAAGTACCATTGTAAGCTGTTGTTGTTGAGGCACCATTAGAGTTACATATATTTGTATTAAAACTCATAGCTTATATGTTGTCATACTCTACACGACAGTTCAATAGTTGTATAAATGAAGTTTGTATTTAATTTCTGTAGTGTGATATCTGGCGACTCAGAATGGGTCGTGCGGACTTATTTTGGGGGCGTCACAGCTTACACACGAGGCAAGTTCCTTACCCTAAACTTTAATTGAGCAAGTTCCTTACTCTAAACTTTATTTGAGCAAGCTGTAACCCTAATTTTATTCGAGTAAGTTTTGAATTCTAATCGTTGTTTGATTTATCCTAACTTGTTTATAGTTAAGCAAGTTTCCCTAGTTTCATTCTTTTTATAATAAATGCAAGTTCTTGAACTCTAATCTCTAACTGAGTTGTTCTATTTCATTTACTTTACCCAAATTGAAATCTTATTGCCATTTTGAGCAAGTTTCGTTTTCAGCTTGTTATTCATTAATGCATGTTCAATAACTTAATTCTCTTATTTGACAAGATTATAGCCTTAGCTTAATATTGTTCAAGCCAGGTTTATTGTTTTATTCAATGCTTATTCTTTTTAGTTTATTTCTAAAGCATAAGTTTGATATATAGTTGGTTCATCTATGTTTCTTAATTGTTCCACATTACGTTGTTATTGATCACTCGTAGTGTTATTAAACTTTGTTGATTCAACTAATCCTTTAGTTGATGATTGTTAAACTCTAAATTACCCTTGAAGCTTATCCAAACCAAACTTTCTTTGGTGCGGACTTGTACTCTAAAACTGAGAAGAACAACCCTATTATAGGGGAATTATTTTACGCGATGCGTTTAGATGTTTGTGCACAATACATGGTACGAAGGGTTGATCACCCTAAGTATGAGGAGTCCCTACAGTATGACTGTTTAGGTTAAAGTTGAAAGATTACTTGTAACCTTGGACATAGTTCGTGGTCTTGTGACCCTCGGATATATTTCATATTTTGAACTATGTTCTTGTTATCTTTGATAGAGTATTATTCAATTCTATTTAGCCTAGTCATTGGTGGTTATTATGCTTTTGTTATTCATTGTGATTCCAAGTGAGCATTTATTTTGCTCACTCTTGCATAATTATAATTATTGCAGCTAAGGTTGAGAAGGTTGATGAACCTACCACTAGCAAAGGAAAAGGAAAAATGAGCAAGTGATGAAGACTTGTAATCTATTTAATGTCATGATGATAGACTTTATTTTTAAATGTTGTGATGTAATTATTTTATTTCCGCACTTGATTTATGTTAAAGGTTAGATAACCTGGGAGACTTATTGATTTAATGATGTAACCCTTTTAATGGGAGGATTTATAGTTTAAATTCTACTACATTTGGGTAGTTAGATGTGAATGCATAAAAAGTGAACACTAAGTCTTGTGGAAATGAAGTACCTATATTTGGGGGTGTCACAGGTTGGTATCAAAGTCTTAGGTTATGAACCTTAGGTGGGGGGAAAAGCCTTAGGAAGTAACCTTATAGAAGATTGAAAAGATAGTGGTGATGAACTCTTGTTGAGTTTTAATAAAGAAGTAATAAAACACTTTTATGTGCTTATGTTGTTGCAACCTATGTGCTCGTGAGTGTCGAGTAGTAATGATTAGTAATTAAAACTTAAAATTTTGTTGTTAGGATGGCAAATGTATGAGAATCTAGCCAGGCTAAGGAGGAAGGACCTCAGATGCCTGGAGAGGAGGAGCCTTGAGATATTCAGTTGGTTTGGGAACAACTATTGCCACGGGAGTCATCTCCGTTGGTCACAGTAGTTGAGCAAGAGGGTTTACCTGATGAGGTAGTGTAACGCCCGAGAAAATCTGATTTATATTAGAATTAAATTTTTATTTGATTATGTGAATTAAATGAATTTAATTGATTATTTATGTGAGTAAGATATGTGAAGGTCGTTCTATGACCTAGAATATGCGGATGTGGTTAGGATTCTGGCTATGTGCTAGAATTAATTATTTTGAATTTCCAAAACGAAAATAAATGTTTTCTGAGAAATTTCTATAAAAACACTATTCATCTGTTTCTGCTCAGGAATTAAGTTTGAAATTCCGAGAAATGCGTAAGGATAGAATATGAAGACGAGATGGAATATCTAATAATATTTCATTTATGGCAAATGAAGTTTTCGCCTGCGAACTTAAAACCTAAGGGTTGGGAAAAAAATGATTTCCGAGAAGGAAATAAGATGCGTATAATGAATTACAATGATTACGCATACGTTATACGAGTGTGACACTATTTAGTATACGAGTATAATATGAAGATTTAATACGACATATACTACGAATATTGTACGAGTACTATACGAAGAGAATACGCGAATTATAAGTGTAGAATATGATTGGTGTTATTGGATTTAAAGTTTAAGGACTTACTATGATCCAATTGGATTTGGATTATATCAAGCCCAAGTAATTGAGTAACCAAGCCCAATGAATTATGTAATTAAGCCCAAGTCAAGGCCCAATGTTAGGTTAAGTTAAGCCCGATCCAAGGAATCGAACCGTGGATCGAACCGATGGGTCACCGAATAGGTAAAACCCATGGGGATGACCCATGGGCATGTGGGTCGGCCACTTGGTGGTCAAGTAAAGTAATCTACTTGATGACCAAGTAAATTACTTGGTGAGGAAGAAGTGAATAGTAAAGAGGTGGGGAGAAAGACCAAAATACCCTCCATTTGAGTTGGCTATAAATAGAAGGCTTATGTTGGTCATTTGTGGTTTTACCAAGATTGTCCAACTTATATTAAGAGATAGAGAGAGCTAGAAACAAGAAATTATCCTACTTTGAAGCAATTAATTAGAAGTTTTAGCAAGAACATAAAGAACGGAAAGGTAATATTCCATTAATATTAGTTTCCATCCTATTTGATTTCTTTGATTATAAAGAATCATAGATTGGTGGAGCATGCCTCTTATGGAGGAATGAGGAGGGCTTGTAATGGTTAAAACATTTATAAGTAATGTGTAAGTAGAAATTGTAAGGGTTTACGTAAGTTTAAACTGTAGAAATCATTGAATGATGAACATGGTTGTTGATGGACAAATTGAAAACCATCTCTATTAGGATATGTGCATCTTGTTTGGTTAGGATGTAGATATGAAATCAATGGAGTTGTTCCATTTGATTTGGCATATAAAACACTAGTAACGAAGTTATGGCGAATTTTACGGAAATAGACATTAAACGTCAAAAACGTAAAACTTCTGGATTAGTAGTCAAAAGTTGTCGTATGACTTGGAAATGTTGGTTTTCAATGTCAAGACATGAGATAGGGTATTTAAGAGTTATGGACTCAAAAATCGTCAAATTTTGACTTAAAACAAAGAAAACGAGTATTGAACGCTCAAGAATGTTAAACGAACGCTTGATAATGAACATAGAAGTGAATTTTGAGTTAACAGATTCGGAAATGTAAAATTCTTATAAGAACGCGTAGAGTATGTAAAATGGGAGTTGTGGGCTTTTGAATGGACCAAATTAGACTTATAACGAAGAAGTTATGAAGCTAATTGTGCCGCGCTGCAGTGCAAAGCACAATGTAAGGAGCTACTGAAGAGTGGCGCCACAGCGCCATTCACATGTAGGAATTCCGCGCCGCAGTGTTGGGACCGAAGCTTGGGTACTGTAAACTGGCGCCATATCGCCAGTGTTGCTTATAAGGGTCACGCCATGGCGCCGAGACAGGGGAAGTGTTAGATGAGTTTGGGTTTGAACTTCAATGTTCATAACTATTATAAGTTAAGTTTGTATTCTTAATGTGACGCCCCCAAAATAGGTATACATCACCCATTCTGAGTTGTCAATACATGGTACAGAAACAACTACAACTTTATTATTACAACAGTAAAATTGTGAGTTTGAATACAAATATTATCTTCTAGACAATATCTATACTCAAATAAATCCTCATCACATTTATTGATACATTATTTTACAAAAATGGTGAGGACTACTAAACAACTCTCTCTAGAACATTTTTATACCCAGACTGCACTCGCTTATATTCTTGCCTCCTAAGAAGAAAAATGGAACAAAAGGAAAAGGGTGAGCTCAACTAGCCCGATAAAGAATATTATGACTAAGATAATATACAACAAATTATCATTAGTCTTCAACAGGAAAAAATCTAATAGAATACAATAGACAAAAAGTTTTAAATCAATATTCAGAAATGAAAATAATAATTCATTAGAAGAGTTAAGTAGAGAATGCAAACTACTATCTTCTATGTATGAATTTAAAAGTTCATAAATCTATCTTTTATCCTGTAACATCAATCAATATAGATACGGAATCAAATATTCATCTTTGCACTCTGGGCCAAAGATATTCAATAATATCATCATTTAAGGCGAGGATGATGAAAATATTTTAAAGAAAGCGAATCCGGTGAAACAAAATGACATGGATTAAGGATTAAGGATTCGTACTTTGTTTTATCCATGTCCAAAAATACCTCAAAAATAATTATAGTGGTGTAAAATTCAAGAATGATCAAAACATGGATACAATCAAAGCTAGTATCCACAATAGATATTTTAGACGAAAAGGGAAAATTTTCATTTTTCGATGAATAGTGCCGTATTCGTGAATAGTTCATATACGTGAATAGTGTTGTATATGTGAATAGTAACTCTGACACCAAAAGTTCCAAATTTGATAAAAACTTCATATCAATATTTCAGCATAATGATATTGAAGAAATAATATCATTACGGAAAAAAAAATATCCCTTACCTCGAAAGATCAGTACTTCTAGCTGAAACACCGGATATAGGCTATAACTTGAACTTGCACCGTATAGTAATACTCAAAATTTACTCAAAATACTCACAAGAATACGCTCGATAATATAGAGAGAGAAAACTTCAGTTTCTGGTGTGATTTTCAATTCTAACCTAAGCACCCTATTTATAGGAAAATGCTTAGAACACCAAAGTAGAAAATTTAATATAATATTATTATTTATATTAACCATTCCTATGCACACCTTTGAATTCAGAATTCAGCAATTGCACACATAAAAAATGAGGCCCACACATTGAAAAAACGTTTTTGTGAATATAAATATTTAAAACTTCCAAAAATTAATTATTCCGGAACTTCGGAACTTCAATAATTCATAATAAATAGACCTTTTATCAGAAAATTCGAATCTCGCGCCATTTTTTAGGAAATTCAATTCTCTACAACTTTGCAGAAGAAAGTTGTTCCAAATTCAAAGCAATTGGCCAAGAAATCCACAAGCGAAGCGATTTTACATTTATAATCATATTTAATTCAATAATTGTGTCCACCAACACACAAAATATATGTTAAACATTTAATGCCACAAAAATACTCTTCCTCCTCATATACTCATATATTCCACATTCATTATAAAAATATCATTGTTAATATATTATTAAAATAATATATTTAAATGAATTATTTTATCGTCGAAAAAAAGATAAAATATTAATTTTCAACAATTATCACATTAAAATTTTCTCTATCTATATCCACATAAAATCAATAGTTTCCTCATTATATAAATCAATAATTAATTATTCACAAATAGTATTACAGAATCACAGTACTGGCAACCATGCCGTTCCCAAGAAAGAGGGGCTTTCAATAAGAATTTCTCTTCTTCTGGCCAAGCAATTGATTAGGTGACCAAACCTCTCATTAGACGAACTTTCTAGACATTGCCAATAATGTTATCTAATAATATTATTAGGATAATATGAATTATTGCTTCGATAATGAAAAAATCGTGTAATGACAATTATTGAAACAACAAAGAATATAAAATATCAACGCAACAATTATTAAATCAATAAAATCTTCGAATAAAGAATTAATTGTGTAACCATTATTGAGTAGTGCCTTCTCACGTAAGAATCAATAATTGGTGCAATAAGTGTGCTTCTTGTGTTTTAACCACAGAGTATTTTAACAAGATTATTGGTAATAACTACGCTGTTATTTTTTAAACAACTTATATTTGTCGTTTTCTTCATCCAATCGCTTTAGTTATGGGGCCCATAAAAGATCGCTTGGCCGTCGCATTAATAATCCCCGGCGTGAAAGAATATTCCACGACCAAACGAATATTCCCCAACAACAATGAATATTTTATAACCACTTGCTTATTTTAAAATATTTGCGTATTTTACCCATAACTTTTCACATTAATCAAATCAACCCTTACTATTTCAAAATAGAGAAAATTAAATTTCATTAATAATAAGTTGGGGTCTTACAACCTCCCCTCCTTATGAAATTCTATCCTCGAAATTGACGTACGTACCTGGTGTTTCGAAAAGGTGAGGATACCTCGCTTTCATTTCCGTTTCTAACTCCCAGGTCATTTCCTCTATAGCATGATTCCTCCACAAAACTTTAACTTGTGGTATGACCTTTGCGCGTAGGACATGTTCCTTCCTATCCAAGATCTTGACAGGTACCTCCTCATACGTTAAGTCTTCGGCTATCTCGTCAAGTTCTAACTCAATAACGTGGTTCGGGTCTTTCACATATTTACGAAGTACAGATATGTGAAACACATTATGAACACGTGACATACTCGGAGGTAACGCAAGTCTATAGGCTACATTTTCTACTCGGTCAAGAATTTGAAATGGATCAATAAATCGTGGATTGAGCTTTCCTCTCTTCCCAAATCTTGTAACTCCCTTCCATGGAGCAACTCGCAACAATACATGATCCCCTATACTAAATTCCACGTCTTTTCGATGAAGATCCGCATAACTCTTTTGTTGATCTTGTGCCGTTTGTATACGTTGTCGAATCATTTGGATCTTTTTGGTAGTCATACGTACTAACTCGGGTCCCAACAATGTTGCTTCACCCACCTCATCCCAATGTATTGGAGAGCGACACTTTCGTCCATATAATGCTTCAAATGGAGCCACACCTATACTTGCCTGATAACTGTTGTTGTAGGAGAATTCCACCAATGGTAAATACTTATCCCAACTGCCCTTGAAGTCTAGGACACAGAGTCTTAATAAATCTTCAAGAGTTTGAATAGTCTCTCTCGATTGTCCGTCTGTTTGAGGATGGTATGCTAAAGCCCAGATAAATAAATCCGTGCCCATAGCTTTTTGCAAGCTAACCCAAAATCTTGAAGTGAATCTTGGGTCACGATCCGAAACTATGGATACTGGCATGCCATACAACCTCACAATCTCATTTACATATATACTAGCAAGACGTTCAAGGGAATAAGTCTCCCGTATCGGCAAGAAATGAGCAGACTTGGTTAATCTATCAACAATAACCCAAATAGCATTGATGCCTTGAGAAATCATATGAAGACCCGTAATGAAATCCATGGTAATGTGTTCCCACTTCCATTTCGGAATCTCAAGTGGTTGCAACGGACCCATAGGTACTAGATGCTCCGCCTTTACACGTTGACAAGTTAAACACATCGAGATAAACTTTGCAATCGCTCTCTTCATATTGTTCCACCAAAATGTATGTCGAAGATCACGATACATTTTAGTACTTCAGGATGGATTGCAAATGGTGTATTGTGTGCCTCCATCATAATCTTGTACTTCAAATCGAAGTCGTTAGGAACACAAAGTCTAGAGTGGACTCAAGTATTCCTTCTTCATCAATTCTCGCTTAGGAATAGCTTTTCTTGTACTTTCTTCTTCATACGCATCATTTCGGCCCGGTGGCTTGAGCAACCTTAACTTTTCTATTAAAGTTGGCTCTGTCGTATACTTGACATCATCGCACTCATTCCCACATATGATCTTCTACTCAACGCGTCGCCTACCACGTTCGCTTTTCCAAGATGGTATTGAATAGTGTGGTCGTAGTCTTTCAATAGCTCGAGCCAACGTCATTGCTTGCCGCATGTTGAGTTCTTTTGAGTGAAGAAATATTTACGGCTTTTATGGTGCGAATATATCTCCACTTTCTCCCAATATAGATAGTGCATCCATATCTTTTAAGCGAAACGATTGCCGCCAACTCTAGATCATGTGTAGGATAATTCCTCTCATATTCTTTAAGTTGTCATGACGACATAGGCTATGACTTTCCCACGTTGCATGAGAACACATCCTAACCCTTTGCACGAAGCATCATTTGTAGATAACAAATCCATCCGAACCAGATGGTATTGTTAGAACAGTCTTGGAAATAAGTCTCCTCTTAAGCTCTTGGAAACTCTTCTCGCATTCTTCGCTCCAAACAAATTTTGTATCCTTAGAGTTAAATTGAGTTAATGGAGTAGCAACCGAAAACCCTTCCACGAATCTCCGATAATAACGGGTAGACCCGTAAAAGCTACGTACTTGGCCACCGACTTGGTTGCTTCCAACTTTGTATTGCTTCAATCTTCGCCGGGTCCACGGATACTCCATATTTTGACACCACGTGCCCAAGAAATGCTACTTCCTCAAGCCAGAACTCGCATTTCTTCAATTTGGCATATAGTTTGTTTTCACGAAGCCTTTGGAGTACCAGCTTCAAATGGTGCTCATGATCTTCACGACTTTTGGAATATATGAGGATGTCATCAATAAAGACAACAACAAAACCGATCCAAATATTCCTTGAATACTCGGTTCATCATATCCATGAAAGCATAGGAGCATTAGTCATCAGAAAGACATGACTAAGAATTCATAATGCCCATACCGGAGTTCGAAGGCGGTCTTTGGAATATCCTCGGTTCTAATCTTTGGTGATGATATCCAAAAGCGAAGATCGATTTTTGAAAAGAATTGTGCCCCCTTGCATTTGGTCAAACAAGTCATCAATACGAGGTAGAGGATACCTATTCTTGATGGTGACATGGTTCAATTTCAGATAGTCAATATAAAGTCGCATACTCCCGTCTTTCTTCTTTACTGAATAAAGCAGAGGAGCACCCCAAGGAGATGTACTAGGACAGAATGAAACCGATGTCCAACAATTTCGTAGTTGGACCTTTAACTCTGAAGTTCAATAGGAGCCATTCGATATGGGGTTTTAGAAATGGGCTTTGTACCAGGTTCAAGATCAATAAAGAATTCAACTTAACGTTACGGGGGTAGGAAGGAAGTTCTTCAGAAATACGTCGGGAAAGTCAATAACAACGGGAATATTATTCAAATTTGGCGTGTCTTTATTCAAATCCATAACATGGGCTAAGAAAGCTTGACATCCGTTTTTTTCAATAAACGAATAGCTTTATGATTAGATATGACGGTGATTGATTTTAATGGTTTAGTTGTTTCAATTGCATAACAACAGTTGGTTAGGAATATGAAAACTAACAACCTTACAAAAACAATCAATTTTGGCATGATGAGTAGTTAACCAATCAATCCCTAAAATCACATCAAAAGCAAGTATCTTTAATGAGATAAGGTCAACAAGTAAGGTGATGGTGCCAACTTGAATCAAACAAGATTTATAAGCAAGTAGATGTGATGAAAGTTTCTCCTAACGGAGTTTCCACGAGATAGGTCAAAGTCTAATTTCTCCGAGTCAAGTTTAAAGCGTTGAGCACAAGGGGAGAGATAAATGAATGGGTAGCACCGGTATCAAGTAAGGTATAAACTTCGCAAGAATTTATAAATAGCTTACCCATGATCACCTCGTTTGGGTTCCTCGCATTTTGACCGATCACAACAACGCTCTTCCGGGCCGATTGACTTTGACTTTTCTAGGACGATCTTTTGAGTCACCGTCCCCATTGAACTAGGTTTTTCGCTACCGCATAATCTCGAAGCGATATGTCCTTCCTTTCCAAAATTATAGCATACCTTGAACTGTTGTGGATAGTTTGGGTGATATGTCCCTCTTTCCGCATTTATAGCATATGACCGGTGGTCGTTTTCCTCCCTTAGAACCGATTCTTCTTTGGCCTTCGTCGTCTTCACATGGTCGTTGTTAAATCTCCTCTTTTAAAATCTCCTCTGTCTCGCTTCTTCTATTTTCATGGCCATGATTACCACCGGAGTGGTTACCATTTTGTCCGTCTGTTTCTTTCTCCATTTGGTTATCGTTATTACATGATCGCTATCTCGGTATGATCCTGGTTATGGTCCCTCGGTTGAACATATTCGTTATCTCGCTCTAACAATTGAGCCATGTTAACAACACACGAATAGAGAGAAATTTTGAGAAATGAGATACCGACGTATCTTGGTTTCAAACCTCTAAGAAACATCTGCGTCATACGTTCCTCATTCTCCACCAAATGAGGTGCAAACACGGATAGCTCGCAAACTTTGCCTCGTCATTGAGACACCATTATGTTGTTTTGTTCTAATCGATGAACTCCACTTCCTTCATATAGCCGAACACTTTCGAGGAAAGTATTTGTCATTAAATAGTTTCAAACGTCTCCCAAGACATCTTGAGTGTGGTGGATGGGTACGCTTCACGAGACTCCCACCGATGGTTTGCCTCGCCACGAAACATAAAGGTGGCGAATGGAACCTTCTCGTTCCTCCGTGCATCCCAAGACATCGAATATCTTGGTAATTTTCTTGACCCATGTTTTCGCCATGATCGGATCGGCTTTCCCTTAAATTCTGGTGGTCCCAACTCTTTGAATCGCTTGGTTGTGACAACCCGTGAATTGCTATCATTTTCTCAGTATTTTGAACACGAGTCTCCCTCGTGCGATTTTGCATGAACTTCTAAACATCCCCTCGTTCATCATCTCGCTTCGGTGGTGTTGTTCACGGGAGGAACATTGCCAGTTGTTGCACGTTCTCCTCGTTGGTGAGTACAAGCGTCTCCACGGTCTCATTTCCTTTGTTAATATTCTCGATCGACATTCTCAAATCATCGTCATAAAACAAGGGTTAATTAAGGAAATCAATATATCACATAATATCCTTATATACTGACCAACTTTCAAATAAGCTTAGGTAGGACACACTAGCGAAGGATTTACTCGTCTTTCCCCTCCTAGTTCTATTCTCCGATCTCCGACAGAGATCATATCCCTAAGCTCTGATACCAACTGTGACGCCTCCAAAATAGGTATACATCACCCATTCTGAGTTGTCAATACATGGTACAGAAACAACTACAACTTTATTATTATAACAGTAAAATTGTGAGTTTGAATACAAATATTATCTTCTAAACAATATATATACTCAAATAAATCCTCATCACATTTATTGATACATTATTTTACTAAAATGGTGAGGACTACTAAACAACTCTCTCTAGAACCTTCATTCCATACCCCGACTCGTACTCGTTATATTCTCGCCTCCTGAGAAGAAAAATGGAACAAAAAGGAAAAGGGTGAGCTCAACTAGCCCAGTAAAGAATATTATGACTAAGATAATATACAACAAATTATCATTAGTCTTCAACAGGGAAAAAATCTAATAGAATACAATAGGCAACAAGTTTTAAATCAATATTCGCAGCGAAAATAATAATTCATTAGAAGAGTTAAGTAGAGAATGCAAACTACTATCTTCTATGTATGAATTTAAAAGTTCATCGTTTATCTTTTATCCCTGTAACATCAATCAATATATATCTGGAATCAAATATTCATCTTTGCACTCTGAGATCAAAGATATTCATCGATTAGTCATGTTCATCTAAAACACTGCTCATCTTTGCACTACTAGCCAAAGATATTCATCGAAATCATTCATCTTTGCACTACAAAGCTAAAGATATTCAATAATATCATCATTTAAGGACCGAGGATGATGAAAAATATTTTTAAAAAAGCGAATCCAATTGAAACAAAATGACATGGATTAAGGATTAAGGATTCGTACTTTGTTTTATCCATGTCCAAAAATACCTCAAAAATAATCATAGTGGTGTAAAATTCAAGAATGATCAAAACATGGATACAATCAAAGCTAGTATCCACAATAGATATTTTAGACGAATAGGAAAATTTTCATTTTTCGATGAATAGTGTCGTATTCGTGAATAGTGTCGTATACATGAATAGTGCCGTATACGTGAATAGTAACTCCGACACCAAAAGTTCCAAATTTGATAAAAACTTCAGATCAATATTTCAGCATAATGATATTGAAGAAATAATATCATTACGAGAAAAAAAAATATCCCTTACCTCGAAAGATCAGTACTTCTAGCTGAAACACCGGATATAGGGTATAACTTGAACTTGCACCGTATAGAAATACTCAAAATACTAACAAGAATACGCTCGATAATATAGAGAGAGAAAACTTCAGTTTCTGGTGTGATTTTCAATTCTAACCTAAGCACCCTATTTATAGGAAAATGCTTAGAACACCAAAGTAGAAAATTTAATATTATATTATTATTTCTATTAACCATTCCTACACACACCTTTGAATTCAGAATTCAGCAATTGCACACATGCAAAATGAGGCCCACACATTGAAAAAACGTTTTTGTGAATATAAATATTTAAAACTTCCAAAAATTAATTATTTCGGAACTTCGGAACTTCAATAATTCATAATAAATAGCCCTTTTATCAGAAAATTCGAATCTCGCTCCTTTTTATAGGAAATTCAATTCTCTACAACTTTGATGAAGAAAGTTGTTCCAAATTCAAGCAGAAATTGACCGAAATCCACAAGCAGGCGATTTTACACGCTTATAATCAAATTTTGATTCAATAATTGTGTTCACCAACACACAAAATATATGTTAAACATTTAATGCCACAAAAATACTCTTCCTCCTCATATACTCATATATCCCACATTCATTATAAAAATATCACTAGTTAATATATTATTAAAATAATATATTGAAATGAATTATTTTATTAGAAAAGATAAAATATTAATTTTCAACAATTGTCACGTTAAAAATTTTCTCCATCTATATCCACATAAAATCAATATTTTCCTCATTATATAAATCAATAATTAATTATTCACAAATAATATTACTGAGAATCACAAGATCTTGCAACCGGTAGTTCTCAGGAAAAAGGGGCTTTCAATAAGAATTTCTCCCTTCTTGGCGCAAGCAATTAGGTGACCAAACCTCTCCTTAGACAGAACTTTCTAGACATTGCCAATAATGTTATCTAATAATATTATTCAGATAATATGAATTATTGCTTCGATAATAAAAATACTGTGTAATGACAATTATTGAAACAACAGCAATATAAAATATCAACGCAGCAATTATTAACTCAATAAAATACTGAACAGTAATTACTGTAACCATTATTGAGTAGTGCCTTCTTACGTAAGAATCAATAATTGGTGCAATACCGTGTGCTACTGTGTTTTAACCACCGAGTATTTTAACAGTATTAACGGTAACAACTACGTCGTTATTTTTAAACAACTTATATTTGTCGTTTTCTTCATCCAATCGCTTTCCGTTATGGGGCCCACAAAAGACTGCGCCGTCGTACGAATATTCCCGACAGCAAGAATATTCCACGACCAAACAAATATTCCCCGACAACAATGAATATTTTATAACCACTTGCTTATTTTAAAATATTTGCGTATTTTACCCATAACTATCCACATTAATCAAATCAACCCTTACTATTTCAAAATAGAGAAAATTAAATTTCATTAATAATAAGTTGGGGTCTTACACTTAATAAGCATACTAAAACTATTCCTATGTTACATATACTAGTGTATATAATGACGAACTTAGGAAGTAAACACAAGTTATTAGTATGTAAGCGAAGAACACGAAGTGTTAATAAATAAACTGTGAACGGTAATCAACATTGGTACTTCACCAAGGATGATTGAGTTCGATTAGTAATGTAAGAATGTTAACAATCCGTGATGAATGGTAGTAAGTTGAATTGACATTATTAATGAAATAAAGTCAATTAAAACATAGAAGAGAAAGAAGTTGGTAGAAATAATGTGATTGATTGTTTGTTAACTAATTAAAGTGTGCTATGTGAATATATCATGTAGATTCTATAAAGACTGAGATCTGTTAAATAAATTATTCGAAGACGCTTGAAGGGAAGTTTTCTTAACGCTTGTCTAACCTTCGAGTTAGCCAATTTTTCGGTGATTCATTGTAATGAGTTGCATGAATAATTTTAAAGAAAGGGTCAATGCCAGTTTTAACCCGGCTAGACTATTCATAAGAGATAGATTGATTTGTATACATATCTTTCTATATAGAAATGATAACGCTATCCTATGCCAAGTAATTGGTACGGATTCAAAGGTATGTTTGTCTATGAACAAACAAAAGTATTTTTCATTGTTTATTCGATGGGCACGTGAGTTTGCTAAAACTTAAATGTAAATACATTTAACGGATGAATATTGATCAACATAGAGTACTATACGCTGATCACCTAGAAGTGCTAGTAAGAAATGTCGGATGTACAGCCTTGGTGTTGTGATGTCCTTTTCAAGTATGAAAACAGAAAGAAACTGTTCATGGTCTTTTGACCGGTTCAGAATTCCTAAACTATTATATACTTTGGGAATTGATAATTATGAATTGTTAAGTATTGGTTAATGTTTCGTAATACTCCATGACTATTTGTTTAGTTATGGAACATTGTCATATAATTCATGACTGTGGTATTGATATTATCCTTGGTTAGACTTGCTGAGCTATTTGTGCTCACTTCTTGCGTGAATTATATGATTGCAGTTAAAGCTGAGCGTACTGAGAATTCTAAGAGAGATAAAGTCAAGGCTAAGATGGATAGTTAAACATCGTGTAATAGATTAGTATGATTTTATGTATTATACTTACGAACAACGAATGATGCAATCGGCTTATGAACCTGGGAAAGGATTTTACTATGATTGTAATAAGAAGATAGTTAATACATTTATTATGTTGTGTTTTCAATGGAATGATTGTATAGTTATAAGTACCGTGTAGCACCATATGTCGGGTTGAAAGATACCCAAATTTGGGGGCGTCACAGGTAGAGTCGGATGAGGAAGACCCCGTGGAGTTGCCACAGTCAGATGAGGATGATGAGGAGGAAGAGTTTCCACAAAACTATATCACTGCCCGTATGTACAACGAAGTATACGACCGCAATGTGGAGCTTCAAGATAGAGTTGAGGAGTTGGACGAGATCATAGATGAACGTCAGACTTCGATGGAACAGAAAGACGACGAGATCCAGGATCTAGACGAGTGTCTAGGCAATGTCGAATGGAACCTGATTCATACTGAAAGAGAGAACGAGCAGCTGACGGAGGAGATCGCAGAGCTGAAGAACAACTTGAAAGAAGAATCCACTAAGAGACCAAGAGTCGAAGACGCGTACGAAAAAGTTTCTCAGTGTGCAGAAGTAGAAGAGGGGGAAGTGCAGACAAAGAAGATCAAGATGGAGGAGATGAATAGTGTTTTCAATGTCGTGATCAACCGAGCCCAAGACCGAGTAATGTATTACCCGATTCAGTTCGAGACGCTGTCATGGTACATGTTAGATCGTCAAACAATGTTCTGTATTATGGAAGAGGAACGTCGTAAGGCTATGCAACATTTTAGTAGTTCGTCATAATAAATGTAACAATTATGTGAGTAATTAATAAAAAGATTTAAATCCTTGGTATTATATAACCAATGGGATATGATGATGATGTTGTCATGAAACTTTTGTAGTTCAGGAAAGTGATGTAGATAGCAGGGATGCTATCATTGTTAAGTTTTGAAAGATGATTAATAAATAAAAGTTACTATTTATTCAAGATATTATGTGTTATATGGTAATTTTTGTGATGTGCAAGTAAAGTACATAATACCTAGAAGATTGAATAATAATCTAATGAGCGTATTTTAACAAAAAATGCCTCCAAGACGTCAACCACGACAAAGGACCCTGAGGGATCTACTAATAAAAATAATGTTTAGGCTAACCCAGTTCAGTAGTTAGTGACGTTACTAATGGGAGCATTCATAATCAGCCGCAGAATTAAGCTGCGACCTTTAAGGACTTCAAGGCAGTTGGGCCACCAGAATTCCTTAGGTCCATGAATCCAATTGAGGCACAAACTTAGGTCATGGATATAGAGAAAGTTTTTGATGTTGCTAGAGTATATAATAATAAGAAAACTACTTTTGCAACATTTATGTTCAAAGCAGAGGCTAGTTATTGGTGGCAAGTCAATAAAACTCGAGGAGGTCAAGGAGTGATGACTTGGGATAGGATGAAGGAAAATTTTTTCAAGACTTATTTCCTAGAGAGTTCAAAAAATCAGATGGAAGTGCAGTTTTTAGAACTGAAGCAGGGCACAATGACAGTATCGGAGTATGCCGTAAAATTTAATGTGTTGACGAGGTTTGTGCCATATAAAGTCAATCCAGATGAGGGCAAGGCTAGGAGGTTTGAACAGGGACTGAAGCCCTGGTTGTACAGCAGAGTCTCCATGTTTTAGTTGAAGATATTCACAGCGGTACTGGACAAGGAAATTCTCGCTGAGGGTGGAGGCGAGGATGTAACGAAGTATAATCAAGAACAGAGAAAGAAGAAGAGTGAGGGCGAAGTTAAAAATGGTGGTGGTAATGGTGGAAAGTGTAGTAATAACTTAAAAGAAAGTGGAATACAAATGTGGGTGCTGAAAAATAGTAGGGAAACCAGCAAAAAAAGATTGTTGAAGCATGTGCTACATGCGGGAGGTTTCACAACGGTATGTGGTTAAGGGAGAAACGAGTATACTTTAACTATGGCCAGGAGGGTCACATTGCCCCAAATTGCCATCAACCCAAGAAGAATTCTTGTTACACCTGCAGGTCAAAGGATCATTTTCTCGCGAGTGTCCTAAGAAGAAATCTGGCAAGACAATACAAAACATGGGAGTTAGAAGTGGAGGTACATTGACTATTGTTGGACCAACATCATCGAATAGACCTATAGCCAGAACCTTCAACATGATGGTGCGAGACGTGGTGCAATCAAAAGATGTTATGTCAAGTATTATCCCAATCAATGATATAAATGCATATGTATTATTTGATTCGGGTGCTACTTGCTCATTTATATCTGATGAATTTGCTAAGAGGTTAGAATTTCCTAGTGAAGAGTTGAATTTCCCTTTATACATAGAAATTGCGAATATGGAGGTAATTCCTGTTAAATTCGTATACTAGAATTGTAGGGTGAATATTAAAGGGAATATTATGACAGTAGATTTAATTCCAATAAAACTTGGAGAGTTTGATGTTATGTTGGGAATGGATTGGCTATTCAATTATGGAGCGATAATTAATTGCCAAAAGAAATGTGTAAACCTTATGACTCTATCAAAGGTAGTTTTCTATGGTAGCAAATCGCCTAGACAAGCGAGATGTCAGACGATTATGCAGGCCAAGAAGTTATTGAGTCAAGGCTGTGTAGGATACTTAGCTTACATAATCGATACTTAGAAGAAGAAGAAGGGTGTGAAACTGGAAGAGATATCCATGGTTAGGGATTTTGTGGACGTGTTTCCGGAAGATTTACTAGGACTTTCGCCTAACAGAGAGATCGAGTTCGTGATTGACTTAGCGCCAGGAACTACTCCAATATCAAAGGCCCCGTACAGAATGGCTCGGGTAGAGATGAAGGAACTGATGGTGCAATTGCAAGAACTGCTAGACAAGAAATATATTTAGCCAAGTGTATCACCGTCGGGAGAGCCAGTGTTATTCGTGAAGAAGAAGGATGGGTCAATGCGTCTTTGCATTGATTATAGGGAATTAATCAAAGTCACTATTAATAATAAATATCCGTTGCCAAGAATAAATGACTTGTTTGATCAATTGAAGGGTGCTACATACTTCTCAAAAATAGATTTGAGAAGTGGGTATCACCAATTGAAAGTAAGGAAGGAGGATGTACCGAAAAAAGTATTCCAAACTCGGTGTGGACATTACGAGTTTCTGGTAATGTCTTTTGGTTTGACCAACGCCCCTGCTGCATTCATGGATTTGATGAACAGGGTGTTTAAACCATTTTTAGACAAGTTTGTGGTGGTATTCATTGATGATATTCTGGTGTACTCTAAGTCTCGTAAGGAACACGTGGAACATTTAGGTTTGATGTTGGAGATGTTAAGGAAGGAAAAGTTGTACATGAAATTCTCTAAGTGTGAATTTTGGCTAGAACGTGTGCAATTTTTGGGACATGTGATTGATAAAGATGGGATTTTAGTGGATCCATCAAAAGTCAAAGCTGTGATAAATTGGGAACAACCAAGGACTCAATCAAAGGTGAGGAGTTTCTTGGGACTAGCAGGCTATTATAGATGGTTTATTCAGGACTTCTCCAAGATTTCAACTCCATTGACAAATTTGACAAGGAAAGCTATAAAATTTGTCTAGAATGAGAAGTGCGAAAGGAGTTTTAAGGAATTGAAGAAGAGGCTCAGTGTGGCACCCGTGTTGTCATTACCAGATAATACAGGGAACTTTGTGGTATATAATGATGCCTCACATAAGGGATTAGGTTGTGTGCTTATGCAGAACGACAAGGTCATTGCGTATGCATCAAGGCAACAGAAGGACTATGAGAAAGAGTATCCAACTCATTATTTAGAGTTGGCTGCGGTGGTATTTGCTCTAAAGATATAGAGACACTATCTCTATGGAGAGAAATGTGAGATCTACACAGACCAAAAGAGTCTGAAGTATATTTTCACACAGAAGGACCTCAACATGCGTCAAAGGAAATGGTTGGAATTAATAAAAGACTATGACTGTGAGATCTTTTATCATCCGGGAAAAAGAAAATGTGGTTACAGATGCCTTGAGTAGGAAGGGTCGTGATAAGTTAATGTTGTTAATAGCTCAGAAGGAACATATTTCAACAATGACAAGATTAGAGCTGAAATAAAATTTCCAAAAGAATTCGATGAACGATTATTCTAGATGGAAGATAGTCCAACTTTGGTGGACAAGGTAAATAATGCTCAAATACAAGATGAAGAATATAGAGAAATAAAGGAAAGTATGTTCGGGGGTAGTGAGGTGAAGTACAAGGTTGATACCAAAGGAGTGCTAAGATTTGAGGGACGGATTTGGGTTCCAATAGTACCGGATATTAAATCAGAAATCTTGACAGAAGCTCGTTACTCAAGATATTCAATCCATCCGGGAAGTACGAAAATGTATCAATATTTGCGGAGACATTTTTGGTGGCCAAATATGAAAAGAGATGTTGCAAAATGCTTGACATGTCAGAGAGTAAAGGCCGAGCATCAAAGACCAAGCGGATTACTTCAACTGTTAGAAATACTAGAATGGAAGTGGGAGGATATCACAATCAATTTTGTGGTAGGTCTTCCAACTACTCAGAAGGAATACGATGCGATATGGGTAATAGTGGATAGATTAACGAAATCAGCACACTTTTTGCCAATAAAGATTAGATTTAATCTTGATCAGCTAGCAAAATTATACGTTAAGGAGATCGTTTCGAGACATGGAGTTCCAATATCAATTGTATCAGACAACGATCTGAGATTCACATTAAACTTCTGGAAGAGACTACAAGAATGCATGGGAACACAGTTGAAAATGAGAACGACATACCATCCGCAAACCGATGGTCAAATCGAATGAATAATCTAGACGTTAGAAGATATGCTTAGAGCATTCATCATTGATTTCAAAGGGAACTAGGACGATCATCTACCGTTGGTAGAATTCACTTACAATAATAGTTACCACGCAAGCATTGGCATGCCTCCATACGAAACATTATACGACAGGAAATGCAGAACTCCACTATGCTGGGATGAAGTTGGTGAACGTCAACTGTTAGAACCAGAACTGGTACAACAGACCGCTGAAATTATCAAATTCATCAGAGCAAGACTGGTAGCTGCTCAAGATAGATAGAAGAAGTATGTTGATCAACATGGACAAGATTGCGAATTCGACGTAGGAAATTTTGTTTTCCTAAAAGTTTCTCTTTAGAAGGGGAAGATTCATTTTGGCAAGAAAGGAAAGCTAAGCCCATGGTTTATTGGACTCTTTGAGGTACTGCGAATAATGGGAGAAGTAGCTTACGAGGTAGCTTTACCTCTAGAATTAGAACATGTTCACAACGTCTTTCATATGTCGGTGTTACGACCGTATAAACCCGATTACAAGCATATGATCGGATATGAACCATTACATTTCAATAAGGATTTATCGTATGAAGAGGTTCATATCCAGATAATTGACAGGAAAGAACAAGTGCTCAGGAATAAGGTGATACCTTCTGTGAAAGTAATATGGAGAACTCGAAGATGAAATGATGAAGAACTACCCTAAGTTATTTGATTAATATGTGTCTTCGATTCTGGGGACATAATCTTTGTAAGGAGGGAAGAATGTGACGAATGAATTGTTTGAGTTATGATTCTTGGGACAGAATCCTTCTAAGGAGGGAAGGATGTAATAATTCGTAATTTTATTTGTAATTACAAATTTTAATTAAATTAAATAAATATTTTATTGATGTGGTTGTTGTTAGTAGATATTCTAATTTAATTTAATAGTTATAGAGTTGTTAAAGATTACATGAGTTGCTATGTTGCTGTTTTAATATAGTAATTAAAGTGATTTGTTAATTTATTAAATAAAATTATAATGAGATTATAATTTTGCGGTAATTGGTTAAGTGGAGAAGTTATTTAATTAGTTGTAATTAATTTTTATTTAATTAAGGTTGGATATGGAAATTCAAATAACTATAAACTATAGTATAAATGATTTATTGAAATAAATTAAAGTAGTTTTAAATGGATTTACTAAACAAGGCTTAAAAATATTAAGTCTTTATTTTAAAAGTGTTTTTGCCAAACAAAGCCTTATGGCTTTTGAATTTGAATTTGATTTTAAAAGAAATAATAATAATAATAAAATTATAATTAATATTTTTAGAACTGATATACGTTTAAATTTTTGTAACTGTTATTTTTTAACTATGTGTATAATGGCTATCAAATTTATTATTTTGACGCATAAGTGTTAGTTGGCTTATATTGATACTCAAAAGAAGAGAGAATGGAGTTTATAGAGAAATTTGAGAGAGAGTTTAAGAATAATTTCTATGATTCCGAGTAATTCTTTGTGTTCTATCAAGAATTATCTCCGAGCAATTGAAGGTATAACTTCCAAAACCTTAATTTACGTATATGAAAGTTGTGTATTTCGAACTTTATATTATCTATAAATTCAAATTAGATGATTTGTTGATATACCAACTGATTAATTTTGTTTATGTGAAATTGTGATGTTATAACTAGCATCTAGATAAGGAATTAGTGTGCTAATTACGTTCAAAAGAAAGAAAATTATTTATTGTGCATGTTTATATATACAAAAATTAGTAGTTAGTTTGTGAACTAAACTGTAAATTGAGTCTAGAATATGCTAATTCAATAAGTAATGAAGAGAACACAATTTGAATGAGTTAATTTGGTGTAGTATTGAGACCTTAGTGTTAAATTTTGTCAAGGATGTCAAAAATGGAGTTTTTTTTCTAAAAACATGGAATTCAAGGATTTAAATAGGTTGTAGTTGTTGTTTAATTGTTCTAAGTTGGTATATATGTGAGGAACAATGTTTATTTGGGTTCTATATCATTTGGGTATGTTTAATTTACTGTTTTGTGGATGGAATTGGTGATAGTTGGGTTGAACAGAGTGTTACGAACAGACTGCATAGTTTTTGTGTGCGCAGCTGCACTGGTGTCAAGGCCAGAAATGGTGCATCTGCGATGGTCCCAGGTATAAATATGGCACAGCTGCGCCATACCCAGATCAGAGGCAGTAATGCATGTCGGTTATGCAGACCTTAGAAACCCATCGAAACTTAGTATAATGAAATATTAATGTGATGAACATTTAATGAAGAGACTAAAACAAATTTGTATCATGTAGTTGGCAATCCCAAAGTGGTAAAATTAGTAAGTCGTGTAAATGATATGTTGTGATTTACTGAACACGTGAGTTAGTAAATAAGTGTTTTAAATCTAATACTTGTGATTTATGAAGTGTATATAGTGTGAATTAAAACTTGTACTAAAGTAACAAGTTTAACTAAAAGCGAGTTCTATTTTGGAAAGTGGATGTTAGTATGTCTAATAGATGTTGTGATTCTAGTAATATGTGTAGGTGAACGTGAGATGTAAACTATAGCTTACGCACGAGGCAAGTTCCTTACCTTAAACTTTAATTGAGCAAGTTCCTTACTCTAAACTTTATTTGAGCAAGCTCTAACCCTAATTTTATTCAAGTAAGTTTTGAATTCTAATTATTGTTTTAATTATCCTAACTTGTTTATAGTTAAGCAAGTTTCCCCAGTTTTATTCTTTTTATAATAAATGCAAGTTCTTGAACTCTAATCTCTAACTCAGTTGTTCTATTTCATTACTTTACCCAAATTGAAATCTTATTATCATTTTGAGAAAGTTTCGTTCTCAGCTTGTTATTCATTAATGCATGTTCAATAACTTAATTCTCTAATTTGACAAGATCAGAGCCTTAGCTTAATATTGTTCAAGCCAGGTTTATTATTTTATTCAATGCTTATGTTTTTTAGTTTATTTCTAAAGCATGAGTTTGATATATAGTTGGTTCGCTTATGTTTCTTAATTGTTCCACATTATGTTGTTATTGATCACTCATAGTGTTATTAAACTTTGTTAATTCAACTAATCTTTTAGTTGATGATGTTAAACTCTAAATTACACTTGAAGCTTATCCAAACTAAACTTTCTTTGGTGCGGACTTGTACTTTAAAACTGAGAAGAACAACCCTATTATAGGGGAATTATTTTACGCGATGCATTTAGATGTTTGTGCACAATACATGGTACGAAGGGCTGATCACCCTAAGTACGGGGAGTCCCTACAGTATGACTGTTTAGGTTAAAGTTGAAAGATTACTTGTAACATTGGACATAGTTCGTGGTCTTGTGACCCTCAAATATATTTCATATTTTGAACTATGTTCTTGTTATCATTGATATAGTATTATTTAATTCTGTTAAGCCTAGTCATTGCCAGTTATTATGCTTTTGTTATTCATTGCTATTCCAAGTGAGCTTTTATTTTGCTCACTCTTGCATAAATATAATTATTGCAGCTAAGGTTGAGAAGGTCGATGAACCTACCTAGCAAAGCAAAAGGAAAAATGAGCAAATCATGAAGACTTGTAATTTATTTAATGTCATGATGATAGACTTTATTTTTAAATGATGTGATGTAATTATTTTATTTTTGCACTTGATTTATGTTAAAGGTTATATAACCTAGGAGACTTATTGATTTAATGATGTAACTCTTTTAATGGGAGGATTTATGGTTTAAATTCTACTACATTTGGGTAGTTAAATGTGAATGCATGAAAAGTGAACATCAAGTCTTATGGAAATGAAGTACCTGGATTTGGGGGTGTCACATAACACACACACACACACACAGATAAAATTTTAATGAAAAGTGGTGGTAACCGTGTTATCACGAAAGTCGGGGGGTTCCTAACACCTTCCCTCCGCTTAATCAAGCCCTCAGACCCTAACGAATTTCGGTTCCTTAGACCAGTTAAACGGTGTCAAACCATAAAGTCTTTGTGAAAACCTTTTCTCGGTTGAGTTGGTGCAACCATTTAAAAAATACCAATCGGCGACTCTAACAGTCAAATAGTCGACATATACATGTTGGACCTTTTCAAACTTATTTTTTCAAACAAATCTTGCCTAAAATGAGAACACCAAAAGACAAGAATAGAAAGGGATAAATAAAAATCCTGATGTCGACAATACCAATCTGTGTAAGCCCCAAATGATGGCTATAAACAATACATACTAATAATGCAAGATTCTATAAATAAAACATGCTAATAATAAAAACTGTTCATGCATCCATACATAACTAAATATAGCCATAGAATATTAAAAAGTTGTTCATGCATTCATACATCATAAATCCCTAAATAAACCAAGTCTGATGCTACAAAAGCCCAAAAGATATCAACCGCAGTTCATACATAATAAATCATATATTTAAAAGAAAAGAAATGAAATCTCCCCCCAAACTTGAAGTAGGCAATGCCCTCATTATCCAGTAATGCAGCAATCAGAATGGTAGGGCTTGCCGTGGCGATACAATCACCAGTCCCCGCCTTGGTCATTGCTATCACCGTCGTCGTTGTCGTCTGCCTCAGGAAATGGTGGTGGATAATGAGGGAACAAAGGCATCTGGAGAAAATGGAATGGTACGGACTCAGGATCATCTTTGTTGAACTGTGAGTAGATGTTTGACACGGTGGTGGCAAACTCTACATGATACTTCATGAAGATATCCTGCCTCTAGGCAACTGTGTCGATCCTCATGATGATCCTCTTATTCTCGCTATGTAGAAGGTTCAGAATTGCTAAGATTTCTTCCAGTGGACTAAAAGATAAAGCACCAATCTAGGGAGTCTGCACCGAAGGACCAGCCTCAGAAGGTGCGGTGAGCAGTAGGCAAGTACCCTTCACCATGAAGGTGAGACTCAGCTCCGTCCCAAATGCCATATCACTGGATGAGTGTGTGATCAATGGTCGTCATGGGAAAGCCAACCATCTCCTCTGCAAGCCACTGAGCCCGAGCCCTTTTACGAAACTGGGTGATCAGAGAAGGGTGTGGAAGACCTCCCAACGAACTACCTTTAATAGCCTTGAGAATGGAGTCTTGGATTGTGACGCCAATATCTACTTTTAGCCCTGTGACAATAGCAAAGAGAAGTATGGACCGTTCCTTAGTGACATCACTGAGGTGGCGGGTGGGCATGATGTTAGCACAGATGAAGTTGTACCAAGCCTTGCCAAACTTTCTAAGTGATGCCTAAGGGAAACTTGTCCCCTCCCCCGTGTATTAATTCATTTTCCATCTTATCCTAGGCTTGCACATGCGGTTGATAATGTCGTCCAAGTTGTGGGAAGAAAGTCCATTGTCAAGGTAGTCCCTATCTTGGGTCGGCACTTGAAAATAGGCATTAATCGCTGCCTGATGAATAGGTTTTTAACCTACGATTTATCTTTATTTAGCTTGTTATATTGTTAATTTTTGATTATTTCATGTTGCTTTTGATGGGTTTTTGTTCTTGTTGCAGGATATTAAGTGAGAACATCAGAATGTGGGCATTAGAAAAAAGCTCAAGCGAAATTTAGACATTTTGCATGACCAACACGGGGAGCACCATGATGACAAAGGAACCGACGCGGGGCACATTGCAGGCAAGAAACTTACTGATCATATAGTGCGGGCCGTGCCACTATAGTACAAAACCCAGCACGGGGCACGCCGGTCGGACGGGTCAGTGGTTGTGTTGTTTTGTTTTGCTGAAAATTGAGTTGTGTTGGGATATATAACTTCTTTATGTAATAAGGTTATATTAGGAGTGTGTCAAGGAGGTTATTTCACGTTACTTAGGGTTCTATGTTTTAAAACTTTTTAGGTATATTTAGGAGTTTATTTTTAGTAAAGTTCATACGGGATGACTTTGAGATGGATTAAAATTTGATTGAATTGAGCTGAAGTGAATTAATTTTATGCTAAGTAGGAAAGTGCTAGAGAGATCCAACAATAGAGAACACACTTAGAGAGAGAGTTGAAAGCAAGAACTTAGAGGAATAAAGGAAGGAGGTGAATTCACGAAGATTGCAGAATTGAAGGATGAGAAGGGTGGTGTATTACTATTCTTCTTTAATTTCAGTTTTTGTAATTAGGATGATGATTTCTTTTACTTATTTAGTATTTAATTCATTATTAATGAACTAAATTTCTTTTTAGGCTTGCAATGGATATTTACTGTTGAATGACATTTATTATGCCTTGATATGAGTTTAATAAATGATTAATTCAATTTATGTATTGTGATTTGTGCTTAATTTATGAATTACTTAATCACCAATTTTATGTGGATTTGTATAGATTTGAGAGATGATGTATGAGTTTAGACCTAGTCATAATAGCATGTGTTCTTGAATTTTGTGATTGAATAGAATCTTGATTTATGTTAGGATAGAGATATACTTAACATCGCATGTAATCTGGTAAGAACATGGAATTAAATTCTTCTTAATTGTAATTCACATAGAGATATAGTGAATTAGTTATTTAAGGTGTTTGGCTTAATTCTATCTAATTTGTGGATTTAAGTTGATATGGTTTTAGTACATTGGGAAATGGCTAATTCTACATGAGTGTTCTTGATTAATAAACTGAGATAGTGAATTAAATTGAAATAAGGTGTGATAATTGGAATGATATTTAAAGTGAAGTTGTAAAGCCTAATTCTCCATTATTTGCTTGAAATTATAGTTTCTAAATTGAATTGATTGATTGGTATTTTTAGTTTTTATCTTTTAGTAGTTATAATCATTGATTTCGATTAAGTTAATAAATTTTGGTTAATATAAAATTGGTAATTGTTGGGATTAATTTCTTGATATTCTTTGTGGGAACGATATACTCTACTTACTATTATATTACTTGTTGACCACGTGCACTTGCGTGTGAGCGTAATTGGATTTTACACCAACAAGTTTTTGGCGCCGTTGCCGGGGAATAGTATTGATTTTAATAATTTTCAATATCAGTTTAATTAGTTCAGTTTTACTTAAACAATTTTTTTCTTGTGTTATCCTTTCTTATTGTAGGTTCTTGAAGTCAGTTTATGCAAACTCGGTCTAAGAAGCTAGACATGCTTCCTTTTGAGGACGACATTGAGAAACGGTTTCAAAGGTTAAGTAAGAGGATTAAAGACACAAGGAAAAACTTAGAGAACACTGATAAGGAAGAACTAATGGCTGCTGAAGATCAGAAAGTGCTAAGGGACTATGCCACTCCAAAGGTGACTGAGCTACAGTCAAGTATCACTAGGTCGACGATTACTGTAAACACTTTCGAGATCAAACCCGGTGCCATACAAATGATTCAGAACTCAGTACAGTTTGGGGGATTAGCAAAGGATGATCCGAATGAGCACTTGGTTAGCTTTTTGGAGATAAGTGACACCTTCAGATACAATGGGGTGTCCAATGATGCAGTCAGACTTTGCTTGTTCCCATTCACACTGCGGGACAAGGCAAAGGGTTGTTTACACTCACTACCGCTGGGATCAAGATCTACATGGCAAGACCTCGCTCAGAAATTCTTAGCCAAACTTTTCCCACCAGCAAAGACTGCAAAAATGAAAAATGAGATTACCATGTTTGAACAGCAGCATGGGGAATCTTTTTATGAGGCATGGGAGAGGTACAAGGAATTTCTCAAAAATTGCCCACATCATGGATTACCTAAATGGTTGCAGACGAATACATTCTACAATGGGTTGAGTGGGAAACTCAGGATGAGTATAGATTCAGCTTCGGGTGGAGCATTCATGGCCAAGAGTTACGAGGAGGCGTATGAGTTGATAGAGACAATGGCAGCTCACAACTACTAGTGGCCCACGACAAGAATGACACAACCTAAGGTAGTTGGAGTGTTAGAGGTAGATGGGGTGACGGCGTTAGCAGCACAGATTTCAGCGCTATCAAAGAAGGTGGATGCTTTTTAAGGTGCATAAACTCAGTAAATTACATTTATATTTTAATTGTATGTGGGGGAACATCCTACGGAACAATGTGCTATTAACCCAGCTTTAGTACAATTTGTGGGTAGCTACAACAGAATTCCACATAAAATGTTTCAGATGCATACAATCCGGGGAATAGGAATCACCCTAATTTTTCATGGAGTAACAACCAGAATCAGCAAGCTCCAAGACCATCTTATGCCCTAGGATTTCAGAATCATCATCAAGAGAGAAAGACAGATTTAGAAGAGTTATTGTCGAAATATATAACGAGCAATAAGGCGGCATTGAAATCACAAGCCGTTGCAATCAAGAACTTAGAGAATCAGATGGGGCAGCTGGCTTTTGCATTGAATAATAGGCCTCAAGGAACTCTACCCAGTGACACGGAGAAAAATCCAAAGGGGAATCATGAGTAGTGTCAATCAATTATGTTAAGGAGCGGAAAACAGCTTGAAGGACAAAAGATGGAAAATCCAACTAACAATGATGATGCCAAGGAAGGTGAAAACAAAGTGGTTGAGGACAAACAAGGTGAAGAAAAACAAGATCTTGGAGGAACAAAGGAAGGCGGTGAATTCACGAAGATTGCAGAATTGAAGGACGAGAAGGGTGGTGTATTATTATTCTTCTATAATTTCAATTTTTGTAATTAGGATGATGATTTCTTTTATTTATTCAGTATTTAATTCATTAGTTATGAACTAAATTACTTTTTAGGCTTGCAATGGATCTTTTTTGTTGACTGACAATTATTATGCCTTGATTTGAGTTTAATAAATTATTAATTCAGTTTATCTATTGTGATTTGTGCTTAATTTATGAATTGTTTGATCACCAATTTTATGTGGATTTGTATGGATTCAAGAGATGATGTATGAGTCTAGACCTAGTCATAATAGCACGTGTTCTTGAATTTTGTGATTGAATAGAATCTTGATTTATGTTAGGATAGAGATATACTTAACATCGCATGTAATTTGGTAAGAACTTGGAATTAAACTATTCTTAATTGTGATTCACATAGAGATATAGTGAATTAGTTATTTAGGGTGTTTGGCTTAATTCTTTCTAATTAGTGGATTTAAGTTGATATGGTTTTAGTGCATTGGGAAATGGCTAATTCTACAATAGTGTTCTTGATTAATAAACTGAGATAGTGAATTAAAATGAAATAAGGTGTGATAATTGGAATGATACTTAAAGTGAAGTTATAAAACCTAATTCTCCATTATTTGCTTGAAATTACAGTTTCTAAATTATGTCGATTGATTGGTATTTTTAGTTTTTTGTTTTTATTAGTTATAATCATTGATTTCGATTAGTTTAATAAAATTGGTAATTGTTGGGATTAATTTCTTGCTATTCTCTGTGGGAACGATACTCTACTTACTATTATATTAGTTGTTGACCACGTGCACCTACATGTGAGCATTATTGGATTTTACACCCAACACTGCATGGTCATAGGCCACTTTCTGCCCTCGAACCATGATTTCAGTGGGTCCCTTAACGCTATCATTGGTGTAGAATTTGCGGACCAATGCTATAGCAGTAATATGAAATGGACCCATTTCTTCTCAATAATCATTAGCCATATTTAGCCATCTTGCCTCGGGTCCATCCGAAGACCTCTCTCAGGCACTATACTATTACCAAGGATGATTGAGTTATACTTGTTCCAAGCCTCAGCGATAACAAATTTGCTTTGGTCCCATTTCTGTGCCAATGAGGATGAACTACCCTCGGTTCATTGGCATTTTGAAGCCATGTCAGAGGTGTCTCAACTGAATATATAATCATTGTCAAGGCATCCCATAGAATGCCCAGCAACCCATAGTCACTAAGCCCAACATTGTGCTAAGCTAGGCCCAAAATGATGACCGAGCTTTTCCCACTAATACCAATCAAATTTTATGCCAAGCTGAGCCAAAGAGGATGTCAACTACAATCGCAAGAGAAAATCAAGCCAAACAGAGCTAACAATGGCCAAAATTGATACCATTGGTTATTGAGGCATTTTTTCAAGCACCTGGTGTACGTTGCCCTAACCCCACTTTGCAAAACTCAGTTTGAATAATACCTAGCCTGATTTCCCTCAATGGAAATCACCCAATACAGAAGAGTAAGAAAAAGTAAAATAGTCTTTATAAGATAAAAGCGCAGGATGTGATTAAGGTATACAATCCTTTTGAGAAGAAAGAAATTTTGGCAAGTACCTTGAATAAGAACCCAAGATTGACAAATCTCTGATCAAACCTAGATGCTAGTACCAGAGTGATTATTCATTTTGCGACTAGATCTGAGTTCAGGTTCACATGTGTGGGTTTGGGGAAGGAACTGCTCAGCTGGGGGACTGCTGCTGTCTAGAGATATTGTTGAATGGCCAAACTGCCGAGTCTTGGGGCTTTTTGATTAGTGGATTTTAAATTCACGAATCGGTTTCTAATTCAAGCTCATTCGTTGTTAAATCCTTGATTTTATGTTTGTTTTTACTTGTTTATTGTTATTTTGTGTGTAGAGTGGTTGGCGTGGCAAGTGATAAAGAAAGGAGGCATTTGGAGCAAAAGTGTAGCAAGTTTGGAGTTTAACTAAATTCGGTTTGCAGAAGCATAGCCCGCCGGGGCGGGCATATTTAAGCCTTATACCCCTACCGGGGTGGGGGGTCTTCAAGTTGGAAATCAGTAGCCTAGCCAGCTGGAGCGGGCGTTTTACAAGCCATTACCCCCGCCGGGGTGGGGGTCCCGAATCTTGTTGTCGTAATTTTATTCTAACATTGCTGGGATTTGAGTTTGAGTACGTGTATAGCTTTGGGAGTCTAAATAGCATACAATTGAGCTGAGATTACTTGTGTAATCATATATTAACACCAAGAACAAGATCAAATAAGACAGAAGGCAATTAACAGAGATTAAGGACAGATTTTCATATCGAGCAATGGAGTGAAGATTTTGAAGGAACGTTCATATCTCTTGTGAGACCCCAGATTTTATGAATAAAGATTTAAATTTCTCGAAATATTTTTTTGAATATTATGGAATGAATTTGATATAATGTTATAGTTGTGGGTAATATTTATAAATTTTGCAAAGTATACAAGTTGTTATATAATATTCGATTGGTCGGGGAATATTCATTTTAACAGGGAATATTAAGACGACGGCAAGCACAATCATTAGTGGACCCCTAACGGAATTATTGTCGGATTGAGAAAAGCGACAAAAATATTTTTATGAAAATAACTACGGCGGAAGTTTTACCATTAACCGTCGAAACACCCGGTTTTAAAAGTCTGATGAATCTGTGGTCGGTTAAGTAGTAGTAACGGTATTGATTATTGATGCTTACGTGAGAAGTCACTCAGTTTTGTTCAATTATTGCTACAGTAATTATTGCATAGTATCTCACGTTATTTGATTCAATTATTGTCAATATTTTATATATTATTAAATTAATAATTGAGATAACAAAGTTATTAATATTATTATTTACAATATTAATGATGTCTAGAAGTTCTTCCAAGGAAAGGTTTGGTCACCTAATTGCGCGCCAATAGGGAGAATTCCTTATTGGAAAGCCCCCTCTTTCCTGGGAACGACCTGGTCGATTAATATTGTGAATTATAATAATGATGATAAATGTTGTTAAATATATTGAAGTGTCTTTTTATGAAGTCACAGAAGTTTATATATATATATATATATATAATTGTTTTATTAGAATTATTAATGTAATATAACAAGAAAGCTTTTTATATAAAACAGAATACTTTTATAAAGTTATTTATTTTATTAGACAATAATTAGAATATAATATATTTTATTATGCATAGTGTTTTGCATAGTAAAATCTTTTATATAAAAAGCAGAATACTTTTATAAAGTTATTTGTTTTATTAGACAATAATTAGAATATATTATATTTTATTATGCATTGTGTTTGCATAGTGCCTACATAATGTTTGCATAGTAAAATCTTTTTATATAAAACAGAATACTTTTATAAAGTTATTAGTTTTATTAGACTATAAATAGAATATATTATATTTTATTTAAAAGATTTTGTTTTATTAGAATAATTTATTAATACTGCATAGTAAATCAATATGGACCATCCGTTTAAAAGTAAATCAATCTGGACCGTTCATGAATTAGTTACTATTTAGTCCATTCTCCTATAAATAGAAGCTCATTCCTTCATTATTTCTTACGAATTCACTGAAACTCTATAGAGAGAAAGAAGAAAAGTATTCTGCTACTTCACTACTCCTATATCCAGTTTCTTCTTAGGTAAGGGATATTATTTGTTGTACTCGTAAGGGGTATTATTTCTTTCGTATTCATGAAGAGAACTTCTGTTATTTCATTCTTTATTATTCTGTTAGAATAACCTGTATACGCGGGCTACCCTATACTTGGTGAAATTCTTCTGTTATTCCATTCTATATTATTATGTTGGAATAGCATGTATATGCAAAGTACCGCATACATGGTGAAATTCTTCTGTTATTCCATTCTTTATTATTATGTTGGAATAACCTGTATATGCAAAGTACCGCATACATGGTGAAATTCTTCTGTTATTTCATTCTTTATTATTACATTGGAAATAACTTTGCATGCGGTCTATCGCACGCATGGTGAATCCTTACATTAATCCATTCTTTATTATTCATTGTTGGAATAACACATACATGTGGATTACCGCATACATGGTGAATGATCTTTCGTATTCATTCCTTATTAAATTGTGGAAATGATCTGTTTACGTGGATTACCGCATGGCAAACGAAAATCCATTTGCAGTTTCATATATTCTATTATACTCAGTGGGTTAAAGTTTTGGCTTCTATACTCCATGAAATTAGTAAAAAATCCTGGATATGTGCGCTTCATCCAGTATCTTTTCATGGAAATATTCTTCTGAGCATTCTTGAGTTTTATCCCATAAAGCAGTATCATGTTGACAATTTGGACGTTATTGGTTCCTGGATAAATTAATTCTTGAACTTTTTTTATTTAATTCTTATATCATTGTCATCATCCTCATGTTTATATTATGTTGAAAGTTATCTGTGGCCTGTAGTGCATAGGTGGACTTGGTATGATTATGACCAGGGATTATTCGGTATAATCATGACCGTAATGTTACAAATGATGTGGTAAAAGTCCTCATTGGCCCGTAGTGCATTGATGGACAGTTGTTGGCATGATCATGACCATTGATGAATACACAAATATCCTTGGCTTGTAGTGCATGGTTAATTTATGGTTGTGATACTATTGAATATCATTGGCCGTAGTGCAGGGATGATGTGGATTATTTATTAAGCTGAGTCCCAACGATAAAAGTGATGAAAAACCTTTTAAATCTTAAAAGATAGTAGATTTTATTCTCTACTTGACTCTTTTAATGGATTGCTTGTTCCGTTGTAGTTAAACTTGATGTTTGTTATATTGTATCAGTTTAACACTGTTGAAGGCTAACGATAATTTATTCTGCATTATCTTAGTCATAATATTTCTTACTGGGCTAGTTGAGCTCACCCTTTCTTTCACTGGTCTCTTCAGGAAATGAGAACGTAGCTGGGACTAGTCGGGGAATGGAGTAACGGTCCAGATGATAGCATTAGTAGTCCTCGCTATTCTGTTAAATAGTGTGACAACAAATGTAATGAGGACTCCATTGAGTGTGGATATTGTCTAGATGACAATATCCTTATTAAAACTCTTAGATTATGTTATATTGTATTTTATATGACTGTTGTATAATTAAGTTGTATTTGTATTCTGTACCATATATTTGGCGACTCAGAATAAGTGATGTATACCTATTTTGGGGGTGTCACATCTCTAGTCTTATATTTGTAATTGAAAGGATGATATCTTTAATTTATTTAGTTATTGTTTCATTAATGATGAACTAATTTACTTTTTAGGCTTATGACGGATCTTTAAGTGAAACGATGATTATGTAACTTTGATTTTCAGTTTAATAAGATATTGTCCAGTTTATCTATATTAATTTGAGCTTGAATTTATGAATTGCCTGATCAACAGTTCGTTGTGGACTTGTATGGATTCGAGAGAGGAAGTACGAGTCTAGAGACTTAGTTAATATAACATGTGTTCTTGAATTTTGTGAATGAACAGAATCTTGATTAATGTTAAGGTAGAGATATTCTTGACATCGCATGTAATCGGATAAAGGACTTAAACTTAAACCTTCTTTAATTATAATTCACATAGGGATATAGTGAGTTAGTTGATTAAGGTGTTTAACTTGTTTCTATCTAAATTGTTGATTTGAGTTAATACGGTATTAGTACATCAAGAGGTGGCTAGTGCTACATTCGTGTTCTTGATTAATAAACTGAGATAGTGAATTAAACTGGATTAAAGGTGTAAAAATCAAAGGGAAGCTTAGGGTGAAGTCATAAGCCTAATTCTCCAATAATTGTTTGAAATTTCAGTTTTTAAGATTTGTGATTGTTTTGTGATTATACTATTTTTAAAATTTTAATATTAATAATTTTAATCATTAATTTGGATAGTTTAATAAAATTATGATTAATAAGAAACTGATAATTTTGCGGTTAAATTCTTACTAAATTTCTCTGTGGGAACGATACTCTACTTACTATTATATTACTTGTTGATCACGTATACTTGCGTGTTGTGCGTAATTAGATTTTAACCAACAAGTTTTTGGCGTCGTTGCCAGGGGGATTTTAGTATAGATTATAATATTTTACGATATCAATTTAATTAGTCCAGTTTTACTTAAACATTTTTATTTTTGTTTTGTTAATCTTATTTCAGGTTTTTGAAGTTGGTTTATGCAAACGTGGTCCAAAAATCCAGACTTGCTTCCTTTTGAGGACAACATTGAGAAACGGTTTCAAAGGCTAAGTAAGTGGATCAAGAAAACAAGAGAAGAATTTAAAAACTCTAAAAAAGAAGAAGCAATGGCTGCCGAAGATCAGAAAGCGTTGAGGGATTTTGCTATACCCAAGGTGACTGAGCTGCAGTCAAGTATCACCAGGACTGCTATAGCAGCGAACACATTTGAAATTAAGCCTGGGACTATTTAGATGATTCAAAATTTAGTTCAATTTGGGGGTTTAGCAAATGATGATCGGAATTGCAGTCAGTTTTCTGGAAATTTGTGACACTTTCAGGTACATTGGGGTGTTGGAAGATGCGGTAAGACTTCGCTTGTTCCCATTTACTCTACGGGACAAGGCAAAAAGTTGGTTACACTCTACCGCCGGGATCAATAACAACTTGGGAAGACCTCGCTCAAAAATTTCTTGCAAAATTCTTCCCACCAGCGAAAACTGCAAAAATGAGGAATGAGATAACTATGTTTGAATAGCAACACGGGGAGTCACTGTATGAGGCATGGGAAAGATACAAGGAATTGCTCAAAAATTGCCCACATCATGGATTACCTAAGTGGTTACAGATGAACACGTTCTACAACGGGTTGAATAGAAATCTCAAGACCAATATTGATGCAGCTTTGGGTGGAGCGTTTATGGCTAAAAGTTATGAGGAGGCTTACGAGTTGATAGAGACTATGGCAGCTAACAACTACCAGTGGCCCACGACAAGAATGACACAGGTGAAGGCAGCTGGCGTGTTAGAAGTAGATGGAGTGACGACAATACAAGCACGGATTTTAGCACTCTCTAAGAAGTTGGATGCTATATCAGGGGTACAGACACATCAGGTTGCAATTATTTGAGAATTGTGCGTGGGTGAGCATCCCAAAGATCTATGTGCAATCAACCCAACATCAGTTCAATTTGTGGGTAGCTACAACAAAATTCCACAGAATACGTACCAGAATGCATATAATTAGGGGAATAGGAATCATCCTAACTTTTCGTGGAGTAATAATCAGCATCAGCAAGCTCCACGACCATCATTTCCCCCAGGATTTTAGAATCATCAACAACCAGCTCAACATCAAGAGAGGAAAACAGATTTAGAGGAGTTGTTGACAAAGTACATATAATAATGATGAAATGACTATGAAAAAATCAAGCAATGGCAATGAAATCGCAAGAGATAGCCATCAAGAATCTAGAGAATCAGATGGGACAAATCGCATTAGCATTGAATAATAGACCACAAGGGACTCTACCAAGTGACACCGAAAGAAATCTGAAGGGAAATCATGAATAGTGTTAGGCAATCACTTTGAGAAGTGGCAAACAGCTAAATGGGAAATGTGCAGGAAATTCCATTAGAACGGATGACAAAGTTGATGAGAACAAAGTGGTTGAAGAAAAACAGGGTGAGGAAAAGCAAATTGAGAAAATAAAGTTAGATGACAAGCTAGTTGTGTATCCTCCACCGCCGTTTCAGTAGAGAGTCGAAAAACGGAAAAAAGATAAGCAGTTCGCGAAATTTTTGGAAGTTTTGAAGAAACTTTAGATTAACATCCCATTTGCAGAAGCCCTAGAGCAGATGCCAAGTTATGCAAAATTCATGAAAGGGATTTTGTCCAGGAAAAAGAAGTTTGAACATTTCGAAACAGTGGCATTAATAGAGGAGTGTAGTGCGGTGTTATAGCGAAAGTTGCCACCCAAGTTGAAAGATCCGGGGAGTTTCACCATTCCGTGCACGATTGGGAACATGGCATTTAACAAGTGTTTATGTTATTTGGGGGCGAGTGTGAACCTTATGCCCTTATCAGTTTATACAAAATTTGGTTTGCCAGCTCCAAAGCCTACGAACATCTCATTACAGTTGGCGGATAGGTCAGTCACGTACCCGAGAGGCATTATAGAGGACATATTGGTCAAGGTTAACAAGTTTATATTCCCCGCAGATTTCATAATTCTGGATTTTGAAGAAGATAAGAACATCCCAATTATCCTAGGGAGGCCTTTCTTGGCTACGGGTAGGACACTCATCGACGTACAAAAAGGTGAACTAACTATGATGGTCCAAGATCAAGAAGTAAAGTTTAACGTTTTTAAGACCATGAAATTCCCTACGGATGAAGAAGAGTGTTTCAGGATGGATATCATTGACCAGATAATCAGCGAAGACATGGGTAAAAGTTTGGGTAACGATCCATTGGAAACAAAGAGTTAGATGATCCAGAATTTGTGGATTACTTGCAGATACTAGACTCCTTGCCACGAGTGAGCATATTTAAAGTACCAATTGAACCACTGCACATGGAGGAAAGATCCACAACAAGATCGAAACCATCACTGGAGGAGCCAACTTCTCTTGAGCTAAAGCCACTACCTAAACACCTCAGGTATGCGTATTTAGGCAATTCAAATTCTTTACCTGTTATTATTTCTGTTGCACTTAATGAACTGCAGGAAGAAAAGTTGCTGAGAGTGCTTAGAGATCATAAATCGGCTATAGGATGGACAATTGCGGATATCAATGGAATCAGTCCATCCTTTTGCATTCACAAAATTCTGATGGAAGATGATGCTAAGCCGACAATGGATAAACAGAGACGGCTCAATCCAATCATGAAAGAAGTAGTGAAGAAAGAAATCCTAAAATGGTTGGACGCGGGTATCATCTATCCAATTTTCGACAGTAAGTGGGTCAGTCCGGTTCAATGTGTACTAAAAAAGGGAGGAATGACCGTGGTACAAAAGAATGACAATGAGCTAAATCTGATAAGGACAGTGACTAGTTGGAGGGTTTGAATGGATTACATGAAGTTGAATAAGGCAACCCACAAAGATCACTTTCATTTGCCCTTTATCGATCAAATGTTGGACAGATTAGCGGGACACGAATATTACTGCTTATTGGATGGTTATTCGGGATATAATCAGGTCGTCATTGCCCCTGAAGATCAAGAGAAGAATACTTTCACATTCCCGTATGGCACATTCACATTCAGGAGAATATTGTTTGGCTTGTGTAATACACCGGCTACCTTCCAACGGTGTATGATGGCCATTTTCTCAGGCATGGTAGAGAAAAACGTGGAAGTCTTCATGGATGACTTTTCTGTTTATGGAGAAAATTTTGATGCTTTTTTAGAGAATTTGGTGATGGTGTTAAAAAGATGCACGGAAACAAATCTGGTACATAACTGGGAAAAATGCCACTTCATAGTTGAGGAAGGCATAATTTTGGGTCACAAGGTTTCAGCAAAAGGATTAGAGGTTGATAAGGCGAAGTTGGAAATGATTGAAAAACTTCCACCACCAAGCTCAGTTAAGGGAATTCGAAGTTTCTTGGGACACGCCAGGTTTTACAAATGATTTATCAAAGACTTCTCTAAAATTGCAAAACCTTTGTGCAGTCTTTTAGAAAAGGATTCAGTTTTTAAGTTTGATGAGGAGTGTAATTTGGCATTCGAGCTATTGAAGAAGAAATTGACTTCAGCTCCCATAATCGTCGCACCAGATTGGAACATGCCCTTCGAGTTAATGTGTGATGCGGGCGACTATGTGGGTGGGGCTGTTTTGGGTCAACACCGAGAGAAGGTATTTCATACGATATACTATGCAAGTAAGACACTTACGGAGACTCAACTGAATTACACAACTACGGAAAAAGAATTACTTGCAGTAGTGTATGCCTTCGATAAATTTTGGGCTTATTTAATCGGAACAAAGGTCGTAGTTTACACTGATCACTCGGCTATTCAGTACTTAATTTTGAAAAAAGATGCTAAGCCACGCCTTATCAGGTGGATTCTCCTTCTCCAAGAATTTGATTTGGAAATAAAAGATAGAAAGGGTACGGAGAATCAAGTTGCCAACTATTTATCAAGGCTGGAAAATTAGTGTAAAAATGAAGAGGATAGGTGTTTAATTAATGAATCATTTCTAGATGAGCAGTTGTTTGGAGTCACTATGGAATTCTCATGGTACGCGGACTTCGCCAACTTTCTAGTGAGCAACATCCTTCCCCCTGAGCTTACTCGTCAACAGAAGAAGAAATTCCTACATGACGTCAAGTGGTACATGTGGGATGAGCCATACCTATTCAAACAATGCGTCGATAAGATGATTAGAAGGTCTGTGTCCTATAGCGAGGTGAACAATATTTTGCATGAATGTCATTCATCTGCATACGGGGGACATTACGGTAGTGAGAGAACAACGGCAAAAGTGCTTCAAGCCGGGTTTTATCGGCCTACATTGTTCGAGGATGCCCACCAGTTTGTTAAAAGTTGTGATAGATGTCAAAGGGTGGGCAACATATCGAAAAGGAATGAGATACCACTACAAACAATTTTGGAAGTTGAAATTTTTGACGTTTGGGGCATTGATTTTATGGGGCCATTTCCATCATCATTCAGTAATCAGTACATATTGCTTGCAGTTGACTACGTATCAAAATGGGTTGAAGCTGCAGCACTCCCAACTAACGATGCCAAAGTGATCCTAAAATTCTTGCAAAATAATATATTTACAAGATTTGGCACGCCAAGAGCTATTATAAGTGATGAAGGTAGTCACTTCTGCAACAGATCATTTACAGCTCTCTTGGCAAAGTATGGGGTCAACCATAAGGTGGCGATGACTTATCATCCCCAAACAAGTGGGCAAGCTGAAGTTTCAAACAGGGAGGTGAAAAGAATCATGGAAAAAGGTGTTGAACCCGAATAGAAAGGACTGGTCTCTAAGTTTGGACGATTCACTATGGGCCTACCGAACTGTGTACAAAACATCAATTGGTATGTCACCATATCAATTGGTCTATAGGAAAACTTGTCACCTACTCTGGAATTGAAATTCTGAGACAAGGCCTCTTGAAGCGATTGAAACTTAACTTTGATCAAGCAGCTGTGGGTGAAAAGAGACTACTTCAGTTAAACGAGCTCAACGAATTCTTACTTCAGGCCTACGAGAACTCTAAGCTATACAAAGAAAAGGTCAAGAAATGGCACGACCAGAAAATCATGCACAGAACGTTTGAACCAGGGCAATCAGTACTACTTTTTAACTCAAGGTTGAGGTTTTTCCCAGGAAAGTTAAAGTCAAGGTGGTCAGGTCCATTCACCATCAAAAGAGTTTTCTCACATGGTGCCGTTGAACTCTATAGTAGAAACTCATTGGAGACTTTCAAGGTCAACGATCAACGGTTGAAACATTATTGGGGTGGCGAATCCAACATGAATGTCATCATAATCACATTATCTGACACACCATAAAAATGGAGTAGTCAGGCTGAACGACTTAAAATTAAGCGCTAATTGGGAGGCAACCCAATCGCACTTTTATTTTTCATATTTTCATTCATAACTATCAAATTATAGTTTAGCATAATTAGTAATATAGAATAAGTTTATGTATAATTAGTTAAGTTGCATATTCTTTATATTCTCTCCATCATGTTGATAATCTACTCACATTTAGATTTCATGGTATTGCGGGATTTTATAATGATCATGGTTTGGAGTTCAAAGGAAGAAACAAGAAAAAAACCAACTCAATTAACAGAACCCACCCCCGCCGGGGCAGGCCCCTAACACACTATACCCACCACCTGGGCGGGGGTCTCCCAATTCAATTAGGTGTGCATGCCTCACGGGGTGGGCTTCATAAAATATATACCCCAAATGGGGCGAGTGGGGTCATGAAGTCAAGCAAAGAAGTTAATTTTTTGACAGTTTTAATTTGGTGCCCACTACATCTCCCCCAACTAAAATTTCCCCTTACACCACACCTTCGTCATCGTATACCCACGTTTTAGCAACTTACACTCCATATTCCTACTACATTAACACACACAACCACTACTTCATTTGTGACACCCCCAAAATAGGTATACATCACCCATCTTGAGTCGCCAGAAAATACACTATAAAAATCATTTACAACTTCATTTATACAACTGTCGTGCAAAATACGACGACATGTATACTGTGAGTTTTAATACAAATGTATGTAACTCTCATGGTGCCTCGACCATAACCATACAACGGTACGTTACATAAAGGTACAGTCAAAAACTGTTTTAGAAATTAAAATATTTGGGAAGTGCTCAAGGAAACCTTCGTACATAGGAGGCCATGAATCTAAGTTATGATAGATATCATATGTCTAGAGAATTATCCTTGGTTGACCCAATAGACCCCAAAGAAAAACGAGGAGATTACTATCATGTTCCTTCTAATGGTGAGTCTTCTCTTGACATATAACTATCTCAACTGTCTCCAAATGAAAATTATATTTCAAATAAACTCCAAGATCATATAGGTAGTGCTCGTAGATATACTCAGCAAGTGGATGTGAACAACCCTGTCTTATGATAACACGAGGTTGTATGTCATTAGACATCTTGTATGATAGTGACAAAACACCCTTCCAAAGTTGGGTTCGCCTCACCCTATTCGGTTCACCAAAATTAAATATCAAATGACGTATACAATACGACACACTTATCTAAAGTTCTCATTAAAATTATTTTCATACTATTTAGGGAGAACCTCAACAGCTACAGACCACCATTCTATTCCCTTGTTATCCCCGCTCGACCCAGCTACACTCTTATTACCTGAATGGAATTGTGAAGCAAAAGGGTGAGCACAACTAGCCCAGTAAAGAATATCATAAGTAAAGATAATTAAATTATCAATAGCTTTCGTCAATAATAAATCAAAGATTTAGAACATATGGTAGATGGTAAAACTTTTCAACTATAGTTGCAGCGGAACGAGCAATCCATTAAAAGAGTCAAATAGACCATCAGGTCTATTATCTCCTCCATGTTAAAAGTCCACCAATAATGTTTTATCCCTGTAACATCAATCAACAATTCTTGTCCACAATCATATGAATAACTCATAATCATAATTGTGATTAGAATTCCTTTTTCGCACCGGAACGAAGATAATTTTTATCACCTATCTTCACGAAACATCAAAATCATGGTTATACCAAATCACAGTTCTCGCTTTCATAATCATACTAATAAATTTATCTTTGCACTACGGCCAAGGATATTCATTAAAAATTCATCTTTGCACTACAGGCCAAAGACATACAATTGTATTTTAGAAGCGTCAAGCAGAGCATGATATCTACTATCTTCTACGAATTTAAAAGTTTATTATCAATATTTTATCGTTGAGACTCGACTTAATAAATAATTCACATCATCGAATCACCCCACACACTCTGACGAGGATATTTGTTAATATAACATCCATGAATTATCCATGCACTACGACCCGAGGATATTTATTATTATCACATCCATGAATTAATATTTTATTGCTAAGACTCATTTCAATAATTAATCCACATCATCAATTCATCCATGCACTTTATAGGCCAAGGATATTCTTTTAGTATCACGACCATGAATTATCCATGCACTACGGGCCAAAGATAATCCTGTTTTCATCAACGGTCCTGATCATGTTATAAAACAATTCATCTTTGCACCCTTGGCCGAAGAGAGTCCATAGCCATAATCATACCAAAAACTGTCCATCAATGCACTACTGCCAATGAGGACTTTTTCCACATCATTTGTAATATTACGGTCATGATTATACCGAATAATCCCTGGTCATAATCATACCAAGTCCATCTATGCACTACAGGCCACAGATGATTTTCAACATAATATATACATGAGAATGATGACAATTATATAAATATTAATCAAACGAAAACAAGGATAAATATTAAAGACTTTAAATTTATCCAAATATTATCAATTACTTAATAAACTCATAATCAAATATTATTAATATTATAATAATATTTTAATTACTTCTTAAACTTATAAACAATTTATTTCAATTGTTTTCACTTTACCAAATAATGCATTTAATCATTCAAAAATGCCATACTCATAAGATTTCATCAGCAATGATTAAATCCCTCATCAAAAATCTGCATATACCTTATATAGGATTTTCAAGCCATAAAATCCTATTTTCCAACTTCGTTACTTCACATAACATATTTAACACATATGTTCGTAACTAAACCATTTTTATGAAAAATACCAAATCAGTCCCAAAAATATTTCTTTTCTTGGATTTAGCAGAATATAGTCCCATAATGAACATATATTTTTCTCGAAATTTTTAAAATTCATTTACTATTTTTCAAAAATCAATTCCTAATTAATTCTTTAAGAAATTAGCTACCTCAAGTTTAACTCCAGAAATTCCCAAATCTTGGCAGGATCTTACACATGTTAACGTGAGCTTCCAGTTTAAATTCCATGGTCATCGGAGTTATAGAACTCCGATTATAGCATTTTTCGTCAAAAAAACCTAAACATTGAAATGGTCATAACTTGCTCATTTTAAGTCGGAATGAGCTCATTTTTGGACAGGAGGTACCTTATACCATATACTTTGATTTCCCAAAAGGCTAGAATTTTTCTCACAAATTAAGTGGCCGAAACAGCCCTTCTAAAAATCTGGACAGTAGCATTTCGGTAATTTCCAGCTTTTAACTCCTTTGCTAAAATCAGTCCACACGAAAATCTAAAACACCTTTTCCAGTGATTCCACTTGGAGATGCTACAAAACTCATAGATCTAACTCTAGAACTTTACCACACTCAAAAATTCAAAATATAATAGGAGATATGGTCAATTGAATTTCATGTTCCATTTTTACCAAAATCTGATTTTCAACCCTTTGTGATTTCTAAAAACTTTCATGTTTTCACATAATAACCAACATAACTCATCATAACACTTACTAATACTTCATATACCCATGATTTTCATCAGTCCAATGCTTTTATTATGACTCTCATCTTAATCAACGTAACCAGATTATTTCCACAATTTAATAAGGAATGAATATAAAGGATCATTCATCATGCATGTGGTAATCCACATAGACAGGTTATTCCAACAGAATAATAAAGAATGAAATAACAGAAGGATTCGCCATGCATGCGATAGAGACCGCACAGACACGTTATTCCCAACAGAATAATAAATAATTAAACTAGGTATGGCGTAAACGCACAGACAGGATATTCCGACAGAATAATAAATGCGGAATAATAAATTATGGAACCAGTCCAATAAGCGCATGAGAAGGATATTCTAACGATAATAATAAATCCGAATAATAAATAATGGAACCAAGTCCAAACGTAAAAGCCTATTTACATGAGATAGGATATTACAAGCAAAATAATAAATGCGAGAATAATAAATAATGGAACCGGTCCGGCAAAAACGCATGCATGAGGATATTCAATGAGAATAGTAAAGAATGAAATAATAGAAGAATTTCACCATGTATGCGCGGTACCGCGTATACAAAAGTTATTACAACATAATAATAAGGAATGGAATAACAGAAGAAGATCACCATGTATGCGGTACTTCGTATAAACATGTTATTCTAACATAATAATAAAGAATTGAATAACAGAAGTTCTCTTCATGAATACGAAAGAAATTATACCCCTTACGGGTACAAAAAATAATATCCCTTACAGGTACAACAAATAATATCCCTTACCTTTGAAAGAAGAGTATTCAGAACGATAGGGCAGGAATATACTTGAAGAAAACTTGCACTATCTTCTTCGCTCAAAGCTTTCTTAAACTCTAAAGAAATACGCTCGAGATTACAGAAGAAGAACTCTCTCTATAGTTTCTCTCACTAGAGTTTCAGTGAATTCGTAAGAAATAATAAAGGAATGAGCTTCTATTTATAGGAGAATGGACTGAATAGTAACCAATCCATGAACAGTCCAGATTGATTTACTTTTAAACGGACGGTCCAGATTGGTTTACAATAAAATATAATATATTCTATTTATAATCTAATAAAACGAATAACTTTATAAAAGTATTACATTTTATATAAAAAGATTTACTATGCAAATACTATGCATACCTTATATGCAAAACACTATGCATAATAAAATATAATATATTCTAATTATTGTCTAATAAAACAGATAACTTTATAAAAGTATTCTTTTATATAAAAAAGATTTTACTATTAGCCTAATAAAAGCGAATAACTTTATAAAAGTATTTTATTTTATATAAAAAGTATTTATGTTTTATTACATTAATAATACTAATAAAACAAAACTTCATTATCACTTACTTTGAAAAAATTTTAAATGTCACCCTTAACTTTAAACTTTTATCAATTTAACTATTCACCAAAATAGAAAAATTGAATACTTTTATTTCATAAAATTCGGGGTCTCACAATCTCCCCTCCTTATGAAATTTCGCCCTCGAAATTTACGTACGTACCTGGTATTTCAAATTGTACCTTTCCAATTATTTCCTCTCTATCATGATTTTCCCATTGCTCATCTCCTGGGTTTCAGACATCATTCTAGAATATACTTCAGAACAAAGGTTAATTGACATATCATAATTTGTCAACTTATCAAGTAAACAATTTTAGCTTAGCAAAGTCACACACTAGCGAAGTATATTACTCGTCCCTCCCCTCCTAGTTCTAGACTCATATCTCCGCCAGTGACCATATCCCTAAGCTCTGATACCAAATGTGACACCCCCAAAATAGGTATACATCACCCATCTTGAGTCGCCAGAAAATACACTACAAAAATCATTTACAACTTCATTTATACAACTGTCGTGCAAAATACGACGACATGTATACTGTGAGTTTTAATACAAATGTATGTAACTCTCATGGTGCCTCGACCACAACCATACAATGGTACATTACATAAAGGTACAGTCAAAAACTATTTTAGAAATTAAAATATTTGGGAAGTGCTCAAGGAAACCTTCGTACATAGGAGGTCATGAATCTAAGTTATGATAGATATCATATGTCCAGAGAATTATTCTTAGTTGACCCAATAGACCCCAAAGAAAAACGAGAAGATTACTATCATGTTCCTTCCAATGGTGAGTCTTCTCTTGACATATAACTATCTCCACTGTCTCCAAGTGAAAATTATATTTCAAATAAACTCCAAGATCATATAGGTAGTGCTAGTAGATATACTCAGAAAGTGGATGTGCACAACCCTATCTTATGATAACACGAGGTTGTATGTCATTAGACATCTTGTATGATAGTGACAAAACACCCTTCCAAAGTTGGGTTCGCCTCACCCTATTCGGTTCACCAAAATTAAATATCAAATGACGTATACAATACGACACAATTATCTAAAGTTCTCAATAAAAATATTTTCATAATATTTAGGGAGAACCTCAACAGCTATAGACCACCGTTCTATTCCCCTGTTATCCCCGCTCGACCTAGCTACACTCTTATTACCTTAAAGGAATTGTGAAGCAAAAGGGTGACCACAACTAGCCCAGTAAAGAATATCATAACTAAAGATAATTAAATTATCAATAGCTTTCGTCAATAATAAATCAGAGATTTAGAACATATGGTAGATGATAAAACTTTTCAACCATACTTGCAACAGAACGAGCAATCCATTAAAAGAGTCAAATAGACCATCAGGTATATTATCTCCTCCATGTTAAAAGTCCATCAATAATGTTTTAACCCTGTAACATCAATCAACAATTCTTGTCCACAATCATATGAATAACTCATAATCATAATTGTGATTCTGAATTCCTTTTCGCACCCAGGACAAAGATAATTTTTATCACCTATCTTCACCTGAAACATCAAAAATCATGGTTATACCAAATTACAGTTCCTGCTCATAATCATACTAATAAATTCATCTTTGCACTACAGGCCAAAGACATACAATTGTATTTTAGAAGCGTCAAGCAGAGCATGATATCTACTATCTTCTACGAATTTAAAAGTTTATTATCAATATTTTATCGTTGAGACTCAGCTTAATAAATAATTCACATCATCGAATCACCCCTGCACTACGGCCAAGGATATTTGTTAATATAACATCCATGAATTATCCATGCACTACGGCCAAGGATATTTATTATTATCACATCCATGAATTAATATTTTATTGCTAAGACTCAGCTCAATAATTAATCCACGTCATCAATTCATCCATGCACTATAGGCCAAGGATATTCTTTTAGTATCACGACCATGAATTATCCATGCACTACGGGCCAAAGATAATCCTGTTTTCATCAACGGTCCTGATCATGTTATAAAACAATTCATCTTTGCACCCTTGGCCGAAGAGAGTCCATAGCCATAATCATACCAAAAACTGTCCATCAATGCACTACTGCCAATGAGGACTTTTTCCACATCATTTTTGTAATATTACGGTCATGATTATCTTAGAATAATCCACGGTCATAATCATACCAAGTCCATCTATGCACTTTCTGAAGCCACGAGATGATTTTCAACATAATATATACATGAGAATGATGACAATTATATAAATATTAATCAAGCGAAAACAAGGATAAATATTAAAGACTTTAAATTTATCCAAATATTATCAATTACTTAATAAACTCATAATCAAATATTATTAATATTATAATAATATTTTAATTACTTCTTAAACTTATAAACAATTTATTTCAATTGTTTTCACTTTACCAAATAATGCATTTAATCATTCAAAATGCCATACTCATAAGATTTCATCATGAATGATTAAATCCTCATCAAAAATCTGCATATACCTTATATAGGATTTTCAAGCCATAAAATCCTATTTTCCAACTTCGTTACTTCACATAACATATTTAACTCATATGTTCGTAACTAAACAATTTTTATGAAAAATACCAAATCAGTCCCAAAAATATTTCTTTTCTTGGATTTAGCAGAATATAGTCCCATAATGAACATGTATTTTTCTCGAAATTTTTAAAATTCATTTACTATTTTTCAAAAATCAATTCCTTATTAATTCCTTAAGAAATTAGCAACCTCAAGTTTAACTCTAGAAATTCCCAAATCTTGGCAGGATCTTACACATGTTAACGTGAGCTTCCAGTTTAAATTTCATGGTCATCGGAGTTATAGAACTCCGATTATAGCATTTTTCGTCAAAAAAACCTAAACATTGAAATGGTCATAACTTGCTCATTTTAAGTCGGAATGAGCTCATTTTTGGACAGGAGGTACCTTATACCATATACTTTGATGTCCCAAAAGGCTAGAATTTTTCTCACAAATTAAGTGGTAAAGCAGTCCTTCTAAAAATCTGGACGAGTAGCATTTTGGTAATTTCCATTTTTAACTCCTTTGCTAAAATCGGTCCACACGAAAATCTAAAACACCTTTCCGGTGATTCCACTTGGAGATGCTACAAAACTCATAGATCTAACTCTAGAACTTTACCACACTCAAAAATTCAAAATATAATAGGAGATATGGTGATTGAATTTCATGTTCCATTTTTACCAAAATCGATTTTCAACCCTTTGTGATTTCTAAAACTTTCATGTTTTCACATAATAACCAACATAACTCATCATAACACTTACTAATACTTCATACACCCATGATTTTCATCAGTCCAATGCTTTTATTATGACTCTCATCTTAATCAACGTAACCAGATTATTTCCACAATTTAATAAGGAATGAATATAAAGGATCATTCATCATGCATGTGGTAATCCACATAGACAGGTTATTCCAACAAAATAATAAAGAATGAAATAACAGAAGGATTCGCCATGCATGCGATAGAGACCGCACAGACACGTTATTCCCAACAGAATAATAAATAATTAAACTAGGTGCAGGCGTAAGCGCAGACGAGGATATTAGATAGAATAATAAATGCGGAATAATAAATAATGGAACCAGGTCCAGCGTAAACGCACAGACAGGATATTCTGACAGAATAATAAATCCGGAATAATAAATAATGGAACCAGGTCCAGCGTAAAACGCACTGATAGGATATTCCTACAGAATAATAAATGCGAAATAATAAATAATGGAACCAGGTCCAGCGTAAAACGCACAGACAGGATATTCCAACAGAATAGTAAAGAATGAAATAATAGAAGAATTTCACCATGTATGTGGTACTTCGCATAGACAGGTTATTCCAACATAATAATAAGGAATGGAATAACAGAAGAAGATCACCATATATGCGGTACTTCGCATAAACATGTTATTCTAACATAATAATAAAGAATTGAATATCCAGATAATTTCCACAATTTAATAAGGAATGAATATAAAGAATGATTCACCATGCATATGGTAATCCACATAGACAGGTTATTCTAATAGAATAATAAAGAATGAAATAACAGAAGGATTCGCCATGCATGCGATAGAGACCGTATAGACAGGTTATTCCCAACAGAATAATAAATAATTGAACCAGTGCGGCGTAAAGCGCGACAGTATGTGATATTAAACGAGAATAATAAATGCGGAATAATAAATAATGGAACCAGTTCTTACAGAAAAGCTAACAAACATGATATATTCCGCGTAATAATAAATGCGAAATAATAAATATGGAACCAGGTCTGACGTAAAACGCACAAACAGGATATTCCAATAAAATAGTAAAGAATGAAATAATAGAAGAATTTCACTATGTATGCGGTACTTCGCATAGACAGGTTATTCCAACATAATAATAAGGAATGGAATAAAAGAAGAAGATCACCATATATGTGGTACTTCGTATAAACAGGTTATTCCAACATAATAATAAAGAATGGAATAACAGAAGTTCTCTTCATGAATACGAAAGAAATAATACCCCTTACGGGTACAACAAATAATATCCCTTACAAGTACAACAAATAATATCCCTTACAATTACAAAAAATTATATCCCTTACCTTTGAAAGAAGAGTATTCCGAACGGTAGGGCTGGAATATACTTGAAGAAAACTTGCACTATCTTCTACGCTCAAACCTTTCTTAAACTCTAAAGAAATACGCTCGAGATTACAGAAGAAGAACTCTCTCTATAGTTTCTCTCTCTAGAGTTTAAGTGAATTCGTCAGAAATAATAAAGGAATGAGCTTCTATTTATAGGAGAATGGACTAAATAGTAACCAATCCATGAACGGTCCAGATTGATTTACTTTTAAACGTATGGTCCAGATTGGTTTACAATAAAATATAATATATTCTATTTATAATCTAATAAAACGAATAACTTTATAAAAGTATTACATTTTTATATAAAAAGATTTTACTATGCAAACATTATGCAGAGGCCTTTATGCAAATACTATGCATAATAAAATATAATATATTCTAATTATTGTCTAATGAAATAGATAACTTTATAAAAGTATTACATTTTATATAAAAGATTTTATTATTAGCCTAATAAAATTAATAACTTTATAAAAGTATTTTGTTTTATATAAAAGTATTTCATTTTATTACATTAATAATACTAATAAAACAAAACTTCATTATCACTTACTTTGAAAAATTTTCAAATGTCACCCTTAACTTTAAACTTTTATCAATTTAACTATTCACCAAAATAGAAAAATTGAATAATTTTATTTCATAAAATTCGGGGTCTCACAATCTCCCCTCCTTATGAAATTTTGCCCTTGAAATTTACGTACGTACCTGGTATATTGTGTTAAGGCTCCCTAATTCAATGGCATCTAAACCCACATGTGACGCCCCCAAAATAGGTATACATCACCCAACCTATTTTGAGTCGCCAAATACATAATACAGACACAACTACAACTTATTAATACAATTGTCGTGCAAAATACGACAACATATAAAATGTGAGTTTAAATACAAATATTGTCTTCTAGACAATATCCACACTTAAATAAGTCATCATTACAATTATTTATACACTATTTTATAAAATAGTGAGGACTACTAAAATAACTATCTTGAATCATCACTCCATACCCCGGCTAGTTTCTGCTAAATTCTCACCTCCTGAGAAGAAAAATGGAACAAAAAGGAAAAGGGTGAGTTCAACTAGCCCAGATAATAATATTATGACTAAGATAATATACAACAAATTATCCTTAGCCTTCAACAAGGGAAAATATGATAGAATATACTCCCTCCGTCCCATGATAAAAGTCTTTATTACTATTTTGGGTAGTCCCATGTTAAATGTCCATTTTCCTTTAATAACCAAACTTTTACACATATTTTTCTATTATACCCATAGCATTAAATATCTCATACTTTTCTTATTTTAATTCTCTCTCCATATTTAATGACATTATTATAGGCAATTTTGTCATTTTATTCATCTTCTTAATATGCGTGAAAAGTCCACCAGGACTTTTATCCTGGGACGGAGGGAGTAATAGACAACAAGTTTTAGATCAACAACTGCAGCGGAAAACAACAATTCATTAGAAGAGTCAAATAGATAATGAACTCTACTATCTTCTATGATTTAAAAGTCCATCATCAATATTTATCCCTGTAACATCAATCAATATACATCTTGAATCAAATATTCATCTTTGCACTACAGGCCAAAGTCATTCACTTGTATCACCAGTTGGTCATGCTCATCTCAACACCTGTTCATCTTTGCACTACGGGCCAAAGATATTCATCGTAATGTCGTTCATCTTTACTTTTCTGAAGCCAAAGATATTCATCAAGTATCACCATTAAAGACTGAGGATGATGAAAAATATTTTAGAGAATGAATCCAATGAGATAAAAGGACAAAGATTAGGGATTTGTACTTTAGATAATCCAAGTTTAAAAATTCTCCATAATAAACCATATTAGAGTAAACTTCAAGAATGAAGATCAAAACATGGATACAATCAAAGATAATAACCATAATAGACATCTGAGATAAAGAAGAGAAAAATTCATTTTTCGGCGAATAGTTTCGTATTTGTGAATAGTGTCGTATACGTGAATAGTAACCCCGACACAAAAAGGTAAGAATTCCACAAGAAAAATCATACTTCATGAATAATACTCATGAATAGTACCGTATTCGTGAATAGTGTCGTATACGTGAATAGTGTCGTATACATGAATAGTAAACTCGACATAAAAAGGTAAAAATTTCATAATAAAATTCATACCAACATTTTGGTATAATGATATTGAGAGAATAATATCATTTACGAAGAAAATAACATCCCTTACCTCAAAATAATAGTATTTCTAACAGAAATATCGGATGTAAAGCCGAAGGAAACTTGCACTGAATAGGAACTCTCAAAGTATCTAAATACTCACAAAAATACGCTCGATAATATATAGAGAGAGAAAACTTGTTTCTGGTGTGATTTTCAATTCTAACCTAAGCACCTATTTATAGGAAAATACTAAAACGTCAAAGGAAACTAAATAATAAAATAATATTATTATTTTCTACGCATGCCACAAGCCACCTACCAGCCCTCCACATTTGAAATTTAATTTAGTACATTTTATCAACAAAGGACAAAAGTGGGTCCCACCCCTAATTTTAATAAAAACATTTATTTTCCAAAACTTCAATAATTCATAATAAAAAGCCCTTTTATAAGAAAAATACGAATTTTATGTCCATTCCATAGAAAATTGAATTCTCTACAACTTTGTAGAAGAAAGTTTTTTCAAATTCTAAATAGAAAACGTCCGATACGGATGATTTTTAATACCTCCATTTCGACAAAATAATGATAAAATACCTCAGCATTAATTCCTTCATTTATATCCACAAAAAATAAATATTTTCCTATCCTTCATTTATATCCACATAAAATAAATATTTCCTTATCATATAAATCAATAACTAATTATTCACAAAAAATATTACAGAATCAGAATTATGACAACCAGGTCGTTCCCAGGAAAGAGGGGGCTTTCTGATAAGGATTTCTCCTTACTGGCGCGCAATTAGGTGATCAAACCCCTTTCCTAGACAGAACTTCCTTAGACATTGCCAATAATGCTATCTAATAATATTATTCAAATAATATGAATTATTGATTTGATAATGGGAAATACTGTGCAATAACAATTATTGAAATAATAATAATATAAAATATCAACGCAGTAATTATTGAAAAAATAGAATATTAAACAGTAATTACTGTAATAATTATTGAGTAGTGTCTTCTTACGTAAGAATTAATAATTCAAAAATACTGTGCAGTACCGTGTGCTACTATGCAACCATGCGTATTACTGTATTTTAACCACAAAGTATTCCAATAGTGTTAACGGTAACAATTACGTCGTTATTTATAAAAACTCAAACTTGTCATTTTCTTCATCCGACCGTTTTCCATTATGGGGCCCCTAAATGGTCGCTACTGTCATCATCGAATATTCCCGAGCGTGAAGAATATTCCACGACCAAACGAATATTCCTCGACAAAATGAATATTTTATAACCACTTGCTTATTTTGTAAAATTTGCACATTTCACCCATAACCAAAGAATTATATCAAATTAACTCCTTATTATTTTAAGATAATGAATATAGGAAATTCAATTTTATTTATAATAAGTTGGGGTCTTACAACCTCCCCTCCTTATAAAATTTCGTCCTCAAAATTGACGTACGTACCTGGTATTTCGAAAAGGTGAGGGTACCTCACTTTCATTTCCGATTCCAACTCCCAGGTTATTTCTTCAATAGCATGGTTCCTCCACAAAACATTGACTTGTGGTAAAACCTTTGTTCGTACGACATGCTCTTTCATATCCAATATCTTGACAGGTACCTCCTCGTACGTTAAATCTTTGGCTATCTCGTCTGGTTCTAACGCAATAATTTGGTTTGGGTCTTTCACATATTTACGAAGCATAGATATATAAAAAACATTATGAACACGAGACATGCTTGGAGGTAAAGCCAGTCTATAGGCCACATTTCCTATTCGATCAAGAATCTCAAATGGACCAACAAATCTTGGATTCAGCTTTCTTTTGGGTAAAATCTATATACGCACAACACCCAAGTATACGTGGTCAACAAGTAATAAAGTGATGAGTAGAGTATCGTTCCCACAAAGACAATTTAGCAAGAAATTTAACCTCACAATTATCAATTTCCTATTAATCCTAATTTTATTAAACTATCCAATTCAATGATTAAAAATTATAGAAACTAAAATAATAAACAAATAAACTACCACAAACCAATCACCAATATCAAAATCTGGAATTTCAAACAATTAATGGAGAATTAGACTTATGACTTCACCCTAAGCTTCACTCTGATTTCTACACCTTTATCCCAATTCAATTCACTATCCCAGTTTATTAATCAAGAACACGAATGTAGTATTAACCACCTCTCGATGCACTAATACAGTATTAACTTAAATCCACAAATTAGATAGAAACAAGTTAAACACCTTAATCAACTAACTCACTATATCTCTATGTGAATTATAATTAAAGAAGGTTTAAGATTAAGTTCTCTATCAAATTACATGCAATGTCAAGCATATCTCTACCTTAACATTCATCAAAATTCTGCTATTCACAAAATTCATGAACACATGCTATATTAACTAAGTCTAGATTTGAATATCCTCTCTCGATCCCATACAAATCTACACAAAATTATTGATCAGGCAATTCAAACAGTCAAGCTCAAATTAATATAGATAAAATGGAAAAATAGCTTATTGAACTGGAAATCAAGGTTTACAAAATCATCGTTTCACTCAAAGATCCACCATAAGCCTAAAAAGTGAATTAGTTCATCATAAATGAAATAACTACTAAATAAATCAAAGAAAACATCTTTTCAATTACAAATAATAGTCTAAGAAGAAGAATAGTGAAAACACCCTTCACGTAGCCTAAATTTGCAATCGTCTCGAAAATCTCTTCAAAATCTTCCTCCAATGCTTGCTATGAAAAAATTGAATTGATCTCTATAATTTTCCTTGTGTGTCTCCCAATCCCATTATTTTTTTGTATATTATATACTTAAACATGTATTCTGATTACAATTTCATGCCAATATGAGTCCCAAACCATTGCCATCACTTAAGCTCCATGTTTGTAGTATTAGAAACCAACTAGGAGACCATTTTGTTCCCGTACCTAAGCCTCAGCTTGGATATTACCTTTATAATAGCAAGCCCTGGCTTGCTAGGCTGCTGTAAATAGCTCAGGAGCCCAAGCCCCGGCTTGGGTGATAGGCCAAAAAGAGCAAGCCCCAGCTTGCTATGCTACTGATTCTCTACTACAGTATCTTCTGGTAAAACGACCATAACTTTTGATCCAGGAGGAGTTACGGGGCCTTCCACCTATCAAATCGAAGCTATCGACAAGCTCTGCAACTTTTATTCTTTGAGAATTGAGAAATAACAAACAGATGAAGGTCAAAACTGGACTGGAAGTAGCTGCTGTGTAAAGGGCAAACATGACAACTCTTAGCTTCGATCCTTGTTGATAAAAAAAACAATAACCCTTGCATCCAAACTCCGATTGGAATGATTCAAAATGTTCCAATATGCTAAGAAGAAGTTCTATAATATAGTCCAGATTCCAAGCCAAGAACATAAAATGAACATGAAGGCCCAAACGGTGTCCGAATTTCTTTACCTTGCGTTTTCATACCAATAATTGCTGACACGGCTTCCAAACATATAATCTATGAAATGAACACAAAATGCAAGAATAGTAACTAAGAAACACGAGATTAAGCAAATAACTCAAGTAATAGATACCGGATAAGTAGGTATAAAACCTACTTATCAAATACCCCCAAACTTAAACCTTTGCTTGTCCTCAAGCAAAAACAAAACAAAATTGCAATGCCATGCAATGCAATGGAATGCAACTCATCTATATGCCTATGAATCCAACAGTAATGACAGAAACGAGTCTATTCTCCCAGCCTCAAAGAAATCAAGTAAACATAATAATACATCATATCAAAACTCATCAGTAATTTCCCAATCAATCAACAAATCTTAGACTGTTACTACTGATATAGTGTATGTGTGATCAATATACATGCTAACTGATACAATTTCAAATTTAATACATAACCAATCTCTTATAAGGAATCATATAGAGTAAACTCCAAAGTTTCAAAAATAGGCGAATTCCAACAAAAATCAAATAGTAACCAATATCAAGGGTTCACATAGGGTACTTATGTTTTTTTTTTTTTTTTTTCATCATGGGGGCTTTTCGCACTTATTTCCCATTTTTTTTAATCATGACTGTGCAATGTTTCATTCCATTAGGCTAACAGTGCTACCCCTTAGCGAGCTTTCAACCAACGACTCCCAGACCATATAAGACCTTAGGGCGCTAGGTGTAGAGACACTCCCTCGGGCGTACTTGTTCAAGTAACAAAGGCCCCGAAACAAGACTAGTCACGATATTTTTATTTTTTTTAGATAAAGCTTATATACCCCATATTTTCCCTCATACTTAGGTTCTTGCCTAATTCTTTGTTTTCACTGCCTATCATTGTCATTTTCTCATTTACACTAGCATTATCCTTTAGAAATTTCTTATGTATCAATTTGAACTAATCAATCAACGTAGGTGTTATTAACGTGCTACCCTTCTTATACCAGTTTCAAACAAGCACAAGATCCAATTCATAACAGAAACTACATCAAGGTTCTATTAATCAGTACTGTACTTGTCTACTTAATCCCAATCTCATCATTAGCCAAAATAAAATGAACTACCACAACTGTTGGACATATGTAAAATAACACAATACTTAACTATTTTTCATTTTTTTTTATTTTTTTATTTTTTTTTAAAACTAGATAATATGTGGTAAATATAACATGATTGCAAAAATAAATAAAAACTATTTACAGTCCTAAGCTACTATGCAACTACATGATTACATGAATGCAACATTTAATAATCCTAAAACTAAACAATGAACTAACATATGCAAACCTAGATAATGAAATTAAATATGCAAACATGAAACTAAATCCCCAAAGCTTGAAAATTACAATGCCCTCATTGTATAGATAAAGCAATAAATAAGAGAGGACTTCCCTATAAGCGCCTAAGTCTGGGGTGGTGGTGTCTGTTATTCTTCAACGAAATCACTGGTGGGAACCTTGGCATTGGGGCTGGTTGCTGGTATGGGAATTGTGCATTGGGATTGAACGCGATCTGGATTGTCGCGTTCAATGAGGCGAAAGATAGATTCATGGCCTCAAACATGTGGTCCTGCCTCGCTGCTAGTCTTCGCATTTCTCTTCGTGCCTCGTTGTTGTGCCCATCCACTTGTCGTTGAAGGATGAGGAACTGAGGGCTAGATATGACTCTGGGCTGTGGTGTCGTCTCTGTTTCTTTTTCTCCCATTGTCGCATTCCCTTGAAACTCATCATCATCTGAGGTGTCCTCAGCGTCAGCCTCATCCTCCGAGGCTGAAGGAAATACAAATCCTACTCCTCTAGGGTGCGACTCGCCTCCGGGCCACACCGAATATCTTGCAATCATTCTCGAGTCGAGTGTCTGAAGCGGCATCTGGGTTATCTCATCATCAGACCAACGCACTCCCGCCTGTATACACAACCCACAAATGAGAGATGGGTGTGGCAAGCCACCAGAGAATGGTCCTTGAAGGCATCTTCGGATTGAAAAGTTGATTATAGACCCTATGTCGATGATGAAATCTTGTAGCATGGCATACAAAAGCACTGCCTTATCCTTGGGCACATCTGACGTATGTGTAGAAGGAAGTAACTTAGCGCACAAAAATGCGTACCATATCTTCCCATACCGGCTAAGATCCTTACTGCCAAAGATAGTGCCTCCATGTTGTGATTTGGTCCATGCGGTACCCGGCTTTGTCATTTCCTTAATAATAGCCTCATAATCTGGATCATTGTCACGTAAATGAGCGTACTGGCAATGTCTCGGCACTTGATGAGTGAGTTTTATACTCATAATTGAGTGCATCTGAGCTTAATCTTTTGATTAATTTTAATTATTTGTGTCTATTCATGCATGTTTTATGTTATTTTATAGGAATTGGGACAAAAGTTACTTGGATCGACGTTCAGGGTGGCTAGATTCGCGTTTTCAGCTTGCCATTTACACAGCAGTCACTTCAGAGCCAATTTGAGTATTTCTCAGAACCTTATTTCGAAAAACTTAAAGAATTAAAGTTGTAGATCTATGTCTCCTCTTTTCGAAATATCTTGAATCATCGAAATCGGAGTTCGAACGAAGTATGGCCATTTTACCAAAGGACGTCAGGAAGCGAAGAAAATGGGGCCGGTATTTGGGGAGCCCATTTAGGCCTATGCAATGGCCAAAGCTACCGAGGAAGCGATGTTTGAGCGTCGTGCCCGGTATTTGGGCGTTGGGGAAGGGCTTGGTGTGGTTTAGACGTGTTTTGGGGCGAATTTTAACACCTTTTAGACTCTAAATTGAATTGGGTTTGTTCCTAAGCTCAAAATTGGACTTGTAACCTATAAATACATGATATAAGGCATAAAATAAAGGGGGATTACATAGATTAGCTTAGATAAAACACTCCATTAGATTAGAATATAAACCCTAGTTCTTAATTAGCCATTGGAGATTGAAGCAAATTGAAGAACACTGAAAATCAAGAGCAAGAACAAGAGGGGAGCATCAGATATGCTGACAACAGATTCTATTCTCTTCTCTTATCATACTTTTATCTTTTAATGTCTATTCAATTGTGGATTCTTGGTTTTAATTCATTAATTATGAACTAACTCTTTTATTAAGATTTCAATTGAATCTTTTATGTCTATAAATTAGTTATTCAATTTATTCCAATTATTTGTGTCAAAGTGAGTTGTTTATCTTGCCTTATGCTTATTAATTAATTATCTGATCAGTAATTACGTTGTTACTCTAGAAGGAATTGAAAGAGGAATTCTAGGGTTAGAACTGGGCTTGGTATCATGTGACTTAGTTATTTGCAAAGTGAATAATTAGGTTTGTGAATTGAATGGAAATATATGTTCACCGCATGTAACACATAAGGAATTGGGATTGAAAGGAGTTTAATTCAATTATTTTGCATAGAAATATTGCAGGATTAATCTGGATTAAATAGAAGGCAATTGATCACTTGAAAAAGGTTTTTTGGCATTTGAGAATTCCTGTTAATAATTTAGTAGGATAATACTTGGGATAGTTGGATAATTGGTTTATAGTTCATAATTGGGGATATTGGAGTCTTAACCTTTATTTATTTAAATTCATTTATAAAGCAATTCAGTTTAATTAGTTAATTTAGTTTTCTTAGTTAGAAAAATCATAATTTGCAATTGTTTAAATAAAATTGATTTGGTTAAGAGTTAGTATTTGGTAATTTTTATTAAATAATTCCTCGTGGGAATGATACTCTACTTTCACTTTATTACTTGTTGATAGTGTATACTTTGCGTATTCATTGATTGTGAAATTGATCGACAAGTTTTTGGGTAGATTCTTGGGGAATTAATTTAATAATTATTTACCAATATTAATTTCAATCAAATTAGTCTTAATTTAAACATTTTTATTTTAATTTCTTCTTATATTTCTCTCATTTTAGGTACCATGGATGACTTTGAGTATCAATGGCCATACGTTCATGGCTCAACCAAGGAAAGCAGGATTAATGGACTTAATACATCTTCTATAGAGCCAATACAAATTGAGGCAACTTCGAAGGCGTTAGAGGTTATCATGACCCAATGAGTCGAAGGATGGCAAGAATGACTCGACCAATGGAAACAGAGTTCGCGGACTCACGACACTTTCGGCATTGGCGGACACAGTATCCATGATAGCTAAGAATATGGACACATGGAGTCCACTATCCATGCAACAAGTTTACGCATTATCATCACAAATTGAGACACTTTCAAAGATGGTCGCGCTTTTTTTGAAGCACAACGTCGTCAAAGTGTGGCGGTTACTTGTGATTATTGTCTTTGGAAATCATATGAGTCATCAATGCACCATCGGGTTGAGTTTGGAGATGCAGTATGGTGGTGATTACCCCAATAATTATGTCTATCAACAACTATCATCGAGTTGGGGGTATCACACGAATTTTTATGGAGTAACAATCAAGCTCAAGATCAAGCACCGAAACAACAAAACACATCCGGATTCCAAAATCAGACTCAACAACAACCAGAGAGGAAATCAAGTTTGGAAGAAACCTTGGAGAAATTTATTAGAGCTTCTAAAAAAATAACGAGGAACAAGACAAAGTATTGAATCAAATAGAGCTGAATGTGAAAAGCCAAGGTGTTTCAAGGAACCATACTCATCAAGATCAATTTTATGCTCCAAGTCCAACGTACCCACCGGATTTCTCGTGTCCACCTCCACTACAACAGGAAGAACATTCAAATTTTGAGGAAGCTTTGTCCAAGTTCATAGCTTCATGTGAGGAGAGGATGATTAATCAAGAGATATTGAGTCAAAATTTTACGAACCAAACGGAACAACTAACCAATGCCTCGAACATTTGTCCTCAATACACTTGGCTCTATGATATGGATGACGAGATTGATGATGAGCCGAACCAATCTGCTGAACCCGGATGTGCCAAATGATATAGATGTTGAAAGAGAGGAAAGACTTGGAGACCAAGAAAAGGAGATCGGCAAAGATCTAACTTTGAGTACCAACGAAGATGAGCCAATTTTGATAATGTCCCATGTACCTTCTCCACCAAAGTTCAAGAATCCGGGCAGTTTTGCAAAACCATGCCCAATTGGAAGTCATGTCGTCGGCAAAGCTCTTGGTGACGTAAGAGCTAGTACAGTTGTGGAGTCATGATGGGATGAAAAGGAGAAGATAGAGGAAGATTCCATTATGTTTATTAAGCTTCAATGCCCCAATCTGATCATCAACATAATGGAGGAAACACCTAGTTGTTGGAGGTTCTTAATAAGGAAGCTATCTACAAAGAGCATGCCAGGTAACTTTAATTCTAGGGACATTAATAATGGGAACCTCCCAAAAGAGACATTGTTGCTGATGGATGGAGGGTTCCTCAATTTTTGTAGGGGAATTGGATAGAGAATTAAAGAAGTCGAGTTGAGACTATAAAACAAGCGCTTATTGGGAGGCAACCCAAGTTTAATTTTTATTTTTAGTTTTTATTAGGTTTTATATTAGCAGTTCTGAATTTGCATTTACTTAGAATTTAATAAAATTGTTTCTATCATGGTTTATAGGTTATTCAAGTCAAATTCAAGTGTGGTGCCCAATTTGTTCCATGTGCCTAGCCTATTCTCCAAACTTAGCGGACAAGGAGGAAGATGCTATATATTTTTCGGGAAGTCATACGCTTTAATTTTTTCTATTTTAGTCATTGAGGACAATGTCTAGTTTAAGTTTGGGGCATTTTAGGTGTCGTCTTGCATATAGTTAGTTATCTGCATGGTAGTTCATTTTTTTATGTGTTAGCATTGTGTTTTTTTTAGGTTGCATATAATACGTGGTAGTTATTTGCATATTCATATATGTGTTGCATTAGTATGTGTTCATGTAGTATAATTGCATTTTTTTTATTTTTGCATGAATCTGTGTGATCGGTTGGTGTGGTCTTAGCTAGGCCTATGATAAGGTTGGTATTAATTGTTAACTTGAACAGTGTTGATAATTGATGATGAGTTCTAATTTTAATCATGATGATAATCTTAGCCTGTCTTAAACTTATGTAACTGGTTAGCACTTAAAGTTTAACTGTTCTAATCCACTTGGTTCAAGGGTTTCATAATTTGTTTCTGAGGGAAAATCTTGGTTAAAATTTAAGGAAAATAGTGAGCTGGAAGTAAAGGTGAGAAATGACGTAAAAGCTTGAGTTTGGGGGAATCTATGGGATATATATATTACAAAAAGAAAAAAAAATAAAAAAAGAAATGATGAAAATAAAAAAATAAAAAATTCAGAAGAAAGAAAAAAGAGAATAAACACCGTGGCATGCTTGTACAGTTTTGTGGCCTTTGTTACTTGAGTAAGTAAGCAGGGGGATTGTCTTTACACCTAGAGCCCTAAGGTCTTAATGGCTTGGGAGTCTTTGGTGAAAGCTCATTAAGGTAGCCTTTGAAAAGCCTAAGGGAATAAGGCGTTTGCTGACCATGAGAAAAAAAATGAATAAAACACGAGAAAGAGCAAAAATGCCCTCGTGGTTGAATAAAAGTATAAATAAATCTTGTATTTACCATAAGACTTGGTAATTGCTTAGTTTTAGCAGAGTTGTCATGTTCACAAAAGTAATTGAATTGGGCGAAATTTTCCTTCAGAAGTTTGTTATGTGATTATCTTGAGCTGCGTGGTTGGTTAGAATGGTTAACAAGCACACACACACACAACATGGGTGATGCGGGTTTGGATTGACTAATTGGTTAGAGTTATGGACTTTGACTTGATTGGATATATTGTTTGAGTATCATTGGTATCTTTGAGGCTGTTCTTTATATATCATCTTGATTTATTCTTTGGGTTCGTAGGTATATTAGGAAGTAGAACATGCATATGCATTCATGTAGTTGAGTTAGTTTGTTTATTTTTAGTTCTTTTGTGTTTTTTCTTGAGGACAAGCAAATGTTTAAGTTTAGGGATATTTGATGAGTGAGTTTTATACTCATAATGGAGTGCGTCTGAGCTTAATCTTTGGGTTGATTTTAAGTATTTGTGTCTATTCGTGCATGTTTTATGTTGTTTTATAGGAATTGGGACAAAAATTACTTGGATCGACGTTCGGGGTGGCTAGATTAGCATTTCGAACACCATTTACAATGATCACTTGAGCCAATTTGAGTATTGCTCAGGACCTTATTTCGAAACACTTAAAGAATGAAAGTTGTATGTCTACGTCTCTTCTTTCCGGAACATCTTGAGTCATCAAAATCGGAGTTCGAACGAAGAATTTATGGCCATTTTACCAAAGGATGTCGGAGTAGAAAATGTCAAAAAATGGGGCCAGCGCCGGGGCGTCCATTTTAGGCCTATGCCAGTGTCGGGGCTTTAGGGAGGCGATGTTTGAGCATCGTGCCCGGTGATTTGTGGTATTTGAGGAAGAAACTTAGTGAGAGCTTGGGCGCATTTTAGTGCGAATTTTGACACCTTTTGACTCCAAATTAGATTGGGTTTGTTCTAAGCTCAAAATTGGACTTGTAACCTATAAATACATGATGTAAGGCATCTGATAAAGGGCTTAGGAACAAACCTAATCAATTTGGGGAGTCAAGGTGTCAAAAGCCCATCCTCAAAAAAATCACCTCAAGCTCCTCGGCAGCAAGACATTTTCTATTTCGTGAATGTAAAGGCAAATGCATCGACAGCCTTAATTCAAATTCCCAGCTGAGGCCCTGACATAAAATCGGCATCAAGCAAAAACGCGAAAGAACTAAAATAAAAAAGAATTTACGTATGCATTCCTTTAATATACCTCACGAACCCAGTAATAAATTTTCAGAATTTTTATAGCCAGTGAATAACTCTAACCAATTGGTCGAAAATTTATGAAAAAGATAAAGATCAATATATTTCTCAAGCAAAAGAATTTTCGGCTAAGAAAAGTCTTTTATTTTTATTTAACCACGAGGGCATTTTAAACTTTCTCGTAAAGTGCATTTCTTTTTGCTTAATCATCGTGATTATAAACGAGCCCTGAAGTAGAACGGTGTTCATCATTTTGTCGTTTCCTTTTTTAAACTTTCATAATATATATGAATGAATTCCCCGAACTCATACCATCTTAAATTTTATGAAACCCTATTGCACTTTAAATGCTTATATCTGATTATCATCATTGATTAAAATTAACTCATGAATATGCAAATAACTACCATGTATTATATGCAACCTAAAAAAACACAATGCTAACGCATAAATAAAACGAACTACCATGCAGATAACTAACTATATGCAGTACGACACTAAAAGCACTCGTAACTGATAGTACGTGTTGATGGCGTCGGTACTGAAAGGAACTAACCTACCCCGTACAAAAGCATTGAAGGGGGCCTTAACCTTGGAGTTAGCGTAGAATTCTTTAACCACATTCACAACTACGGCCTCGGGCTCGTCCGTTAATTTATTCCAACCTTTTTGATATATTTGTTGCATCATTTCGCCATCAACATGCTCAGGTGCCAACCCCCGCTTTAGTGTGAGTGCTTTTGTCACCATACAGCCGTAACGGTCGGCGGCGGCGGCACTTATGAATTTTCACTTATCAAAGGTTCGTGTTAGTGGTGTGGGCCCAGAACTCTCTCCTCGTTGCCTCTTTGATGCCGGTTTTGGTGCCATTGATTTGGAATTGATGAGTTTTAACAAAATTTTCCCCTAAACATTACTTAAGTAATTTGTCGAACACTTGGTGTGCGAGACTTGAAATTCCCACAAACTTGGTGATTTGGCTGGAGCTATGGTGACAAAAATTGAGAAATTAGAAAACAAACTTCTTACTTTCAGTATATTTCCAGGTTGGCTGTAGAGATTCGCACAAACCATATCTTTCAACTTCCAAATTGGTGTGAATTGAGGTTATTAGATTGTGTGGTGAAGGGGTGGTTTTATAGAGAGGAGGTAATGTAAGGAATAGTGGGTGACTAGGTTGAAAGAGTGGGTAAGTTTTTGGTTGTAGTGAGGAGATGGGAAGTAATATGCAAGGTCGTGGGTTTATGTTGTGAAGGAGTGGGATTGTAGGACGTTGAGTTGCAAGGAGATTGGGATATCATGTCAGAAGATTGTAACTGTTATAACCAACTTTTCAATTTTTAGACCCCCAAGCCCCGGCTTGGGTTTTACTCTTTGAAGGGAAAGCCCCGGCTTGCTAGTAACATGCTAATGCACCTTGACCCCAAGCCCCGGCTTGGGTTTTACTCCTTGAAAGGCAAGCCCCGGCTTGCTAGTGGCCTGCTAGTTCATCTTGACCCCAAGCCCCGGCTTGGGTACTACTCTTTGAAGGTCAAGCCCTGGCTTGCTAGTAACCTACTAATGCACCTTAGTTTTCCTCTTCCTTGCATCCTTAGTGCATCCCATAGCTTCTTAAGTACTTGATCAACATTAAAGCATACTATCAGTAGATATTAAGCAAATTTAAGCATGGAAGGTAAGATTATTTAAATATCAAATATAACTTTGAATACTATTTAATGAATTGACATGAATTGATTCTCGACCAAATATTATTCTGAACTACCATCTAACTAGCATGGATAAAATTACTTAAGAAAAGAGAAAAAATAAAAATAAACATAAAAATAATATTGGGTTGCCTCCCAATTAGCGCTTGATTTTAAGTCGTTCAGCCTGACTACTCCCTATTTATGGTGCGTCTGCAAGTGTGATAGCAATGACATCCGTGTTGGATTCGCCACCCCAATAATGTTTTAACCACTAACCGTTAACCTTGAACGTTTCCAATGGGTTCCTACTGTAGAGTTCAACGGCGCCATGTGGGAAAACCTTCTTTATGGTAAATGGACCCGACCACCTTGACTTTAGCTTTCTTGGAAACAACTGCAATCTTGAGTTAAACAATAGTACTGATTGTCCCAGTTCGAACGTTCTTTGTATCAATTTCTTGTCGTGCCATCTCTTGACCTTTTCCTTGTACAACCTAGAGTTCTCGTAGGCTTGCAGTCAGAATTTGTCAAGCTCATTTAGCTGAAGTAGTCTCTTTTCACCCACCGCTGCTTGATCGAAGTTCAATTTCTGAATAGCCCAATAAGCCTTGTGCTGTAACTCGACCGGTAAATGACAAGCTTTCCCGTACAATTGTAAAGTCCCCGAATCCAGGTACTTGAAACCTGAACTTGGTGCTTTACGATACCATTTCTATAAGCAGAATAATTACTAATAATAATAACAATAATATAAATTTCAAGCTTAACTTACATTTATCAGAGTTTAATCCCAAGTACGCAACCTTTACTATAATTCTTTACATGATATATAATACATATCATTAACTAAATACATACTAACTATTACAAAAGTTACAATTAACACCTATTCTGTTTGCTTTCCTTTTCACTTGTTCTTGCGTGAACCTTTCGGTTGATCACGTTTAGCTGAAAACATTTAAATTTAAAGCAAGAATGAGCATTTGGGTGCCCAACAAATAATAACAATTATAAATATAATTAGCTAAAAGAAATAAATGTTTTCTTTGTATATCACTTCTACAACGAATTAATAGTTGTGAAGTAAACTGAACCAATCATAACCATATATCATTTCTATACCAAAGTTTTTGAAACTACGTATTGACTATATATATAGGGATGTCGACAGATTATGAACATTATTTTCTATTTTCGAATAGGTTAGACAGAACTTTATCTGTAAACCGTCATAACTTATGGGCACGAGGGTGTACATCCCATGGACCCTGTATTGATCAATACTACATTGCTAGAATGATATTATCGTTCATCCTTTGTCCGCCTTAGCGCATAAAAATTTTCCCATGTTCGGGATGTTCATAACTAGTCAAGAATCCAAACCAAAGCAATTTGATTGGATACAATAGGGTTTTATCATAATCAACGATATTTCTGAACCTGTGTCTAGCTAGATCAAATAGCTTAGACGGCTTTTACTGTATTCATATTGGAGATCAATATATACATATATTTATATCAACATGTGATTAAATACAATGATTATCCAAGTGGGGACACTTGTATAACCATAAATAGAAATTAACGAATAGAATATATATATCTGATTTACCATATAGTAACATGTTGATAACTAATGATCGGATATAGAATATACAACAATAGGGTTAATAATATACATAATAACAATATATTTCTGAAACCTTCTTACGTATATCCATTGCATAAAGAAAATGCAAAGGTAGGATACTTGCCTGGTCTGCTGCTTACAATTACGCAACTTAATTTATCTTTTATACCGAAACCTATCATTAATAAGATCATTTGATCGATTAGAATCACATATCATTACACATAGCAGTGCTTATTTGTGACGCCCCCAAAATAGGTATACATCACCCATTCTGAGTTGTCAATACATGGTACAGAAACAACTACAACTTTATTATTACAACAGTAAAACTGTGAGTTTAAATACAAATATTATCTTCTAGACAATATCTATACTCAAATAAATCCTCATCACATTTATTGATACATTATTTTACAAAATGGTGAGGACTACTAAGCGACTCTCTCTAGAACCTTCATTCCATACCCCAGGCTACGTTCGCATTTATATTCTAGCCTCCACGAGAAAAATGGAACAAAAAGGAAAAGGGTGAGCTCAACTAGCTCGATAAAGAATATTATGACTAAGATAATATACAACAAATTACCATTAGTCTTCAACGAGGAAAAATCTAATAGAATCTGATAGACAAAAAATTTTAAATCAATATTCGCAGTGAAATAATAATTCATTAGAAGAGTTAAGTAAAGAATGCAAACTACTATCTTACATGTATGAATTTAAAAGTTCATCATCTATCTTTTATCCTGTAACATCAATCAATATACATACGGAATCAAATATTCATCTTTGCACTACAGGCCAAAGATATTCATCGATTAGTCGTGTTCATCTAAACACTGTTCATCTTTGCACTACTGACCAAAGATATTCTTCGAGAAATCATTCATTTTTGCCTCTCTGCCAAAGATATTCAATAATATCATCATTTAAAAGGCGAGGATGATGAAAATATTTAAAAAAAGCGAATCCGATTGAAACAAAATGACAAGGATTAAGGATTAAGGATTCGTACTTTGTTTTATCCATGTTCAAAAATACCTCAAAAATGATCATAGTGGTGTAAAATTCAAGAATGATCAAAACATGGATACAATCAAAGCTAGTATCCGAATAGATATTTTGGACAAAAGAAGAAATTTTATTTTTTAGGTGAATAGTCTTAGTATCGTGAATAGTAACTCAGACACCAAAAGATAGAAATTCCACAAAAACATCTTCACGCTTCATGAATAGTACTTTCGTGAATAGTAACTCGTGAATAGTAACTCGTGAATAGTAACTTCGTGAATAGTAACCCAGACATGAAAAAGTTCCAAATTTGATAAAAAGTTCCAACCAATATTTGACATAATGATATTGAAGAAATAATATCATTTGAGAAGAAAATAACATCCCTTACTTGAAAAGATTAGTACTTTCTAATTTGGAATCAAGGGTATAGTCTTTGAAGGGAACTTTTGAATCTAACAATACTTAAAGTATTCTCAAAATACTCACAAGAATCATTCTCGATAATATAGAGAGAAAACTTGAGTTTACGGTGTGATTTTCAATTCTAACCTAAAGCACCTATTTATAGGAAAATCTTAGAACACCAAAGCGAAAATTTAATAAAATAATAATATTTCTTAAAAATATTCAAGCCCACCTTAGAAATCTGATTTCAGATCATTTATAACACATGTGAGCCACTCAATTACAACAAAAACGTTTTTCTTACAAAAAAAATATTTTAAACTCAAAAATCAATTATTAAGATTTGAACTTCAATAATTCATAATAAATAGCCATTTCATCAGAAAATTCGAATCTTGCGAGTTTTATAGGAAATTCAATTCTCTACAACTTTGCAGAAGAAAGTTTTTCCAAATTCCAAATAGAAATTGGACAAGAAATCCACAAGCAGACGATTTTCTAAATTTATAATCAAATTTCGGTCAATAAATGGGGTCCACAGAGCATGTTTAACATGTTTTAAACATTTATTGCAACAAAAATACTCCTCCTCCTCGTATACTCATATATCCCACATTCGTTGTAAAAATATCACCATTATTATATTATTAAAATATAATAATATATTTAAATGAATTATTTTATTAGAAAAGATAAAATTTCAATTTTCAACAATTGTCACAATAAAAATTTTCTCCATCTATATCCACATAAAATCAATATTTTTCTCATCATATGAATCAATAATTAATTATTCACAAATAATATTACGAGAATCACAATATTGATGACGAGGCGGTTCAGGAAAGAGGGGCTTTCAATAAGAATTTCTTCTTCTTGGCGCGCATGATTAGGTGACCAAACCTCTCCTTAGGCAGAACTTTCTAGACATTGCCAATAATGTTATCTAATAATATTATTAGGATAATATGAATTATTGCTTCGATAAAAAAAATCTTGTGTAATGACAATTATTGAAACAACAATGAATATAAAATATCAACGCGACAATTATTAACTCGATAAAATCTTTGAGCAGTAATTCTTTGTAACCATTATTGAGTAGTGCCTTCTTACGTAAGAATCAATAATTGGTGCAACACTGGTGCTTCTTGTGTTTTAACCATAGAGTATTTTAACAAGATAGCAGTAACAACTACGTCGTTATTTTTAAACAACTTATATTTGTCATTTTCTTCATCCAATCGCTTTCCGTTATAGGGCCCACACATGCATTTCTTGGCGTAGTAAGTACGAATATTCGAAGCAAGTCACGAATATTCCACGACCAAATGAATATTCCCCGACAACAATGAATATTTTATAACCACTTGCTTATTTTGAAATATTTGAGTATTTTACCCCTAACTATCCACATTAATCACATCAACCCTTACTATTTCAAAATAATAAATAGAGAAAATTAAATTTCATTAATAATAAGTTGGGGTCTTACATTATTGCAGTCAGCACATAACCTAATCACATTGTCACACACGTTTCACAGTCATTAAATCACAAACAAGCACATATACAGACATATTATGCAAGTCCAGATCAATTTCTGAACTCTGTCGGCGTACCGACGGCTTATCAGGTAATTATTGAGTCCAAGACTCTATATCGAAATTTAATATCTATTTAGACTATCTAAATAATAGTCAAAACATTTTTAAATGACTAACAATCATATTCAAACAATTATCATAATTTATCACGAATTTTCAAACACCGGAATCATTATTAATGAAATTTAATTTTCTCTATTTATTATTTTGAAATAGTAAGGGTTGATGTGATTAATGTGGATAGTTAGGGGTAAAATACGCAAATATTTCAAAATAAGCAAGTGGTTATAAAATATTCATTGTTGTCGGGGAATATTCATTTGGTCGTGGAATATTAAATCGCTTGTCGGGGAATATTAAATACTACTGGTAGCGACCATGTGTGGGCCCTATAACCGGAAAGCGATTGGATGAAGAAAAAATGACAAATATAAGTTGTTTAAAAATAACGACGTAGTTATTCACAAATTATCTTGTTAAAATACTAAATTGGTTAAAAACACGTTAGCACACGGTATTGCACCAATTATTGATTCTTACGAAGAAGGCACTACTCAATAATGGTTCTGATAATTATTATTCGATATTTTATTGAGTTAATAATTCTTCTGCGTTGATATTTTATATTCTTTGTTGTTTCAATAATTGTCATTACACGATATTTTTATTATCGAAGCAATAATTCATATTATCTGAATAATATTATTAGATAACATTATTGGCAATGTCTAGAAAGTTACATCTAAGGAGAGGTTTGGTCACCTAATTGCTACCAAAGAAGAAGAAATTCTTATTGGAAAGCCCCTCTTTCTGAGGAGCCGCACGGTTGTCAATATTGTGATTACGTAATATTATTTGTGAATAATTAATTATTGATTCATATGATGAGAAAAATATTGATTTTATGTGGATATAGATGGAGAAAATTTTTATTGTGACAATTGTTGAAAATTAAAATTTTATCTTTTTACGATAAAATAATTCATTTAAATATATTATTATATTTTAATAATATAATAATGGTGATATTTTTTACAACGAATGTGGGATATATGAGTATCTGAGGAGGAGGAGTATTTTTGTTGCAATAAATGTTTAAAACATGTTAAACATGTCGGTGGACCCCATTTATTGGTGAAATTTGATTATATAGCCAGTAAAATCGTCTGGTTTGTGGATTTGGGTCAATTTCTATTTGGAATTTGGAAAAACTTTCTTCTGCAAAGTTGTAGAGAATTGAATTTCCTATAAAAACTCGCAAGATTCAAATTTTCTAATGAAATGGCTATTTATTATGAATTATTGAAGTTCGAAATTAGGAATAATTGATTTTGGAGTTTAAAATATTTTTTATAAGAAAACGTTTTTTGTTGTAATTGAGTGGCTCACATGTGTTATAAATGATCTGAAATCAGATTTCTAAGGTGGGCTTGAATATTTTAAGAAATATTATTATTTTATTAAATTTTTCGCTTTGGTGTTCTAAAGCATTTTCCTATAAATAGGGTGCTTAGGTTAGAATTGAAATCACACCGTAGGCGAAGTTTTCTCTCTATATTATCGGCGTATTCTTGTGAGTATTTTGAGAATACTTTAAGTATTGTTAGATGGCAAGTTCCTTCAAAGACTATACCCTGTGATTCCAAATGTAAATCTTAATCTTTTGAAGTAAAGGATGTTATTTTCTTCTCAAATGATATTATTTCTTCAATATCATTATCTTTGAAATATTGGTTGGAACTTTTATCAAATTTGGAACTTTTTCATGTCGGGGTTACTATTCACGAGTTACTATTCACGAGTTACTATTCACGAGTACTATTCGTGAAGCGTGAAGATGTTTTTGTGGAATTTCTATCTTTTGGTTTTGAGTTACTATTCACGTATACTGGCACTATTCATAGAAAAATAAAATTTCTTTTTTGTCCAAAATATCTATTCGGATACTAGCTTTGATTGTATCCATGTTTTGATCATTCTTGAATTTTACACCACTATGATCATTTTTGAGGTATTTTGAACATGGATGAAAACAAAGTACGAATCCTTAATCCTTAATCCTTGTCATTTTGTTTCCTTTGGATTCGTTTCTTTAAAAATATTTTCATCATCCTCGGTCTTAAATGATGATATTATTGAATATCTTTGGCCTGTAGAAAAGTAAAAGATGAATGATTTTGAAGAATATCTTTGGCCAGTAGTGCAAAGATGAGCAGTGTTTAGATGAACATGACTAATCGATGAATATCTTTGGCTGTAGTGCAAAAGATGAATATTTGATTCCGGATGTATATTGATTGATGTTACAGGATAAAAGATAGATGATGAACTTTTAAATTTATACATAGAAGATAGTAGTTTGCATTCTCTACTTAACTCTTCTAATGAATTATTATTTTCATTGCGAATATTGATTTAAAATTTGTTGTCTATCAGATTCTATTAGATTTTTCCATGTTGAAGACTAACGGTAATTTGTTGTATATTATCTTAGTCATAATATTCTTTATTGAGCTAGTTGAGCTCACCCTTTTCCTTTTTTGTTCCATTTTTCTCGTGGAGGCGAGAATATAGCGTATAATTAGTCTGGGTATGGAATAAAGGTTCTAGAGAGAGTCGTTTAGTAGTCCTCACCATTTTTGTAAAATAATGTATCAATAAATGTGATGAGGATTTATTTGAGTATAGATATTGTCTAGAAGATAATATTTGTATTTAAACTCACATTTTTTCTTGTTGTAATAATAAAGTTGTAGTTGTTTCGTGCCATGTATTGACAACTCAGAATGGGTGATGTATACCTATTTTGGGGGCCGCCAGCGGTTGGTATCGAGCTTAGGATATGATCTCTGGCGAAGATCGGGGAATAGAACTAGGAGAGAGAGACGAGTAAATCCTTCGCTAGTGTGTCCTACCTAAGCTTATTTGTTAGTTGGTGGGTATATAGGGATATTATGTGATATATTAATTTCCTTAATTAACCCTTGTTTTATCACAAAGTATTTGAGAATGTCGATCGAGAATATTAACAATGGAAATGAGACAAGTGGAGAGCGCTCAGTACTCACCAACGAGGAGAACGTGCAACAGTGGCAATGTTCCTCCCGTGAACAACACCATTGAAGCGAGATGATGAGCGAGGGATGTTTAGAAGTTTTTTGCGTTCATGCAAAATCGCACGAGGAGACTCGTGTTCAAAATCTGAGGAGGAAATGATAGCAATTCACGGGTTGTCACAATGCAAGCAGTTCAAAGAGTTGGGACCACCGAATTTAAGGGAAAGCCAGATCCGATCATGGCGGAAACATGGGTCAAGCAAATTACCAAGATATTCGATGTCTTGGGATGCGGAGGAACAAAAGGTTCCATTCGCCACCTTTATGTTCAAGTGGCGGCGGACCTCTTTGGTGGGAGTGCATGAAGCGTACTCCATCCAACCGCTTTTCAAGATGTCTTGGGATACGTTTGAAGCTATTTAATGACAAATACTTTCACGAAAGTGTTCATCGTATATGAAGGAAGTGGAGTTCATGATTAGAACAAAACAACATGGCGGTGTCTCGAAGACGAGGCAAAGTTTGCGAGTTATCCAGTTTGCACCTCATTTGGTGGAGAATGAGGAACGTATGACGCGGATGTTTTCGAGAGGTTTGAAACCCCGTCTGACAATATCTCATTTCTCATAAATTTTCTCTATTAGGATGTTGTTAACGAGGGCTCAATTGTTAGAAAGCGAGATAACGAGTATATTCAACGAGGACCATAACCGAGGATCGTGGAGATAGCGATCAGCGAATAATAATGATAACCAAACGGAGAAAGAAAGCGAGACGGACAAAATGGTAACCTCTCGGTGGTAATCATGGCCATGAAAATAGAAGAAGCGAGTCGGAGGAGATTTTAAAAGAGGAGATTTAACAACGACCATGTAAGAAGGCGACAAGGCTTTAAAACAACCTGGTTCTAAGGAGGAGAACGACCACCGGTTATATATGCTACAAATGCGGAAAAGAGGACATATCGGTCAAGCGCCCACAACAGTTCAAGGTATGCTATAATTGTGGAAAGGAAGGACATATCGCCGAGATTGACAGAGCGAAACCTAGTTCAATGGGGACGGTGACTCAAAAGATCGTCCCGAGAAAAGTCAAAGTCAACGATTAAGGAAGAGCGTTTGTTGTGGTGGTCAAAATGCGAGAAACCCAAACGAGGTGATCACGGGTAAGCTATTTATAAATTTCTTGAAGTTTATACCTTACTTGATAATCTGGGGTGCTACCCATTCATTTATCTCTCTCTGCATGTGCTCAACGTTTAAACTTGACTCAGGAGAAATTAGACTTTGACCTATCTGTGGAAACTCCGTTAGAAGAAACTTTCATCACATCCACTTTGTTTATAAATCTTGTTTGATTCAAGTTGGCACCATCACCTTACACCATTGACCTTATCACTTTAAAGATACTTGCTTTTGATGTGATTTTAGGGATTGATTGGTTAACTACTCATCATGCCAAAATTGATTGTTTTCGTAAGGTTGTTAGTTTTCATATTCCTAACCAACTTTGTTATGCAATTCAAGCAACTAAACCATTAAAATCAATCACTATCATATCTAATCATAAAGCTATTCGTTTATTGAAAAAGCGGATGTCAAGCTTTCTTAGCCCATGTTATGGATTTGAATAAAGACACGTCAAATTTGAATAATATTCTGTTGTTATTGACTTTCCGGCGTATTTCTGAAGAACTTCCCGGTCTACCCCGAGCGTGAAGTTGAATTCTTTATTGATCTTGAACCTGGTACAAAGCCCATTTCTAAAACCCCATATCGAATGGCTCTATTGAACTTCAGGAGTTAAAGGTCCAACTACGAGGAATTGTTGGACATCGGTTTCATTCGTCCTAGTACATCTCCTTGGGGTGCTCTGTTTTATTCAGTAAAGAAGAAAGGCGGAGTATGCGACTTTGTATTGACTATCGGGGAATTGAACCATGTCACCATCAAGAATAGGTATCCTCTACCTCGTATTGATGACTTGTTTGACCCGATTGCAAGAGGAGGCACAATTCTTTTCAAAATCGATCTAGATTACGGATATCATCATCGGTGAAGATTAGAAGGCGAGGATATTCCAAAGGCGCTTTTTAGAACTCGAGACGGACATTATGAATTCTTAGTCATGTCTTTCGGATTGACTAATGCTCTCATGGCTTTCATGGATATGATGAACCCGAGTATTCAAGGAATATTTGGATCGATTCGTTGTTGTCTTTATTGATGACATCCTTATATATTCCAAAAGTCGTGAAGATCATGAGCACCATTTGAAAATTTGGTACTCCAAAGGCTTCGTGAAAACAAACTATATGCCAAATTGAAGAAATGCGAGTTCGGCGAGGAAGTAGCATTCCTTGGGCACGTGGTGTCGAAACATGGAGTATCTATTGATCCGAAGCGAAGATTGAAGCAATACAATATTGGGAGCAACCGAAAGTCGGTGACTAAAATCACGTAGCTTTTGGGATTAGTTTGGTTATTATCGGAGATTCGTGGAAGGGTTTTCTCGAATCGCTACTCCATTAACTCGACTAACTCGGAAGGATACAAAATTCGTTTGGAGCGAAGAATGCGAGAAAAGTTTCCAAGAGCTTAAGAGGAGACTTATTTTAAGACTGTTCTAACAATACCATCCGGTTCGGATGGATTTGTTATCTGCCGATGCTTGAGCAAAGGGTTAGGATGTGTTCTCATGCAACGGGAAAGTCATGCTTTATGCCTCGCGACAACTTAAAGAGTATGAAAGGAATTATCCTACTCATGATCTAGAGTTGGCGTGATCGTTTCGTAGCGCTAAAGATATGGAGGCACTATCTATATGGGGAGAAAGTGGAGATATATTCGGACCATAAAAGCCTTAAATATTTCTTCACTCAAAAAGAACTCAACATGCGCAGCGTGACGTTGGCTCGAACTATTGAAAGACTACGACCACACTATTCAATACCATCCCGGTAAAGTTTAACGTGGTAGCCGACGCATTGAGTAGAAGATCATATGCGGAACGAAAAGTGCGATGATGTCAAGTATACGCGATAGAGCCAACTTTAATAGAAAAGTTAAGGTTGCTCAAGCCACCGAATCTTGAAATGATGCGTATGAAGAAGAAAGTACAAGAAGGAGCTATTAGGGCGAGAATTGATGAAGAAGGAATACTTGAGTCCACTCTAGACATTGTGTTCCTAACGACTCTTATTTGAAGTACAAGATTATGATGGAGGCACACAATACGCCATTTGCAATCCATCTCGAAGTACTAAAATGTATCGTGATCTTGACATACATTTTGGTGGAACAATATGAAGAGAGAGATTGCAAAGTTTATCTCGATGTGTTTAACTTGCCAGCGTGTAAAGGCGGAGCATCTAGTACCTAAGGGTCCGTTGCAACCACTTGAGATTCGAAATGGAAGTGGGAACACATTACCATGGATTTAGATTACGGGTCTTCCTACGGTTTCTCAAGGCATCAATGCTATTTGGGTTATTGTTGATAGATTAACCAAGTCTGCTCATTTCTTGCCGACACGGAGACTTATTCCTTGAACGTCTTGCTAGTATATACGTGAATGAAATTGTGAGGTTGCATGGCATGCACTGTATCCATAGTTTCGGATCGTGACCCAAGATTCACTTCAAGATTTTGGGTTAGCTTGCAAAAAGATATGGGCACGGATTTGCGATTTAGTTCTAAGATACCATCCCCAAAGCAGACGGACAATCGGAAAGGACTATTCAAACTCTTGAAGATTTATTAAGACTCTGTGTCCTAGACTTCAAGGGCGGATTGGGATAAGTATTTACCATTGGTGGAATTCTCCTACAACAATGATTATCGTGCAAGTATAGGTGTGGCTCCATTTGAAGCATTATATGGACGAAAGTGTCGTTCTCCAATATGTTGGGATGAGGTGGGTGAAGCAACATTGTTGGGACCCGAAAGTTAAATGCGATATGACTCACCGAAAAGATCCAAATGATTCGACAAGCGATACAAGCGGCACAAGATCGACAAAAGAGTTATGCGGATCTTCATCGAAAGGACGTGGAATTTAGTGTAGGGGATCATGTATTATCATGAGTTGCTCCATGGAAGGGAGTTACAAGATTTGGGAAGAGAGGAAAGCTCAATCCACGATTTATTGGTCCATTTCAAATTCTTGACCGAATAGGAAATGTAGCCTATAGACTCGTGTTACCTCCGAAGTATGTCTCTCGTGTTCATAATGTGTTTCACATATCGTGCATTTCAGTAAATATGTGAAAGACCCGAACCACGTTATAGAATTAGAACCGCACGAAATAGTCAAGACTTAACGTATGAGGAGGTACTGTCAAGATCTTGGATATGAAGGAGCATGTCCTACGCCAAGAAAGGTCATACCACAAGTTAAAGTTTTGTGGAGGAATCATGCTATAGAGGAAATGACACGGGAATTGGAAAAGGAAATGAAAGCGAGGTATCCTCACCTTTTGAAAACACCAGTACGTCACGTCAATTTCGAGGACGAAATTTCATAAGGAGGGAGGTTGTAAGACCCCAACTTATTATTAATGAAATTTAATTTTCTCTATTTATTATTTTGAAATAGTAAGGGTTGATGTGATTAATGTGGATAGTTAGGGGTAAAATACATAAATATTTCAAAATAAGCAAGTGGTTATAAAATATTCATTGTTGTTTGGGAATATTCATTTGGTCGTGGAATATTCGTACTGTCGGGGAATATTCGGTACTACTGGTAGCGACCATGTGTAGGGCCCTATAACGGAAAGCGATTGATGAAGAAAATGACAAATATAAGTTGTTTAAAAATAACGACATAGTTATTACTGCTATTATCTTGTTAAAATACTGGGTGGTTAAAAAACAGAGTGATACCGGTATTGCACCAATTATTGATTCTTACGTAAGAAGGCACTACTCAATAATGGTTACGATAATTATCGCTTCGATTATTTTATTGAGTTAATAATTCTTTGCGTTGATATTTTATATTGTTGTTGTTTCAATAATTGTCATTACACGGTATTTTTATTATCGAAGCAATAATTCATATTATCTGAATAATATTATTAGATAACATTATTGGCAATGTCTAGAAAGTTACATCTAAGGAGAGGTTTGGTCACCTAATCATGCGGCGCCAAGAAGAAGAAATTCTTATTGGAAAGCCCCCTCTTTCACAAGGCTGCCGGTTGTCAATATTGTGATTTCTGTAATATTATTTGTGAATAATTAATTATTGATTCATATGATGAGAAAAATATTGATTTTATGTGGATATAGATGGAGAAAATTTTATTGTGACAATTGTTGAAAATTGAAATTTTATCTTTTTACGATAAAATAATTCATTTAAATATATTATTATATTTTAATAATATAATAATGGTGATATTTTTACAACGAATGTGGGATATATGAGTATACGAGGAGGAGGAGTATTTTTATTGCAATAAATGTTTAAAACATGTTAAACATGTCTGGTGGACCCCATTTATTGATTCGAAATTTGATTATGTAGGTAAAAAATCGTCTGATTTGTGGATTTTGGTCAATTTCTATTTGGAATTTGGAAAAACTTTCTTACGCAAAGTTGTAGAGAATTGAATTTCCTATAAAAACTCGTAAGATTGAATTTTACGATGAAATGGCTATTTATTATGAATTATTGAAGTTCGAAATTCGAGAATAATTGATTTTTGGAGTTTAAAATATTTTTTTTGTAAGAAAAACGTTTTTGTTGTAATTGAGTGGCTCACATGTGTTATAAATGATCCGAAATCAGATTTCTAAGGTGGGCTTGAATATTTTAAGAAATATTATTATTTTATTAAATTTTACGCTTTGGTGTTCTAAAGCATTTTCCTATAAATAGGTGCTTAGGTTAGAATTGAAAATCACACGTAAACTCAAGTTTTCTCTCTATATTATCGAGCGTATTCTTGTGAGTATTTTGAGAATACTTTAAGTATTGTTAGACGGTGCAAGTTCCCTTCAGCACTATACCCGGTATTCCAGCTAGAAGTACTAATCTTTTGAAGTAAGGGATGTTATTTTCTTCTCAAATGATATTATTTCTTCAATATCATTATGCTGAAATATTGGTTGGAACTTTTTATCAAATTTGGAACTTTTTCATGTCGGGGTTACTATTCATGAGTTACTATTCACGAGTTACTATTCACGAGTTACTATTCACGAGTACTATTCATGAAGCGTGAAGATGTTTTTGTGGAATTTCTATCTTTTGGTGTCTGAGTTACTATTCACGATATAAGACTATTCACGATATCGGCACTATTCAATAGAAAAATAAAATTTCTTCTTTTGTCCAAAATATCTATTCGGATACTAGCTTTGATTGTATCCATGTTTTGATCATTCTTGAATTTTACACCACTATGATCATTTTTGAGGTATTTTGAACATGGATAAAACAAAGTACTGAATCCTTAATCCTTAATCCTTGTCATTTTGTTTCTTTGGATTCGTTTCTTTAAAAATATTTTTCATCATCCTCGATCTTAAATGATGATATTATTGAATATCTTTGGCACAGTAGTGCAAAGATGAATGATTCTGAAGAATATCTTTGGTCAGTAGTGCAAAGATGAGCAGTGTTTAGATGAACATGATTAATCGATGAATATCTTTGGCACTGTAGTGCAAAGATGAATATTTGATTCGAGATGTATATTGATTGATGTTACAAGGATAAAAGATAGATGATGAACTTTTAAATTCATACATAGAAGATAGTAGTTTACATTCTCTACTTAACTCTTCTAATGAATTATTATTTCCATCTTGAATATTGATTTAAAATTTGTTGTCTATTGTATTCTATTAGATTTTTCCCTGTTGAAGACTAACGATAATTTGTTGTATATTATCTTAGTCATAATATTCTTTCTTGAGCTAGTTGAGCTCACCCTTTTCCTTTTGTTCCATTTTTTCTCGGAGGCGAGAATATAGCGAGTAGTAGTCGTGGGTATGGAATGAAGGTTCTAGAGAGAGTCGTTTAGTAGTCCTCACCATTTTTGTAAAATAATGTATCAATAAATGTGATGAGGATTTATTTGAGTATAGATATTGTCTAGAAGATAATATTTGTATTTAAACTCACAGTTTTACTGTTGTAATAATAAAGTTGTAGTTGTTTCTGTACCATGTATTGACAACTCAGAATGGGTGATGTATACCTATTTTGGGGGCGTCACATGAAGTGTTGGAGCTTTCTAGCACATGGGGTTGGTAGGAGTTGGTTAACAACTACACCATTTGTCAAAACCTACACATTAGCTTCTTTAATGCAAAAAAAATATGAAAAAATATAATGGACACTAGGCTTGTAATATTAATGGCACATTGATCAATTAGCAAACCCTTAGGGTTTGACCCTTAGGGTTTGACCCTATGGTTAAGCACATAACATTTATAAAAATTAGCAATTAGGGTTAGCACAAAATAAAATTTTTAGTTTCTAAAAATTGTAATTAGGACTTTTTAAAATAGTTTAGGCTTTTCTAATAATTTAAACATTAAGTTTAACAATTAAATAATTATAATTAAGCTTACTAAATTAGCAACTAGGGCAAATAATTAGTAATTACAATTACCAAAATAACAATTATGGTTACTAATTATTATTAGGGTTTCTAACTTTTGAAATTAAAGTTTTTAAAATTAGTATTTTCAAATATTAATTAGGTTTTTGCTAATTAACATTTAATTCAATAATACATAACCTTAAACATAAAAACACGATTACATAATAATCTCAAACTCATATCTGAGTTTTTAAAATTAGGGTTTCCAAGTATTTAGGTCCATAAATATTGTTTAGGTTTTATAATACCTAGGGTTTTGACATTCAACACATAGATTAACCAACATTATCAGTCCACACATATACAGTACATATTTATAACACTGAAAAATCAAAATATAATTTAATATTATATTATTATCACCATTCCTTATTCCAAAACCAGAATTAGGGTTTATCATACTAGTATTAGGGTTTATAGAAATATTATTAGGGTTTGGCCATAATATATTAAAACTGTTCCACACATTAACATTACACACATAGCCATACATATCTATAACACTGACAAATAATAATATAATATTATTATTCTCATTCCTTAATCAAAACCCGAAATTAGGGTTTGGATTCCATATATGATTTATCTTTCATATATAACATTAATAATTAAGTTAAAATAAATAACTTAAATATCTTTGAACAAATTCATATAATAAAATGATTAGTATAATTGTGCTTTAATCATTTCATATATTATTTAAATAATATAATTATCATATTTTCATGAAAAATAAATATTAAAAACATTTTTACTATAAAATTATTTACTATTAGAATATAATTTATAATGAGCAATAATTCTAAAATAAAATTATTCATAATCATTCATGTAATAAATATATTTTATATTCATCACATAAATACATACACATTACCATGCCCGCATTCTTACCTTTAAAATAACTAATTATTAATAATAAAAAAAAAATTATACGCAAAATTTCTGATTTAATTATATAGAAAATATTGGGTTATTACAACAATAATTGATATGGTGACATGTCGATCGGTGTTTTATACGCAGTCCGGTATGCCCATAGTGTGTCATCCATCCTGAGTAACCAATCCTTTCGATTCAGGTTTACCACCTTTTCCAAGATCCTCTTTACTTCCCTGTTCAAGACCTCAGCTTGTCCACTGGTTTGGGGATGATAAGTTGTAGCTACCTTATGGTTGACCCCATACTTTGCCAATAGAGCTGTGAATGACTTGTTGCAAAAGTGACTACCTTCGTCACTAATAATTGCTCTTGGCGTACCAAACCTCGTGAAAATGTTCTTTTGTAGGAATTTGAGGACCACCTTGGCATCGTTTGATGGTAATGCTGCAGCTTCAACCCACTTTGATACATAGTCCATTGCGAGTAGAATATACTGATTGTTCAGAGACGGAGGAAATGGCCCCATGAAATCGATGCCCCATACATCAAAAATTTCAACTTCAAGAATCGTTTGTAGAGGCATCTCATTCCTTTTTGAAATGTTGCCCACCTTTTTACATCTATCACATGCTTTAACAAAATGGTGGGCGTCCTTGAATAGTATAAAGCAATAAAACCAGACATAACACCTTCATTTCTTTGTCCTCTCACTCCCATAATGTCCGCCATATGCAGATGAGTGACACTCATGTAGAATGTTCTTCACTTCACTGTAGGGCACGGACCTTCTAATCTTTTTTTCGGCGCACTGCTTAAACAAATACGGTTCGTCCCATATGTACCATTTCACGTCATGAAGAAACTTCTTTTTTTGTTATCTTGTGAGATTAGGTGGAAGAATGTTGCTCATAAGATAATTCGCATAATCCGCATACCAAGGAAATTCTGCATTTATCCAAAATAGTTGTTTATCTAGGAATGATTCATTGATTTCACACTTGTCCTCTTTCAATTTCTCTTGGTTTTCTAGCCTAGACAAGTGATCGGCTACCTGATTCTCCATCCCCTTTCTATCTTTTATCTCTAGATCAAACTCTTGAAGCAGAAAAATCAATCGGATAAGGCGTGGCTTCGCATCTTTTTTCACAATTAGGTACCGAATAGCCGAATGGTCCGTGTAAACTATCACCTTAGTCCCGATCAAGTATGCCAGGAATTTGTCAAACGCATACACCACTTTAAGCAATTCCTTTTCCGTAGTTGTATAGTTCATTTGAGTCTTCGTGAACGTTTTGCTTGCATAATATATAGCGTGAAACACCTTCTCTCGGTGTTGACCCAAAACAGCCCCAACCGCGTAGTCGCTTACATCACACATCAGCTCGAAAGTCATATTCCAATCCGGCGCGACGATTACGGGGGCTATCATCAACTTCTTTTTTAACAACCCAAAGGCTTCCTTACACTTTTCATCAAAACTAAAAATAGCATCCTTCTCTAAAAGACTACACAACGGTTTTGCAATTTTAGAGAAGTCCTTTATGAATCTCCTGTAGAACCCAACGTGTCCCAGAAAACTTCTAATACCCTTAACTGAGCTCAGTGGAGGCACTTTCTTGATTGTTTCCAGCTTTGCTTTGTCAACCTCCAATCCTTGAGCCGATACCTTGTGGCCCAAAATTATGCCCTCCTCAACCATGAAGTGGCATTTTTCCCAATTAAGCACGAGGTTCGTATCCTTGCATCACTGCAACACCATTACCAAATTTCTTAGACAAGTATCAAAGTTGTTCCCATAGACAGAAAAGTCATCCATGAAGACTTCAACATATTTCTCCACCATATCTGAGAAAATGGCCATCATACACCATTGGAAGGTCACAAGTGCATTACATAACCCGAATGACATTCTCCTGAATGTGAATGTGCCATAAGGGCACGTAAATGTAGTCTTCTCTTGATCCTCAGGAGTGATGACAATCTGGTTATAGCCCGAGTATCCATCCAATAGATAATAGTACTCATGTCCCACCAATCTATCCAACATTTGATCGATAAAGGGCAGGGGAAAATGATCTTTTTGGGTTGATTTATTCAACTTTCTATAATCCATGCAGACCCTCCAACCTGTCACTGTTCTTGTCGTTATTAACTCGTTATCCTCATTCTTCACCACAGTCATTCCTCCCTTTTTAGGCACACACTGGACCGGACTGACCCACTTACTGTCAGAAATCGGGTAGATGATACCGGCATCCAACAACTTCAAAATTTCCTTCTTCACAACCTCCTACATAATGGGGTTAATTCGTCGTTGATGCTCCACCGTCGGTTTTGCATCCTCTTCCATCAGAATCTTGTGCATGCAAAATGAAGGGTTGATTCCCTTTATATCCACTATTGTCCACCCAATCGCTGATTTATATTCCCTAAGTACCCTCAGCAATTTTTCTTCCTGCAGATCATTAAGTGCGGCAGAAATAATAACAGGTAAAGAATTTGAATTGCCTAAATACACATACCTGAGGTGTTTAGGGAGTGGCTTAAGTTCCAAAGTTGGTGGCTCCTCCAATGACGATTTTAATTTTTCTGTGGTTGTCTTCTCCGTGTGCAAGGGTTCATATGGTGCTCTAAATCGGCTCACTCGTGGCAACGAATCTAGCATCTGTAAGTAGTCTACAAATTTTGGTTCGTCAAACTCTTCATCCCCCAATAAAGTCATTTTTAATGGATCGTTGACCAAACTCTTGCCCATATCTTCACTGATAATTTGCTCAATTATATCCATCCGAAAGCATTCTTCCTCATCCATAGGGACTTTCATGGCCTTGAACACGTTGAATTTGATTTCTTGATCTTGGACCCTCATAGTAAGTTCTCCTTTTTGCACGTCTATGAGTGTCTTACCCATGGCCAAGAAAGGTCTCCCTAGGATAATCGGGATGTTCTTGTCCTCCTCAAAATCCAGAATAATAAAGTTCATGGGGAATATAAACTTGTTCACCTTAACCAGTATGTCCTCTACTATGCCTCTCAGATATGTGACTGACCTATCCGCCAACTGCAATGAAATATTCATAGGCTTTGGCGTGGGCAATCCCAATTCTGTGTATACTGAAAGTGGCATAAGGTTCACACTCGCCCCCAAATCACATAAACATTTGTTAAAAGACATGTTCCCGATCGTGCATGGGATAGTGAAACTCCCCGGGTCTTTCAACTTGGGTGGCAACTTCTGCTGTAACACCGCACTACACTCCTCCGTTAGTTCCACTGTTTCAAAGTCTTCCCATTTCTTCTTTATTAACAGAATCCCTTTCATGAATTTTGCATAACTCGGCATCTGCTCTAGGGCTTCTGCAAACGGAATGTTAATCTGAAGTTTCTTGAAAACTTCCAAAAACTTCGCGAACTACTTATCTAATTTATGTTTGTGGACCCTCTGCTGAAACAGTGGTGGAGGATATACGACTGGTTTGTCGTCTAACTTTGTTTTCTCACTTTGGTTATCCTCACCCTTATTTCCTTCAACCACGTTACTGTCATCAACTTTTTCATCCAGTGTTATTGATTTTTCTGCTTCTTTACTAACGAGATGTTTTCCACTCCTCAATGTAATCGCTTGACATTGTTTGTGGTTTACCTTCTGATTTCTCTCTGTATCGCTTGGTAGGGTCCCTTGTGTCCTGTTATTCAGTGCTAAGGCAATTTGCCCCATCTAATTTTCCAAGTTCTTGATGGCCATTGTTTGATTTTTCATTGCTGCCTCATTGCTAGTTATGTACTTCGACACAAATTCCTCAAAATCTGATTTTCTTTCCTGATGCTGAGCCGGTTGTTGGTGATTCTGAAAACCTGGGGGATATAACGGTCGTGGAGCTTGATGTTGCTGATTATTGCTCCACAAAAAATTCGGGTGATTCATATTCCACTGGTTATAAGTGTTTTGGTACATATTCTGAGGACCCCTGTTGTAGCTACCTACGAACTAGACGAATGCTGGATTGATTACGCATTGATCTGTAGGATGGTCACCCGCACACAATTCACATACAACCGCAACCTGCTGTACCTGAGCCCCTGTTATGGCATCCAACTTCTTGGACAGCGCAAAAATCTATACTTGTAATGCTGTCACCCCATCTACTTTCAACACCCAAGCCGCCTTTGCCTGTATCATTCTTGCTGTGGGCCACTGGTAGTTGTTGGCCGCCATGGTTTTAATCAAATCGTAGGCTTCCTCGTAACTCTTAGCCATAAATGCTCCACCCGACGCTGCATCAATGCTGGTTCTGAGATTTCCATGTAGTCCGTTGTAAAAAGTGTTCATTTGCAGCCACTTGGGCAATCCATGATGCGGGCACTTCCTGAGTAATTCTTTGTATCTCTCCCATGCCTCATATAGCGACTCCCCATGTTGCTGTTCAAACATTGTTATCTCATTCCTCATTTTAGCAGTTTTTACCGGAGGCAAGAATTTGGCAAGGAATTTCTGAGCTAAGTCTTCCCACGTAGTTATCGAACCCGGGGGTAGAGAGTGTAACCAACTCTTCGCCTTGTCCTGTAGAGTGAATGGGAACAAGCGAAGTCTCATCGCATCATCTGACACCCCATTATGCCTAAAGGTGTCGCAAATCTCCAGAAAGCTGACTAGATGTTCATTTGGATCGTCATTAGCCAATCCCCCAAACTGAACTGAATTCTGAATCATCTGAATCGTCCCAAACTTGATTTTAAATGTATTTGCAGCAATTGCGGGCCTGGTGATGCTTGACTATAGTTAAGTCACCTTGGGTGTGGCGAAGTCCCTTAATGCTTTCTGATCTTCAGCTGCCATTGCCTCTTCTATCGCAGAATTTTCAAATTCTTACCTCGTTTCCTTGATCCACTTACTTAACCTCTAAAACCTTTTCTCAATGTCATCCTCAAAAGGCAGCAAGTCTGGATTTTTGGACCGAGTTTGCATAAACCACTCTAAAAACCTGAAATAAGAGGAACAAAATAAAAAATAAAAATGTTTAAGTAAAACTGGATTAATTAAATTGATATTGTAAAAATATTAAGATCTATACTAAATGATCCCCGGCAACGGCGCCAAAAACTTGTTGGGTAAAATCTATATACGCACAACACGCAAGTATACGTGGTCAACAAGTAATAAAGTGATGAGTAGAGTATCATTCCCACAGAGACAATTTAGTAAGAAATTTAACCTCACAGTTATCAATTTCCTATTAATAATAATTTTATTAAATTATCCAATTCAATGATTAAAAATTATAGAAACTAAATTAATAAACAAATAAACTACCACAAACCAATCACCAATATCAAAATCTGGAATTTCAAACAATTAATGGAGAATTAGACTTATGACTTCACCCTAAGCTTCACTTTGATTTCTACACCTTTATCCCAATTCAATTCACTATCCCAGTTTATTAATCAAGAACACGAATGTAGTATTAACCACCTCTTGATGTACTAATACCGTATTAACTTAAATCCACAAATTAGATAGAAACAAGTTAAACACCTTAATCAACTAACTCACTATATCTCTATGTGAATTATAATTAAATAAGGTTTAAGATTAAGTTCTCTATCAGATTACACGCAATATCAAGCATATCTCTACCTTAACATTCATCAAGATTCTACTATTCACAAAATTCATGAACACATGCTATATTAACTAAGTCTAGATTTGAATATCCTCTCTCGATTCCATACAAATCCACACAGAATTGTTGATCAGGCAATTCATACATTCAAGCTCAAATTAATATAGATAAAATGGAAAATAGCTTATTGAACTAGAAATCAATGTTTACAAAATCATCGTTTCACTTAAAGATCCACCATAAGCCTAAAAAGTGAATTAGTTCATCATAAATGAAATAACTACTGAATAAATCAAAGAAAACATCTTTTCAATTACAAATAATAGTCTAAGAAGAAGAATAGTGAAAAACACCCTTCACGTAGCCTAAATTTGCAATCGTCTCAAAAATCTCTTCAAAATCTTCCTCCAATGCTTACTATGAAAAACTGGAATTGATCTCTATAATTTGCCTTGTGTGTCTCCCAATCCCATTGTTTTTTTGTTAATTATATACTTAAACATGTATTCTGATTACAATTTCATGCCAATATGAGTCCCAAACCATCGCCATCACTTAAGCTCCACATTTGTAGTATTAGAAACCAACTAGGAGACCATTACGTTTCGTGCACCCAAGCCCCACTTGGGTATTACCTTTAATAATAGCAAGCCCGGCTTGCTAGGCTGTCAGAATAGTTTCAGGACCCCAAGCCCTGGCTTGGGTGATAGGCCAAAAAGTGCAAGCCCCAGCTTGCTATGCTACTGATTCTCTGCTGCAGTGTCCTCTGGTAAAACGGCCATAACTTTTGATCCAGGAGGGGTTACAGGGCCTGCCACCTATCAAATCAAAGCTATGGACGAGCTCTACAACTTTTATTCTTTGAGAATTGAGAAATAACGAACAAATGAAGTTCGAAACTGGACTGGAAGAAGCTGCTATGTAAACGGCAAACATGACAACTCTTAGCTTCGATCCTTGTTGATAAAAAAAAACCATAACTCTTGCATCCGAACTCCGATTGGAATGATTCAAGATGTTCCAGAAAGCTAAGAAGAAGTTCTAAAATATAGTCTAGATTCCAAGCCAAGAATATGAAATGAACATAAAGGCCCAAACGATGTCCGAATTGTTTTTCCTTGCGTTTTCATACCAATAATTGCTCACACGGCTTCCAAACATATAATCTACAAAATGAACACAAAATGCATGAATAGTAACTAAGAAACGCGAGATTAAGCAAATAACTCAAGTAATAGATACCGGATAAGTAGGTATAAAACCTACTTCTCACTTTCTTCTCTTCCCAAATCTTGTAACTCCCTTCCATGGAGCAATACGTAACAGTACATGATCCCCAATATTAAATTCCACGTCCTTTCGATGAAGTTACGCATAACTCTTTTGTCAATCCTGTGTCGTTTGTATACGTTTTTGAATCATTTGGATCTTTTCCGTAGTCATACGTACCAACTCTGGTCCCAACAATGTTGCTTCACCCACCTCATCCCAATATACTGGAAAGCGACACTTTCATCCATATAATGCTTCAAATGGAGCCACACCTATACTTGCTTGATAACTATTGTTGTAGGAGAATTCCGCCAATGGCAAATATTATCCCAACTTACTTTGAAATCTAGGACATAGAGTCTTAATAGATCTTCAAGGGTTTGAATAGTCCTTTTCGATTGCCAGTCCATTTAAGGATGGTATGCCGAACTGAATCGTAAATCCGTGCCCATAGCTTTCTGTAAGCTAACCCAAAATCATGAAGTGAATCTTGGGTCACGATCCAAAACTATGGATACTGTCATGCCATGCAATCTCACAATCTCATTCACGTACATACGAGCAAGACGTTTAAGGGAATAAGTCTCACGTATAGGCAAGAAAGGAGAAGACTTGGTTAATCTATCAACAATAACCCAAATTGCATCTATGCCTTGAGAAACTTTGGGAAAACCTGTAACAAAATCCATGGTAATGTGTTCCCACTTCCATTTTGATGATGGGGAGCCCATAGAGGACATTGATCTTCCCATCGAGGAGGAGCTATTCATTGGGTTGCCAACAGCTCTTGTAGATTCTCCCAGTACGAGTGCTACTATGATCTAGCATTCAGCACAGTATTTAGAGCAGAGTCTTCATCTGATGACCTTTGAGAGAGATCAGGCTAGAGCCTTGATGTTAACAACTCTTGATGGGAGAGATGTCGCTCTACTAGAGAGAGATGATGCTCGAGCTCATAGGGACACCGCTATTACTGAGCGGGATGAGGCCAGATCATCCAGAGATGCACTGATTGTTGAGCGGGATGACGCTATATCTGCCTGGGATGTAGCTGTTACAGATAGTACTATAGTGAGATCCCTTACTACTGGCATGATTGTCGAGATGAGTGCATATATTGATGAGCATCATGTCACCATGCAGTTGGCTGTGGATCTGTTAGCTCATGTAGATACCCTTGGGCAGGAGCTTACAGCGTTACCTCCTTCCTCGGAGAGAGATGCCATGTTGGACTTGATAGCTCGTATATCCACGGGATTGTAGATACGCTTGTATTTTCCTTCACAGACTAGCTTAGCCATTTTGTCATGTACAATTTATATTTTATATATCAAACAACATTATATATGGTAGAGAAATATATTTTGATTCACTTCCCTTTTAGTTGTGCCTTGTTACTTGATTGATATTTGCCTTCTTCTTCAGGGCGTGTGATCTTGATGTATTTTGAACTTATCCTTGATGGGTGGACATTGAGATGTCTCGGGATCTTTCAGAATGGATCGTTGATCTGTGTGTATCCCTACCCTTTACTGTCTTGGGACGGGTTTCTATATGTAGATATGGAGAGGAGTTTTGTAAGACCCCAAATTTTTTTAAATAAAGAATAATTTTTCTCGAAATATATTTTTGAATATTATGGTATGGATATAATATAATATTATAGTTGTGGGTAATATTTGAAAATTTTGCAAAGTAAGCGAGTTGATATAAAATATTCGTTGTGTCGGGGAATATTCGTTTTAACAGGGAATATTCGTACAATGGCACAATTATTGGTGGACCCCACAACGAAAGTATTGTCGTAGTTAGAAAACGACAGAAATATCTTTTTCTAAAAATAACGGCGAAAGTTTTACCGTTAAACTATTTAACTACCCGGTGGTAAAAGTACAGTAATACGCGTGATTGCATAGTAGCACACGGTATTGATTATTGATGCTTATGTGAGAAGTCACTCAGTTATACTCAATTATTGCTACAGTAATTGCTGCATAGTATCTCACGTTATTTGATTCAATTATTGTCACAGTATTAATATTTTATATTATTAAATCAATAATTGAGACGACAAAGTTATTCATATTATTATTTGCAATATTGACGATGTCTAGAAAGTTCTGTCGAGGAAAGGTTTGGTCACCTAATTGCGCGCCAATAGGGAGAAATCCTTATCGGAAAGTCCCCTCTTTCCTGAGAATGATCTGGTTGTTAAATATTGTGAGTTATAATATTAATGATGAATAATTGTTAAGAGATTAAAAATGTGTTTATTAAAGATAAATAATTTGTGGTAAATATTTATTTAATTTTTGATATAAATATAGGGATTGTTATGAGGCGTTTGTTGTAAGTTTGACTTAGTATTCCATGAGAAGATTTACTAATTTTATGGACCGTCGATGGTGGTTTTAATAGATAACCAATCTGGACCATTGATGGTGGTTTTAATAGTTAATCAATATGGACCATTGATGGTGGTTGTAATAGTAAATCAATCTGGACCGTCGGTGGTGGTTTTAATAGTAAATCAATCTAGACCGTCAGTGGTGGTTTTGAAAGTAAATCAATCTAGACCGTCGGTGGTGGTTTTAAAATTAAATCAATCTGGACAGTCGATGGTGGTTTTAAAAGTAAATCAACCGAAACCGTTGGTTGTGGTTTTAATAGTAATCAATATGAACTGTCTGTTCTAATAGTAAATCAATCTGGACCATTCATGAATCAGTTACTTTTTAGTCCATTCTCCTGTAAATAGAAGCTTAATTCTTCTTTTGTTCTCACCAATTCACTGAGATTCACAAGAGACACTATAGAGAGATAGAAACTATAGAGAGCAAGATGAAGATTATTCTGCTACTTCACTATTGCAGTATCCAGCCTTCTACTAAGGTAAAGGGTATTATTTCTTTCGTATTCATAAGAAATACTATTTTTCGTATTCATCCTTTAATATGTCGGAATAACTTTGTCTACAATTAATTACGCATCTTAGTATTACGGTGAAAATCCATTTTGATTTCAGTATGTTATTTCTTTTCATATTCTTAAATATAAACTTACTATGGTAAGTATTGCTTCTATAATCCTTGAAATTAGTGGAATATCCTTGAGTTTTGTGTTTCATCCAGTATCGTTTCATTAGAATATTGATCTGAACTTTCTTATTAAATATTAATATTTTCACTCGGGGTACAATTCATGGGTTACTATTCACTAGAATATTATTCACTCAGGTATTCGGGGCACTTTTCATGCCGGGGTACTATTCACGGGATACTATTCTCGAATTACTATTCATAGGGTACTATTTATGGGGTACTATTCACCCTAAAAATTTATTTATTTTCAGTCCAAATTATTTCTGATACATGAATATTATTCTTGAATTTTACTCCACAAAGCAGTATCATGTTGACAATTTGTACATTATTGAATTCTGGATAAATTAAATTATAAATCTTTAAAAAAATTTCCGTTGCTTTCATTTAATTGAATTATTATATCATTGTCATCATCCTCATGCTTATATTGTGATAAAAGTCATCTTTGGCCCGTAGTGCATAGATGGACTATTGATTGGTATGATTATGACCAGGGATAATTTGGTATGATCATGACCATTATGATTACACGAATATTCTTGGCCCCATAGTGTAGGAATAATTTGTGGACGTAATACTAATGAATATCATTGGCCCGTAGTGTAGGGATGATTCGAATATGTGATTTATTTATTAAGCTGAGTCCCAACGATAAAATTGATGATAAACTTTTTAAATCATAGAAGATTGTAGATATCATGCTCTAATTGACTCTTCTAATGGATTGCTTGTTCTGCTGCAGTTAAACTTGATGTCTATTGTATTTTATCAGTTTAACAATGTTGAAGGCTAACGATAATTTATTCTGTATTATCTTAGTCATAATATTTCTTACTTGGCTAGTCGAGCTCACCCTTTTACTTTCATTGTTCTCTTCAGGAAATGAGAACGTAGCCGGGACTAGTCAGGGAATGGAGTGATGGTCTGAGATGGTTATTTAGTAATCCTCACTATTTAGTGTGATAATAAATGTAAAGAGGATTGAATTTAAGTTTGGATATTGTCTATGAGACAATATTCATGTAAAAACTCTCAGCTCAAGTTGTATAATTAAGTTTGTATTTGTATTCCGTACCATGTATTTGGCGACCCAAGATGGGTGATGTATACCTATTTTGGGGGCGTCACAATTGGTATCAAAGCTTAGGGATATGATCCTTTGCTGAGATGTGAGACAAGAACTAGGAGGGGAGAGACGGGGAATTCCTTCGCTAGTATGACCTACCTAAGTTTATTAGGTATTTAATTGGTCGGTCAGAGTATAGGGATAATATGTAGCATGTCAATTAACCCTTGTTTTGTGGCATTGTTTGAAAATGGCTCTGAAAATGTCGAGATAAGAAATGTAGCATATGAGACCGTTGAGTCACCAACGATCAATACCCAGGATAATGTGCAATAGGAAGACAATAATCCTCAGGTAAATAACAACACCGATCAAATGATGAACGATGGGATGTTCAGAGGCTTCATGTAATTCATGCAACATCAGGCGAGAGCGACTCCTATTCAAAATGCAGGTGGAAACACTGGGAACTCTCGGTTGGTCACTGCTAAGCAGTTCAAGGAGCTGGGACCATCGGAGTTTTTGGGAGAGCTAAAACAACTTAAGGCAGAGACGTGGATAAAGTAGATCACCAAGATATATGATGTCTTTGGATGCTCTGAGGAGAAAATGGTTCCCTTTGCCACCTTCATGTTGAGAGGAAAGGCAGATTACTGGTGGGAATCACTAAAACGTACTCAGCCTGCCGTACTCAAAATGTCTTGGAAAAAGTTCCAAGAACTATTCAATGACAAGTACTTTTCTGAAAGTATTCGTCACATGAAGGAGGTGGAGTTTATCAAGTTGGAGCAAAGTAATATGACCGTGTCGCAGTACGAGGCTAAGTTTGCCAAGTTGTCCCGGTTCGCATCCCATTTGGTTGATAATGAGGAGATAATGACATGAATGTTTCTACGAGGTTTGAGACCCGAAATACGTCAATACCTCATTTCTCACAAACTGTGTTTGTATTCAGATGTTGAAAATAGGGCTCAGTTATTGGAGCGCGATAATGAGTCAACCCAACCAAGAGAGAGCAGCCGGCAAGTCGATAATACCAGTGGTAGCAGTCATCGAAGTGGTGACAACAAACGTGGAGGAAATCAACATGCCAAAAATGGTAACCACTTCGGTTGTAATCATGGCCAAGATAATAGAAGTGGAAATTTCAAGAAGAGGAGATTCAATAATGATAGAAAGACGTTAGCACCAGCACCTGTTGTTAAGGAAGGAAAACGGTCGCCAGTTGTATATTACAAATGCGGAGGAGAGGGACACATCAGTCTAAACTGTACGCAGTAGTCCAAAGCATGTTATAATTGTGGAAGAGAAGGTCACCTAGCCTGATTTTGTCGTGCACTAAATTCAAGTACAGCTGGGATGGAGGCATCAAAGTCTGTCCTAGACAAGACAAAACCTATAGTTCAAGGGAGAGCGTTTGTCGTATCCTCCCAAAAAGCGAGGAATCCAAACGAGGTGATCACGGTTAAGCTAATCATAAACTCTAGCGAAGTCTATACCTTATTAGATACTAGTTCTACCCATTCTTTTATTACTCCTACTTACACTCAACGTTTAAATTTGACTCCGGAGAAATTAGACTTTGATTTATCTGTTCAAACTCCGTTAGGAGAAACCTTCATTACATCCACTGTTTATAAGTCTTGTTTGATTTAAATTGGCAACCGCACGTTACCTGTCGATCTTATCTCTTTAAAAATACTTGCATTCGATGTGATTTTAGGGATTGATTGGTTAACTACTCATCATGCAAAAAATTGATTGTTTTCGTAAGGTTGTTAGCTTTCATATTCATAACCAACCAATTATGCGAATTCAAGCAACCAAACTATTAAAGTCAATCACTATCATCTCAAGCTATAAAGCTATTCGTTTATTAAAAAATAGATGTCAAGCTTTCTTAGCTCATGTCACGGATTTAAACAAAAATACGTCAATATTAAATTATATTTCTATTGTTAATAAATTTTCGATGTATTCACGAAGAACTTACGGCCTACCCCGAGGCGTGAAATTGAATTTTGTATCGACCTTGAATCCGGTATAAAACCCATTTCCGAAGCCCCATATCGAATGGCTCCTATTGAACTTCAGGAGTTAAAAACCCAACTACAGGAATTGTTAGACATCAGATTCATTCATCCTAGTACGTCTCCTTGGGGTGCTCCTATTCTATTCATGAAGAATAAAGATGGAAGTATGCGACTTTGTATTGATTATCGGGAGTTGAATCATGTCACCATCAAAAATAGGTACCCATTACCTCGTATTGATGACCTATTTGACCAGTTGCAAGGCGCCAAATTCTTTTCAATGATCGATCTTCATTCCGGATATCATCAGTTAAAGATTAAACTCGATGACATCCCAAAAACTGCTTTCAGAACTCGGTACGGGCATTACGAATTCCTAGTCATGTCTTTTGGATTAACTAATGCTCATGCTGCCTTCATGGATATGATGAACCGAGTATTCAAGGAATATTTGGATCACTTTGTGGTCGTCTTTATTTATGACATCCTTATTTACTCCAAAAGTCATGAAGATTATGAGAAACACTTGAGGCTGATACTTCAAAAGCTTTGTGAAAACAAGCTATATGACAAGTTAAAGAAATATGAGTTCTGGCTTGAGGAAGTAGCATTCCTTGGGCACGTGATATCAAATCATAGAATATCTATTGACCCAGCAAAGATTGAAGTAATTCAAAGCTGGGAGCAACCTAAGTCAGTGACCGAAGTACGTAGCTTTCTCGGCTTACCTGGTATTATCAGAGATTCGTAGAAGGGTTTTCTTGAATCGCTACTCCATTAACTTCAGCTGACTCAAAAAGATACAAAATTCGGTTGGAGCGAGGAATGTGAGAAGAGTTTTCAAGAACTCAAGAGGAGACTCATTTTAGCACCTATTCTGACAATATAGTCTGGTTCGGAGGGATTTGTCATCTACAGTGATGCTTCTGGAAAAGGTTTAGGATGTGTTCTCATGCAACATGGGAAAGTCATAAACTATGCCTCACGACAACTCGAAGAATATGAGAGAAATTATCCTACTCATGATCTAGAGTTGGCAGCTGTCATTTTTGCGCTTAAGATTTGGAGGCATTACCTGTATGAAGAGAAGGTGGATATCTATACGGATCATAAAAGCCTCAATTATTTCTTCACTCAAAATGAACTCAACATACGGAAACGAAGATGGCTTGAGCTGTTGAAAGATTATGATCATACCATTCAATACCATCCTGGAAAAGCGAACGTAGTAGCTGACGCATTGAGTAGAAGATCATATGCGGGTACGAGTGCGATATTGTCAACACAAAGGCCCATTTTGTATGACTTAGAAAGGATGGAGGTAGAGTTAAAGACTCCAGGGACCCATGTGATGATGATGAATATACGAGTAGAACCGACTTTAATCAATAAAGTTAAAGATGCTCAAGCTACAGACCTGGAGCTGATGCGTGTGAGGAAGAAAGTGCAAGAAGGTGCTATTCCGGAAGCAAGAATCGATGAAGAAGGAATACTTTGAGTCAAATCCAGACTTTGTGTTCCTAACGATTCTAACTTGAAGTATAAAATCATCTTGAGGCGTCATAACACACCAGATTTGCAATCCATCACAGGAGTACCAAACTATATCGTGATCTTCGACATACATTTTGGTGGAGCAATATGAAGAGAGAGATAGCAAGGTTTATCTCAAGGTGTCTAACTTGTCAACGAGTCAAGGCGGAGCATCAAGTGCAAAAAGGACCATTGCAACCACTTGAAATTCCAGGATGGAAGTGGGAGCACATTACCATGGATTTTGTTACTGGTCTTCCCAAGGTTTCTCAAGGCATAGATGCGATTTGGGTCATTATTGATAGATTGACCAAGTCTGCTCATTTCTTATCGATACGAGAAACTTATACACTTGAATGTCTTGCTCATATGTACATAAACGAGATTGTAAGATTGTATGGTATGCCAGTATCCATAGTTTATGTTCGAGACCAAGATTCACTTCACGATTTTGGGTTAGTTTGCAAAAAGCTATGGGCACGAATTTATAATTTAATTCGGCGTATCATCCTCAAACGAACGGGCAGTCGGAGAGGACTATTCAAACTCTTGAGGATCTATTAAGACTCTGTGTCATGACTTCAAAGGAAGTTGGGATAAGTTCTTACCATTAGTGGAGTTTTCCTACAACAACAGTTATCAAGCAAGTATTGGTATGGCTCCATTTAAGGCGTTGTATGGAAGAAAGTGCCATTCTCCAGTTTGCTGGGATGAGGTGGGTGAAGGAACGTTGTTGGGACTGGAGTTGGTATGTATGACTACGGAAAGGATTCAAACGATCCGACAACGTATAAAAATCTCACAAGATCGACAAAAGAGTTATGATGATCTTCATCGAAATGACGTGGAATTAAATATTGGAGATCATGTGTTGTTACGTGTTGCTCCATTGAAAGGAGTTACGAGATTTGGAAAGAGAGGAAAGCTCAATCCTCGATTCATTGGCCCATTTGTAATCCTCGATGAGTAGGAACTGTGGCCTATAGACTCGCCTTACCGCCAAGTATGTCTCGTGTTCATAACATTTTTCATATATCTATGTTACGTAAATATGTGAAAGACCCAAACCACATTATTGAATTAAAACAGGACGAGATAGCGGAAGATTTAACGTATGAAGAGGTACCTGTTAAAATCTTGGATAAGAATGATTATATTCTATGCTCCAAGGTTATACCTCAAGTCAAAGTTTTGTGGAGAAACCACGATGTGGAGGAAATGACCTGGGAGTTAGAATCTGAAATGAAATCAAGGTACCCTCACCTCTTCGACATATCAGGTACGTACCATAATTTCAATGATGAAATTTCATAAGAAGGGGAGGTTGTAAGACCCCAACTTTTTTTAAATAAAGAATAATTTTTCTCGAAATATATTTTTGAATATTATGGTGTGGATATGATATAATGTTATAGTTGTGGGTAATATTTGAAAATTTTGCAAATTAAGCAAGTTGATATAAAATATTCGTCTTGTCGGGGAATATTCGTTTTAAAAGGGAATATTCGCACGACGGCATAATTATTGGTGGACCCCACAACGGAAGTATTGTCGTAGTTAGAAAACGACAGAAATATCTTTTTATAAAAATAACGGCGAAAGTTTTACCGTTAAACTGTTGAAATACCTGGTGGTAAAAGTACAGTGATACGTGTGATTGCATAGTAGCACACGGTATTGATTATTCATGCTTACGTGAGAAGTCACTTAGTTATACTCAATTATTGTTACAGTAATTATTGCATAGTATCTCACGTTATTTTATACAATTATTGTCACAGTATTAATATTTTATATTATTAAATCAATAATTATGACAAAGTTATTCATATTATTATTTGCAATATTGACGATGTACGAAAAGTTACACGAGGAGAGGTTTGGTCACCTAATCGCACGCCATGATAGGGAGATCCCTATCAGAAAGGCCCCTCTTTCCTGGGAATGATCTGGTTGTTAAATATTGTGAGTTATAATATTAATGATGAATAATTGTTAATAGATTAAAAATGTGTTTATTAAAGATAAATAATTTGTGGTAAATATTTATTTAATTTTTGATATAAATATAGGGATTGTTATGAGGCGTTTGTAGTAAGTTTGACTTAGTATTCTGTGGTAAATATTTATTTAATTATTGATATAAATATAGGGATCACCCATATTACGGGTCCAAATAAGGTACTTATGCTTCCTTTTTTTTTCAATCACGGGGGCTTTTTGCTCTTGTTTCCCGTTTTATTCTCTCTCTTTTTATATAGATAGTGAGTGCGTTTTACGCTCCATCTCACACTTGTGTTTATGGGGAGTGCTTTGCATGATTCTTCTCGACCCACCACAAGACTCAATTATTCATCATATTTCTTTTCTTTTTTTCTTTTTCTTCTTTTTTTTAGAAGCTTATATACATCACTTAATCCCCCAAACTTAGGTGCTTGCCTAATTCTTCGTCTTCCCTGCCTATCCTTGCCATTTTTTCATTTACACTAACATTATCCTTTATAAACTCTTTATGTATCAATTTAAACTAATCAGTCGACATAGATGTTATTAACGTGCTACCCTTTTTATATCAGTTTCAAACAAGAATAAGATCCAGTTCATAACATAAAGTACATCAGGGTTCTAATAATCAGTAATATAATTGTCGACTTAATTTCAATCTCATCATCGGCCAAAATAAAATGAACTTACAACAACTACTGGACATATGCAAAATTAACACATTATTTAACTGATATTTTATATATATATATATGTGTGTGTGTGGATGGTGAACATAACATGCATGCAACAATACATAAATTACTAAATAAAAACTATTTATGATCCTAAGCTACAATGAAAATGCATGGATGCAACATTTGATAATCCTAAACTAAACAATAAACTACTATGCAAACCTATCTTAATTCTTAATGAACTTAAATATGCAAACATGAAAGTAAATCCCCCCCCAAACTTGAAAATTATAGTGCACTCATTGTATAGATATAGCAATTAAAATGTGAGGACTTCCTTGTAATTTCCTAAGTCTGTGGTGGTGGTGGTGGTGGTTGTTGGTCTTCTTAATCAGAGTCACTTGGTGGGAATCGTGGCATTGGGACTAGCTGCTAGTATTGGAATTGAGCATTTGGATTGAAGCTTTGGAGCGTTGTGTTCAATGACGCGAACGATAAGTTCATGGCTTCAAACATGTGATCCTGCCTAGCTGCGAGTCGCCTCATCTCTCGTCTTATTTTGTTCATCCACTTGTCGTTGAAAATTGAGGAACTGAGGGCTAAAAATTGCCTCGGACTGTGGAACCTCCTTTGCCCATATTTCTCCCATCGGTGCATTTTCCTGAAACTCATCATCATCCAAAATATCTTCAGCGTCAGCTTCGTCCTTCGAAGTTGAGGGAAATAAAAAGCCTAATCCTCTCAGATGTGATCCATTGCCTTCCCACACCGAGTACCGCACAATCATTCTCGAATCAAGTATCTGAAGCGGCATCAGGGTAAGTTCATCATCGGACCATCGAACTCCTGCTTGCCTACACAACCTGCAAATAAGTGACAGGTGTGGCAGGCCGCCCGAGAAATGTCATTGTAAGCATCGGCGGATTGAGAAATTGATTATTTCCCCAATGTCGAAGATGAAATCTTGTACAATGGCATACAAGAGTAGTGCTTTCTCCTTGGTTACATCTGATGTGTGTGTTGATGGAAACATCTTGGCACACAGGAATGCATACTATATCTTGCCAAATCTGTTGAGATCTTTGTTGTGAAAAAACGTGCCCCCTTTTCGACCCTTGATCCATTTTGTGTCCGGTTTAGTCATTTCCTTCAGAATGGTATCATAATCGGGATTATTGTCACGTAAGTTAGCATAATTGTAATGTCAAGGCACCCATAACTGATAATATGTGTTGATGACATCGACACTGAAAGGTACTAATCTTCCCCGTACAAAAGCGTTGAAAGGAGCCATGTCCTTGGCGTTCGCATAAAACTCTTTAACCACACTTACAACAGCTACTTCGGGTTCCTCCGTGAACTTGTTCTAAGCTTTCTGATATATTTTTTGCATCATCTCACTGTCAATATGGTCCGATGCCAACCCCCTCTCCGGTGTGAGTGCTTTTATTGCCATGTAGTCGTAACGGGTGGCGGCGGCGGTACTTATAAATTTGCATCGGTCGAAGGTTCGTGATGGTGGTGTTGTTGTGGAACTCTCTCCCCGTTGCCTCTTTGATGTGGGTTTAGATGCCATTGAATTAGGAATCCTTAACATAATATCCCCCCCAAACTTGGTTCACACAACTGTCGAACACTTGGTGTGCACAGTGGTTTATCCCCCCAAACTTGAAAATTTTGTTTCTACTATGGTACTAGGAAGGGAGGAATTATAGAACAATGTGATCACTCTCAATTGTTATACACTTATCTCAATGAAAACCCTAATTCATAGCTATAGCAGGTGGAGTTGAGATTATGTAGTGAATAAGGGTTATGAGGGAGTGAATTTATAGGAATGGTGTGAGGGAGAGGTTTGTGGGTTGGAGTAATGGACTGAAGTAGTGGGTGTGTGTGTTAATATAGTGCGATGGTGAATGCCAAAACGTGGGATGTAGGTGTAATGGGATTGAGAGTTGTGGGGAATGAGAAGTAGTGGGAGTGGGCACACATGTAAGCCGCTAACCATTGCCCTTTCGATTCGGGACCCCGCCCCGTGGGGTATTAGGCCTATGAAGCCCGACCCCGTGGCATGCCCTTATTTTTTGAAGTTGAGAGACCCAGCCTGACAGGGTATAGTGCATTAGGGGGCCCGCCCCGGCGGGGGTGGGTTCTGTTAATTGAGTTGTATTTGTGCTTATTTCTTCCTTTCAACTCCAAACCATGATCATTATAAACTCCTGCAATACCATGAAATCTAAATGTGAGTAGATTATCAACATGATGGAGAGAATATCAAGAATATGCAACTTAACTAATTAATACATGAACTTATTCTATATTACTAATTATGCTAAACTATAATTTGATGGTTATGAATGAAAATATGAAAAATAAAAGTACGATTGGGTTGCCTCCCAATTAGCGCTTGATTTTAAGTCATTCAGCATTACTACTCCATGTTTATGGTGCGTCGGATAATGTGATTACAATGACATCCTTGTTGGATTTGCCACGCCAATAATGCTTCAACTGTTGACCGTTGACCTTAAAAGTCTCCAATGGGTTTCTACAGTAGAGTTGAACGGCGCCATGTGAGAAAACTCTTTTGATGGTGAATGGACCCAACCACCTTGATTTTAACTTTCCCGGGAACAACCTCAACCTTGAGTTGAAAAGTAGTATTGATTGCCCCGGTTCGAACGTTCTGTGCATGATTTTCTTGTCGTTCCATTTCTTGACCTTTTCTTTGTATAGCTTAGAGTTCTCATAAGCTTGAAGTCAGAATTCGTCGAGCTCGATTAATTGAAGTAGTCTCTTTTCACCCACAGCTGTTTGATCGAAGTTAAGTTTCTGAATCACCTAGTAGACCTTGTGATTTTACTCAACCGGTAAGTGACAAGCTTTCCCATAGACCAATTGATATGGCGACATACCAATTGGTGTTTTGTATGCAGTTCGATAGGCCCATAGTGCATCGTCCAACCTGAGAGATCAATCCTTTCTATTTGGGTTCACCACATTTTCTAAGATTCTTTTCACCTCCCTGTTTGAAACTTCAGCTTGTCCACTTGTTTGGGGATGATATGTTGTCGCCACCTTATGGTTGACCCCATACTTCGCCAAGAGAGCTGTAAATGATCTGTTGTAGAAGTGACTACCTTCATCACTTATAATAGCTCTTGGCGTGCCAAATCTTGTAAAGATATTCTTTTACGAAAATTTGAGGCCCACTTTGGCATCGTTAGTTGGGAGTGTTGTAGATTCGACCCATTTTAATACGTAGTCAACTGCAAGCAATATGTACTGATTACCGGATGAAGATGGAAATGGCCCCATGAAATCAATGCCCCAAACATCAAAAATTTTAACTTCAAAAATTGTTTGTAATGGCATCTCATTCCTTTTCTATATGTTGCCCACCCTTTGACATCTATCATAAATTTTAACAAACTGGTGGGCGTCCTTGAATAATATAGGTCAATTAAACCCGGCTTGAAGCACTTTTGCCGCTGTTCGCTCAATACCATAATATCTCCCTTACGGAGACGAATGACACCCATGCAATATACTATTCACCTCGCTGTAAGGCATAGACCTTCTAATCATTTTTTTGGCGCACTGTTTGAATAGGTATGGCTCATCCCACATGTACCACTTGACGTCATGTAGGAATTTCTTCTTCTGCTGATGAGTAAGATCAAGGGGAAAGATGTTGCTCACTAGATAGTTGGCGAAGTCCGTGTACCATGGAAATTCTGTATTAATCTCAAATAGCTGCTCATCTGGAAATGATTCATTAATTATACATCTGTCCTCTTCCTTTTTATCCTAATTGTCTAAACTTGATAAATGGTCTGCAACTTGATTCTCCGTACCCTTTCTATCTTTTTTTCCAAATTAAATTCTTGGAGAAGGAGAATCCATCTGATAAGGCGTGGCTTAGCATCTTTTTTCGAGATTAAGTACTAAACAGCCGTGTGATCCGTGTAAACTATGACCTTTGTTCCAATCAAATATGCCCAGAATTTATCGAAAGCGTATACTACTGTAAGTAAATTTTTTTGTAGTTGTATAATTCAATTGAGTCTCCGTAAGTTACTCGCATAGTATATGGCATGAAATACCTACTCTCAGAGTTGACCCAAAACAGCCCCCACCGCAAAGTCGCTCGCATAACACATTAACTCGAAGGGCATATTCCAATTCGGTGCAACGATTATGGGAGTTGAAGTCAATTTCTTCTTCAATAGCTCGAATGCCAAATTACACTCCTCATCAAACTTAAAAACCGAATCCTTCTCTAAAAGACTGGACAAAGGTTTTGCAATTTTAGAGAAGTCTTTTATAAATCGTTTGTAAAACCCGGCATATCCCAAGAAACTTTGAATTCCCTTAACTGAACTTGGTGGAGGAAGTTTTTAAATCGTTTTCAGCTTCGCCTTATCAACCTCTAATCCTTTTGCTGAAACCTTGTGACCTAGAATTATGCCTTCCTCAATCATGAAGTGGCACTTTTCCCAGTTAAGTACTAGATTTGTTTCTACGCATCTCTTTAACACCAGCACCAAATTTTCTAACAAGCATCAAAATTGTCTCCATAGACAGAAAAGTCATCCATGAAGACTTCCACGTTTTTCTCCACCATGTCTGAGAAAATGGCCATCATACACCGTTGGAAGGTAGCCGGTGCATTACACAAGCCGAACGACATTCTTCTGAATGCGAATGTACCGTAAGGACATGTGAAAGTGGTATTCTCTTTATCTTCAAGGGCAATGATGTTTTGATTATATCCCGAATATCCATCCAATAAGCAGTAGTACTCGTGTCCCGCTAATCTGTCCAATATTTGATCAATAAAGGGTAAAGGGAAGTGATCTTTGTGGGTTGCCTTATTTAATTTCCTGTAGTCCATGCAAACCCTCCAACCAGTCACTGTCCTTGTCGAAATTAGCTCATTGTCATCATTTTGTACCACGCTCATTCCTCCCTTTTTCGGCACACATTGAACCGGACTGACCCACTTACTATCGGAAATTTGGTAGATGATACCTGCGTCCAACCATTTCAGTATTTCCTTCTTCACTACTTCTTTCATAATTGGATTGAGTCGTCTCTGTTGCTCCACTGTCAGTTTTGCATCGTCTTCCATCAGAATTTTATGCATGCAAAAGGATGGGATGATTCCCTTGATATCTGCGATTATCCATCCTATAGCCGATTTATGTTCTCTAAGCACCCTCGGCAACTTTTCTTCCTGTAATTCGTTATGTGCAACAGAAATAATAATAGGTAAAGAATTAGAATTTCCTAAATAAGCATACCTGAGGTGTTTAGGTTGTGGCTTTAGCTCAAGAGAAGGTGGCTCCTCCAATGATGGTTTCATTCTGGTTGTGGATCTTTCCTCCAAGTGCAATGGTTCAAATGGTGCTTTAAATCTACTAACTCGTGCTAAGGAGTCTAGTATCTGCAAGTAATCCACAAATTCTGGATCATCTAACTCTTCATCTCCCAATAGTATCGTTTCTAATGGATCGTTACCCAAACTTTTACCCATGTCTTCGCTGATTATCTGGTTAATGATATCCATCCTAAAACACTCTTCATTCGTAGGGAATTTCATGGCCTTGAAAACATTAAATTTTACTTCTTGATCTTGGACCCTCATAGTTAGTTCACCTTTTTGTACGTCGATGAGCGTCTTACCCATAGCCAAGAAAGGTCTCCCTAGGATAATTGGGATGTTCTTATCTTCCTCATAATCCAGAATTATGAAATCTACGGGGAATATAAACTTGTCAACCTTGACCAATATGTCCTCTACAATGCCTCTTGAGTGCGTGGTGACCTATCCGATTGTAATGAAATGAAATGTTAGAAGCTTTGGGTGGCAAACCCAATTCTGTATAAACTAATAACGGTATAAGGTTAACACCTGCCCCCAAATCACATAAACAATTATTGAATGCCATGTTCCCAATCGTGCACGGAATGGTGAAACTCCCCGGATCTTTCAACTTTGGTGGTAACTTTCGCTGTAAAACCGCATTACACTCCTCTGTTAATGCCACTGTTTTGAAATCTTCCAACTTCTTTTTCCTAGACAGGAATTTCGCATAACTTGGCGTCTGCTCTAGGGCTTCTGTAAACGGGATGTTAATATGAAGTTTCTTAAAAACTCCCAAAAATTTCACAAACTACTTATCTAATTTCTGCTTTTGTACTCTCTGCTGAAACGGCAGTGGAGGATACATAATTGGCTTGTCATCTAACTTTGTTTTCTCAATTTTCTTATCCTCACTCTGTTTTTCTTCAACCACTTTGTTCTCATCAACTTTGTCATCCGTTCTAGCTGAATTTTCTACACTTTTCCCATCCAGATGTTTTCCACTTCTCAAAGTGATTGTCTGACACTGCTCATGATTTCCCTTCGAATTTCTTTCGATGTCACTCGGTAGAGTCCCTTGTGGTCTATTATTCAATGCTAAGGTAATTTGTCCCATCTGATTTTCTAGATTCTTGATGGCCATTGCTTGGTTTTTCATTGTTGCCTCATTGCTTGTTATATACGTTGACAATAACTCCTCTAAATTTGATTTCCTCTCTTGATGTTGAACTAGTTGTTGATGATTCTGAAATCCTGGGGAATATGATGGTCGTGGAGCTTGCTGATGCTGATTATTACTCCACGAAAAGTTAGGATGATTCCTATTCCCCTTATTGTATACATTCTGGTGCGTATTCTGTGGAATTCTGTTATAGCTACCCACAAATTGCACTGACACTGGGTTTATTGCACATTGATCTTTAGGATGTTCACCCGCAAACAATTCACAAATAATTGCAACCTGTTGTGTTTGTACCCCTGACATGGCATCAAACTTCTTAGAGAGTGCTGAAATCTGTGCTTGTATTACTGTCACTCCATCTACTTCTAACACGCCAGCTGTCTTCGCCTATGTCATTCTTGCAGTAGGCCACTGGTAGTTGTTAGCTGCCATTGTCTCTATCAACTCGTAAGCCTCCTCATAACTTTTAGCCATAAACGCTCCACCCGAAGCTGCATCAATACTGGCTCTGAGATTTCCGTTCAATCCGTTGTAGAATGTGTTCATCTGCAACCACTTAGGCAATCCATGATGCAGGCACTTTCTGATCAATTCCTTGTATCTTTCCCATGCCTCATACAGTGACTCCCCGTGTTGTTGTTCAAACATAGTTATCTCATTCCTCATTTTTGCAATTTTCACTGATGGGAAGAATTTTGCAATAAATTTCTGAGTGAGGTCTTCCCAAGTAGTTATTGATCCCGGTGGTAGAGAGTGTAACCAACTTTTTGCCTTGTCCCGTAAGGTGAATGAGACAAGCGAAGCCTTACCGCGTCATCTGACACTTTATTATACCTGAAAGTGTCACAAATCTCCAAAAAACTGACTAAATGTTTGTTTGGATCATCATTTGCTAAACCCCCAAACTAAACCGAATTTTGAATCATCTGAATAGTCCCAGGCTTAATTTCAAATGTGTTCGCAACTATAGCAGACCTGATGATACTTGACTGCAGCTCAGTCACCTTGGGTGTAGCAAAATCCCTCAACGCTTTCTGATCTTCGGCAGCCATTGCTTCTTCTTTTTCAGAGTTTTTGAATTCTTCTCTTGTTTCCTTGATCTACTTACTTAGCCTTTGGAACCGTTTCTGAATGTCGTCCTCAAAAGGAAGCAAGTCTGGATTTTTGGACCACGTTTGCGTAAACCAATTTCAAAAACCTGAAATAAGACGAACAAAATGAAAATAAAAAATAAAAATGTTTAAGTAAAACTAGACTAATTGAACTGATATCGTAAAATATTAAAATCTATACTAAAATTTTCCCTGGCAACGACGCCAAAAACTTGTTGGTTAAAATCTAATTACGTACAACACGCAAGTATACGTGGTCAACAAGTAATATAATTGTAAGTGGAGTATCGTTCCCACAGAGAAATTTAGTAAGAATTTTAATCTCACAATTACCAGTTTCCTATTAATCCAAATTTTATCAAACTATCCAAATCAATGATTAAAAATTATAAAAATTAAATTATTAAAAATACTATGACCACGAAACAATCACAAATCATAAAAACTAAAATTTCAAACAATTATTGGAGAATTAGGCTTACAACTTCACCCTAAGCTTCACTCTGATTTTTACACCTTTATTCCAGTTCAATTCATTATCCTAATTTATTAATCAAGAACACATATGTAGCACTAGCCACCTCTCGATGTACTAATACTCTATTAACTAAAATCCACAATTTAGATAGAAACTATATCTCTATGTGAATTATAATTAAAGAAGGTTTAAGCTTAAGACCTTTATCCGATTACATGCGATGTCAAGCATATCTCTACCTTAACATTCATCAAGATTCTGTTCATTCACAAAATTCAAGAACACATGCTATATTAACTAAGTCTAGACTCGTACTTCTTCTCTCGAATCCATACAAGTCCACAAAGAACTGTTGATCAGGCAATTCATAAATTTAAGCTCAAATTAATATAGATAAACTGGATAATAGCTTATTAAACTGAAAATAAAAATTACATAATCATCGTTTCACTTAAAGATCCGTCATAAGCCTAAAAAGTAAATTAGTTCATCATCAATGAAATAATAACTGAATTAATTAAAGATATCATCCTTTCAATTACAAATATAAGACTAGAGAAATAGAATAATTCAGAACACCCTTCACTTTAGCCTTAATTTGCAATCGATATGAACGTTCCTTCAAAATCTTCACTCCAATGCTCAATATGAAAATCTGTAAAAATCTTTGATAATTGCCTTGTGTCTCTTTGTTTTGATCTTGTGTTTGTGTTAATATACGTGTACACAAGTAATCTGAGTTCAATTCTCTGCCAGCTAGAGTCCCAAAGCCATGCAATTACTTAAACGCACGTCCCAACAGTGTTAAACCCAAACTAGGACAACAGGATTTGGGATCCCCCACCCCGGCGGGGGTAATAACTTGGAAAACGCCTGCCCTGGCGGGCTAGGCTACTACAAACTAGATTGAAGACCCCCCGCCCCGGCAGGGGTGTAAAAGTTAAATAGGTCCGCCCCAGCGGGTTACCTCACTGACTTCTGACTTCCTTAATCTCCATTACTTGCTAAGATTTCGCCCAAAATGCCTCCCTTCTTGATCACTTGCCACACCAGCCCATCTACACATAAAACAACAATAAACAAGTAAAAATAAAATATAAAACATAAAACCAAGGATTTAATAACGAATAAGCTTGAATTAGAAATTGATTCGTGGATATAAAATCCACTTATCATCTCTAAGATGGAAAGACTGAGGATTCCGGGGTTGTCTCCGGAATTGAACTGATTTGACTTCCAAGGTTATCTCTGGAAGACGATTTTGCTCTCCTGCCAGGTTAGTAACAGAAGTGCAAAATTTTAAGTGTCTACAAACAGGTAATGTGATGGTGTCGACTTGGATCAAATAAGATTTATAAACAGTGGATGTAATGAAAGTTTCTCCTAACGGAGTCTCAACAGATAAGTCAAAGTCTAATTTCTCCGGAGTCAAGTTCAAACGTTGAGCACAAGAAAGAGAGATAAAAGAATGGGTAGAACCGATATCAAGTAAGGTATAAATTTTGCAAGAGTTTATGATTAGCTTACCCGTGATCACCTCGTTCGGGTTCCTCGCGTTTTGGGCAGTCACGACAAACGCTCTTTCAAGAACCACCAACTTTGACTTGTCCGGGATAGCCTTTTGAGTCACCATCCCCGCTGGACTTGGTTTCACTACAGTACAATCTCGAGCTATATGACCTTCCTTTCCACAGTTATAACACACCTTGAATTGTTGTGGGCAATTTGGGCTAATGAGTCCCTTTTTCCTGCATTTATAACATACGACTGGTGGTTGTTCTCCTCCCCTATAAACAATTGATGCTGGTGCTGACGTCTTCACATTGTCATTGTTGTACCTTCTCTTTTTGAAATCTCCCCCCAACTCTCTTTTTCTACTATCATAGCCACGATTACCACCAGAGTGGTTACCGCTTTTGTCTGGATATTTTCCTCCCCGCTGGTTATCATTTCTCTGATAACTGCTGCCACCGGTTTGACCCTAGTTGTGGTCCCTTGATTGCATACTCATTATCTCGCTCTAATAATTGAGCCTTATTGACAACATCTGAATATAGAGAAAAATTGTGAGAAATGAGATATTGTCGAATTTTGGGTTTCAGACCCCTCAGAAACATTCGCGTCATACTTTCCTCATTCTCTACCAAATGAGGTGCAAACCTGGATAACTCCGCGAACTTAGCCTCGTATTGGGACACAATCATGTTGTTATGTTCCAGTCTAATAAACTCTACCTCCTTCATATGACAAATACTTTCAGGAAAGTACTTGTCATTGAACAGTTTCTGAAACGTTTCCCAAGATATATTGAGTGTAGCTGGCTGGGTATGCTTCACAGATTCCCACCAGTAATCTACCTCACCACAGAATGTAAAAGTGGCGAATGGAACCTTCTGTTCCTCCGTGCATCCCAAGACATCAAATATCTTGGTAATTTGCTTAACCCACTTTTCCGCCCTAATCGGATCCAACTTTCCCAAAAACTCTGGTGGTCCAAACTCTTTGAACTGCTTGGCTGTGACAAGTCGCGCGTTGCTATTATTTCCACCCGTATTTTATACATGAGTCTCCCTCATCTGACTTTGCATGAACTGCAAAAAGCTTCTAAACATCCCATCATTCATCATTTGACCAATGGTGTTGTTTATAGGAGGAACATTGTTGTTCTGTTGCACGTTCTCCTGGTTGGTGATAAAAAAGGTGTCTCCACTGTCTCATTCACTCCATTGTTAACATTTTCAGCTGCCATTCTAAAATAATGCCACAAAACAAGGGTTAATTAAAGAAATTGACATGCCACATAATATCCCTATATTCTGACCAACCAAACAAATAATTTTAGGTAGGACACACTAACGAATGATTTACTCGTCTCTCCCCTCTTAGTTCTATTCCCCGATCTCCACCAGAGACCATATCCCTAAGCTCTGAAACCAACTGTGATGCCCCCAAAATAGGTATACACAACCCATTCTGAGTCACCAAATACATGGTACAGGAAACAAATACAACTTCATTATTACAATTGTCGTGCAAAATACGACAACACATATGCTGTGAGTTTAAATACACATATTTTCTTCAAGACAATATCCACACTCAAATAAGTCCTCTTTACAACTATTGATACACTATTTTACAAAATAGTGAGGACGCTAAACCAAGCGAGTTGAAACATCACTCCACACCTTAACTAGTTCAGTTATATCTCTCGCCTCTTGGGAAGAAAAATGGAAAAAAAAGGAAAAGGTGAGCTCAACTAGCCCGATAAAGAATATTATGACTAAGATAATGTAGAACAAATTATTGTTAGCCTTGATAAATCGGATAAAATATAATGGACAACAAGTTTTAGATCGATATCTGCGCGTGAAAATAACAATTCATTAGAAGAGTTAAGTAGAGAATGAAGTCTACTATCTTCTATGATTTAAAAGTCAATCATCAATATTTTATCCATATAACATCAATCAATATACATCTTGAGCCAAATATTCATCTTTCCTTTACGGGCCAAAGATATTCATTTGTATCACCAGTTGGGTATGTTCATCTCAACACATGTTCATCTTTGCACCACGGCCAAAGATATTAATCCGGTAATCATTCATCTTTGAACTATAGGCCTAAGTTATTCAGTTATATCACCATTTAGGACTGAGGATGATGAAAAATATCTTAAAGAAAACGAATCCAGTGAGATAAAATGACAAATATTAGGGATTCGTACTTCGGTTTATCCATTTTTAAAAATACTCCATAATAATCAATTACGGAGCAAAATTCAAGAATGAAGATCAAAACATGGATACAATCAAAGATGGTAACCATATTAGACAACTTGGACAAAGATAAGAAAATTTAATTTTTCTGTGAATAGTGTCATATTCGTGAATAGTACCGTATACGTGAATAGCGTTGTATACGTGAATAGTAACCCCAACACGAAAAGGTAGAAATTTCACAAGAAAAATCATACTTCGTGAATTATACTTGTGAATAGTACCATATTCGTGAATAGTGTCATATTCGTGAATAGTGTCGTATACGTGAATAGTAACCTCGACATGAAAAGGTAAAATTTTCATAATAAAATTCATACCAATATTTCGGTATAATGATATTGAAAGAAATAACATCATTTACGAAGAAAATAACATCCCTTTCCACAAAAGAATAGTACTTCTGGCTAAAATATCGGATATAATGCTAAAGAAAACTTGCAATGTTTATCAACTCTCAAAGTATCTAAATACTCATAAAAATACGCTCAATACTATAGAGAGAGAAAACTTATGTTTCTAATGTGATTTTCAATTCTAACTAAGCACCCTGTTTATAGGAAAATACCAAAACACCAAAGTAGACTAAATTTACACACGGAGGCTTTTGCAACCCTCCATCTTTGAAAATGAGCACAATAATTCTCAGAACACCAACAAAGAACAAGAGTGGGGCCCACCCATTCTAGAAAACCTCCACCAAAATGTTTTAAATTTAAACAATATTCATAAACTTTAATAATTCATAATAAATATCCTTTTTATTATAAAAATACAAATTTTATGTCCATTCCATAGGAAATTTAATTCTCTACAACTTTGTAGAAGAAAGATTTTCCAAAATCCAAACAAAAAGATTGAAATCTATATACGGATGATTTTTAACACCTCAATTCGGACAAAACACTGATAAAACACCTTAACATTAATTCCTTCATTTATATCCACATAAAATAAATATTTCTTTATCATATAAATTAATAATTAATTATTCACAAATAGTATTACAAAATCACAATAATGACAACCAGGTCATTCCCAGGAAAGAGGGGGCTTTTCGATAAAGATTTCTTTTTACTAGCATGCAATTAGGTGACCAAACCCCTTTCTTAGACAGAACATCCTTAGACATTACCAATAATGCTATCTAATAATATTATTCAAATAATATGAATTATTGATCTGGTAAAGGGAAATATTGTGCAGTTATAATTATTGAATTAACAATAATATAAAATATCAACGTAGCAATTATTGAATCAATAAAATAAAATATTGAACAGTAATTACTGTAACAATTATTGAGTAGTGTCTTCTTACGTAAGAATCAATAATCCAAAAAAATCTTTATGCTGCCTCTTTTATATAATTAATAAAAGAGCTCTAACTCATGCAAGCACATACACGAAAAGTCAACAAGTGTCTGAGTAAGTAGAGTATCGATCCATCGAGAGAAAGTTGTTAAATTTAAACTATCCTGCATCAATTAACTCACCAAATTTATATGCCTAGCTGATGACTAAAAGTGTTGAATTAAACTAATTGTGAATAACAATGAAAATAAGAATAATAAGGAAATAAATATAATTTGGAAATAATGGGATCTAACTTCATTTAATTTAATATTTCATTCAATCGCCACTATCATGCAAGAAGTGTTCACATATCATATCACGGGAAAATAGCGAAACACGAATAGAGTTATAACCATTTTTCAATGCACATTTTATAACCTACTTACACAACATCTACGGATGTTAGACTCTATGTAATCACCAATACAACCAAAATCACTATATATACATGTGAAATTGCAATTATATTGATTTTAAGCCCAAGCCCTTATTCTAGCTCATACGGTGAAGCAGTATATATCTATCGGTTCACAAAAATGCAAGCCATTATAATATGACCCCATATTTGCATGTTATCATGATTACAATCCATATTTATATGTTCATTGTCAATTCCATACAAATCTTTGAAAGCGAATGGTGATCAAGCATTCATACATGTAAAACAACCATAGCAGATATTCCATATGATATGTAAAACATCTCTAGCATTTAAGCGTACAACCAAACTACATATTAAAATCCGTTAGAATCCCATAATGGAGTTTAGTTCATGACTGAACCAAAAGCCATTATGGGATCAACGCTAACCATGATCAATAAACAAACAATTGAAGTAAGAAAGATAGAAACGATCAAACCCCATCATTTGGATAGAAACCAATGATCAACTATTAAATCCTCATAGAGATCCAATAGATAATAATCAAAATCCACGATGATAGAGAATTCCAAGAAGAAGTAGAGAAGTAGACGTTTTGGCTTCGTTCTACGTTGGAATCTCTCCCAAAGTGTAAACCCTAGTTTCTATGAAAAGAATACGCTAAAAATTATCAAGTGTGTGTCTGACACCAGTCAGAATCGTTTAAAAACCCATTACACATCATTTAATTAAAATTAAAATAAAAAAAAATTTACAACATCGGCGCGCGTAGCGGCATGCAGCGCCTATATAGCTCTCTCGGTCATGGTAGCGAGACTTCTGAAGAATATTTGCTTTTTTGTCCGGTTAGCATCTCTCGCGTGGTAGCGTCTCTCTCTTCTGTGGCATGTGCCTTGACTTGTAGAAAGTCGATAGTGTCCGTAGGGTACTTTCTAGCATGGTATGCTCCTCAATTTATTATGCTGGTGTGGCTTGCACTCTCTGAGGCTACGGCTCTGGATTTGTTTACGTTTCTGCTGCTGCTGCTATTTCTTCTTTCATTGCTTGATCTCCTCGCTCCATTTCACCTCCATGCTATGCACATCCTCGCTTGTGCCTCACCTTCACACATCCATTTAGCTTGGGCCTCTATTACCACCAAAATTAAGCCGATTCTGCACTTATTCACCAAAAGGAGTTTTAAGTAAATGCGATGCGAAATAACGTGAAATGCAACTAAAACACAATAAAATGTACTTGAGTTGGGCACAATTTGCATGAATTGGTGTATGCGATAAGTAGGTAAAAATACCACTTATCAAATACCCCCAAACTTGAGCTATTGCTTGCCCTCAAGCAATGCATACTAATGAATAATGAAAATGCAACTACTGTAACTATCAACTACTACTATGATGCAAACTAGTCTCACATAGTCCACGCCACAACAGAAATTTCATTTAAATTACCTCGTTGAATTATCCATATCCAAGAATATACAATTTCAAACCAAACTATAGACATAACATCATACACTCAGATAATTTCATATATCTTTATAGAAAAATGTGTGTGTGTGTGGTGTTCACCAAAAACTTGATCTAAGCACAGAATACATATGCTACATTGCTCCAAACAGAAAATTATAGTCTAAAGCAAGACTCATGCATATTCATATACATGCATGATTTATTTCAACATATCAACACAAATTAAGGTTCAACAATGGGTCTATTGCTTTATTACTACACACAGAGGCGATTTACGCACACTTTCATGTGTTTATTGCTATTCTTCTTTTCTTTTTCTCTTTTTCTCTCTTTCTTTTTTTTTACATGACTGTGCAATGTCTCAACCCATTAGGCACACTGCTACCCCTTAGCGAGCTTTCAACCAACGACTCCCAGACCATGAAAGACCTTAGGGCGCTAGGTGTAGAGACAATCCCCTCGGGCGTACTTACTCAAGTAGCCAGGGCCCCGAATTAAGACTAGCCACATTATTGCTATTTGATATTATATTTTTTTTTTTTTATACAAAGCATACCCATGTTTTCCCAAAACTTGCATGTCAATGTTTCATACAGTCTACAACACTTTCCACATGTTTCTCTTTTTAAAACTACATGTTCTATCAAGCAATGCAACATACACTTCTTCAACTTACAAGTGATTGTGAACACGTTTGTGCATACCGAAAGCATTTAAACAGCAACATGAATCTCATCGTGTACAACATTATATCTCAGCTCATGTTATCCCAAATATTCTCAAATCCTTCACAATTCACTATCATCATTGGCTAGGCAAAAATTTCTATTAAGCAAGAATTTGTGTGAGACATGCAACTAAAACATACTATCACAATCCATAATGAATAAAAATTAAAAATATTGCAAAAATTTAACTAAACACATAAACATGCAAAATTAACTAAACATGCACCAATTAAATAAAACTAAACTACTAAACTACTATCTTTATGATCCCCAATACCCCCAAACTTAAAATATTCAATGTCCCCATTGAATGAAGGTAAAAGTACAGAAAACTCCCTAATGATCGGCGACCACCCTCCTCGGGTGGTGAATGCAGTGGTGGATCTGTGCGGTACATCCCCAAGCTGCGGCCATTCAAGCATTGTTCTTCTTTGCTTGTGAAGGCTTGACCAAAAGATCGCGTGAGGTCGGAGCAAACTTTCCAAGATTGGCATACATGGCGTCGACTTTCTTGCGTCGACCTTGGTGGCGATGCTAGGAGCGGTGGGTGCTCGGGTGGAGAATTTGCCCTCCTCCGTCGGAGGGTCTTTGCGAGGGCGGCTCGGGAATTGTAGGTCGGAGAATAAATCCTCGTCCGCGTGGGTGTGGTTCTCCACCCGTCCACTCCTTGAACGTGGCGATTGTGGCCGAAGTGATGTCGTGGCTTGGTTTCTGCAGGTGCTTGTCATTCCACGGGACTCCATTGGATACAAAGTATGGGTTGCGATAGATGCATCATGCGGGATCTTGCCGGTCATACTCCCCCGCCAATAACGCGCGCATGTTACGATGAATTAGGTAGCAAGCGTCGATATATTTGCACTGTGATGATGCCCCATAAGATGATAGCTCGCTCGGTGGGTACTTCATGCTTGTGGCGGATGGAATTAATTTTGTGCATATGAGCAGGTTCCATGCTTGGGCATAACGATTCAAGGTGAATATTTGGGAAAGATTTTGGTTCGATCGTCCACGGTTTAAAAGTCCATGTGGTTCCGGGATGCATAAATCCGCAATTACTACGTCCAAGTCTGTCATCAAATGTGCACCTGCGACCCAATTCGCAGACCCAGTCGGTGGTGTATCAGTTATGCCAAACCTTTGCTTTCACGATGGTGAGGGGCGAAAATCCTTTGGTACTCCCCGAACCAGTGTTATCCCTCCTTTACTTTCCTTGGCGTTGGCGTAGAACTCACGAATAACTCCCATAGGAATAGGCATTGAAGTTGCGACCCGATGCAATCCGGTTTCTTTCACGTATCATATTCCATAGGTGGCCATCTTCTTGCTGCGAGCTTAAACCCCATTTAAATCGTCATGAAAGAATTGGTGACTATTCGATAGTACTCTGATGAGCTTCCCAAGTGATAAATCTTCCCGGTCCACGACATCCTCATCGTGATCACTAGGCGAGGAGTCGATGATGAAGAGATGGAGATATAACGTATTTGTTTGGACCCATGAGCGGATGATAGGTAGAGAATATAAGCTGCTTTCTGCTCTACGGTGATAGTACCCCCAAATTTGCTTGTGACACTCCCCATGAGAACCCTAGATTATGCGATTTGAGAGAGAGTTGTGTATATGAGCGATGAGGTGAGGTTTATGATTATGTTAGAGTAGTAGAGAATACGCTTTAGAATATGGTATGGGAGAAGTCAGTAGACCACGGATCGACTTTTAAAATAAAAAAAATTTTTCGCTTTCGGTCGGCGTGATGATCAGCGTGATTTTCTCTCATAAAAATTTGGTGGCAGTGTATGAGTGACTTCTGAAATTATGAGTTCTTGACTTTTCGGTATTTGCTGCTCTTGTGTGATGTGATGTACTTCATGAATTATGCTTGCATTTGTGTATGCCACATTTATATATTAGGGAGGAGTGCAAGTGAGAACACCTACATGACATGAATGCACCACACATTAGTTCTCAGGCATGGAATAGAATTGATTAACCTACTACATTACTAAATGAGTGAAAAGAGAATAGGGGTAAAAATAATGGGTTGCCTCCCATCAAGCGCTAAGTTATAGTCAATTAGCTTGATTGTCTCTGAATCTCATGTTGACGAGAGAATTGAGGTGACGTTCTGTCGGTCCACCTCGCCACCAAAGTAATGCTTGATCATTTGGCCATTTTTACTTAAAAAGGCTTGTCGAAAGCGATCATATACTTCAATTGCACCATGCGGAAAAGAGCGGTCTTCACTTTGTAAATGGACACGACCATCTCGATTTTGATTTTCCGGGAAAAGTTTAAGTCTGGAATTATAGAGCAAAACCCTTTGTCCCGGTTCAAATGTCCTTTCGATGATCTTTCGGTCATGCCATTTCTTCACTTTCTCCTTGTACAACTTCGAATTCTCATATGCCTGTAATCGAAATTCATCTAACTCATTGAGCTGGAGTAGACGTTTCTCCCCTGTAGATGTCAAATCAAAATTGAGCTTCCGTATTGCCCAATATGCCTTATGCTCTAGCTCCATAGGGAGGTGGCAGGCTTTGTCGTATACCAGTTGGAAGGGTGACATACCCAACGGGGTTTTGTAAGCTGTTCGATAGGCCCATACGGCATCATCTAACTTTAACGACCAGTCTTTCCGTGTGGGATTCACAACTTTTTCTAGAATTCTTTTTATTTCTCGATTTGACACTTTAGCTTGCCCATTTGTTTGCGGGTGGTAAGCTGTAGCGATGCGATGATTCACCCATATACTTGGCAACAAGGTTGTAAAAGCGCTATTATTGAGAAATAGCGCCTTCATCACTAATGATAGCCCTTGGGGTTCAAACCTCGTGAAAATGCTTTTGTGTAGAAATCGAGGGCGACCTTGGCATCATTAGTCGAAAATTGCTGACTTCAACCCATTTTGAGACATAGTCCACTGCGAGCAAGATGTAGAGATTTTCGCGAGGAAGAAAGCAAAAGGTCCCATGAAATCAATCCCCATACATCAAAAATTTCTACTTGAGGATTGTATTTAATGACATTTCATTTCTTTTAGAGATGTTACCCACTCGTTGACATCTTGTCACCCCTCTGGACAAAACGTATGCATCCTTGAATATTGTCGGCCAGTAGAATCCTGCTTGTAGCACTCTAGCCGCTGTTCGTTCACCACCATAGTGACCTCCATATACCTAGTAGAATGACATTCTTGCAAAATTCCCTCGGTCTCGTATATGGGATACACCTTCTTATCACTTGATCGAACCTTTGTTTAAAATAGATGGCTCATCCCATATATACCATTTGACATCATCATGTAGGAATTTCTTCCTTTGGTAGCCCACCAGTCGGAAGGTACTATCTTACTTACCGGATAATTCACGAAGTCTGCGAACCATGGCACTTCCCCTTTTACCACAAACAACTGCTCATCTGGAAAGGATTCGTTGATCATGACATTGTCGTTTTTTGCCCTTTTCGGATTTTCGAGTCGAGATAAGTGGTCCGCCACTTGGTTTCGATTTCCTTTTCGTCCTTGATTTCCAAGTCAAACTCCTGCGATAATAAAATCCATCTAATCAGCAGAGGTTTAGCATCCTTCTTCGCCATTAAATGTCGAATTTCGGCGTGATCCGTATATACACTATCACTTTTGTGCCAATTAGATATGCTCGGAACTTATCAAAGGCGTATACCCACGCGATAGCTCTTTCTCTGTAGTGGTATAATTCAATTGTGCATCCGTTAGGGTCTTGCTAGCATAATAAATCACATGAAATATCTTTTCTTTCCGTTGCCCCAAAACAGCCCCTACGGCGTAATCACTGGCATCACACATTAATTCAAATGGCAAAGTCAATCAGTGCGATGATCACTTTGGTCTTTGAAATCAATTTTCTCTTCAAGTGTTCAAATGCCGACATGCAGGCTTCATCGAAGCTGAACTGTGCATCCTTCTCCAATAGGCTGCATAGTGGTTTAGTGATTTTGGAGAAGTCCTTAATGAATCTGCGGTAGAAACTGCGTGTCCCCCAAAAAGCTGCGAACTCCTTTTACGGACGTGGGTGGGGCAAGTTCTCAATAGTCTCGACTTTGCCCTATCTACCTCAAGTCCCTTTTTGAAACCTTGTGTCCCGATATGATTCCTTCTTGGACCATGAAATGGCATTTTCCCGATTCGACACTAAATTCGTTTCAACGCACCTCTTCAAAACCATAACTAGATTCTCGAGGCATAAATCAAATGAGTCCCAAGAAGGCGAGAAGTTGTCCATAAACACCTCCACATTATGTTCCACCATATGCGAAAATATAGCCATCATGCATCTACGAAGCGTGGTTTTGGAGCATTGCCTGAGTCAGAAAGACATCCTTACGAAAGCAAAAGTGTAAATGCGGACATGTGAAGGTAGTCTTTTCTGGTCTTACGGAGCTATCATAATTTGATTGTAGCCGAAATATCCGTCAGAAAGCAATAGTACTCATGACACGATAATCATCCAACATTTGATCGATGAGCGGGAGTGGGAAATGATCTTTCCTCGTAGCTTTATTGAGCTTGCGGTAATCCATGCAAACTCTCCACCCTGTTACTGTTCATGTTGGAATTAACTCATTATTCTCATTGGTCACATTACTGTCATGCCCCCCTTTTTTGGAACACACTTTATCTTTGGGCTCACCCATGAACTATCTGAGATCGGATAAATTATTCTGCATCTAGCCATTTCAGCACCTCCTTCTTAACCACTTCTTTCATTATCGGATTAAGCCTCCTTTGTTGCTCAACTGTCGGTTTACTACCATCTTCCATCAGGATCTTGTGCATGCAATATGAAGGGTTGATCCCTTTGATATCTGCTATGGTCCATCCAATAGCTGATTTGAACTCTCGAAGAACACGAAGTAATTTTTCTTCCTGACAAGATGTTAGTGCAGAAGCAATGATCACAGGTAATTTTGAATCTGAACTTAAGAATGCATACCTGAGATGTTCTGGGAGTGGTTTTAACTCCAACTCTGGAGGTGTCTCAAGAGATGGCTTTAACTTTATTGAGGCTTCCCCAGCTTTTGTCAATGGCTCCGCAGGTGGTCTAACTCTCCTGAATTGTGGAGTGGTACCCAGATATTGCACAAATTCGTCGACTTCCTCATCATCTAAATCTGAATTTTCATCAGTGATATTCTTCAAAGGTTCATCATCCACTAGACTCTGTATGTCATCATTTAGAACTCGATTCTCCCAATCAGCTAAGAAACAGTCCTCTTCATCTATTGGGAATTTCATGGTCTTGAAGACATTGAAGATGACCTCCTGATCATGAACGCGCATCGTGAGTTCCCCTTTTTGCACATCTATCAGAGTTCTGCCCGTGGCTAAGAATGGTCTTCCCAGTATTATCGGTATACTCTTGTCCTCTTCGAAATCTAGGATGATAAAGTCAGCCGGAAAAATGAACTTGTCCACCTTTACCAACACATCTTCAACAATTCCTCGTGGATAGGTGATGGATCTGTCAGCTAGCTGTAGTGATATGTTCATCGGCCTTGGAGCCGGCAGTCCCAACTGATTGAACACTGACAGGGGCATCAAGTTTATACTTTCCCCCAGATCACATAAACACTTGCTAAAGTTCATCTTCCCAATGGTGCGAATTGTGAAAGCTGCCGGATCTTTCGACTTTGGAGGTAATTTTGCGTTGGAGCCTTTGCCTTTGCATTCCTCTGTCAAGGCTACTATTTCGAACTCATCTAATCTTCTCTTCCTTGACAATATACCTTTCATGAACTTTGCATAGCTTGGCATTTGTTCCAATGCCTCTGCGAAAGGTATGTTGATCTGTGACTTTTAAATACCTCGAAACTTCTTTGAAGCTGTTTGTCGTCTTTTTGCTTAATTAACCTCTGCGGATATGGTACTTGAGGATGTAGTGGTTGTCTTGGACTCTTTACCTTCTCTTACGAACTACCTTGTTCTTTCTCTTCTCTTTGAACCTCAGATTTTTTAACTTTTCTTCCTCACCATCCAAGCTGTATTACGCCTTTCTTGTGCATGCAATGTCCCTGTAACTCACTTGGTAGTATGTATGCTGACTGTAATGTCTCATCAAATCTTTTCTGATCTCAATGTGATTGCTTGACCTTTGCTCCTTTCCGTCTCTCCTAGGATTTGTCTCGGTGTTACTTGGCAATGCACCACAGGGGGCTGTTGTTGAGCATACTCGCCATTTGCCCCATTTGAGTCTCAAATTCTTGATAGCCCTTTGCTTGGCTTTTGATCGTGACTTGAGTGTTTGCCATGTATTTCAACATCGGCTCCTCCATCTACGATTTCTTTCAAAGGTGTGGTGTAGTGAGAGTGTGATGTTGTTGTTGTTGAGGAAATCTGGTGGAAGCGGTGGTTTTGGTGTGGCGCTGTGGTTGAGATATTGTGTTGATTTGGCCGATTTTTTTTTGTTGTTGTCCTTGATTATTTGACCAACTAAAGTTTGGATGATTTGGTTGTTGGGATGGTATGTGTTCGAAATTGACCTTGGTCTTTCTGTAGTTGCTCACATATTGCAGACTCAGGTGATAGCACATTGATCCGTGGAGTGTGACCCCGCACAAATCTCATAAATAAAAGAAAAGCAATTTTTTTCACTTTCTTTGTCTTGAAAGTATCTATCTTTTTAGCCATAGGCATTTGCCATCTGTCTTTGACAAGCTGCGTAATCACATCTACCTCCAACACACACCTGCAACCTTAGGTTTGTGGCATCCGAAATTTGTAGGATTACGATAGTCATTTGCGGCCGTAGTCTCGATAAGCGTATAGGCCTCGTCATAGCTCTTTGCCCATAATGCCCCTCCTCTAATTTGCATCCACAATCGGTCTCATTGCCATCCTAACCCATTGTAAAGGAATTTATCACCATCGATCGGCATACAAGTGATGCGGACATTTTTGAGCATCTCTTTATAACGCTCCCATGCCTCATATAAGGACTCGCATACTGTTGTTGCTCAAACCGAGAGATAGTTGTCCTCATCTTTGCGGTCTTGGCCATTGGGAAGAACTTGGCTAAGAATTTACGTGCTAAATCCTCCCGTGTGGTTATTGATACGACGAAAAAGAATGTAGCCAACTCTAGCCTTATCTCTCAATGAAAATGGAAATAGCCGTGAGTCGATGGCATCTTCGTCACACCGTTATATCACGAATGTGTGTGAGATCTCGATAAAGCTCGATAGATGCTCATTCGGATCATCTGTAGTAGACACCCCAAAATCGAGGCGGAGTTACGTACCCATCTGAATCTAAATCGTGCGGTTTGATTTCAAAAAGGTGTTTCTTTGCTATCATCGATCGACTATGCTTGACTATAGTCCATTTATGTTTGGCATAGAATACTCCCTTAGAGCCGATGCTCTTCTCTTTGCTCGATTCTGTTCTTACGCCATATCAGGTATAGTACTCTCTAAGCGAGCTTGTAGATTTCTTCACGCTAGCTTTCCAACCTCTCCGTTGATGTTTTCTCTATTTGGTGTTAATTGAATTAGAGGATCTTGTGTGCATAAAAATCTACAAGTACTGCAACCAAAAATGAAACAAAAATAGAAATAAGAAAGCGAATAGATTTGTCTAAGTCATACAATTTAGCTTTAAAGCGATGATAATTATCTAAATTAACGCCTTTCCTAAGAATGGCGCCAAAAACTTGTTGCCTCTTTTATAATTCTAATAAAGAGCTCTAACTCATGCAAGCATACTGCGAAACAAGTAATGTCTGAGTAAGTAGAGTATCGATCCCACGAGAGAAAGTTGTTAAATTTAAACTATCTGCATCAATTAACTCACCAAATTTATATACTAGACCGATGACTAAAAGTGTTGAATTAAACTAATTATGAATAACAACGAAAATAAGAATAATAAGGAAATAAATATAATTTGGAAATAATGGGATCTAACTTCATTTAATATTTCATTCAATCGCCACTATCATGCGAGAAGTGTTCACATATCACGGAAAATAGCCGAAACACGAATAGAGTTATAACCATTTTTCAATGCACTATAACCTACTTTACACGGCATCTACGGATGTTAGACTCTATGTAATCACCAATACAACCAAAATCACTATATGTACATGTGAAATTGCAATTATATTGATTTTAAGCCCAAGCCCTTATTCTAGCTCATACGGTGAAAGCGGTATATGTCTATATCGGTTCACAAAATACATGAAACCATTATACTTGACCCCATATTCGCATATTATCATGATTACAATCCATATTTATATGTTCATTGTCAATTCCATACAAATACTGAAACGAATGGTGATCAAGCATTCATACATGTAAAACAACCATGACAGATATTCCATATGATATGTAAAACATCTCTAGCATTTAAGCGTACAACCAAACTACATATTAAAATCGTTAGAATCCCATAATGGAGTTTAGTTCATGAGTGAACCAAAAGCCATTATGGGATCAACGCTAACCATGATCGATAAACAAACAATTGAAGTAAGAAAGATAGAAACGATCAAACCCCATCATTTGGATAGAAACCAATGATCAACTATTAAATCCTCATAGAGATCCAATAGATAATAATCAAAATCCACGATGATAGAGAATTCCAAGAAGAAGTAGAGAAGTAGACGTTTTGGCTTCGTTCTACGTTGGAATCTCTCCCAAGGTGTAAACCCTAGTTTCTATGAAAAGAATACGCTAAAAATTATCCAGTGTGTGTCTGACACCAGTCAGAATCGTTTAAAAACCCATTACACATCATTTAATTAAGAATTAAAAATAAAACAAAATTACAGCATCAGCATCGCGCGCGGCCGCGCGCCTCTATAGCTTCTCAGTCTCGCGGTCGCGAGACTTACAGAATGTTTGCTTTTGTCCAGCCAGCATCTCTCTCTCATGCGCGCGTCTCTCTGCTTCGTGACTGCACTGACTTCTTGCGAAAGTCGAGTAGTGTCCGTAGGGTACTTTCATGGTGTAGCGCTCGCGCTCCCATTATGTTTTGTTATGCATGTGTGGCTTGCACTCTGCAGGCTCTGGCTCTGGATTTGTTTCTGTTCTGCTGCTGCTGCTATTTGTTCTTTCATTGCTTGATCTCCTTGCTCCATTTCACCTCCATGCTATGCACATCCTCGCTTGTGCCTCACCTTCACACATCCATTAGCTTCGGGCCTCTATTACCACCAAAATTAAGCCAATTCCTGCACTTATTCACCAAAAGGAGTTTTAAGTAAATGCAATGCGAAATAACGTGAAATGCAACTAAAACACAATAAAATGTACTTGAAATTTGGGCACAATTAGCATGAATTGGTATGCGATAAGTAGGTAAAAATACCACTTATCAAGAGAGAAGACTAAGTATAGCCTTGACAAGGAGGGGTTACTACATTTTGAAGGAAGAATTTGTGTTCCATGTAATGCGGAATTAAAGGATGAGATAATGGGAGAGGCCCATAGTTCGATGTACTCGATACATCCAGATAGCACTAACATGTATCAGAACCTTCGGTAAAACTTTTGGTGGCCGAACATGAAGAGAAAAATAGCAAAATATGTTAGTAGATGCTTAACTTATCAGAAAGTTAAGGCCAACACCAACACCTGAGTGGATTATTTCAATCACTAAAGATTCTGGAGTGGAAGTGGGAGCATATCACGATGGATTTTGTGGTAGGAATTCCAATGACGAAGAAGGAATATGACGTTATTTGGGTAATAGTGGATCGTTTGATGACGTCGGCTCACTTTTTACCAATAGGAGTTAGTTATAACCTAGAGCAATTAGCTAAGCTTTATGTCAAGGAAATCATTTCAAGACATGGAGTACCAGTTTTGATTATGTCAAATCGTGATCCACGATTCACATAGAATTTCTTGAGGAGTTTGCAAGAGCAAATGGGAACGCAGTTGAGGTTGAGTACAACATACCATCCTCAGACCGATGGTCAAAGTGAACGTATAATGCAAATGTTAGAACATATGTTAAAATCTTGCATTATGAATTTTAAGGGGAGTTGGGACGAACATCTACCTTTGGTGGAGTTCGCTTACAATAATAGTTTTCACGCTAGTATAGACATGCCACCTTATGAAGCGTTGTATGAGAGGAAGTGTAGGACACCACTGTGCTGGGATGAAGTAGGTGAAAATTGGATGTTAAGACCTGAGATGGTACAACAAATGGTAGACATAGTGTGTGACGCCCCCAAATCTAGGTTCTCTAACCTCAGATTCAGTGCTCGCGATCTATCATCATCATAAGCATTCTATAAACTATTGCAAAATAATAAACATACATTGTTCATTATAATAAAGTTTCATAAAATAATCTCAAGGTCTTCTTAACCTTAACTTAAACACACCTTTACTATTACAAAAGGTTTACATAAATAATTCCATCAAATAATATAATAATTAACATTCATCTTAAACTATTCTTGGACCTTGCCCTTGCTTTTGTCTTTTGCATTCGATCCTTCGGGCTTAATTGAAATAATTGTCATGATATAACAAGGGTAAGCAACTAATTGGCTTAGCAAGTTTATATACAAGGGAGATATATCATGATTGTAAAGAAGTTTCACTTTCAATGTTTAAAATAGTATAAAGTTATGAAGGAACATGAATTAATAGTCAACGGTTGAATATTCGAATAATTTAATAACATGTACTAAGTGGTTTGAAATAACCATGAACATTTGCCAAGGTTCTCAGCATTTAAATTGGACCTCTTAATAAGTTTTGGTAATCAAGGGGATCAGCCTTTCATACCCCGCGATTTATGCATAAACACTTAATAATCCAGCATCGATATCATGCTTTAATCAAATTCATCCTTTTCTCAGTCAAAAGTTCTTATCATATCAATTTAATAAGAACGGATTTTTAAAACACCTTTGATTTAACAAATTTAAACATGCTTGATCTAGCTGATACAATTAGCATAGATCTATCTCATAAACAGTTCATGAATGAAGAACTTTAATCTAATTCACAGTTCAATAATAATAGAACAAGAATTCAATTGCACCAAATGTGAATCTCAATAATCAATATAGATGTGAATAATCAACAATAATTATTCACTAACATGCTTCGAAAATAATAACTCGAGTTTAAGTTAGAAAACTTGTCTGATCGACGAGCTACGACTAACTAGCTTTAATTAAAAGTTTTTGAATGACCTAACATTGACAATGTTGGTCTACTAATTAGTACTACGAATAATTATACGTCTATACGCTTACTTATGCTATTATCTAGTAAAAAATTCAATCACAATGTACACATAGCATAATGTACCATCATTAATCATATAAGATATTTAATAAATCTTAGGTTAATGATTTAATAATTTACTAGGTCTTTCTTAAGTAATAAATACTTATTAGATCCTTAAACAATTTATTATAATTGTTTAATTAATGAGTCATTTAAATTATCTTTATTTATTAACTCTATCTTCATTTAATTACCATTTAATATTAGTTAAATAGTAATTAATTAATTACCTTTACTTATTATTTAATAAATAATATCTAATTGCATCTACTTATTATTTAATGCTAATTAAACAATGAATAGTTACATTATTAACATTATTTGAATTTTATTATTATTTAATATTAATTAAGTAATAATTAATTAATCATTTATCCTTGAATAATAAGTAATGGATTTATTTTCTTCATTAGTATTTAATTATTCATTAATAAATGAATAATTAATTAACATTAATCTATTTAGTATTAATTATTTATCCTTAAATAATAAATAATTAATTCACTTCATAAGTCTTTAATTATTCTTTTTATTAATCTAACAATAATTAATTATCATTGGTTCTTATTTATTATTTAATATTAACTAAGTAATAAATAATTATTTTATAAATTTTATGTCAATGTAATTAAGTAATTACATTATTCTTACTTAATCTTACTTATGCATTCTTTAATCATTTATTCAATATTAATTAATCAATGGTTTAACTCTATTTATTATTTAATCTTAATTAAATAATCAATAGTTACATTATTAATACTATCTCTACTTAATTATCACCTAATATCACTTAGATAACAATTAAATAGTTAATTACACTTGTCGACGTCGGGATTTTTATTGTTCCCTTTTCTGTTCTTGTCTTTTGGTGTTCTCATGTTTGGTGAGATTTATTTGAAAAAAACAAGTTGTGAAAAGGTCCGACATTTATATGTCGACGATTTGACTGTAAGAGTCGCCAGTTAGTTTTTTAAATGGTTGTACCAACACAACTGAGAAAAAGTTTTCATATTGACCCAGTGATGTGACACTGCTAAATGGGTCTGTGAAACCGAGATTCATTAGGGTCCGGGGACTTACTTATGCGGAGAGAAGGTGTTAGGCACCCCCCGACATCTGTGTTACCATGGTTACCGCCACTTTTCAATTAAACTATTATATGAATGTGTGTGTGTGTGTGTATCAATGTGCTATTATTTGGAAGTAGTGTTATGCCTCGTTCGCACCTATATACACAGGGTTTGAATTTGCATAAAAATTCAGTTTTAAACAAGATATAGCAATGATGTTTTGTAAAAGAGGTTTTTCAAACCCTGTGCTCAATAGTAATTGAGGCCTTTGATAATTCTATTTTATTAAATGTTTAACTTAATTGCTTTTATTTTCGAGATGCGAAGCATCTTCGAGGAAATAATATATAGCAGTGCCGAACTCCTCATGGGCATGAAAGCCATCTAAGGAAATTCAAACAAGTGAATAATTTACAAGTCACATACAATTTGAAAATGTCCATCATGGGAATCAGAATCTAGATTTGATGAATTTGAATCTGTGATCGCATGATTCTAAAGCTCACATGATGCCATAATTTATATTAAAGTAGTAAAAAGTATAAAAAGGTTGTAAATATATATATATATATATATATATATATATATATATATATATATACGTACATGATCAACCACCACGAAGCACCTCCATGGGGGATCGGAAATCTAAATATATAAAAGCGGTATATATATATATAGAGACATGATCAACCACCACGAAGCACCTCCATGGGGGGATCAAAAATGTAAATAAAGCAATAAATACGATCAACCGCCACGAAATAAACTCCAGGTGGAACTAAATGTAAATAAAGCAGTAAAAACGATCAACCTCCACGAAGTAAACTCCAGGCAGGACGGAATGTAAATAAAGCAGTAAAAGGCCACGAAGTAAACTCCAGGCCTGACATAAATGTATATATATATATATATATATAAGCAAATAAACGCTCTGGACATGAGTCTAGGCTCAATCGAGGCATAACTCAATAATGTTAATCCATATATATATATATATATATATATATATATATAAGTATATATATAAAGACATAAATGAAAGCCACGGACCGAAGTCCGGGCATAAACGCACACAACACAACTCTCAATGTATAGAAAAGTGTGTTCAAAGATGAAGAGAAAGGCTTTAAAGTGTGTAAGAAGGCTTACAGTGGATTGCCAAAGAAGACTTCTATAGCTTTAAATGGATGAACACTTGGCTCCCGCCGGTAAAAATATGACTGAATATAAGCTCACAAGTGTTTAAACTGAGAAAGCACTCTATTTAGGGTGTGTACTGAGCAAATTGGACAGGGCTTCCTCGCCATTTTCTCTTGAAATATGGCCATCCCAAGCCCTATATTTACAGAGGGGGGAGCCGCATGTAAACTTGTGGCAGCCGCAGATGTACCTACGCTTGCCTGGGGTGCCCCGGGCTCCGCGAGTCCAGCTATCTCGAAGTACGTGTATGCGTGCAACGTGATGTCCGCTTGGACTTGCAGAACTTCAATCCGAGCCTCCGATTGAGGTGTATAAGACCTTTTACAGAGTATTGTTGTCAAGAGCTACGCCATGACATGGGATTAGAGGTTCTCAGAAGTCAAGAAGATGGGACCCTGCCCTTGGTCTTCAAGCTTCAAATTCTATCCGGTGTGCTGCCTTGCGTAGTAGTCACTCGGGATTGGAACTCCTTTGTTCTTGTGGGACATTACTGTGTAGAATGTATTTTGAATTATTGTGTTGAGACGGCGCAATATGGAATCGAGGTGGCAAAATGACGATTTTGCCCCACACCGGGGTTATCTCCGGTTTGGGCTGATAAAGCAGTCGTTACTCAGGGTTATCTCTAAGATTGAGGTCTGCTACAGTCTTGGACGCCCTCGTGGTTATCTACGAGGTGTGCTCGACGTCTGTGGTTATCTCTGTGTTTGGAGTCGAAAGTGCCTCGGTGTGAGTCCCGATGTTGAAGCTGACTACATAGGTTGAAACGATCATCTCCGGGGTCATCTCCGGAACTGCTACTGCATTCCTTGGGGTTATCTCCAAGGTTGACATTGTCTTTCTCAGTGTTGTTTTCGGGACTGAGAATGAGTATCTCAGGGTTATCTCCGAGATGAAATGGCCTTCTCCAATGTGATTTCCGGTATTGGAACTGCATGCCTCGGGGTTATCTCCGAGGTTGGAACTGAAACTTCTGGTGTTATTTCCGGGAATGAGCTGAGTTGTCCTCCAGAGTTATCTCTGAAAGACGATTCTGCCCACCTGCAATGTTATTAAATAATTCTAATATCATTATTAATGAAATTTACCTTTAAATATTGAAAGTTATATTTTATAACTTAAAATAATTTTAAATACCTTATTATTATTTAAAATGATTTTTAATATAATCAAATCATTTTTAATTAATTTATTTAATGCATTTATTAAATAACTTAATTATCATTAATATTAATTTATTAATAAAATTTATCACAAAATATTAAAAGTCAAAATAACTTAAAATATTTTCTTATATCATAATATAATTTTAAATGATTTTTCAAGTATTAAAATCATTTTAAATAATTTATTTAATATAATAATTAAATAAATTAAATACCTTTAATATTTCAAAAATATTAAATATTTATGAAATATATTAAAATTATTAAAAACTAATTTTCAGACTTTAAAATAATTTTTAGTAATTAAATTTGTATTTTTAATAATTAAAAACTAATTTTCTCTAATTATTAAATAAAATAATTAATTTTAGAAATAAAGTGTCGCTAAAGACTGCTTATAGCGACAGAACCGTCGCTATAGGTGTTCTTCATGTTCTTGGCAAAACCCAGAACATTCATGTTAGTTTTCGAGTGGCCTACTTTGACTAAGATTGCTGATCAGATCATGATGTTTCTGGGCTATCTATTGATCACTGTTTGTAGAACTAATGTAATACTATATGATACAACAACAATCATGATCATACAATACATAACAAAGGAGATCTGGGCATCTAAAGTGGCTGTCAGAGCTGTTTTTCATTTTTGGGTTTGCCCAGAAATGAAGAACAGATCGTGGGTCTTACTTTGGGCTTCCACTACATGATAGTCTTGTAATATTTTTATGATCTAATGATTTCAGTGTATAGAAAATGTGTAACTAAATAGATCTATTACAGAAAACACATCTAACAACAACACATCAAGCAGATAAGGTTAAATTAAAGCCATGTCGTAATCAGTGTTCTTAAGTTTTCTAGGTTACCCAGAAAACTGCAATCGTGATCGTCCAGGCTAGTTTGACCATAAATTAAATCAAATTCGTATGTTATTTAGGTGATCTATAAGCCTTTATCTGTAGTCCATATATCATACAACAATCTTGTTACAACAACAGAAACAAAACAATAAACAACTAACAGATCAAAGCCCTTGAACTCATTTGTCGGTGACCGACTAGGGAAATCGTGGTTACCGTAAATCTCCCATCGATGCTTGGCCAACGTGGTTTAACCACGAATAACATGAAATCTGTTCATGTTCTGACCTTGATACAAATTCCAATTTAAAGAGCTCATAGCGTACTACAAGATCGAAGCTTAAAACAACCAAAAACATAAACAGAGAAAGATCTACAAGGTCTGACATTACGTTGTCAGACACAGAAAAAAATTCCCAGATTTTTGAAAATTTCAATTTTGAGCACTTAGGTGTTATGGATCTACAAGATACCAACCCAGATCACTTAAATCGACTACAAAAAACATGTTTTAACATAAAATCATAACATCTAACATAGCAACTAAGATCAGATTTCAAGTTAGGATTTATACCTTCTATGATCAAATTCTAATTCAAGGTTACTGATTTTGTTATGGGTGTTAGTGGGGCTGGTTTTGGGGACTAAATTGCCAAAGGATTTCGTGGGTTTTGAGTTGAGAGAAAATGGTTGAGTGTTTTGTGCAAAATGAACTAACAATTGATATTTTCTCTCTCCCAATCTATTTATACAAGTCTTAAATGAATGTATTGGCTGATAATGGACTGATTGCTGGCATTATTTAAGTCACAATGTCAAATAAGTTGGTCACCAACTCCTAGATTTGGTAGGATTTGCAAGCAAGCTTAATCAAGAATACAAAAGGGCATTATGGACAATTGACTTGTCATTTTAAGAGCATTCTTATCATATTGGCTAACCCCTTAAGGTTTGACCCTTAGGGTTTAACCCTAAGATTTGGCACAAAAATTTTATAGAATTTTCTAATTAGGGTTTGTTCAAAAATTTTGTTTCTTAAAATTTGTAATTAGGGTTTCCTTAATTAGATTAGGTTTCTAATTACATTAGACTTGAAATTAGATTTAAATATTCACTAATTAACATTCAGCTTGCTTAATTAGATATTAAGGTTCCTATTTAGTAAATTAGGGTTTTTAGTTTTGTAATTAGGGTTTCTAATTACCAATTAGGGTTTTCAAAAATTAGGGTTTCCCTAATTAACAGTTATAATTCTAACACTTGTTATTAATCACCTTAACACAATTTCTTATCAATCATAAACTCCGGTTTGAGTTTTAAAATAGGGTTTATCCTAGTAATATTAGGGTTTTATCATGTTACATTAAAACTGTTCTACACATTAACATTACACACATACAGTACATATTTATAGTATAGAAAAATAATAATATTATATTATTATTCCCATTCCTTAGCCAAAAATTCAAAATTAGGGTTTGGATTCCATATCTGATTTATCTTGCATATATAGCATTATTAATTAAGTTAAAAATAATTAACTTGAATAATCTGAACAAATTCATATAATAAAATATTTATTATAATAATTTAATAATCATTTCATACATTATTTAAATAATATATAATCATATTTTCATGGAAAATAATTAATAAAAACATTTCTACTATAAAATTAATTATTATTAGAATATAATCTATAATGATCAATAATTCTAAAATAAAATCATTTGTAATTATTCATGTAATAAATATATTTTATTTATCACATACATATATATCCACATTATCTTGGCACATATTCCCCGTATTTATTTTAATAAAAAAAAAATTATACGCAAAATTTCTGATTTATTTATATAGAAAATATCATGTTATTACATTCACCCTCCCTTATAAAGATTCCGTCCCCGGAATCACCGTTTTAAAACTTATACATACAAGGGTACATAGCATACACAATCATTGCAAGTAGATCTCGGTCATAATTGATTGAACCGATCTTTGACTATTCAGCATAAAGCTTGACCATCTGATTAAACGAAAATTTGATTTCTAAAAGAACTCAAATTCCTCCTTCAAAAATTCTTTATAAAATACTTTACTATAAATAGGAAAATCATGTATAAGAAAATAAAAGTTATATGAATAATACCTGGAGTTCCATCACCAGTTGCCACGGTATCCTGGACCGTCATGTTGAAAACTCTCATAGTTGATTTTGTTGGCTTGCTTGATGACGTTGGTCCCGTAATCGCCAGAGTCCCGCTGCTAGTCCTAGTCGTCACACTCCCTGCCTCCATTCTCTTTTTCGGACAACCTTTCACCTTATGCTCCATTGACCCGCAGATAAAACAACCAGTGTTCATCCTTGGATTAGGGCAGTTGGGAGAGATATGGTCCTCCTGCCCGCACTTATAGAATACAAACTTTCCCTTCAGACACTCACCTATGTGGTTCTTTCCACAATTCTTACACGGCACCAACTGCTTCTTCACACCTTCTTGTTTCACCTGGACATTTCCAAAATAGTTCCCCTTCCTCTTTTCACCCCAATTCCCACTATTAGTTTCCACCTTCACAGTTCCTACGACCTTGCCTTTGTTCTTCTTCTCCTTGTTGTAGAGGCTAATGGCCTCACTCACCTCCTCAGCTATAATAGCTTTTTCCATGAGTGTTCGTGATAACCCGAGAATTTAGAAAAATTTTAAAATCATAATTGATAAATTTAAGGATCAATATTAGAACCTAGACAGAAAATAAGTGAATGGATTTGACATTTTTGGGAAGGAATATTAAGGATTTCAAAATTTTGTGAAGGATTTTTGTGGATTTAAAATCTTTTGGTGGAGAATTATCAGGGTTAAGTATTCAAGTATATAAGAAGCTATGTATGTGATTTTATGTGTACATTAATTGTTTATGTGTTTAGTTTGTGATTTAAGATCAAGGAATTGATTGGATAAGTTAGAACTTTAGCAAACCCTAAAGTTATGAGAGAATGTCAAGGTTAAGTTAGTAAACTCTAACGAACTGTTAGAAACCCTAACGATACGCTCGAAAACCCTAATTTTAGTTCCGGGAATCTGAAACCCTAAATTGGGAGCTCAAAAGCTAAGTATAACACCCTAAGGGGTAATATTTATGGGATAGTTGTGAAAAGACTAAAATGCCCTTCAAATTATAATAGAAATGACCAAAATACCCTTAGTAGGTGCGAAATTACAAAAATACCCTTTCATCTTATCTTTAACTAAAAGATAAGACTAAATCTTGTGAGTCATCAAAGGAAAGATTTGAGCACATGTGATTTATTTTCAAAGATTTGGCAAGATTTAGTAAGGATAGGAAAGAGAAAGAGGAGATATTGCTAAGATTTTTGCTAGGATATTATTTAGATATACATATGTTATATCTAAACATTTAGAGGACTATAAATAGCACCTCCCTCATTACCTAGAAAAAGTTTAATTCATTTTATCTTCTAAAGTTTCCAAAAAACTTAAGAAAATAGGAGAGAGAGAGAGAGGGGGGGGGGGGCAGCCATGAATGAGAGGAAAAAGAAAGAAGAAACCATAGGTTTTCTCCATACATCTCACCTAAAAATCCTAGACAAAGCAAGAGAACTTGAGAGGCTAAGGAAGGGGGAAGACCAAAGTTGTGAAGGGCTAAGAGAGAGAGGACTTAGCGAGCCAAGCTACCAAGAAAGATTATCCATCAACCAAGCAAAGGTTGAAAGTTTTTCTAAACCTTAATCTCACTTTTTCTTAGCTTAATATATGTTTTGCTTGGATAGTATGAGAGTTTGATGAAATTAATCATGGAACATGATAGATTCGTGAGTATAAGAAGTATTAGGATGTATTATGATGTTTTATGCTTGGATGTTGTCAATTTAAGGGTTGATGAGCTTAAACAAAGAAGAAGATCAAAAACAGTTTTTGGTACAAAAAGCCCTAAATTTCAGTCCACTTTGGACCTTCACCATTTGAAATCAACAAATTTTTTTTGAGATCCGTCAAGGACATGTATTAGGTCCATGAGATATCTAATATCTTCAAGTGGAATCACTGAAAAATCCCTTGTAGATTTTCGTATGGATAGTTTTTAGTAAAGTAGGCAAAATCTAGAAATACCAAAATGCAATCTGTCCAAAACATTCCAGGGGCATTTTCGGCCATTTAATTTCTAAAATAAATTCTGGCATTTTGGGACTTGAAAATATATGATATAAAGTAGCTCCTGTCCAAAAATGAGCTCATTCCGACTTAAAATGACCAAGTTATGGCCATTTCAATTTTTGGGATTTTTAAATAAAATACTGGCTATCTTAGGAGTTCTATAACTCACGGGTACGTAAATTTAAATCTGAAGTTCATGTTAATACATGAAAGGTTCGCCAAGAGCTGGGAACTTTTTGAGTTGACCATGATATAGCTAATTTTCTTAAGTTACGAACTAAAAACGGACTTTTGAAATATACTAAAGGAAATTGAAAAAATTCGGAAAAATTATTTTTTTTGTATAGAATATATGTATATATGTGTGGCCAAAGGATAAAAAATAATAAGTTAGTTTGGTATTTTTCATCCCTATGAATGAGTTAATAATTAATGAGAAAATTAGGGTATATTGAGTTATAAAACTTAGAAATGTGATTTTATAATGATTAAATGATCATTATATGATATAATAAGACTTTATGAGGGTATGCTTGTTATTTTTAATAAAATGTTATATTATGGTATAAGAAAATATTTTAAGTTATTTTTAATGACTTTTAATATTTTGTGATAAATTTCATTAATTAATTAATATTATGGTAATGGATTTATTTAATGAATATATTAAATAAATTATAGAAAAATAGAATTAATGTTTTAACAATCATATAAAAAATGATTTATGTATTAGAAAAATATTTTAAGTTATAATATATAACTTTTGATATTTTGACATGAAGATATTAATATTTTAATATTAATAGCAATTAACGGATAATGGATTTAAAGGTTTAAAATCATATAAATGTGATTTTAAGGTATTAAAACACTTTAATATATTATAAATATAATATAATATTATGTTATGATTTTCATTAATATTTAGTATTAAATAAATATTAATGATAAATGAATTATGTGGTATTAAATTCATGTAAATACAATATAAGTGATTGAAAAATTATGATAAACAGTAATAATTACTTGAAAATTATTATGAGCTTATGAAAAATATTTATACTGATAATAAATTATCTAAGATAATTGTTAAGTGTTTATGCAGAGTTTAATTGAACTTAAACTCGATATTTATCCGACTAAGCTGTCGGGATATCAGAATTGTGCCGAACTCGATTCAGACTGTAAAAGTTTGACTTGAGGTTAAGTCTTATGTATATTATAGACGGATAGGATTATGTGTTATGTGTTTAGGTTATTCTATGTATATATATGTAATAGTATTATATTGTGATTATATTATTCTAATTTGTATATCGATATTATTTATATGTTAGGTCTTCAGACAAACCTTAATAAATTGCGTAACCGTAATCGACCGAATAGGCAAGTTTTTCTTAAACTCAACTTTGAGTTGTTTATTCAAATATACTTATGGATAATCATTGCTGATTGTCATGTCTAAGAATTGTTAAATTGTACTCTATACATATTGCATGTATTAAACAGGTATGAAAGGCTGATCACCTTCATTACCATTCGGTGCAGATATATTTGTTCATGTTCAATACTTGTTCACTCAAAAGTTTGTTCGTGCTAATTTACAACTATATTATTGAATTATAGCCAGCTTATTATTCAACTTCTTTCAATCATGATATATCCTTAAACACTACACCAAAATAGGGATGTAGCGAAAGAAATTTTGTGAAGGAATTTATTCCTTCACATGAAGAGTTTTTTAGCGAAGGAACAGTGAAGGAAAAATATTTAGTGACAATATAGTTATTAGCGAAAGAAAAATCATTCACAATTTTTATTTTTTCTCTCGCAAAATTGAGGTGATAGAAGGATTTTTTGCGCAAATTTATGATGAAATATTGCGAGGAAAAAAAATATTAATGAAGGAATTATTACTCACTATACATTATTGTTCAGAATTTTTTGCGAGAGATAAAATTAGTTGCTGTTTTGTTCTAAATAATTTTTTAGAATTAATTATGTTGAATATAAATACATTAATATAACACTTTTTAAGTAACTTATTATAATATTACTTATAAAATATTTGTTTTTTAAAAAAAATGTTATTAACATTTTTTTAAAGAAAAGTGAAAAGTGATAATAGTGTTTGTATGACCCAAAAGATTTAAAACCCAAAGCAAAACCAATTTTTTCCCATCCCCGTAACCCTACAGTTCGTGTCGGGTTAAATATTTCTTCATTTAAATATTTCTTTTTTTAAAATAAATAAAATAAAATGTTTGGTTTTTTTAAAACTGACATCTACCCCTAGTCCTCTTACCTCTACCCAACCCAACTGAAGTGAAAATTCCTATCGCTATACTCGGCCGCGCCGCGATGTCATTAATAAGTCATCCGACGTATGATCCATATAGTTACGCCAACGCTGTACCGGAGAACTACGGATTCTCAGACGACGGGAACGGCATAAACACACTGTTCGTGTCGGGCCTGCCGGATGACGTTAAAGCTCGAGAGATTCACAACCTCTTCAGATGCCGACCCGGCTTCGACTCTTGCCAGCTCAAGTACACAGATCGTGGTAATCAGGTCCATCTTTGAAACCTGTTTGTTAATTTCTTTTACTTTCTTACTGTCCCATCAACAAAAATTGTTGATTTATGTTTACAAATGCTGATTATTTTGTGTTACTGTGGAGAGAATACAATCATTCCTCTGATTTGGGAGTAAAATTAGGGTTTTAACTTCTTTTGCCTTTCAGCATTGTTTTATCAAACCCGAAACGCCGAATTAAACCTAATGCGTACCCAACAACCATGGCCAACGCCGTTGCCGCTAGGTCCGTCCTCCGCTCCGCCCAAACTGGGGCGGCTCGATTCGTCGTCGGGGCCAAACCCAAGGCCGCACCTTCTCCTTTTCGCTTCCCCACTCAAAAACCTCCCTCAAATCGCATTTTGAGGTCAGCCATAATATGATTACACATATGTTTGTATTTATATCACTCTAGGCGCGATTCTTAATTATGCTATTGAAACTCAATAAATCTGATCAAAATGTGTAATTTTTCAAGTTCAGGTCACCAGTTAAGATGAGCTTTGCTGTGGAATCGATGCATCCCTTCCATACAGCAACTGCTTCGGCATTGCTCACTTCAATGCTTGCAGTCGCTTCTCAGACCTATGATTGGACCCTCTAAGGTATATCATTACTTTCTTTTCTTTAATTAAATTTACATTTTTCCCCTCAGTATGTGTCTATATATTTAGTCAATTGAAATTTTAAAATTTTCAGTTTATTCTGACCTGGTTATAGTTTTTATTATAAGTTTAATATAGTAAATTGGTTGTTCCTTTGATGTGTTTTCAGATGGAAATTTTTAAAGTACAATGTTTATTTCTTAAAACTCTGTATGTGAGGGAGTGATTTTTCTCTGTCCGTACATATATTGCACTTATAGATTATAATTTGTCTTGTGAGCTCAATCCATAACAAATGGCCGACAATCTGGAGTCACCATTGATTCCAGTATCGGAAGAAAAAGCTTGTAATTCTTCCAGCAACTTACTTAATAAAGATGATGTTTTCATGGAAGTGAAGAAGCAATTATCATTAGCAGGCCCTCTAGTTGCTGTAAATCTCTTAATATGTTCCTTACAGATTATCTCAGTTATGTTTGTTGGCCACCTTGGGGAGTTAGCTCTTTCTGGAGCTTCAATGGCCACTTCTTTCGCTTCAGTTACTGGATTCAGTTTGTTGGTATGTGTGAACCTCCCCATTTCACCTAATTTTCATTTACCAATATACAGCTGTTGCTATTCTTTAACGTCACATCTGCTCATACATACGTCTATCTTTTGAGTTATCTACCCATGAATTGGGAATGATCCAGATGAAATTTCTTTTGATTGGTCAGTTTGACATGAACATTATGAAATTCTGATATGTATTAAATCTACTGATCACAACTAACAAGTACTTCAATGAACTACTGTGGCTTATGAGTCCCCTGTTTCTCTTTTCACGTATTGGTAAATGATGGAATAATTTAACTATGCATTCTTTCTTTATGATCGTTTATCCTCTTTGCTTTTGCTGATTTTTAACACATACATGTACTTTTAACACCTAGGTCCAAGTGATCCTCGTTTAAATTTTTGGTGCAAAGCAGGAAACTTTGTCAAGCTCCTTACAACAAGACTGTTGATTGGGCCAAGTGGCATATATTTTAGGCTGATGAACGTATGGTGGCTAAAAATCACGTGGATAGCAACTATAAGCTAGCAAAGGATAATCTTTTGTCCAAGGTATCTGAATTGGTGTCACTTTGTTTTTTTTTTGCATATAACTTATAACATCTTCATGATTAAATTGGAAATATTAAAGATTGGATGTGATTGATAAAATTTCTTTTTGACACTTTTCTCAGATACTCTTCTTTTAGAATTACCATATGCATTTGAAGTAGTAGTCTTCTCCTTCTATGGAAGGTTCTTCATGTTTATGCATAACTCAGGTCCTATATGTTGCAACTAGCAACTAGAGATGTTCATAATTAGACTATTGACAATCAGATTATTTAGCAGTGCCGTGTATTTGAAAGAATTTGCTTGAGGGAATTTTGGGAAATTCTTAGGATTCTTTAAATTATGCAGAATATATATTATGATGTAAATGCCTATTATAAGCTATAATCTGAATATAACTTATGGCTTGTCAGGTGCACTCATAGATTTTTTCCTGCATATCTCTCGCATTTCTTTATTAACAATGAAAGCGTATATTTAACTACAATTTTAGGTACATGTACATTCCTCTTGGTGGCTCTCATAGTTGACATCTTGTTTTGTGCATTCGATTTGGCATGTTTATTTTTGTTTTGGTATGTCAATTCGCTGATTGCTGCGTATTTTGGTGACAAATTCTACTGAGAATGCTTTTATGCATCATTATGGTTGTGTGATTCAGGCAATATTTGAATACCTCGTTAATGGAGAAATTCACCTGCATGATTCTTCATAAGTGATGTTCTATATTATGCTCAAAAGTTGTAGATTATGATAGTTCCTTTTAAATTTTATTTTGTCAAATTTATTTTGTCTTGGTTTAGACCATTAAACTTGTGAACTAATATTAGTAATCAGCTTTGAGTATGATACTCACATTTTTAGTTATATTTATATCACCTCGAGTACTTTTCTGTTTATTCCAACTAATGAATCTTGATTTCTTTACAATGGAAAGCTAAAGCATTGTGCTGCATGCTTTAGAGAAAGAATCATTTTATCTGTTGCAATTAAAAAAAAAATAGATCTACATCGAATTATAAATAGATACAAAAGGGACATCTCATAATCTTAAACTCGTCTTCAATAGTATCTTCTGAGTTCATAAGCATATTAATTATGAATTATTTTCGTCAGCTAATTATTTACTCAAAACTATTAGCATGCTAGTCCTGCAGTATAACCTTTCATATGCACTTAATGTCTAGAAAAGAGTTCCTTGTCTGTTGCTGAGCAGTGTGCATGGGCATTGGGAAATGTTGCTGGTGAAGGAGTGGAGTTGAGAAATGTTCTGTTATCGCAAGGAGCCTTACCACCTCTTGCAAGAATGATGCTACCAAACAAAGGCTCAACTGTGAGAACGGCTGCGTGGTCATTATCAAACCTAATAAAGGTCTTGGTCTCTTTATTAGTTATTAAATTGGAGTCTCAAGTGTTTTTAAATTTCAAAATACATCTTGCTTTGTTGTATTAGATAGCTTAAAAATATCAGAACAATTAAAGGGTGGTTTGGAAATATTTAAATTTTGTGTGTAAACTGTAAAGCTTGTTGAGTTCTCGAAATCTTAAAAGTACAATTAGCTAAAACTATCAACCTGTAATCTTACTTGATAAGGCAGCCCTTTTTTCCTATGAAGGGAATGAACAAAAGAAATTTTTAATTATTTAAAAACTGCTCTGTCAATCATTCTCTTAAAATTACATTTTTTATAATACAAATGTGGTATATTTGAATGCAGGGACCAGAACCGAAAGCTGCAACAAAACTTATAAGAATTGATGGGGTACTTGATGCATTTCTTCGACACTTGAGGAAATCGTAACTTTTCATCTCTCGTAAATCATCAATCTGGAATTATTTCCCGTAAGTCAGCTGGGTTTAATGCCTTTAAAGGTTTTCTGGAGCGTCATGGCGTCATCTGTAACTTAAACGTGCACCTGTTGAGCCTTCCATTATACCAAGTGATATTCCCATTTCCCCTCCTCACAGCCTACATCTGATTCCCACATAACTTTGTTTAGTCTCTTCTTCACTGATGCCTCCATGGGTTGTCTTATTTATTCAATTTATGGTGCAACCGTGCAAGTATATTAAAATATGTTATCCAAGCATGTAGTAGTACAAGTTTTTATATTTTATGATGTATATTAAAAGTACTTGACACAACAATCAGTGATGAGGAGCTGACAACTGAAGTAGCATGGGTGGTTGTGTATCTCTCTGCTCTTTCAAGTGTTGCTACCACTATGCTGGTGTAGAGTGATCTCCTTCAATTGCTGACAGAGAGATTGGCAACATCAAATAGCCTGCAATTGGTCATTCCGGTATGTGTAAATTAAGTGACTGAAACTTGCCTTTGTTTAACATTTTTGGTGCATGATTGCTCTGATAATTTTATTATTTAGACCAGTCAATGAATCCTATCAAATTATATGCATTTTTGGTGTATGATTGCTTAATATAGATAAGCTCAATGTCCAGTTCACATTGCTTCAGTGCTGTATTTTCAATTATATGCATGAAGCGAGAAACTCAGAACCTTGTATAATTCTATATTCTAGTAAACCATATGATTTTAGCACAGACAGTAAACTTTCATGATGTTTGAAATCACAATGAGTAAAAGGACCCCATGCATATATTTAAGATATTATGCATTGTACTTGATTGTGTGAAATAAATGTCGCGATAGTAGTAATTTCTCTCCTTTTTATGTGATTGAAAGGAATTAATGTTGTAAAAGGCTTATCGAAGCTCTATGATTCTCTTAAGTTACGATATATTATCATTTTTCATTGCAGATACCTGCACATTTTAAATGGGCAGTGTGTTCTTGTGAAATATATTTATCAATTTTGTGCACATTTTACGATATATTAGGATCATTGTCTGTTGTCAAAAGAGGTTTTTATTTTCTTTTCTTTATTTAAGTTCACCAGTTTCGTCTTTTCTTATTTCTCGCCTTATTGAAATTGAATTTTGGTGTTTCTATTGCAGCATGAAGTTTATATGGCCAACCTTGATTTTCTTGAAGAAAATGATGATGAAGTGGATCTAACATGTCACACTTTATTCCTTCTAGTTCATTGTTATTCTTTCAGTTTTCTTATGTTTGTTAGTTAAATTTTGTAGGTACTATGGTCCTTCTGAGACCAAGATACAATAACAAATTTTGTAGTTATTGTGACTCGAGTATTATGATCTATTTATATGAGAAGTTTTGATTTTATTAGGTCTTTATGCATTAACTTATCAATTAGTTTGAAAAAAGTATAGCAATATTTATATTTACTTGAAAAATAAATTTAATATTTCTTATAGAGATTAATAATAATAATAAATATGAAATCAATGATTTAAAAATTAATTATAATTTTCAATACATTTTGATTATTTAGCAATTAATTTTTTATTTACAAATTTATAATTTGTGAAGGAATTTTTCTCTCACTAAATTGAAGAAAGATTCTCAATTTATAATTAGTTAATGAAAATATTCTCTCGTTAAATAAATTTGTTCATCACAATATATTATTTGTGAGGGAATCAATTTATTCACTAATTTCAAATAGTCTTCCTTAAAATATTATTTGTGAAGGAAATCAATCTTTCACTAAATAACAATATTCCATTACCAGATACAATTTGTGAGTAAAAAAGATAATCACAATATATCCTTCACAAAAAATATTTAGTTACTACTTAGCGAAGGATACCCAATTGTAAGGAGGTCTAATGCGAGCAATCGTGTGAAGAAAATATTTCTTTGCAATAAATCACTTGTGAGTTATATAGTATGTCTTGTGAAGGATTTGTCCTTCACTAGAAGCTATTTTTGGTGTAGTGAAATAAATTTATACTTGTTGGGCAAACTTATGCTCACCCTTGCTATATCATGATAAACATTGCAGATTAAGGCGAATACGTCGGATACAAGGAAAGGTTAAAGACAGTTCCAGCTTTAAGTTTATGTGTGTAGCTAGATTTGTAATAGTATCGTATAATAATAATGTTATATGTTAGACAAGTTATGAATTGTGAATAAGTTAAGGTTACTTGACCTTGGGGAATAATGTGTAAAGTTTAGTGTATAAACAATTTATATTTATATCTTCCGCAATAGTTATAGAATAATTGTACCAGGTCCGTGGTGATTTAGGACCTGGATTTGGGGCTACTACAGTTGGTATCAAAGCTGTTGGTTATGAACCTTAGCTAGGAATATCTGAGACTAATAACCACAGTGATTAGGATAAGTACTAACTCAAATCGAGTTAGCGTGTCGGTATGATTCAAATATGAATCTCAGCGGGTTATAAAAGATACAGAGTTCACTAACTCTGATAATAAAGGTGAATAGTAGTGGTGAATAGATAGAATTTAAAAGACTAAAAGTGCAGGGATCGGAGATCGTAAAATAAAACGATCAAGACATGGAAATGAATCGTAATATATACGATGAGATCACCCCGTGATCTGATAAGGTTATAGTAGGGGATAAGAATCAATCTGATGATTGAAAAGTTTACAGCAAGATTGTTGTGTGAATTAGTACAGATTCAAGAAAGGATTATGAATACGAGTTGAATGAAATTCGTATTGAGAAGTGAGTTAAGATTAGGTGGGGATTTCAATGAGGACTCATGTCAGCAGCTGAGTTGTAGGATTCCTTGTATGGGCGGGGAATTTTACTTGGTGTAAAAACTATTTAGTTTCTGGCACTGATAATCATTGAAATGTTTGTGTCGCGCTATTTGTTATATGCATGTTAAGAGGGTGATTCCTTTCTCATGTGTATAACAGATAGATAGGTTATAGGTAGAGGATATAAGGTTAAGTACGAATTCTTAAAACTAATACTTATGTGACATTCTTGACTCCTAGTTATATTAAATGTTTATGAACCCCTCAACGAATAGACACCAAAGGTCTGACTAGGGTAAGTTCTTAAACTCATATGTTTGTGGCAAGTTTATGAACTCATAAGTGTGGTTTGACGAACTAGGTATAGTTGTGTGTGAATGGAGAATTGGGGATTATAAGAACAGATAGATTGTTAAGCAAATGATTATTAGTGGAGACATAAGTTTTCCAAACCTCCTAGTTATGCTAGATTTCGAAATTTTGACATCAAGCTAAATACGCACTATGTGCTTTTAAAAAAAATGTAGACTCGTAATCATTTTTGGAACGGTTTAAAGAATAGTTTATGCTACTTGTTTCAGCTACACGATAATGATTTGAAATATCAAAATATATTTTTAATTATCACTCATGTACCATGTAACCTGGTGCAGAGATGATAAAAAGTTGATAGAGTTATAAATACAGAAATACTTAGTGTGAATTGATCCAAAAATCATTGTCCCACTATTGTATGATGTGTTATGACAAATTCATGCAATGACGGCATCCTCAAACGGACTGTTAATACAGTATGACATCATGATGTCATTCTCAAAAATATTTTCAAAAATTTTAATTTGCCAACGGGGTTTGGCTACACCTAAATAATTCGATTGAATTGAATTATTGATATGAGTCTACGATATTCGATTCAGCTAGACTAATGTTATGAAAACTCTAAGTGTTCATTGAATGAAATTTCTCGAACCAAATTATTTTGGTACGGAATCCAATAAGACTGAGGTAAGAAAATTTTATGCGCCCAAGGCGGATAAAAGGAACAAGAAAATGGTTCCTACCAGAAGTACTTGATCAGTGCAGGGCATAACGAGCTAATCACCCACTATGTTTGTAAGTTATGACGGTTTGCAGATGAATTTCCATAAAACCTTTACAAAAATGACAGACAATAGTCTATATGACTCCTCAGCACAATTTGAAATTTTTTACTCTTGTGAGTGGTGTATTGGGTAGCATGTGATGATGTGTATGAATGGTGTAAGTAGTATGGTGTAAGGTGTAAGGTGAATTTCGGGGACAAAATTCTTAAAAGAAAAGGGTGAATGTGACAACCTGAGAATTTAGAAAATTTTTAAAATCACAATTGATTAATTTAAGGTTCAATATTAGAACCTAGACAGCAAATAAGTGAATGGATTTGACATTTTTGGGAAGGAATATTAAGGATTTCAAAATTTTGTGAAGGATTTTGGTGGATTTAAAATCTTTTGGTGGAGAATTATCAGGGTTAAGTATTTAAGTGTATAAGAAGCTATGTATATGATTTTATGTGTACATTAATTGTTTATGTGTTCAGTTTGTGATTTAAGATGAAGGAATTGATTGGATAAGTTAGAACTTTAGCAAACCCTAAAGTTATGAGAGAATGTCAAGGTTAAGTTAGTAAACTCTAACGAATTGTTAGAAACCCTAACGATACGCTCGAAAATCCTAATTTTAGTTCCGGGAATTTAAAACCCTAAATTGGGAGCTCAAAAGCTAAGTATAAAACCCTAAGGGGTAATATTTATGGGATAGTTGTGAAAAGACTAAATTTTCCTTCAAATTATAATAGAAATGACCAAAATACCCTTAGTAGGTGCAAAATTACAAAAATACCCTTTCATCTTATCTTTTACTAAAAGATAAGACTAAATCTTGTGAGTCATCAAAGGAAAGATTTGAGCACATGTGATTTATTTTCAAAGATTTGACAAGATTTAGTAAGGATAGGAAAGAGAAAGAGGAGATATTGCTAAGATTTTTGCTAGGATATTATGTAGATATACATATGTTATATCTAAACATTTAGGGGACTATAAATAGCACCTCCCTCACTACCTAGCAAAAGTTTAATTCATTCTATCTTCTAAAGTTTCCAAAAAACTTAAGAAAATAGGAGAGAGAGAGGGCAGCCATGAATGAGAGGAAAAAGAAAGAAGAAACCATAGGTTTTCTCTATACATCTCACCTAAAAATCCTAGAGAAAGCAAGAGAACTTGAGAGGCTAAGGAAGGTGGAAGACCAAAGTTGTGAAGGACTAAGAGAGAGAGGACTTAGCAAGCCAAGCTACCAAGAAAGATTATCCATCAACCAAGCAAAGGTTGAAAAGTTTTCTAAACCTTAATCTCACTTTTTCTTAGCTTAATATATGTTTTGCTTGGATAGTATGAGAGTTTGATGAAATTAATCATGGAACATGATAGATCCGTGAGTATAAGAAGTATTAAGATGTATTATTATGTTTTATGCTTGGATGTTGTCAATTTAAGGGTTGATGAGCTTAAACAAAGAAGAAGATCAAAAACAGTTTTTGGTACAAAAAGCCCTAAATTTCAGTTCAATTTGGACCTTCACCATTTGAAATCAACAATTTATTTTTGAGATCCATCAAAGACATGTATTAGGTCCATGAGATATCTAATATCTGCAAGTAGAATCACTGAAAAATCCCTTGTAGATTTCCGTATGGACAATTTTTAGTAAAGTAGGCAAAATCTGGAAATACCAAAATGTAATCTGTCCAAAACATTCCAGGGGCATTTTCGGCCATTTAATTTCTAAAATAAATTCTGGCATTTTGGGACTTGAAAATATATGATATAAAGTAGCTCCTGTCCAAAAATGAGCTCATTCCGACTTAAAATGACCAAGTTATGGCCATTTCAATATTTGGGATTTTTCGACGAAAACGGCTATAACCGGAGTTCTATAACTCCGATGGCCACGAAATTTAAACTGGAAGTTCATGTTAATACATGAAAGGTTCGGCCAAGAGCTGGGAACTTTTGGAGTTGACCATGATATAGCTAATTTTCTTAAGTTACGAACTAAAAACGGACTTTTGAAAAATACTAAAGGAAATTGAAAAATTTCAGAAAAATTATTTTTGTGTATAGAATATATGTATATATGTGTGGCCAAAGGATAAAAAAATAATAAGTTAGTTTGGTATTTTTCATCCCTATGAATGAGTTAATAATTAATGAGAAAATTAGGGTATATTGAGTTATAAAACTTAGAAATGTGATTTTATAATGATTAAATGATCATTATATGATATAATAAGACTTTATGAGGGTATGTTGGTTATTTTTAATAAAATATTATATTATGGTATAAGAAAATATTTTAAGTTATTTTTAATGACTTTTAATATTTTTTGATGAATTTCATTAATTAATTAATATTAATGGTAATGGATTTATTTAATGAATGTATTAAATAAATTATGGAAAAATAGAATTAATGTTTTAACAATCATATAAAAATGATTTAAGTGTTAGAAAAATATTTTAAGTTATAATATATAACTTTTGATATTTTTTCATGAAGATATTAATATTTTAATATTAATAGCAATTAACGGATAATGGATTTAAAGGTTTAAAAATCATATAAATGTGATTTTAAGGTATTAAAATACTTTGATATATTATAAATATAATATAATATTATGTTATGATTTTTATTAATATTTAGTATTAAATAAATATTAATGATAAAGGAATTATGTGGTATTTAATTCATTTAAATACGATATAAGTGATTGAAAAATTATGATAAATGGTAATAATTACTTGAAAATTAGTACGAGCTTATGAAAAATATTTATACTGATAATAAATTATCTAAGATAATTGTTAAGTGTTTAGGCAGAGTTTAATTAAACTTCAACTCAATATTTATCCGACTAAGCTTTCGGGATATCAGAATTGTGCCGAACTCGATTCAGACTGTAAAAGTTTGACTTGAGGTTAAGTCTTATGTATATTATAGAGGGATAGGATTATGTGTTATGTGTTTAGGTTATTGTATGTGTATATATGTAATAGTATTATATTGTGATGATATTATTCTAATTTATATATCGATATTATTTATATGTTAGGTCTTCAGACAAACCTTAATAAATTGTGTAACCGTAATCGACCGAACATGCAAATTTTTCTTAAACTCAACTTTGAGTTGTTTATTCAAATATACTTATGGATAATCATTGTTGATTATCATGTCTAAGAATTGTTAAATTGTACTCTGTACATATTGCATGTATTAAACAGATATGAAAGGCTGATCACCTTCATTACCATTCGGTCCAAATATATTTGTTCATGTTCAATACTTGTTCCGTCAAAAGTTTATTCGTGCTAATTCACAACTATATTATTGAATTATAGCCAACTTATTATTCAAATTCTTTCAATCATGATATATCCTTAAATAAATTTAAACTTGCTGGGCAAACTTATGCTCACCTTTGCTATATCATGATAAATATTACAGATTAAAGCGAATACGTTGGATACAAGGAAAGGTTAAAGACAGTTCCAGCTTTAAGTTAATGTGTGCAGCTAGATTTGTAATAGTATCGGATGATAATAATGTTATATGTTAGACTAGTTATGAATTGTAAATAAGTTAATGTTACTCGACCTTGGGGAATAATGTGTAAAATTCAATGTATAAATAATTTATGTTTATATCTTCCGCAATAGTTATAGAATGATTGTACCAGATCCGTGGTGATTTAGGACCCGGATTTGGGGCTCTCACAGTGTTCAAAAAGTGTTGATCTGCAACACCGACACCTTATTATAGAGTCAGGGTTTTAATCCTAACTCAAACCTCCTTGCTTTCCTAGCCTTCGTATCAACTTGATGTTAGGTTTGTAATATTCATGAGCGCAATCAAAATGCACAAAATAAGCGGAAGCATGGAAAATCAGATTTTTTAAATTTTACAAACCATATACCCGGATCATCCTTTATGCACAATTATTAATTAAACGAAAATATGAAGAACAAGAATCATACCCTTAAAGATTCGAGCTTCCTCAGGTACAAGTTCACCTCGCGTTCAACTTGAATCCACCGGGTTTGGTTCCTTCCTTTGATCAACGTTAGCCACCCAAGTGTTTGGCCTCTAGAGGTGATCCACCAAGGAAGAAGAAATATTCAAGAAGAAGGGTGGTTGGCTAAACCCTAATTTTCTATCTCTATAGAAAAAGAACGTACTCTCTAACAATTAGAATCACGTATGTTGTGAAAAAGTCAACAACAACTATACACCCATAATAAGACTCCTCTTATTTATAGTTGTGGACAACCCTCCTTAACAATTAAGAAATAGAGTTTTATTTAATTAATTAAATTCTTTTAATTAATTAAGCTCCCTAATCTTATTAGGGATAATTAATTAAACTCCTTTAATTAATTTGCCTCCTAATCCTATTAGGATATTTGAGAGTACTTTTATTAATTAATTCCCAAACTCCTTTAGGGATTAAATAATAATAATAGTAATAATAATAATAAGACTCCTCTTATTAATTTATATTTAATATTTCCAAAATATTAAATAATAAATATTAAGCTATTTAATTTATTCTATCACCATAGATTAAATTAAATATACTCAACTTATTATTAAGATTATGCCATTAACTTCTTAAATAATTATTCTTCGTTTTATGGTGTGACCCTTTAGGTTCTCCATATTAAACCAGTTGTGAATAAATCAATTATAACAATTCTAATCTTATTTAAATAAATAAATTAAACTAATAATTTATTTAAATAAATAATATTTATTCTACAATAGGGATAAGCCTCCCTAGCGATTAACGACTTTCCAGATAATATAGATTTCAACATTAATCATAAAAGAACCTTTGAGTAAATAGTTACCCTACAATTCAATCCTTCCAACATACAATGTCCCAATTAAATATAAGATATGGAATTACTGTCAAGTCTTATTTTATTTAATTATATGTATTTTGACTCTTAAATGCACAACACCAAATAATGAAAATTAGAAACTCCTTTCTAATTTCATCCTGCCTTGGCCAAAGACCACTGGGTTGTCATTTATCGAATCACATATGGCATTTCTCTTCTTTTACTAGAAGTGGTAGATTCTTTATTGATCATACATTATCTCCATGTATAACTTATTATACCCAAGCATATCCTTTGATATACCCTAAGGGTCTTAAGGAATAAGTTAAAGTATAACTCATCATACACAAGATACTATGATGATCTCAAGTCCAATGATCACTTGTACTACTATCACTAAAGGAATTCCTATTGACAGGCAAGTAAAACTACATTAGGTATTCCTTAGCGAGCCACGTTCAGTGAACTTATTCTCTAATAAGCACCTACATACTTGCTTTAGTGTCTCCACACAAATGATCATTAGATCAAGTATCCTCATCCAATGAGCAAGAAACACATGTACCAATCTATCTGGATTCACTAATCCCCAATTTAGTAATCCAACGATTGGAAACTATTTTAGTTTTAAGCTTTCTAAGAATTTAGATCTCATTAGAATAATGATCATCATTATTCTAAAAGCATTGCTTAAAACTATGGGTTTATCACATATTATAAAGCAGCATCATGTAGATAATTAAAAGTCTTTAATTAATTAATACTTTTTATTAATAAATGAATAAGATTGTTACAAAGTATATGCTTTATCATCAAACATGATTGGCTTGTGTGCATACTACTTTTAATCTCCCACTTGAACTAAAGCCAATCACCATGGTATCTCATACTCTTCTTCTCTAAGTGACGATTATCCTGTTGTTGGATAAGCTTTAGTTAATGGATATGTAATGTTGTTCTTGAGAGTCCACTATCTCTATAGTGATCTCCTATCTTTCAATGATTCCTATAATCAAATGAAAGTGCCACAACACATGTTTAGATCCAAGATGAGACTTAGGAACTATTCCTAGTTCTGTAATGAACTTTTCATCTAAACAATCAACTTGAAGCTTCATTTATAGCTATATATTTTGTCTTTATCACTAAACCAGCAACTCTTTGCTGTTTGAAACCTTTCCAATTCACTGCACCACCGTTCAAGGTAACGATTTGCCTTAAAGTGGATTTTCTGTCGTCTTGGTCTGTCTAAAAAACTTGATTCTGTTAAGCCCTCTAGTTTTAATTTAGACCCACCATATGTGATCACATCCTTAGTGCCGATTAAGTACTTTAAGATGATTTTCACTGACTCATAGTAAACTTCTCCAGAATATGACTGACCAACATCAGGTCTCGTACATTTCATTGCATACATGATAGTTACTCATGCGATCTCTCTTTTATGAGTCTATGGGGACTATTAAGAGAGATACACTCCATGGCTCATCAACATGAGACATCTCTTGAGTTTGCGATGCTAAACGACTTTAGCATCAAATGAATATACGTTCCTTGGGTTAAGTCGAGCATCCTCTTGAATCTATCTATATAGATTTTATCCCCAATTAAGATACTCTTCCAAAATCATTCATGGAGTAATGTTTAGACAACTTTATCTTTACTGATTGTAACATTAGTATGTCATTCCTTATCCATAGTATATCAACATATAATATTAGGAAAGTCACGGCACTCCCACTGACCCTTTTGTGCACACTAGAACTCTTACCTCATCGTATGTAATTCTGGATCATCATCTTCTATGATGAGTACCTCATCATCATCATCCATGATGAATACCTCCTAAGTATCTTCGGTACTATTCCAAATTTATGATTCGGTTGTGGTATAATAGGTCTATCTACAGGTTCCTCTTATTTGACTTATAGTGTTTTGTGGTTCTTGAACTCTTCAAGATCTATTATCCACCCACTAGCCCCTTCAATGATAAACATTTTTATCTTAGAAGGCAGCGTGTTTCGCAACAAACACATTTTGCTAAGTAGGATTATAGAACATATACCCTAAACATACTTTAGGATGTCCCACAAATCAACACTTGTCAAATCTTGTCCCAAGCTTATCCTTTGAAACCTTTTCACATAAGTTGGGACAACCCCTTATCTTAACATACTTAAGATTAGGAATCCTCCTTGTCCATAACTTTTATGGAGTCTTGGGGCTGGATTTTGAGGTTATCTTTTCGTAGATATCAGCCATTTCTAAGGCATTATCCTAGAAGGATACTGGAAAGTCAGTAAAATCATTATGGACCGCACCATGTCCAACAAGGTACAATTTTTCCTTTCAGATACATCAATCAATTATTGCGTATCAGGAGGTGTCCTTTATCAGAAAACCATTTGTGATGATCTAGAAACTTATTACACAAGTATTTATTCCTTAATCCGATCAAAGAATCCTAATACTTTACCAATTTGTTTCACTTCTGAATTCTTTGAACCTTTCAAATAATTCACAGTTGTATTTCAGCAAATACACACATTCAACCTTTTGAATAATCATCTCCTTTTTCTTATACTAGTTTGTTCAATTCGCAAAATATAATTTTCACGTAAGTCAAGTACACAAAATCCATTAAGTAATATTTCAGTTCTATACAAAACATTATTATTATAAATAGAACAACAATTGTTCTTAATTATAATACCAAAGATTTCATTGTCCAACAATAAAATGAAAATAATGTTTTTAACGAGAACTGGAATACAATAACAACTTATTGACTTCATAGATTTGCCCGTAGGCAATGCTAAACTTTAAGTTTCTATGGCTAATGCAGCAATCTTTGCTTCATTTCCCACACATAGGATTACTTATCTTTGTTTAGCTTTCTACTTCTGCTTGGTCCCTTCATAAATCTATATTTATGATAACCAAAGTCGGTATTGTGACGCCCCCAAAAATAGGTATACATCACCTATTCTAAGTTAAACAAAATACGTAGTGCGTAATACAAATACAATCTTTAATATACAACAAGAGAGTCGTGAGTTTTAATACAAATATTGTCATCTAGACAATATTCACTCTCGTAATAAGTCCTCATTACATTTATTGTCACACTATTTAATGTAATAGTGAGGACTACTAATACTATCATCACGAATGATCACTCTGTTCCCGACTAGTCTCGACTATGTTCTCATTTCCTGAAGAGAACAATGAAAGAAAGGGTGAGCTCAACTAGCCAAGTAAGAAATATTATGACTAAGATAATGCAGAATAAATTATCATTAGTCTTCAACAATGTTAAACTGATAAAATACAATAGACATCAAGTTTAACTGCAGCGGAATAAGTAATCCATTAAAAGAGTCAAGTAGAGAATAAAATCTATTATCTTTTATGATTTAAAAGGTTTTTCATCACTTTTATATTTGGGACTCAAACAATAAATAATCCACATCATCCCCATCCACCACTACTACGACCAAGGATATTCATTAAGTATCACGACCATAAATTATCCATGCACTACGGGCCAAGGATATTCGTGTATTTATCAACGGTCCTGATCATGCCATAAAATAATTCATCTTTGCTCCCTTGGCCGAAGAGAATCCATAGCCATAATCATACCAAAAATTGTCCATCAATGCACTACGGGCCAATGAGGACTTTTTCCACATCATTTGAAACATTACGATCATGATTATATCGAATAATCCCTGGTCATAATCATACCAAGTCCATCTATGCACTACAGGCCACAGATGACTTTTAACAAAATATAAACATGAGGATGATGACAATGATATAAGAATTCAACAAAACAAGTTCAAGAATTAAATTATCTAGGTACTAATAACGTCCAAATTGTCAACATGATACTTCTTTGTAGAGTAAAATTCAAGAATGCTTAGAAGAATATTTCCATGAAAAGATACTGGATGAAGCGCAAATATTAAGGATATTCCACTAATTTCATGGAGTATAGAAGTCAAAATTTTAACCAACTGAGTATAATAAAGAATGGAATAACAAAAGAAATCACCATGCATGTGGTATCAGCATAGACAAAAGTTATTCCAGCAGAATAATAAATAACGGATCCGGTCAAGCGTAAATACGCAAGCGGGATATTCCAATAGAAAAATAAAGAATGGAATAACAACAGAAATCACTATGCATGCGGTACTTCGCATAGACAGGTTATTCCTACAGAATAATAAATAACAGAATCAGGTCAGGCGTAACACGCACCGACAGGATATTCCAACAGAATAATAAAGAATGGAATAACAACTAAAATCACCATGCATGCGGTGCAGATAGACAAAGTTATTCAACAGAATAATAAATAACGGAATCGGTCAAGCGTAATAACACGAACCAATGGGATATTCCAATGAGAATAATAAAGAATGGAATAACAACAGAAATCACCATGCATGCGGTGCCAGCATGAGACGTTATTCCAACGAATAATAAATAAGCAGAACTAGGTCCGGTAGATAACGTATGTAGGCAGGATATTCCAATGAATAATAAAAAAGAGAATTCTAGGTCCCAAGTAAAAGCGCAAAAACAGGATATTCAATGTAATAATAAATAATGGAATAACATAAGAATTTCACCAAGTATAGGGTGATCACAGATATATCAAAGTTATTCCAATAAGAATAATAAAGAATGGAATAACAAAAGTTCTCCTCATGAATATAAAAAAAAATAATACCCCTTACGAGTACAACAAATAATATCCCTTACCTTTGAAAGAAGAGTACTCCGATTGGTAGGGCGAGGATATACTCGAAGAAAACTTGCACTACGCTCAAAGCTTTGTTAAACTCCAAAGAAATACGCTCAAGATTATAGAAGAATAATTCTCTCTATAGTTTCTCTCTCTAGAGTTTCAGTGAATTCATAAGAAATAATGAAGGAATGAGCTTCTATTTATAGAAGAATGGACTACATTAGTAACTAATTCATGAATGGTCCAGATTGATTTACTTTTAATCGGACGGTCCAGATTTAAAGAATTTTTTTTAAATAAAATATAATATATTCTATTTATAATCTAATAAAATGAATAACTTTATAAAAGTATTCTGTTTTATATAAAAAGATTTTACTATGCAAAACACTATGCAGGCGCTATGCAACACTATGCATAATAAAATATAATATATTCTATTTATAGAATAACTTTATAAAAGTATTCATTTTATATAAAAAGATTTTACAATGAAAAATACTATGCATAATAGAATATAATATATTCTATTTATAGAATAACTTTATAAAAGTATTTTGTTTTATATAAAAAGCTTTTCTATTTTATTACATTAATAATATCAATAAAACAAAACTGAGTGACTTATCACGTAAGCATCAATAATCAATACCGTGGTGCTACTATGCAACCACGCCAGCGTATTCTTGCATTTTTACTAAGTAGTAGTTCAACGGTAATAATGATGGTAAACTTTCGTCGTTATTTTCATAAAAATATTTTTGTCGTTTTCTCAATCCGAAAATAATTCCGTTGTGGGGTCCACCAATGATTGTGCAGTCGTACGAATATTCCCCCACACAAAAAATATTTCCCGACCAATCGAATATAATATAACAACTTGCATACTTTTTAAAATTTATAAATATTACCCACAACTATAACATTATATTAAATCCACACCATAATATTCAAAAAAAAAATCGAGAAATTTAAATCTTTATTCGTAAAATTTGGGATTTTACAATCTCCCCTCCTTATGAAATTTTGCCCTCGAAATTTACGTCGACGCACTGGTATGCCGTAATGGATGAGGACACTTCGTCCGATTCTAACTCTTGAGGTATAACCTTTAAGCGTAGAATATATTCCAGGATTTTAACAGGTACAACTTCATACGTTAAATTATCCACTATCTCGTACGGTTCTAAATCAATAATGTGGTTCGGGTCATCCACATATTTACGTAACATCGATACGTGAAAAATATTATGAACACGCGACATACTTGGTGGTAAAACGAGTCTATAGGCTACAATTCCTACTCGATCAAGGAATTCAAATGAGTCAATAAATCGAGGGTTAAGATTTCCTCTCTTCATCGATTCTTACTTCTAGAATAACGCCCTCTTGAACCTTCTTTTTCACATTCATCAGCTCTGAGTATTTAGCTTGAGCGGCTTTAACTTTATCGATTAAAGTCGATTCTAATCGTATATTCGTTATCTTCACATAGGTTCGTATATCCACACTCATAAACGCATACGATCTTCTACTCAACGCGTCAGCTACCACGTTTGCTTTTCCACGATGGTATTGAATGGTACGATCGTAATCTTCGACAGCTCGAGTCAACGTCTTTGGAGTATGTTACGTTCGTTTTAGTTGAAGAAATATTTAAGGGTTTTAGAAATGGGGTTTTTTACTGGGGTCAATACAAAATTATATTTCACGCTCTAGGGGTAGGCTAAGAAGTCTTCAAGAATACGTCAAGAAATTTATTAACAATAGAAATATCATTCACAGCTGTGACTCTTATCCAAGACTTGGATAACACGTCACATTGATACCTATCAACTTGCCATCGTTATTCACAACGTTCCCTACGAAAAGTCTGGCTTCAGTGCATTCCACACAAGGAAGTCAACAACGAAAGGACCGGGGCTCTTTACTTATGGCTTGATATGACAATGATTGACTTTAGTGGTTTGGTTGCTTGAATTCACATAACAGGTTGGTTAGGAATATGAAAGCTAACAACCTTACTAAAAAACATGGTGAGTAGTTAACCAATCGATTCCTAAAATCACATCAAAGGTAAGTATTTTCAAAGAGATAAGATCGACAGGTAACGTGAAAGTGTTGATTTGAATCAAACAAGATTTATAAATAGTGGAGGTAACGAAGGTTTCTCCCAACTGAGTTTCAACAGATAAATCAAAGTCTAACTTCTCCGGAGTTAAATTCAAACATTGAACACAACTAAGTGAAATAAAAGAGTGAGTAGAACCGGTATCTAACACGGTATAGACTTCGCAAGAGTTTATGATTAACTTACCCGTGATAATTTTATTCAGGTTCCTCGTCACGAAAAAAAAACGCTCTCTCTTAAACTACCGGCTTTGGCTTATGTCTGGGACATCCTTTGGCATCACTATCCCGGTGGACTTGACTTCACCATACGACAAAATCGAGTTAAGTGACCTTTCTTCCGCAATTAAAACACGCTTTTGATTTTTTTGCGTGATGGTTTGGATGGATGTGTCCCTCCTGTCCGCATTTTAAACTACGACTGGTGGTCGTTCTTCTTCCTTTGAAACGGGTGCTGATGCTGCTGTCTTTCCATCATTATTGAACCTTCTCTTCTTGAAATTTCCACTTCTATTATCTTGGCCATGATTACCACTGAAGTGGTTAGCATCCATGGCATGATAATTTTCCCCACAATGGTTATCATTGTTCCGATGACCGTTGCCACCGGTACGATTATTATCGTGTTGTTGGTCGTTACCTTTTGGTTGTGCTGACTCATTATCGCGCTCCAATAACTGAGCCCTATTCACAACATCTGAATATAAACAAAGTTTTTGAGAAATGAGGTATTGACGTATATTAGGTTTCAAACCTCTTAGAAACATTCGCGTCATTCGCTCCTCATTATCGACCAAATGGGATGCATACCGAGATAACTCGGCAAACTTAGCCTCGTATTACGACACGGTCATATTATTTTGCTCCAGCTTGATGAACTCCACCTCCTTCATGTGACAAATACTTTCGGGAAAGTACTTGTCGTTGAACAGCTTTTAGAACTTCTCCCAAGACATCTTGAGTGCGTCAGTCTAGGTACATTTTATAGATTCTCACCAGTAATCTGCCTCTTCACGCAACATAAAGGTGGCAAATGGAACCTTTTGCTCCTCTGAGCATCCCAAGACATCAAATATCTTGGTGATCTACTTTAACCACGTCTCCGCCTTAAGTGGTTCTGGCTTTCCCAAAAACTCCGGTGGTCCCAGTTCTTTGGACTTCTTAGCGGTGACCGACCGTGGGTTGCCATTATTTCCACCTATATTTTGAACATGAGTCTCTCTTACCTGTTGTTGCATGAATTGCATAAAGCCTCAGAACATTCCATCGTTCATCATTTGGTCAGTGTTATTGTTTACAGGAGGATTATCGCCTTCCTGATGCACATTATCCTGATTATTGATATGTGGAGACTCAACGGTCTCCTGTGCTCCATTGCTATTCTCAACATTCTCGGATGCCATTTTTAAACACTGCCACAAAACAAGGGTTAATTAACATATCACAAATTATCCCTATATTTTGACCGACCAATTAAATAACAAATAAACTTAGGTAGGTCATATTAGCGAAGGAATTCCCCGTCTCTCCCCTCTTAGTTCTTGTCTCACATCTCAGCCAATGATCATATCCCTAAGCTTTGATACCAACTGCAAAGCCCCCAAAAATAGGTATACATCACCTATTCTTAGTCGCCAAATACATGGTACAGAATACAAATACAATCTTTAATATACAACAAGAGAACTGTAAGTTTTAATATAAATATTGTCATCTAGACAATATCCACTCTCAGAATAAGTCCTCATTACATTTATTGTCACACTATTTAACAGAATAGTGAGGACTACTAATACTATCATCTGGACCGTCACTCTGTTCCCCGACTAGTCCCGACTACGTTCTCATTTCCTGAAGAGAACAGTGAAAGAAAGGGTGAGCTCAACTAGCCCATTAAGAAATATTATGACTAAGATAATGCAGAATAAATTATCATTAGTCTTCAACAATGTTAAACTGATAAAATACAATAGACATCAAGTTTAACTGCAGCGGAACAAGCAATCCATTAAAAGAGTCAAGTAGAGAATAAAATCTATTATCTTTTATGATTTAAAAGGTTTTTCATCACTTTTATAGCTTGGACTCAGCTTAATAAATAATCCACATCATCCCTGCACTACGACCAAGGATATTCATTAGTATCACGACCACAAATTATCCATGCACTACGGGCCAAGGATATTCGTGTATTCATCAACGGTCCTGATCATGCCATAAAACAATTCATCTTTGCTCCCTTGGCCGAAGAGAATCCATAGCCATAATCATACCAAAAACTGTCCATCAATGCACTACGGGCCAATCAGGACTTTTTCCACATCATTTGAAACATTACGGTCATGATTATATCGAATAATCCCTGGTCATAATCATACCAAGTCCATCTATGCACTACAGGCCACAGATGACTTTCAACAAAATATAAACATGAGGATGATGACAATGATATAAGAATTCAACAAAACAAGTTCAAGAATTAAATTATCCAGGAACTAATAACGTCTAAATTGTCAACATGATACTTCTTTGTAGAGTAAAATTCAAGAATGCTCAGAAGAATATTTTCATGAAAAGATACTGGATGAAGTGCAAATATCAAGGATATTCCACTAATTTCATGGAGTATTGAAGTCAAAATTTTAACCAATTGAATATAATAAAGAATGGAATAACAAAAGAAATCACCATGCATACGGTACTTCGCATAGACAAGTTATTCCAATAGAATAATAAATAACGGAACCAGGTCAGGCGTAACACGTACCGACAGGATATTCCAACAGAATAATAAAGAATGGAATAACAATGTAAATCACCATGCATGCGGTACTTGATGTAGATTAAAAGTTATTCCAATGTAATAATAAATAACGGAATCAAAGTCGTGTAATTACGCGCGCAACAGGATATTCCAATGAATAATAAAGAATGGAATAACAACGAAATCACCATGCATGCGGTGCTTGATGTATAAAGTTATTCCAATAAGAATAATAAATAACGGAACTCAGTGCAGCGTAAAAGCGCATGCGATGGATATTCAAATGTAATAATAAAGATGGAAAACGTAAAGTTCGGCGTAAAAGCGCATGCAGATGAGGATATTCCAATGTAATAATAAATAATGGAATAACAGAAGAATTTCACCAAGTATAGGGTAGACCGCGTATACAGGTTATTCCAACAGAATAATAAAGAATGGAATAACAAAAGTTCTCCTCATGAATAAAAAAAAATTAATACCCTTTACGAGTACAACAAATAATATCCCTTACCTTTGAAAGAAGAGTACTCCGTCTGGTAGGGTGAGGATATACTCGAAGAAAACTTGCACTACGCTCAAAGCTTTCTTAAACTCCTAAGAAATACACTCAAGATTATAGAAGAAGAATTCTCTCTATAGTTTCTCTCTCTAGAGTTTTAGTGAATTCGTAAGAAATAATGAAGGAATGAGCTTCTATTTATAGAAGAATGGATGCAATAGTAACTAATTCATGAACGGTCCAGATTGATTTACTTTTTAATCTAAGCGGTCCAGATTTAAAGCAAAATCTTTTAAATAAAATATAATATATTCTATTTATAATCTAATAAAATGAATAACTTTATAAAAGTATTACATTTTTATATAAAAAGATTTTACTATGCAAAAATACTATACAGTACTATGCAACACTATGCATAATAAAATATAATATATTCTATTTATAGAATAACTTTATAAAAGTATTCCGTTTTATATAAAAAGATTTTACTATGCAAAACACTACGCATAATAGAATATAATATATTCTATTTATAGAATAACTTTATAAAAGTATTACATTTTATATAAAAGCTTTTACATTTTATTACATTAATAATATCAATGAAACAAAACTGAGTGACTTATCACGTAAGCATCAATAATTAATACCGTGTGCTACTATACAACCACGCGTATTACTGTATTTTTATTACCGAGTAGTTCAACAATAATAACGGTAAACTTTCACCGTTATTTTCATAAAAATATTTTTGTTGTTTTCTCAATCCGAGAATAATTCCGTTGTGGAGTCCACCAATGATTGTGCTGTCATACGAATATTCCCCCACACAAAGAATATTCTCCGACCAATCGAATATAATATAACAAATTTCATACTTTGTAAAATTTATAAATATTACCCACAACTATAACATTATATTAAATCCACACCATAATATTAAAAAAAAAATCGAGAAATTTAAATCTTTATTCGTAAAATTTGGGATTTTACAGGTATCCAATACCTAAGTAGAACCTTGACTTAAAGAAAATTTATTTTAAATCATGAACAAAATTATATTGTAACCGAAACTTCACTAAGCTTCTTCTGGTTATCCTCTGCAAGATGCTTCTTGCAGTTTCTTTCCAATGTCCAGGCTTATTGCAGTGGAAGCAAACTCCTTTGCTATCCGTATCAGTTTTGTTCCTATTATCCTTTGTTTTTGCCTTTCTATTTACCTTCATTGAATCATTCTTCTTTTCAGAAGATCTTTTGGCCCCTACCAGTAAGACATGGTATTTCTTGGTTGGAAAGTGACTCTCAACATTTTTCAACATGTTAAGCAAATCAGTGAGGCTGATATCTAGCTTGTTCATATGAAAAATTCACAACAATTGTGAAAGGAGTCCGTGAGTGAGTGCAAGATCAAATCTTGTCTCAACTCTCCATCCATGACAAAAGCCGTTGTCCTAATTAATCAATCAAATCGATTATGTTAAGGACTTTTATCTGTACTGTAGTGTCATCGGTCATTCTAGATCGGAAGAGCTCCTTAGATATTTGATATCTATTAGTCCTACTTTCCTCACCATCAACCACTTGACGTGTAGGAGTATAGTAGGAGCATCCATAGTTTCATGCTAACGCTAAATCTCGTTATTCATGGATGCGAGCCTGATGCATTGAGCCAACTGTGCATCATGTTGCCACTTTCTAAAAGTAACAGTCTCTTCCTCAGAGGCATTGTCTGCAACCATTGCAGGGATAGGCGTATTAAGGACATAAGATAGCTTTTCAGCCATGAGAACTATTCTCAAATTTCTTAACCAATCCGTTTAATTCGGTCCGGTTAATTTAACATCTAATATGCTACGCAGTGATAGTAATTTAGACATTGTAAAATTCTGTAAATGAATTTGTACCTAACAACATTTTAGCATACATTCTTTTATTAATTACCAAAATAATTTAGGTCTTGTTTTAAATTGGTATCTCTCACTATTTTGTTCAAACTATATTACCCTCAATATATATAGTTCGGCAATATCTAATTAAAGATATGCTAGTGAGAATAAGGATCCCATTTCAAATGTATATAGCCTTGTGTGTGCACAACAAACTATATATAAATAAATAGGTAGACAACTCTTGTCAATTACATCAACTATGTAACTCCTTGTATTTTGCCTCTTAGATCATAATGGTCAGGTGTGTGCACATCTGAATTAAAATAATCTAAGTTAAGTCATACCTATCACTTCCATATATTCAAAAGAAAAACACTATCCTTGTGTGTACACAACAAAACAACATTGTTCAGTCTATTTATAAGCATTAAATGTGATAAAACAACATCTTAAATATTCAATACTCTATTGTTTTACCATGCTAGAAGGCGACATTCAATATTCCAAATATCTTTGAACGTTACAACTTAATATAAAAAATTTGAGGGGTTTGTTATTAATTTATCTCATCTTGTTTAATAAGCATTGCATATATATATATAAAATCGCGTCGTATTAATGAACATGCGAAGCATGTTTGCATAATATATAATATATATATAGTATCGGCGTGCGCACGTATAGAATACTTATATTCTATCAGGATTGATTATGGACTTTTATTCTAGTTTGGTTCACTAGAGCCACCAAGTGAACCAAAAGGTCAAACCCTAGGGGTGCAAGAATTAATATTTAAATATAACTATTATATTTAAATCAAGGGCTCCATTACAAACGGGTCTTCAAGCGCTCATTCTCCTTGATCTCCAATTCTTCAAAATTAATTCTAACTATTCCTATTACAAAACTATTTAAAATAAATAGAAACCTTGATCGATAGTCGATGGGAAGTACATAGGAGGAGATAGAATTTACATTAAGAAAATTTAGAGAAGGCGAAATGCTTGAGACCCCATTTAATAAAACCGCACATTCATGCATCCAACGAAAATAAAATCCAATCACATTGGTCGATAGTCCATAATCAATCCCATTTATTATCATACACATCACCATATGCATCAATAAATAACATTCATCTCATGAATAATAAATATTTAATATATATTGATATCATTTAATGGGCAAATTTAGTTAGTATAAAATCTAATTTTGAACCAAAATAAGCTCCTTTATTTTAATCCAAATTTAAATCAAAATAAACCCCTTTTATTTTAATTTATCCAATTTTGAATAAAATAAACTATTTTATTTTAATCAAATCTTCAATCAAAATAAACTCATTTATTTTAATTAATTATGGAATCCAATTCCAAGTAAAAAAAAAAACTCCTTTATATAAGGAAACACAAATTTCTTTCCTATTCACAAATAAACTCCTTTATTTTGAATAATATGGAATCTTATTCCATATCTAAATAAACTCATTTATTTTATGGAAACATGGAATCCAATTTCAACTCCAATTAGTTATCATGGAATTCAATTCCAACTCTAATTAGTTAGCATGAAATCTAATTTTAAAATTAAAATAAACCTTTTTATTTTAAGATTAAAATAAACTTTTTATTTTAAATATAAAATAATTAAGAATAATATATATATATATATATATATATATATTAACCATTAATATATATCATATATATAATATCCTGACCCTTTACATCCTTGATTTCCGTGAATTCAAATGGAGTAACTTTTACATGAAATCCTGTAACAAAAATCATGGACGTGATTTATATAATCCTGTAGCATCATTACATGCACTTATATATATTACTCCCTCCGTTCCTTAATATAGGTCATTTTAGAGTTGTGCACAAGTATTAAGGTAATGATTGTAAAGCATTAAATATACTATCAATTGTCTATATTGCCTTTGTATTGAAAAAAGAGTGTCATTTATTGGGCAAAAAATAGTGAGAGAACCAAAGTTATATTTATTACTTGAGGCAATATTAGAAACTAAGCAATTAATGCTTACTTGAAATTTTCAAACGACTTATATTTAGGAATAAAAACATTTCTCTAAAGCGACTTATATTAAGGAACGGAGGGAGTACCACACATCCCGACTCTTAGAATCCCTTGATTACTAACACATATATATAATCTAATTATATATTATTCTATGAATCAAGTAGTTTACGATTCGCGAAGCTCCTTGTTTTTAAAAAAAACGGATTTAGATTTCGCAAATATTTATTTTTTTTAAAATATTTTTTATACAATACAATTATGCCCAATTAAATTGTTCTAAACACATATCAATATACATATCAAATTAAAATAATTAATAATTCGCATAAAGGTTTGGCTCTGATACCTTTGTTAGGTTTGTAATATTCATGAGCGCAATCAAATTGCACAAAATAAGCGGAAGCATGGAAAATCAAAGTTTTAAAATTTTACAAACCATATACCCAGATCATCCTTTATGCATAATTATTAATTAAACGAAAATATGAAGAACAAGAATCATACCCTTAAAATTTCGAGCTTCCTCAAGTACAAGTCACCTCCAATCTTTTTCGCATTCAACTTGAATCCACAATATTTGGTTCCTTCCTTTGATCAATGTTAGCCACCCAAGTGTTTGGCCTCTAGAGGTGATCCACCAAGGAAGAATGAATATTTAAGAAGAAGGGTGGTTGGCTAAACCCTAGTTTTCTATCTCTATAGAAAAAGAACGTACTCTCCAACAATTGGAATCACGTATGTTGTGAAAAAGTCAACAACAACTATACACTCATAATAAGACTCCTCTTATTTATAGATATGGGCAACCCTCCTTAACAATTAAGAAATTGGGTTTTTTTAATTAATTAAATTCTTTTAATTAATTAAGCTCCCTAATCCTATTAGGGATAATTAATTAAACTCTTTTAATTAATTTGCCTCCTAATCTTATTAGGATATTTGAGAGTACTTTTATTAATTAATTTTCAAACTCCTTTAGGGATTAAATAATAATAATAAAACTCCTCTTATTAATTTATATTTAATATTTCTAAAATATTAAATAATAAATATTAAGCTATTTAATTTATTATATCACCATAGATTAAATTAAATATACTTAACTTATTATTATGATTATGCCATTAACTTCTTAAATAATTATCACTACAAAAAAATGTGCCTTTAGCAACGATTTTTCGGGCAACGACTTTATAATTTGTTGCTAAAAGTATATGTTTAGCAACAAAATTTGTCATTCGTTGCAAATTGTGTCAAGCTTTCACTTTTTGCAACGAAATTCATAAGTCGTTGCAAAATTTCGTTACTAATTCATTGGCGGAAAAAAATTTCGTTAGAAATTTGTTGCAAAATTTTCAGCCACTTGCTTTTCCGTTATCGTGGGCAACGAAAGTTTTTTTGTTGCTAAAAATGGCGCTTTAGCAACGATTTTTCAGGCAACGACATTATAAGTCGTTGCTAAAAGTGTAGTATGTTTAGCAACGAAACTTGTCCTTCGTTGCAGATTGTGTCAAGCTTTCACTTTTTGCAACGAAATTCACAAGTAGTTGAAAATTTTGGAAACAAAATTGTTAGAAATTTGTTGCAAAATTTCTAACCACTTGATTTCTCCTCATCGTGGGAAACGAAAGTTTTTTTGTTGCTATATTTCGTTGCCTAATATGGACCACATTCATTGTCAACAATTTTTATTTTCGTTGCATATTTTATACAACTTTTCGCAACAACTATTAAAATGTTACCTTAAATTAAAATAATAATAATAATAATAATAATAATAATAATAATAATAATAATAATAATAATAATACTAATAAAAATAGTACTAATAAAATAATAATAATAATAATAATAATAATAGTAATAATAATAATAATAGTAATAATAATAATAATAATTAATAGTACTAATAATAATAATAATAATAATAATAATAATAATAATAATAATAATAATAATAATAATAATAATCCTTGCAAAATAATAGCAACTACGCCCACGTGCTCGGGTGGTCATTGGATTAATATTCTAAATTGGAGGTCTTGTGTTCGAATTTGTGCATCATCATATTTTTTTGAGATAAAGTTCAATATTCGCCACATTAGCCCGTCCACATGATATTCTTTTCAAAATTTCTTATCAAACTAAATAAAATACTAAAGAAATCTCAACATTAAATTATATATATATATATATATGTAAATAAATATTCATATAAATATTTATAACAAATATTCATATCTAAATTTTATAAATTTTAGATGAAATATTTATAAATTTATAAATAAATATTTGTTTATAAATATTTATATGAATATTTAGAGATAAATTTATAAATATATATATATATATATATATATATTCATAGTTATGTTATATAAATATTCATAGTTACTTTATATATATTTAGTTTAATGTGAAGATTTAAGATGTGTATATATATATATAGATGGTAATAGAATTTTTCTAATACACAAAAAATATAATATAAGAAGCAAAAATATCACAACTAGGTTTTGAACCTAAAACCTATGGGTTATTTGGTCATTAAGCTACCACTGAGCCATTCTAATTTATTAGTTAACTACAAAATCTCAACATTAAAGTAAATTTTAGATGAAATACTTATAAATTTATAAATTTTAAAGATAAATTTATATAAATATTTGTTTATAAATATTTAGAGATAAATTTATATATATATATATATATATGTGTGTGTGTGTGTGTGTGTGTGTGTGTGTGGTAATAGAATTTATCTAATACACAAAAAATATAACATAAGAAGCAAAAATATCACAAATAGGTTTCGAACCTAAAACCTATGGGTTATTGGGTCTTTAAGCTACCACTAAGTCATTCTAATTTATTAGTTAACTAAACTACTGCCATAACTATTAGCGGTAGACAATGTAGTACATGAACAAATGAGGGACAAATGAGTAATTTCTCATATCGCTACAACTTGTAGCGGCAGGGAAAAATCTATTTCAATCTGTGTCATCCAATATTGCGATCAACAGTATAGATTATGGTTGTTGAAATAGTACTCGTGACAATCGATTGCCAAGCATGTTAGTTCCGGGCCTCCGACCCAAATAAACTCAACCTCATAAAACCTGATTATTATATCTATGCTTCTCAATGTTTCCTATTTCTAGATAGAAGTAGGATATACTTACAAGTACTCCCTCACTCCGAGAATGAAAGTGACGATTGATTTTATGCGAATTTAAAAAAAATGTCAAATGATAAAATTATTCATATTTAAAATCTCATCTAATTGCATATTTTTCTATACATGACTAGTGATATTATATAAATAATAAAAATATGACATTTAATACTAAGGATATTACGCACAAATTATTGTAAAAAAAGATTATTTAATAAAAGTAAATATTTAACTTGAGATTACATAAAATAATAAGAACTTTTATTCTTAGGCGGAGGAGTAACTTAAATCATGAACATATTTTTAAGTCCAAAAATAAAACATAAAAAGAAGAATAGTAATGGTATACTCCTAGTTATTCCTAATTCTCCTTTTATCTTTTTTCCAAATATATTATAAAATTAAATTATAATACTATCGATTCTAAGAGAAAACATAAAAGATGAAGGAAAATTTATTATGTTTTATGAACTAAAACAGAATAAAGTTATTTAAAAATGACTTATAAGTCATTCCTAATAAGATAGTTTGACCCATATTAATGTAATATCAATTTTATCCCTATTTTATTTAATTTTTTTTAAAAATGAATTTATAAAAAAGAAGAGAGTAAGATGCAACGTCACTTTAATTGGCATTAATTTTTTTTTATTTTTATTTTTTTATAGTGAAGTCTTATATACTCCTTCATTTTCAACAGATAATGAGGAGAATAAACATAAAAAAATATTGATGTTTGTAAACAAGTATAAAAGATCAAAGAAATTAAAAAAAAAAGAGATTCCAATATCAGTTAAAGTGATGTTACATCTTACTCTTCTTTTTTACAAATTTGTTTTATAAAAAATTAAAAAAAAATTACAATGCCGGTTAGTTTGACATTGGATCACATTTTTATTTTTTTTAAATTTCTTTAAAAAAATAAAATCATTTTAAAAAAAATTAAGATAATTTTTTTTTAAAATTTGTTTTTAAAAAAAATATTTTTTAAAGTGGCGTTGGTTGCCTTTCTGATTTTTAGCCAAAAAAAATATCTTAAAATTAACGCCATTTCAAATGGCGTTTAGTAGTTTTTCTAAAATTAGATGTGAGAGCTTTACTATTCCTCAACGGCGATCGTTGAAGTTTTTATCTTTTAAAAAATATTGATTTAAAAATAAAATCTTTTTAAAAAAATTAAAGCTTTTTTTAAAAAAAATAATTTTTTTATATATAAAATTGTTCTTAAATTAATTAATTTGATTAAGAGAAGAGCCTATTCAAAAAAATTTGAACAAAATAAATATAATTAAGAAAGTTGAATATAATTTAGGTACTCCGGATCCAACCTTTCCCCATTTTTCTCCTAATATACTTTTGTCTCCAACCCAACCCCCAACCCAACCTCAACAAAAAATTTGGGGATTTTAGAAACCTAAAATTAGGCGTTTACCCAAAGTCAGTTCCTTTACCAATGATGGAGCCGGACGGAGGAGAACGAGAAGGAGGAGGAGAAATGGATTTTAGAAACCTAAATTTGTTGAGGCGTTTAATGATTGATTCAAAATAGCTAGTTCCTTTGATCTGCAATGATGGAGCAGCGGACGGAGGATCAGTCTCTATGTGATCAGATCAATCAGTCCTCTACTACTCCTCGAGCCGTTGCTTTAGCGCTCGATGTCACCGCCGATGCTCCGGCCATCGAGGCAGCTGTAGAAAAAGCTTGGGAAGCCTTTGGACATATTGATTGTTTAATTAAAACAACTCCGGCATCCGAGGTATGCAATTTCAACATCTAAATCTTCACCCTTTTCGTTTGTTCACATATGAAAAGTGGAATTATTAGGAAAATGCTCTAATTTTTTATTATTTGGATCTAATTTTTAAGGTATTTGTATTTGTATTTTTATTTTTATTTTATTAGTAGAAAAACAAGTATAATATTAGTAATTTTTCCAATTAAAACATGGAAATATAGGCAATATAGGCAATCTGCTAGGACGAAATGCATTTTATTGGAAAAATTCCATGCGGACATGATAATTAATCACTCATGTTTATATCCAATTTACATGTCCTCATAGAAGAGCTCATGTTATTGTACAAATTGACTATTTCTTCCTTCAATTGTGCACGTAATTGAGTTATTTTGTTCAAAATCGGTTACAAAGAACAATTTTACAAAAATAAATAAATAAATAATTTAATGGTGTCTTCCTGGTGCAAGCATTTCCCTGATAGAATATCTTTGGTTCATTTGATGGCTTGAATTTAGATTATCTTCTGACACTAAATTTATCAGGAATGGAAGGTAGTCCAGTTTTTGATGAACATGCACAACTTATTGGCATCCTGACAAGACCGCTGCGACAAAGGACTAGTGGTGCTGAAATTCAGGTAACCACAATTTTTTTAGCTCAATCCTTACTTACAGTAGGACTGGTGGAATGTAGCTTATCTAATATTATCTATTTTTGGCTTAAAAAATATGAAATTTGTATTTATGATAAATTTGTTCATTTATTAGTTTAAGTCAACGACTTCATAATTGTGAAGACCACAATTGAACATATAACCCTGCACCCCTATTTTATTTTTTATTTGTGTTATATTATTTGATTTTGCTGTTTGGTTGGAGTAGTATTCTATTTTTCATGTTGGTTATATTCATACCTGTATTTTGTTGATTAGATTATCACTTCTAAGGCCTTTGCTCATAAACACACGATGATGAATTGGTTGGTTTCTTTCAATTTATTTTCATGAAGTTTAGTCATTATCGAAGAAGCTTCCTCACAAGTAGAAGTTTTCTTATGCGCACGGATTGATTCACTAACACTTTTAAGGTTGTACCTCGTGTAGCTTCTTATGAAAATTGCTGGTCTTTTTTTCTTATCAGGTGCATATCCTTCTTGGTGCTTAATAACAGTTTATGGCATACACAGAACCTATACTGCAGCTTAATGGTGCTCCCAGAAAACCCCGGGTTTTACTCGCTGCTAGTGGAAGTGTAGCAGCTATAAAGTTTGGTAATCTTTGCAATTGTTTTTCTGAATGGGCAGAAGTAAGAGCAGTTGCAACTAAGGCTTCTTTACATTTCATTGATAGAACATCCCTCTCTAAGGATGTAGTTCTATATACAGATGATGATGAATGGTCCACTTGGTCAAAGATAGGTGATGGCGTTCTTCACATTGAGTTACGTCGGTGGGCTGATATAATGGTTATTGCTCCTTTGTCAGTAAATACACTTGGCAAGGTAATGTATACTCGTGACTTGTGCAATTTTTATACTTTATCCCTCGCACCTTTTGAGCTTATTTCGTTCATGATTTTGAAACTAGGTTGGGCTGGTCTAGGAAAGATCAGAGGAGAGGTAGACTCATCTTTTAACTTTTCTACTCACAAGAAAGACAAAAGGCAGGAAAGTTAAGGAAAAAATGACAGATTCTATGAATTTTATTTATCTATGAATTTGGGTTGCTAATTTTAGTGAATTTTATACATGTTCACCTCATTTTTTGGATGATGTTTTGCCACATATATAACAATTGCCTTGTATTTCTTCAATTGAAATACTCAATGTTTGGTGGCTTTGTTTTGATGTTAATTGTGGTCCTAATGAATCCCAAATTTTATAAATTTGAAAACTAGGACACCCCTTAAGAATCTTACCATTAATAGTATTTACCAGAATTGTATCTTTTACTAGGACCTGGCTAATAATCTATGAGTTATGGCAGAAGGAATTAGTGGAGGTGTCATTTTCTATGTTACGAGTCTGTAATGGATGGTTGGTTATGTACTAAAGCTTTATATGGATAGTGTAAACATTTGATGCCGATAGATTAAAAGAAGGTTTATAATTATGTTTTCACCAATTCATTTATTTGTTTCTGTAAAATAGGCGATGCTCTGAATGAACTGAAGAACAATTTAGCTGATCCTAACAATGTTCTACAAAGTATGGATCCAACTCTTGTCAATCCATGTACTTGGTTTCATATTACGTGCAACAGTGAAAATAGTGTTACAAGAGTGTAAGCTGCTTAATCTTGTGAAACTATTATTGATGTAACATGCTATTATATTTGGGCGTGCTTTATGGTTCCTGCTGCACAGCGGTATAGTAACAATTTTTTTACATTGTTTACTCCCAGTGATCTAGGAAACGCTAACCTTTCTGGTCAACTGGTTACACAGCTTGGTCAGCTTCCAAATTTGCAGTACTTGTAAGTCATCCTTTTGTGAGGTTGAAATTGCTACACTTTTTTTCTCATTGGTTTATTCTTGCTAGGTTGTTTTCTTCCTCTAAAGATATTTCCTTTATTGTTACTATTGTCTGTGTATGTATTCTGCATAGCTTTCTTTTATGTGATCATTGATGATGGTAATATCTGTACATGCATCTCCTCCACCCGCGGATCCACTCTTTGTTCTTGGTGGGCAGTTGCTTACCTTAACATTCTTGTGCAAAACTACTAAAATGAACTCTTTTAACAAGAAATCAAATCCATTAAAAACAACCAAGTCAAAGTTGTAAGATTGTCTAACCATAAATATATATTAAATTCTAGCTGATACCAAAACAGCACAAATTACCAGGTAAACTTGTTTGAGGATGGATCAATCCAACAAAACTAGCTGAAAACTTGTCTGACCTTGGCTTGACCAGATAATTCAGATTGGGCTTTGGAGATAGAGAGATAAAAGAAGAATTAGGGAGGGAGGTGAAGAAATCAGACATATGGTCATTTTGGAGGTACCATCTGTAAACAGCTATTACATATTTATACTACTAGATACTTGCTGAAAATAAAGCTAATCATTCACCTCATAGTCCTCATCCTTGTCCTTCACCTATATCTAACCAACTCACATGGAATAAGCTAGGTACTATAATATACTACTTAATATTAACCACCAAATATATCCCTTACCTGATAGTGCGCTTGCATTCATTGCATCCTGTATGTTCTTATAATTACTTTTATGATTCTGTTTTTTGGAATTTTTTATTATTATTGGTGTTTAATTCTTTTGACATATGTGTCTTGAGTTGCTTTTACTTAATTTTATGTCTATAGGATGTCAGTGGTTTGATTTTACTATTAAGGAGTTGAATTATTTGCCATAAACTGAAGGGTCCTGATTTTCCGTTTTCATAATTCTTTCTAAGCGTTGTCTACCTCTATTTCTTTTCTTATATGTATACTGCTTAGTTATCATATTAATGTTTATTTCCCCTATAATAAAGGTCTGAGCATCTGAGTTTTATTGCAAGAAAATTTCCTTCTCATCTACAAGTTCATCAACCAAGTTTCATGTCTGACCTCGACATCCAGATTCCTAATGCTTTTCGGCATGAGAGTTTTTTTGGCAATTAATACACATGCATATGGCGTGGATTATGCTCTCCCTTACATATATATTTGATTTGATCAAGTTCTTAACGGAAGATGTAGTTAATTTACTTTTGGAAACTTGTTACACATTCCCCTTGCACATGTCGGGAAATAATGAGTTGATTTTTTTCTTGTTTCATTTTTTGATGTATGCAATGCAATTGTACTCGAGTATTTTCAGATCCATTCTTTGAGGCCTTCTTTGAGGACTCTAGTGCTGGGTCGAAAGAGTACGTGCACATCCGCATACAATAGCGAAATGGTAGGAAAAGATTGACAACTGTGCAGGGGTTGAAGAAAGAATTCAGCTATAATGAGATACTTAAGGATCTCAAGGAGTTTTGTTGCAATGGTACCATTGTGGAGGATCCTGAATTAGGCCAAGTTAGCATTGACTCTGTTTTACATGTGGATCTTCTGGTTATGCTATTTTTGGTGACCTGAATTTGTTAGAGAAATTGGTCATGAAAGACAGATGCTCGATATATTTTCGTGGTGGAGTAGGTATGCTTGTTCATTTTTATTTGTGATGGCTTTGCTACTGATGCTTCAATATAATTTTGGACAACTGTCTCTTGTAGCATGCAATATTCCAGCTCCCGACTGAAGATCACGTATTTATTACAGCAAAAGGATATTCTGATATTGTCACAAGGTAGCATAAAAGTTTAAACAGTTTAGGTGAACAATAAAGCTGGTATTGGTTTGTTTCTAGATCTTGTCCTGAAAGTCTATTATTTATTAATTTCTAATTAAGTTAATAGACCTATTCATGGATTATAAATAATATAATAGCAATCAATACGAATTCATGTGTAATTAAATCTATGATGTCTGTGATTATAGCTAGCATCTTTGGGGCATATACTGTATGGAAATTTGTCGTCTCAAGAAAAGTTTGTTCACATTAACTAATAGCCTCAACTTTTTCATAATTGTTGTCCTTTCTATATAGAAATCTAAACATTGTTATTTAAGATTGTGTGATGGTATTTAAGATTGTGTGATGCTTGTGGTTGTTGAATGTGACTGAATTTTGACTTGAGGTCAACATATAATAATAATCTACAAGTCTTGTAACTAGAAATATGTTTACCATTATGCTTACTGAAATTAATTCATGAAATGGCCGATTAAGATTCTAATTTTTTTCTTGTAACAGAGCAATCATATAGTCGCACTGAAGGTTCTTTTTCTATTTGGATTTGTAGCAAAAGATATTGTGATTGTCTATTTGTCTTTTTTACGCTTATAAGCAATCTGATTGTACATTAGTACCACGTACAAAAAACTCTATTGTCTTTGTGTATTGATTTTGGCATTAAGTGCCTCTGGTGACCTATTTGCTTCATTTTTCTGACTTGCTATTATTTTTAAATATGTGCAGGAAGACTATTTCTATGACCTGTCTTACACTACTGGGTATCAAATTTTCGTGCTATGTTTACGGAAGACAAGAGACGAAATTATGATGTGTACTCTCTATATATGTAGATATATACTTTGATTGAAGAATTGTGGTAGCTTTAGATGGTTAATTGTAAAGATAATGAATGATTATGTAGTGAATGATTTTATTAAGTTAATAATATTTTAGTTTCTTGTATTTTTGCCATTATTTGCTATGGGGACATTGAGCTAGTCAGGTACACAAAAAGAATGTTAAATTTTGATTTGGCAACAATATAATTCGTTACCAAAGCATTGAATAAGTTTTAATATAGCAATAATTTTTTATACATTTCGCAACAATTTTTTGTTGTTAATGACATTAAAAATATAATATTTGGCAACGAAAAATTAACCTAATAACAACAGAGAGGATATTGTTGCTAATACTAAAATAAAAGGAAACATTTTTTATCGTTGCAAATCATATTAACTTTCGTTGCACATATAAAAAAATAACATATAAATGTCGTTGCTAATCGGCGACTTTTCGTTGCTATTAAAAAATAACCATCAACAAACATTTTCGTTCTTGATTCAACATAATAATCGTTGCCAAATAATATAATCAAGAACGAAAATCGTTGCTAAAAAGTTTATATTTTTAGCAACGAAAAGTAAGCGTAGCGTAGGCAACAATTTTCATAATTCTATCGCAACTTGAAAAAAATGTCGTTGCAAAATGGTGTCAATTGTAATGAAAATGCATGGTCGTTGCAAAAAAAAAGAGTTCATTTCGTTGCCAATTAGCGTGCTTTTTGCAAGCGAAATGGGGTTTTAGCAATGAAATTTTAATTATTCTGCAACAATATATTTTGTTGCTAAATGATCAATGTCTCTGTACGAAAGCCAAATTTCGTTGCAAAATGTATTACTTTTAGCAACGAAAAAAATAAGTTCGTTGCGGAACAATTAGCAACGCTCATTGCGCAACGAAAGACGCAATGAAAGTAAAGTTATTGCCAAAAACCTTTAGCAACGAAATTTGGCACCTTTAGCAACGAAAATCGGTTGTTCTTTGAAGCCCCATTTTTTGTAGTGATAAATTAAACTAATAATTTATTTAAATAAATAATATTTATTCTACAATAGGGATAAGCCTCCCTAGCGATTAACGACTTTTCAGATAATATAGATTTCAATATTAATCATAAAAGAACCTTTGAGTAAATAGTTACCGTACAATTCAATTCTTCCACCATACAATGTCCCAATTAAATATAAGACATGGAATTACTGTCAAGTTTTATTTATTTAATTATATGTATTTCAAATCTTAAATGCACAACACCAAATAATGCAAATTAGAAACTCCTTTCTAATTTTATTCTGTCTTGGGCAATGACTACTGGGTTGTCATTTATCGAATCACATAAGACATTTCTCTTCTTTTACTAGAAGTGGTAGATTCTTTATTGATCATACATTATCTCCATGTATAACTTATTATACCCAAGCATACCCTTTGATATACCCTAAGGGTCTTAAGGAATAAGTCAAAGTATAACTCATCATACACAAGATACTATGATGATCTCAAGTCCAAGGATCACTTGTACTACTATCACTAAAGAAATTCCTATTGAAAGGCAAGTAAAACTCCATTAGGTATTCCTTAGCGAGCCACGTTCAGTGAACTTATTCTCTAATAAGCACCTACATACTTGCTTTAGTGTCTCCACACAAATGATCATGAGATCAATCATCCTCACCCACTGAGCAAACAACGTATGTACCAATCTATCTAGATTCACTAATCCCCATTTAGTAATCCAACGATTGGAACTATTTTAGTTTTAAGCTTTTTAAGAATTTAGATCTCATTAGAATGATCATCATCATTATTCTAAAAGCATTGCTTAAAACTATGGGTTTATCACATATTATAAAGAAGCATCATGTAGATAATTAAAAGCCTTTAATTAATTAATACTTTTTATTAATAAATGAATAAGATTGTTACAAAGTATATGCTTTATCATCAAACATGATCGGCTTGTGTGCATACTACTTTCACTTGATGCAGAGCGAATCTAGCCAACTCATTAAATTTTGCGGCGTATTCTGACACCGTCATATTGTCCTGTTTTAATTCCAAAAACTTCACCTCCATCCTAGCCTGCATACTAGATGAGAAATAATTCTCGAAAAATAAAGTTTTAAACCTAGCCCAAGTTATCACACCTTCTCCTACCCTCGCTTAATTTGCTTCCCACCAAAAGTTTGCCTCCCCCTTCATCATGTACCTGGCAAAAGTTGTCTTTTGCCCCTCATCTACCCTAGCTATCACAAACGCCTTTTCAATTTCTTTAACCCAAGTTTGGGCTTCAACAGGGTCAGTTGTCCCTTTAAATTCGGGTGATCCTATAGCCTTGAAATCTTTAAAGCTTGCCAAGAGATTATCCAGCTGGTTCCCTGCGGCTGGCATTCCTTGTTGCATAGCCTATGCTACCATGTTTGCAAATTGTCGCATCGGGTCTTGTTGTTGTTGTCCCTCAGCGTTGTTGACAGATTCTTCCGCCCTTTGATTTCGAGTTTGTCGTCTTGGCGGCATTATCTGATTAAATAAAACATAATTTATTCTTTATTAACTTACATTCTAAACCTTATCGTATAAGTTTAATATATTAAACTTGTCTCAAACATAGATTCATATTCATTCAACGATTTCAAAATACTTTACATAACATAACACATACTGCTCTAAACATCAACTATCCCTTTGTTACTACAAAAGTCGGGATTTGCTACACCACTTGTACAAAAGTTTTAGAATATTACATTATACATGCATACTATTCATATATATTACATTAAACAGACCTACACAACAAAACCTATACTACCTATTCACTATGCCTTTTTCTTGGACAACCTTTCGCCTGATGACCTTCCAATCCACAAATAAAACATGCATCTGGTTTATAGTCGGGACAATAATAAGAGGTAGGTCCCTCATAGCCGCAAATGTAACATATCTTTTTCCATTTCTTTTTATCGAATTTTCCTAAGTCGTGGTCTTTTATCTTTCTTTTCCCCTTCTTGCTCGGAGCTGCACACGATTTGTTGCTTGTGGCTCCCATCTGATCAATTTGGATTTTAAGCTTATCTTGTTCTTCCATTGTTTCTATTAAGGCTTTTCACTTTTGACTATTTAGCAACTTTTCTATTTCCCACAGCTTTTCTTGAGAAGAAATCGTGTTCCTCAGATTCTGCACCTCCGTTGATGCTTGATCAACTTTAACTTTAGTTTTGAATCACTATCTGTCAGTTCCACCATTTCTGGATCTGGTACTACGTTTTCCAAAATAACCACCTCGTCCAAGTTGGTTTCATTGTGAGCCTCTATTTCAGCTATTGGCTTCGATATTAGCTTGCGTGTATGGATTTGATCCTTCTTCATGCTATAAGCATATAATAAACCTTTTCCACCTGACATCTACACACATAAATTATCCTGATTAGCATATAGTATATACACAGCAAATAATAATTTTATATTAGTTATCTTTTATTTTGTTTGACGATGAATTTATTCAATTCATCTCCTTTTAAACTCTATATGAGTTATTTGTATTTTCAACATTTCCCTCTGTTCTAAGGTTATAGCCTAAGGTCTATCCCACCTAAGGTTTCTAACCCTAAAGCTCTGATACCAACTTGTGACGCCCCCAAATTAAGGTACTTGAAATTCGAACTCGGTGCTTCACGATACCATTTCTATGAGCGAAATAATACTAATAATAATAACAATAATATAAATACCAAACTTAATTTATATATTTATCAGAGTTTAAACCCAAGTACGTAACCTTTAATACATTCATTACAATACATGATAATAATAATATCATAGTCTTAATAAAGTTAAACTATTACATAAAATAGCACCAACTTATTCTGTAACTTTCCCTTTCCCTTTGTTCTTAGCCGAGCCTTCTGGTTGTTCACACTTAGCTGAAAACATTTTAAATTAAAGATGAGCATTTGAGTGCCTAGCAAGTAATAGCAATTATAAATATTAGCTGAAATGAATAAATATTTTCTTTGTACGACACTTCTACAACGAATCAATAGTTGTGAAGTAAACTGAACCAATAATAATATATTAATTCTATATCAAATTTTTGAAACTACGTACTGAATATATCTGGGGATTAGTCGACAGACTATGAACATTGTTTTCTATTTTCGAAAAGGTTAAATGAACTTCATCGTAGAATCGTCATAACTTACAGAGGCAAGGGGTGATCGGCCTCGTTATTCCCACAGATTGATCAATACTACATGCAAGAATGATATTATCGTTCATCTATCCGCCTTTGGGGCAAAAATCGTTTTTCCATGTACATGATGTTCATACTTAGTCAGGATTCCAAACCAAAATAATTCGGTTAGATAATAGTAAGGTTTTATCTTGTTCAACAATAATCTATAAGTTTGTGTCTAGCCAAATCAATTAGCTTAGAAGGCTTTTATGTGACGCCCCCAAAATAGGTCCAATCCATCCAACCTATTCTGAGTCGCCAAATACATGGTACAGAAAATAACTACAACTTTATTACTACAAAAACACATATGCTGTGAGTTTTGATACAAATATATACCAACTGTGAATCATGTCCCAACCGTGGACAACACCTCACAGTGATACCTTACATAAAGGTACAATTAATAACTGTTTTAAAAATTAAAATCTTTAGAAAATACTCAAGGAAACCTTCGTACATAAGAGGTCATGAATCTAAGTTATGATAGATATCATATGTCTAGAGAATTATCCTTGGTTGATCCAATAGACCCCAAAGAAAAACGAGAAGATTACTATCATGTTCCTTCCAATGGTGAGTCTTCTCTTGACATATAACTATCTCCACCGTCTGCAATTGAACATTATGTTTCAACCAAACTCCAAGATCATATAGGTAGTGCTCGTAGATATACTTAGCAAGTGGATGTGCATAACCCTGTCTTATGATAACACGAGATTGTATGTCATTAGCCATCTTGTATGATAGTGACAAAACACCCTTCCAAGCCTCACCCTATTCGGTTCACCAAAATTAAATATTAAATGACGTATACAATACGACACACTTATCTAAAGTTCTCAATAAAATTATTTCCATACTATTTAGAGAGAACCTCAACAGCTATAGACCATCGTTCTATTTCCCTGTTACCCCCGCTCGACCCAGCTACACTCTTGTTACCTGAAAGGAATTGTGAAGCAAAAGGGCGAGCACAAATAGCCTAGTAAAGAATATCATGACTAAAGATAATTAAATTATCGGTAGCCTTTCACAAGAATAAATCGTAGATTTAGAACATATGGTAGATGATAAAACTTTTCAACCATAGTTGCGGTGAACGAAAGCAATCCATTAGAAGAGTCGAATAGACCATAAGTCTATTATCTTCTCCATGTTAAAAGTACACCAATAATGTTTTAACCCTGTAACCTCAATCAATGATCCACCATTCACAGTCATGTGAATAACTCATAATCATAATTGTAGTTCTAATTTTCTCTTCTCATCCAAGACGAAGATAATTTTTATCACCCGTTTTTACCTGAAACATCAAAGATCATGGTTATACCAAATCACAGTTCCTATTCATAATCATACTAATAAATTCATCTTTTCACTACGGGCCAAAGATATTCATCAATAGTTCATCTTTACACTACAAGCCAAAGATATTCAACCACAGGACATCTTTGCACTACGGGCCAAAGATATTCAACAACAGGTTATCTTTGCACTACGGACCAAAGATGTTAATATCTCAAAGAAATATATAATCATTTCAGAATTTATATACACCATAATTATAACCATGTTGATCAATTCACCTTTGCATTTAAGCTAAATATATTCAATTGTAACTTCAGTGGTCATGGTCATACCAGTCAACAATTCAACTTTGCACTACTGGCCAAATAGAACCCATAGTCACGATCATACCAATAATCTACCCACCTTTACACTCAAATGAAAGAGAATTTTTCTTCACCAGGATTATAAAAATGTTATATATGATAATAAAATAATATGATCAACAACTGCATTTAATTTCAAGAGTAAGATTCATAAATCAATGATTTCATAACACCTTAATCCAAATGTTATAAATCACTTAATAATCTCATAATCTAATATTATTAATATTACCACAATTTTTTTTTTTATCATTTCTTAAATTTATAAACAATTTATTTTAATTGTTTACACTTTACTAATTAATGCATTTAACCATCCTAAAATACCAAACTCATAAAATTTCATTACCAATAACCAAAACCCTCATCAAAAATCTGCATATACCTTATATAGGATTCCCAAGCCATAAAATCCTATTTTTCAATTTTGTTATTTCACATAACATATTTAATTCATTTACTCATTACTAGTCCATTTTCATGAAAAATACCAAATCAGTACAAAAATTTTTTCTTTTCTGGGATTTAGCAGAGTATAGTCCCATATTGAACATATATTTTTCTCAGAATTTTTAAAATTCATTTACTATTTTTCATATGGCCAAAACTGCCGAATATTTAGACATTTATCATAAATTGTATTTTTGTCCAAAATTTTTGAAATTTGTAGAGTATACTATTATTATATACATGTACTCCCAATAAAAATTTCACCAATTTTGGAGTTAACCACAAGGAGTTATAAGGGTTTACTTTTAAAATAGTCTTTTCTCATAAAATTCATAACTCCTAATCTATATATCCAAAAATCGTCATTTTTGGACACAATCAAGAAAACTCATCAAATTATCATTTCAAATTTTTCCAGAATTTTTGAAGGTCAGAAAAATTACGAAACATGAAAAACATAATAACCCTTAAAATCCTTTACCTCAAAAGAGCAGTATTTCTGACTGGAATATCGGATGTGACGCTGAAGGAAACTTGCACTGATTAGCAACTCTCAAAGTATCAAAATACTCACAAAATACGCTCGATAATATAAGGAGAGAAAACTTATGTTTCTGGTGTGATTTTCAATTCTAACTAAGCACCCTATTTATAGAAAAATGCTAGAACGCTAAAGGAGACTAAATTAATAAAATAATAATATTATTTATCTTCCTTCTACACACCAACCAAGACCAGCCTCCATCCTTGAACCAAGAATTCTAGCACATGTTTTCTACACCAACCAAAAAGTGGGGACCGCCTTCTAGAAATCTCCACCAAAATCATTTATAAAAACAATTTCTGAATCAGTCACCTCTTAAAATTCATAACAAATCATACGTTAATTTTTAACGGTTCAAAATTTGTGGACATATACTCAACTTATATATGTATAACATATCCAAAAATTATAACGATCCAATGGTCGGATCAAAATTTATGACTCACGCAATATAGCTTAAGAACACTGATTTTTCGGACTATGAGTCATTTGGACCAGTTTCCCTCAAACAGTCACCACGAAATATCCACAAAGAATTTTTGGGTGATTCAAATTTTTACATTTAGCTTACTTCCAGGGCTTTCGTTTAATATATGGCTCATCTTCTAACTCATTATACACAAAGAGTTATAGATTTTACAAAATCAAGTAATAAACTAATTTTCTGAAAATTTCCAAATTTTATTCTTCATTTCGACAAAATACTGATAAAACACCTCAACATTAATTCCTTCATTTATAACCATATAAAAATATATATTTCCTTATCATATAAATTAATAATTAATTATTCATAAATAATATTACAGAATCACAATTATGACAACCAGGCCGTTCCTAGGAAAGTGAGGGCTTTTCGATAAGGATTTCTCCTTACTGGCGCGCAATTAGGTGACCAAACCTCTCCTTAACAGAACTTTCTAGATATTTCCAATAATGCTACCTAATAATATTATTCAAATAATATGAATTATTGATCTAATAATGGGAAATACTGTGCAGTGATAATTATTGAAACCACAATAATATAAAATATCAACGCAGCAATTATTGAATCAATAAAATAAAATATTGAACAATAATTACCGTAACAACTATTGAGTAGTGCCTTTTTACGTAAGAATCAATAATTTAAAAAAAATCATGCAATATCGTGGTGCTATCTTTGCAAAACCACGCCAGACATCTTGTATTTTAACCACCGTATTCCAACAATTGTTAAGCATGGTAAACTACGTCATTATTTATAAAAACTCAAACTAGTCGTTTTCTTCATCCGACATTTATTCTGTTATGGGGCCCACAAATGGCTGCGCCGTCGTATGAATATTCTCCGACAGCAAGAATATTCCACGACCAAACGAATATTCCCCGACAACAACAAGTATTTTATAGCCACTTGCTTATTTTGAAAAAAATTCATATATCACCCTTAACTCTACTCTTTATCAATTTAACCATTTACTGAATAATAATTATAAAAAAATTTGAATAATTTTATTTCATAAAATTCGGGGTCTTACATTTTAAGTTAACATATACATACTCGGAAATTTATAAATGTGTATCAACATGTGATTAAATACAATGATTATCCAAGTAAGGACACTTGTATAACCATATATAGAAATTAACGAACAAAATAAATATTTGAATTATAATATAATACTATGTTGATAAACAATGATCGGATATAATATATATAACAATAGGGTTAATAATCTGGCACAATAATAATATAATTCTGAAACTTTCTTACTTATGTCCATTGCATAAAGTAAATGCAAAGGTAGGATACTTATCTGGTCTGCTACTTACAGTTATACAACTTAGTTTTATCTTTTATATAGCAACCTATCAGTAATAAGATCATTTTATTAATTAGAATAACATATCGTAACACATAATACTGCTTATTGCAGTCAGCACATAACCTAATCACATTGTCACACATGTTTAAACGTCATTGGATCACAAACAAACATGTATCTAATCAAATTATCTAAGTCCAGATCAATTTCTGAAACATGTCAGTGTACCGACGGCTTTATCAGGTAATTATCGAGTCTAAGACTATCCTGTAATTCAATAACTATAAATATCAATCATATTATTTTTAAATGACTTATAATAATTTTTAATTAATTATCATGATTTTTCAAACACCGAAATCATTATTAAATGATTTAAATATTAAATAATTTCATTATCATTAATATTTAATTAATATTAAACTATTAATGAAACCATTGCCAAAATATCAAATTTATTTATAATAACCGAACATATTTTAAAGTACTACTATTACCCTTAAATGATTTTTAAAACATTTAAAACCATTTTAAATAATTACTATTAATATTTAAATATTAATGTACTATTTATCAAAATATTAAAAGTCATTAATTATAATTTAAAATATTTTTAATTCAATTATATCATTTTTAAATGTTTTTTAAATCAATAAAATCATTTTAAAATTATTTATTTAATATAATTATTAAATAAATTTAATATCATTAATATTAAATTAATATCATTAATAATAAATTATTAATGAAATTATCCTTTAAATATTAAAAGTTATATTTTATAACTTAAAATATTTTTAAACATCTTAATTTCATTTGAAATGATTTTTATAATATTAAAATTATTTTTAAACTAAGTTATTTAATATAATTATTAAATAATTCTAATATCATTATTAATGAAATTTACCTTTAAATATTGAAAGTTATATTTTATAACTTAAAATATTTTTAAATACCTTATTATTATTTAAAATGATTTTTAATATAATCAAATTATTTTTAATTAATTTATTTAATGCATTTATTAAATAACTTAATCATCATTAATATTAATTTATTAATAAAATTTATCACAAAATATTAAAAGTCAAAATAACTTAAAATATTTTCTTATATCATAATATAATTTTAAATGATTTTTAAAGTATTAAAATCATTTTTAAATAATTTATTCAATATAATAATTAAATAAATTAAATACCTTTAATATTTCAAAAATATTAAATATTTATGAAATATATAAAATTATTAAAAACTAATTTTCAGACTTTAAAATAATTTTTAATAATTAAATTTGTGTTTTGAATAATTAAAAACTAATTTTCTCTAATTACTAAATAAAATAATTAATTTTAGAAATAAAGTGTCGCTAAAGACTGCCTATAGCGACAGAATCGTCGCTATAGGTGTTCTTCATGTTCTTGGCAAAACCAAGAACATTCATGTCAGTTTTCGAGTGGCCTACTTTGACCAAGATTGTTGATCAGATCATGATGTTTCTGGGCTATCTATTGATCACTTTTTGTAGAACTAATGTAATACTATATGATACAACAACAATCATTATCATACAATACATAACAAAGGAGATATGGACATCTAAAGTGGCTGTCAGAGCTGTTCTTCATTTCTGGGAACCCAGAAATGAAGAACAGTTCGTGGGTCTTACTTTGGGCTTCCACTACATGTTAGTCTTGTAATATTTTTATGATCTAATGATTTCAGTGTATAGAAAACATATAACTAAAGAGATCTATTACATAAAACACATCTAACAACAACACATCAAGCAGATAAGGTCCGGCCAAAGCCATGTCAGAACTGTGACGCCCCCAAAACATGTATACATCACCCGTCGTGAGTCGCCAGATACATGGTACAAAATTCAAATACAACTTAATAATACAACTGTCGTGTAAAATACGACAAAACATAAACTGAGAATTTAAATACAAATATTATCTTCTAGACAATATCCACACTCAATGGAGTCCTCAAAACATTTATTATCACACTATTTCACAGAATAGTGAGGACTACTAATGCAACCATCTTGACCGTTAATCCATTCCCCGACTAGTCCCAGCTATATTCTCATTTCCTGAAGAGAACATTGAAAGAAAGGGTGAGCTCAACTAACCCAGAAAGAAATATTTTGACTAAGATAATGCAGAATAAATTATCCTTAGCCTTCAACAATATAACAACTGATAGAATATAATAGACAACAAGTTTTAGATCAACAACTGCAGCGAAATAAGCAATCCATTAGAAGAGTCAAGTAGAGCATAAAATCTACTATCTTCTATGATTTAAAAGTTTATCTTCAATTTTATCCCTGTAATACCCATCAACAGTACTTTATTATACTCGAGACAAATAGAACTTTCATCACCTGTCTTCACTTGAACCACCAAAGGTGTTAGTTAAATTCACAATTCATATTTATAATAATGTGAATCAACAGTTTCTCCTTGCCACAAAAGGCTTAATAGAATATTTACTCAATATCCTTACCCGAAAGGCTAAAGATATTCAAATGTAATTACAATGATCATACCAATCAGTTGTCTACCTTTGCACTATGGGCCAAAGATATTTAACTATAAAACCAATGGTCATGATCATACCAATCAATTGTCTGTCAGTGCACTACGGCCAAAGACACTCAACTGTTAACTAATGGTCATGATCCTGCCAATCACATCAACGAATTACCCATGCAGTACGGGCCAAGGATATTCGTTATTATCACCAGTGGTTAGGATCATGCTATACACCTGTCCATCTTTGCTCTACGGGCCAAAGCTATCAATCAACAGTTTGTCTTTGCACGTAATCCAAAGATATATAACTGTAAAACTAATAATCAACAGTCCATATTAGCACGTAAGCCAAATATATACAACTGTAAAATCAATAATCAATAGTTCATCTTTGCATGTAAGCCAAAGATATACAATCATAAAACTAATAATCGACAGTCCATCTATGTACGTAAGCCAAAGATGACTTTCATCACAATATAAGCATGAGGATGATGACAATGATATAAGCATTAATTAAACGAAATCAAGGATAAATATTAAAGACTTTAAATTTATCTAGAGTTTAAAAAAATATCCAAATTTTCAACATGATACTGCTTTGTGGAGTAAAATTCAAGAATAATATTCATGTACCAAAAATAATTTGGACAGAAAATAAATATATTTTTCGAGTAAATAGTACCCCGTGAATAGTAACTCGTGAATAGTAACTCATGAATAGTAACTCATGAATAGTACTCCGTATTCGTACATAGTACCGTATACATAAATAATATCATATACACAAATAGTGCCATATACATGAATAGTGCCGTATACGTAAATAGTATCGTATACGTGAATAGTAACCCTGACACAAAAAGATAAAGTTTCACAATAAAATCCATATCAATATTTATAACACCTCAATCCAAATGTTATAAATCACTTAATAATCTCATAATCTAATATTATTAATATTATCATAATATTTTAATCATTTCTTAAACTTATAAACAATTTATTTTAATTATTTACACTTTACTAGTTAATGCATTTAATCATCCTAAACTGCCAAACTCATAAGATTTCATCGCCAATAACCAAAACTTTCATCAAAAATCTGCATATACCTTATATATTATTCTTAAGCCATAAAATCCTATTTTCCAATTTTCTTACTTCACATAACATATTTAATTCATTTACTCATAACTAGTCTATTTTAATGAAAAATACCAAATCAGTACAAACAAATTTTCTTTTTTGAGATTTAGCAGAATATAGTCCCATATTGAACATATATTTTTCTCAGAATTTTTAAAATTCATTTACTATTTTTCATATGACTAAAACTGCCGAATATTTAGACATTTATCAAAAATTTTACTTTTGTCCAAAAATTCCGAAATTTACAGGGTATATTGATGTTATATAGATGTACTTCTAATAAAAATTTTACCAATTTTAGAATTAACTACAAGGAGTTATAAGAGTTTACTTTTAAAATAGTCTTTTCTCATAAAATTCATAACTCCTAATCTATAGATTCAAAAATCGCCATTTTTGGACACAATCCAGAAAACTCATCAATTTATCATTTCAATTTTTTCCAGAATTTTTGAGGGTTAAAAAAATTACAAAACTGCCCCTGACAGAAACCCCTTATTTACAACGATTGAACGAAAATAATATTCCTTACGAATATTGAACGAAAAATAATATTCCTTACGAATATAATGAATATTGAACGATAATAATATTCATACGAATAAAAAAAATAATATCTCTTCAGAATATAAAAAATAATAACCCTTACCTCAGAAGAAGACTGGATACTGGAGTAGTGAAGTAGCAGACTACTCTTCTTCTTTCTCACTATAACTTCTCTCTCTATAGCTTCCCTCTCTATAATTGCTCTTGTGAGACTTAGTGAATTGATGAGAAATAAAGGAATAATGAGCTTCTATTTATAGGAAAAGATAGTTTCAATAATTGCACATTTTGGGGCTCGAAATATTACAGTATAATACCTTTCTCTTTTTCTTCATTTTTAATTTAGTCCTGCTAGTATTATAAAACTTGCACCACCTCCCTTGATAGTAAATCAATAGTAAATCATGTGACTTAGTAGTTCTAAGCATGTGAAAAAATTAATTATATTATAGTACCTTCAACTATACCTCTATTTTTAATTTAGTCATGCAAGTATTATCAATCTTGCACCAACTCCCCTAATAGTAAATCATGTGAATCAATAGTACACACATGTGAAGACAGAATTATAAGCATGTGAATTAATAGCAATAGTCCATTTTCATGTGTCAAACTATAACTACTTTGTATTCTGATTTTTTTTAATGATTTCAGGGTTAGGTGTAAGACCCCAAATTTTATGAATAAAGATTTAATTTTCTCGAAATATTTTTTTTTATATTATGGTGTAGATTTGAGATAATGTTATAGTTGTGGGTAATATTTATAGATTTTGCAAAATATGCAAGTTGATATAAAATATTCGATTGGTCAGATAATATTCATTTTAACAGGGAATATTCGTGCATAACGACATTTAATCATTTTAATTATCGCTTTAATGAAAAAACGATGAGATATCTTTTATGAAAATATGGCGGAAGTTTTTACCGTTAATCGTTGAAATACCCGGTGGTAAAAGTACAGTAATACGCGTGGTTGTATAGTAGTACACGGTATTGATTATTGATGCTTACGTGAAAAGTCACTCAGTTTTATTCAATTATTGCCACAGTAATTGCTGCACAGTATCTCACGTTATTTGATTCAATTATTGTCACAGTATCATATGCATAATATTTTATATTATGAAATCAATAATTGAGACGACAAAGTTATTCATATTATTATTTGTAATATTGAGAATGTCTAGAAGTTCTGTCAAATAGAGGTTAGGTCATCTAATTGTGCGCCAATAGGGAGAAATCCTTATCGGAAAGCCCCCTCTTTCCTGGGAACGATCTAGTTAATGTTGTTAAAAATATTGAGGTGAATTAATAGCAATTAATTGCTAATGTATCCAATTAATTACCCGATTGGTTAATATAACCTCCAGACATCAATTATTATCGAAATAGATATCAATTTCCACTAACACTAATAATCCCAACATAATGGAACTATCAAATTCATCTTTAATAAACACGAACTTATTCATCATTAATATTATAACTCACAATATTTAACAACCAGGTCGTTCCCAGGAAAGAGGGGCTTTCCGATAAGGATTTTTTCTTATTGGCGCGCAATTAGGTGACCAAACCTCTCCTTGACAGAACTTCTAGACATTGTCAATATTGCAAATAATAATATGAATAACTTTATCGTCTCAATTATTGATTTAATAATATAACATATTATACAGATGATACTGTGACAATAATTGAGTCAATAATATGAGAGATATGATGCATCAATTATTGTAGCAATAATTGAGTATAACTGAGTGACTTCTTACGTAGGCATCAATAATTAATACCGTGTGCTACTATGCAACCACGCGTATTACTGTACTATTACCACCGGGTATTTTATGACAACTTGCTTACTTTGCAAAATTTTCAAATATCACCCTTAACTTTAAACTTTTATCAATATAACTATTTACCAAAATAGAAAAATTGAATACTTTTATTTCATAAAATTCGGGATCTCACAATCTCCTCTCCTTATGAAATTTTGCCCTCAAAATTTACGTACCTGGTAGTTCGAAGAGATGAGAATACCTTACTTTCTTTTCGGATTGTACCTTCCCGGTTATGTCCTCTCTATAATGATTTTCCCATTTCTCATCTCCTGTATTTCAGATATCATTCTAGAATATAGTTTCAAAATAAGGGTTAATTGACATATCACATATTATCCCTATACTATGACCGACCAATTAAATACCAAATAAACTTAGGTAGGTCATACTAGTGAAGGAATTCCTCGTCTCTCTCCTCCTAGTTCTTGTCTCACATCTCAGCCAGGGATCATATTCCTAAGCTTTGATACCAACTGTGACGCCCCCAAAATAGGTATACATCACCCGTCTTGAGTCGCCAGATACATGGTACAAAATTCAAATACAACTGTCGTGTAAAATACGACAAAACATAAACTGAGAATTTAAATACGAATATTATCTTCTAGACAATATCCACACTCAATGGAGTCCTTAAAACAGTTATTATCACACTATTTTACAGAATAGTGAGGACTACTAATGCAACCATCTGGACCGTCAATCCATTCCCCGACTAGTCCCAGCTATATTCTCATTTCCTGAAGAGAACATTGAAAGAAAGGGTGAGCTCAACTAGCCCAGTAAGAAATATTATGACTAAGATAATGCAGAATAAATTATCCTTAGCCTTCAACAATATAACAACTGATAGAATACAATAGACAACAAGTTTTAGATCAAAAACTGCAGCAGAATAAGCAATCCATTAGAAGAGTCAAGTAGACCATAAAATCTACTATCTTCTATGATTTAAAAGTTTATCATCAATTTTATCCTTGTAATACCCATCAACAGTACTTTATTATACCCAAGACAAATAGAACTTTCATCATCTGTCTTCACTTGAACCACCAAAGATGTTAGTTAAATTCACAATTCATATTTATAATAATGTGAATCAACAATTTCTCCATGCCACAAAAGCTTAATAGAACATTTACTCAATATCCTTACCCCAAAGGCTAAAGATATTCAAATGTAATAACAATGATCATACCAATCAGTTGTATACCTTTGCACTACGGGCCAAAGATATTCAACTATAAACCCAATGGTCATGATCGTACCAATCAATTGTCTATCAGTGCACTACGGCCAAAGACATTCAACTGTTAACTAATGGTCATGATCCTGCCAATCACATCATCGAATTATCCATGCACTACGGGCCAAGGATATTCGTTATTATCACCAGTGGTCATGATCATGTCATACACCTGTCCATCTTTGCTCTACGGGCCAAAGCTATCAATCAACAGTTCGTCTTTGCACGTAAGCCAAAGATATATAACTGTAAAACTAATAATCAACAGTCCATATTTGCACGTAAGCCAAATATATACAACTGTAAAACAAATAATCAAAAGTCTATCTTTGCACGTAAGCCAAAGATATACAACCATAAAACCAATAATCAACAGTCCATCTATGTACGTAAGCCAAAGATGACTTTCATCACAATATAAGCATGAGTATGATGACAATGATATAAGCATTAATTAAACGAAATCAAGGATAAATATTAAAGACTTTAAATTTATCCAGAGTTTAAAAAAATATCCAAATTGTTAACATGATACTGATTTGTGGAGTAAAATTCAAGAATAATATTCATGTACCAAGAATAATTTGGACAGAAAAGAAATATATTTTTCGGGTAAATAGTACACCGTGAATAGTAATGCGTAAATAGTAACTCGTGAATAGTAACTCATGAATAGTAATTCATGAATAGTAGTAACTCATGAATAGTAACTCGTAAATAGTACTTCGTATTCGTACATAGTACCATATACATAAATAATGTCATATACGCAAATAGTACCATATACATGAATAGTGCCGTATACATGAATAGTGTCATATACGTGAATAGTAACCCTGACACAAAAAGATAAAGTTTCACAATAAAATCCATATCAATATTTATAAAACCTTAATCCAAATATTATAAATCACTTAATAATCTCATAATCTAATATTATTAATATTACCACAATATTTTAATTATTTCTTAAACTTATAAATAAATTATTTTATTTATTTACACTTTACTAATTAATGCATTTAATCATCCTAAAATGCCAAACTTATAAGATTTCATCACCAATAACCAAAACTCTCATCAAAAATCTGCATATACCTTATATATTATTCTCAAGTCATAAAATCCTATTTTCCAATTTTCTTACTTCACATAACATATTTAATTCATTTACTCATAACTAGTCTATTTTAATAAAAAATACCAAATCAGTACAAACAAATTTTCTTTTCTGGGATTTAGCAAAATATAGTCCCATATTGAACATATATTTTTCTCTGAATTTTTAAAATTCATTTACTATTTTTCATATGACTAAAATGTTAGGTTTGTAATATTCATGTGCGCAATCAAATTGCATAAAAGTGCGGAAGCGTGTAAAATCAGAGTTTAAAAATTATTTACAAACCATAAACCCGGATCATCCTTTATGCACAATTATTAATTAAACGAAAAGATAAAGAATAAAATCATACCCTTGAAGATCCGAGCTTCTTCAGGTACGAGTTCACCTCCAATCCTTTTCGCGTTCAACTTGAATCCACCGGGTTTGGTTCCTTCCTTTGATCAACGTTAGCCACCCAAATGTTTGGCCTCTAGAGGTGATCCATCAAGGAAGAAGAAAATTCAAGAAGAAGGGGTGGTTGGCTAAACCCTAGTTTTTCTATCTCTATAGAAAAGGCATACTCCCAACAACTTAGAATTATTACGTACTTTTTAAAAGTCAACAACCCATACCACCCATAATAAGACTCCTCTTATTTATAGATGTGGGCAACCCACCTTAACAATTAAGGAATTGGAATTTATTTAATTAATTAAATTCTTTTAATTAATTAAGCTCCCTAATCTTATTAGGGATAATTAATTAAACTCCTTTAATTAATTTTTCTTCCTAATCCAATTAGGAATAAATGAGAGTACTTATATTAAATTAATTCCTAAACTCTTTTAGAAATTAAAATAATAATAATTGTAATAATATTAATAAGACTCTCTTATTAATTTATATTTAATATTTCTAAAATATTAAATAATAAATGTTAAGCTATTTAATTTATTCTATCACTATAGATTAAATTAAATATACTTAACATATTATTACGATTATGCCATTAACTTCTTAAATAATTATTCTTCCTTTTATGGTGTGACCCTTTAGGTTCTCCATATTAAACCGGTTGTGAATAAATCAATTAGAACAATTCTAATCTTATTTAAATAAATAAATTAAACAATTAATTTATTTAAATAATATTTATTCTACAATAAGGATAAGCCTCCTAGCGATCATCAACGACTTTCCGGATAATATAGATTTCAACATTAATCATTAAAGAACCTTTGAGTAAATAGTTACCGAAATAATTCAATCCTTCCACCATACAATGTCCCAATTAAATATAAGACATGGAATCTTGTCAAGTCTTATTTTATTTAATTATATGTATTTCGATTCTTAAATGCACAACTCAAAAAATGCAAATTAGAAACTCCTTTCTAATTTCATTACGCTTTTGGCCAAGGACTACTGGGTTGTCATTTATCGAATCACATAGGACATTTCTCTTCTTTTATTAGAAGTGGTAGATTCTTTATTGATCATACATTATCTCCATGTACAACTTATTATACCCAAGCATACCCTTTGATATACCCTAAGGGTCTTAAGGAATAAGTCAAAGTATAACTCATCATACACAAGATACTATGATGATCTCAAGTCCAAGGATCACTTGTACTACTATCACTACAGGAATTCCTATTGACAGGCAAATAAAACTCCATTAGGTATTCCATAGCGAGCCACGTTCAGTGAACTTATTCTCTAATAAGCACCTACATACTTGCTTTAGTGTCTCCACATAAATGATCATGAGATCAATCATCCTCATCCAATGAAAGCAAAGCAACGTATGTACCAATCTATCCGGATTCACTAATCCCCAATTTAGTAATCCAATGATTGGGAACTATTTTAGTTTTAAGCTTTCTAAGAATTTAGATCTCATTAGAATGATCATCATCATTATTCTAAAAGCATTGCTTAAAACTATGGGTTTATCACATATTATAAAACAGCATCATGTAGATAATTAAAAGCCTTTAATAAATTAATTCTTTTTATTAATAAATGAATAAGATTGTTTACAAAGTATATGCTTTATCATCAAACATGATTGGCTTGTATGCATACTACTTTCAATCTCCCACTTGCACTAAAGCCAATCGTCATGGTATCTTATACTCTTCTTCTCTAAGTGACGATTATCCTGCTATTGGATAAGCTTTAGTTAATGGATATGTAATGTTGTTCTTGAGAGTCCACTATCTTTATAGTGATTTTTCATCTTTCAATGATTCTAATAATCAAATGAAAGTACCACAACACATGTTTAAATCCAAGATGAGACTTGGGAACTATTCCTAGTTCTGTAATGAACTTTTAATCCAAACAATCAACTTGCAGCTTCATTTATAGCTATATACTTTGTCTTTATCACTAAACCAGCAACTCTTTTCTGTTTGGAACCTTTCAATTCACTACACCAATCATTCAAGGTAACCCTTTACCTTAAAGTGAATTTTTCTGTCGTCTTGGTCTGTCTGAAAAAACTTGAGTCTGTTAAGCCCTCTAGTTTTAATTAAGACCCACCATGAATACTCACATCCTTAGTGCCGGTTAAGAACTTTAAGATGTTTTCACACGTCTTACGTTGATCTTCTCGCAATATGACTGATCAACATCAGGTCTCGTACATTTCATTGCATACATGATTGTCACTCATGCAATCTCTCTTCTTTGGAGTCTATGGGGACTATTAAGAGAGATACACTCCATGGCTCATTAACATGAGACATCTCTTGGAGTTTGCCATGCTAAACGACTTTAGCATCAAATGAATATACGTTCCTTGGGTTAAGTTGAGCATCCTTTTAAATCTATCTATATAGATTTATATCCCCAATTTAGATACTCTTCCAAATCATTCATGGAGGAATGTTTTAGACAACTTTATCTTTCTTGATTGTAGCATTGGTATGTCATTCCTTATCCGTAGTATATCAACATGTAGTACTAGGAATGTCACGATGCTCCCAATTTGAACCTTTTGTACACACTAGGTTCATTCTTATTTTGATAAAATCAAACTCTTTTGATTTGTTTCATCAAAACGAATGTTCCATTTTTGAGAATATTGCTTCAATCAATTTCTCTGAGTGTCTACAACTCTTAACTCATCGTATGTAATCTGGATCATCATCTTCTATGATGTGTACCTCATCATCATCATCCATGATGAATCCATACCTCCTAGGTATCTTTGGTACTATTCGATTTCTGATTGATTTGTGGTACAATAGGTCCATCTACAGGTTCCTCTTATTTGACTTATAGTGTTTTGTGGTTCTTGAACTCTTCAAGATCTATTATCCTCCCACTAGCCCCTTTAATGATAAACACCTTTATCTTAGAAGGCAAGGTGTTTCGCAATAAACACCTTTAGTTATGTAGGATTATAGAACATATGTCCTAAACTTACTTTAGGATGTCCCACAAATCTGTACATGTCAAATTTTGTCCCAAGCTTATCCTTTGAAACCTTTTCACATAAGTTGGACAACCCTTTATCTTAACGTACTTAATATTAGGAATCCTCCCTGTCCATAACTTTTATGGAGTCTTGGGGCCGGATTTTGAGGTTACCATTTTCGTAGATATGCAGCCATTTCTAGGACATGATCCTAGAAGGATATTGGAATGTCGGTAAAATCATTATGGACCGCACCATGTTCAACAAGGTATGATTTTTCCTTCAGATACATCAATCAATTATTGCGTATCAGGATGTGTCCATTATGAGAAAACCATTTGAGATGATCTAGAAACTTATTGCACAAGTTTTTATTCCTTGATCCGATCAAAGAATCCTAATACTTTGCCAATTTGTTTCACTTACAATTCTTTGAACCTTTCAAATAATTCACAATTGTATTTCAAAGAAATACACACATTCAACTCTTTGAATGATCATCTCCTTTTCTTATACTAGTTTGTTCAATTTGCAAAATTATTTTCAAGTAAGTCAAGTATACAAAATTTATTAGTAATATTCGATTCTATACAAAACATTATTATTATAAATAGAACAACAATTGTTCTTAATTATAATACCAAAGATTTCATTGTCCAACAATAAAATGGAAATAATATTTTTAACAAGAGGCGGAATACAATAACAACTTATTGACTTAATAGATTTGCCTCGTAGCATTGTTAAACTATAAGTTTCTATGGCTAATATGGCAACCTTTGCTATATTTCCCACACATAGGATTACTTATATTTGTTTAACTTTCTACTTCTGCTTGGTCCCTTCATAAATCTATATTTATGATAACTAAAGTCGGTATCCAATACCCAAGTAGAACCTTGACTTAAAGAAAAATTTATTTTAAATCATGAACAAATTTGTATTTATAAATAGAAACTTCACTAAGCTTCTTTGGTTAGCCTCTGCAAGATACTTCTCGCAGATTTCTTTCCAATGTCCAAAGCTTATTGCGCAGTGAAAGCAAACTCCTTTGCTATCCCAGATCATTTTGTTCTTATTATCCTTTGTTTATGCCTTTCTATTTACCTTCTTTGAATCGTTCTTCTTTCGAGAAGACCCTTTGGCCCCTACCAAGAAGACTTGATCTTTCTTGGTTGGAATGTGACTCTCAACATTTTCAATATGTTAAGCAAATCGGTGAGGTGATATCTAGCTTGTTCATATGAAAATTCACAACAATTGTGAAAGGAGTCCAGGAGTGAGTGCAAGATCAATTCTTGGCTCAACTCTCCATCCATGACAAAACTCGTTGTCCTAATTGATCAATCAAATTGATAACGTTAAGGACTTTTATCTGTACTGTAGTGTCATTGGTCATTCTAGATCCGGAAGAGCTCCTTAGATATCTCGATATCTATCGGTCCTACTTTCCTCACCATCAACTACTTGATGTGCAGGAATATAGTAGGAGCATCCATAGTTTCTTGTCGACTGAAGCTCGTTACTCATGGATGCGAGCATGATGTATTGAGCTAATCATGCATTATCTTGCCACTTTCTAAAAGTAGCAATCTCTTCCTCGGAGGCATTATGCGCAACCATTGCGAGGATAGGCGTATTAAGGACATAAGATAGCTTTTCAAACCATGAGAACTATTCTCAAATTCCTTAACCACTCCGCTTAATTAGGTCCTAAGTTAATTTAGCATCTAATATGCTACTGTGATGATAGTAATTTTAGACATTGTAAAATTCTGTAAATGAATTTGTAATTAACAACATTTTAACATACATTCTTTTATTAATTACCAAAATAATTTAGGTCTTGTTTTAAATTGGTATCTCCCACTATTTTCTTCAAACTATATTACCCTCACTTATATAGTTCGGCAAAATCTAATTTAAAGATTTGCTAGTGAGAATAAGGATCCCATTTCAAATGTATATAGCCTTGTGGTGACACAACAAACTATATATAAATAAATAGGTAGACAACTTTTGTCAATTACATCAACTATGCAACTCCTTGTATTTTGCCTCTTAGATTATTTTGATCAAGTGGTGGCACATCCGAATCAAAATTATCCAAGTTAAGTCCGACCTAGCACTCCATATATTCAAAAAAGAAAAATATCATCCTTGTGGTGACACAACAAAACAATATTGTTCAATTTTCTTTATAAGCATCAAATGTGATAAATTAACATCTTAAATACTTAATACTTGCCTTGTGGTGACACAACAAACTCATATTAAATATTTAATACTCTATTAATTTTATCATGCTAGAAGGCTGACGTTCGATATTCCAAATATCTTTGAACGCTTAGGACTTAATATAAAAATTGAGGGGTTTGTTATTAATTTGTCTCTCATCTTGTTTTAGCGGCATTTGCATTATATATATAAAATAATACGCGTCATATTAATGAACATGCGAAGCATGTTTGCATAATATATAATATATATAGTATAACATGCACATATAGAATACTATATTCTACCCGGATTGATTATGGACTTTTATTCTAGTTTGGTTCACTAGAGCCACCAAGTGAACCAAAAAGGTCAAACCCTAAGGTGCAAGAAATAATATTTAAATATAACTATTACATTTAAACAGGGCTCCATTACAAACGGGTCTTCAAGCGCTTCTTGTCCCTTGATCTCCAATTTTTCAAAATTAATTTTAACTATTCCTATTACAAAACTATTTAAAATAAATAGAAACCTTGATCAGCAGTCAAGGGGAAGTACATAGGAGAGAGATAGAATTTACATTAAAAAAAATAGAGAGAAGGCGAGGTACGCAGACCCCATTTAATAAAACCCATACATTCATGCATCCAACTAAAATAAAATCCAATCATATTGGTCAATAGTCCATAATCAATCCCATTTATTATCATACACATCACCATATGCATCAATAAATAACATTCATCTCATGAATAATAAACATTTAATATATATATTGATATCATTTAATGGGCAAATTTAGTTAGTATAAAATCTATTTTTGAATTAAAATAAACTCCTTTATTTCAATCCAAATTTAAATCAAAATAAAACTATTTTATTTTAATTTATTCAATTTTGAATAAAATAAACTATTTTATTTTAATCAAAATTTTAATCAAAATAAACTCCTTTATTTTAATTAATTATGGAATCCAATTCCATAAAAAAAAAATCTTTAATTAAAATAAACTCTTTTATTTTAATTAATTATGGAATCCAATTCCATATAAAAAAAAATAATAATTATTAAAGGAAACACGGATTATTTTTCCTATTCACAAATAAACTCCTTTATTTTGAATAATATGAAATCTTATTTCATATTTAAATAAACTCCTTTATTTAAGGAAACACGGATTTTCTTTCCTATTCACAAATAAACTCTTTTATTTTGAATAATATGAAATCTAATTTCATATCTAAATAAACTCCTTTATTTAAGGAAAGATGGAATACAATTTCAACTCCAATTAGTTATTATGGAATCCAATTCCAACTCTAATTAGTTAGCATGAAATTTAATTTTAAAATTAAAATAAACCTTATATTTTAATATTAAAATAAACCTTTTATTTTAAAATTAAAATAAACTTTTATTTTAATTATAAAATAATTAAAAATAATATATATATTTATATATATATTCATAATATATATATTATATATATATATAATCATCTCCTTTTGCCAAAAAACCGTAATTTATTTAAAAAAATAAATTTCTTTGCCATTACCTTGAAAACTGTATGAAGTCAATATATATATATATATATATATATATAATCATTATATAATCATTGGATAATCATTAGTAATCATTAGATTATCATGTTCATGCAATGATTGTTAATAATTATTCTGTCCTCGATTTCCGTGCGTGATTAAAAAAATTATAGCTGCCATCTCGATTTTCGTGTCAGCTAAGAAAACCGGATTTGGCATACCAATCATTAATCAATCATGCCCCTTTGTTTTCCGGATGCCTTGAATTCCGATAGTAATCGCAAGTCCACGATAATTATCACCAATCATCGCGATGATTAGCCTATAATTTCAGCGCCTCTCGATTTCCGTGTATACCGATGGTCATCAATTAAATTCGTGTATGCTATGTAATGTAAAATACTTCAGGAAAAAAAAAAAAACGGCACCCTTTTTTTTTTTTTTTTTTTTTTTAAAATTTTATACAACAAAAAATATGCCCAATTAAATTGTTCTAAACACATATCAATATACATATCAAATCAAAATAATTAATAATTTGCATAAAGGTTTTGGCTCGATGCCTTTGTTAGGTTTGTAATATTCATATGTATGTAATCAAATTGCATAAAAGTGCTGAGCGTGTAAAATCGAGTTTAAAAATTATTTACAAACCATAACCGGATCATCCTTTATGCACAATTATTAATTAAACGAAAAAAAGATAAAGAATAAAATCATACCCTTGAAGATCCGAAGCTTCCTCAGTATGCAGTTCACCTCCAATCCTTTTCGCGCTCAACTTGAATCCACCGGGTTTGGTTCCTTCCTTTGATCAACGTTAGCCACCCAAATGTTTGGCCTCTAGAGGTGATCCATCAAGGAAGAAGAAAATTCAAGAAGAAGGGGTGGTTGGCTAAACCCTAGTTTTTCTATCTCTATAGAAAAGGCATACTCCCAACAACTTGGAATTATTACGTACTTTTTAAAAGTCAACAACCCATACCACCCATAATAAGACTCCTCTTATTTATAGATGTGGGCAACCCACCTTAACAATTAAGGAATTGGGATTTATTTAATTAATTAAATTCTTTTAATTAATTAAGCTCCCTAATCTTATTAGGGATAATTAATTAAACTCCTTTAATTAATTTTCCTTCCTAATCCAATTAGGAATAAATGAGAGTACTTATATTAAATTAATTCCTAAACTCTTTTAGAAATTAAAATAATAATAATTGTAATAATATTAATAAGACTCCTCTTATTAATTTATATTTAATATTTCTAAAATATTAAATAATAAATGTTAAGCTATTTAATTTATTCTATCACTATAGATTAAATTAAATATACTTAACATATTATTACGATTATGCCATTAACTTCTTAAATAATTATTCTTCCTTTTATGGTGTGACCCTTTAGGTTCTCCATATTAAACGGTTGTGAATAAATCAATTAGAACAATTCTAATCTTATTTAAATAAATAAATTAAACAATTAATTTATTTAAATAATATTTATTCTACAATAGGGATAAGCCTCCCTAGCGATCGGCGACTTTCCGGATAATATAGATTTCAACATTAATCATTAAAGAACCTTTGAGTAAATAGTTACCGTGACAATTCAATCCTTCCACCATACAATGTCCCAATTAAATATAAGACATGGAATTCTTTGTCAAGTCTTATTTTATTTAATTATATGTATTTCGATTCTTAAATGCACAACTCCAAAAAATGCAAATTAGAAACTCCTTTCTAATTTCATTTCGCGCCCGCCAAGGACTCTTGGGTTGTCATTTATCGAATCACATAGGACATTCTCTTCTTTTATTAGAAGTGGTATATTCTTTATTGATCATACATTATCTCCATGTACAACTTATTATACCCAAGCATACCCTTTGATATACCCTAAGGGTCTTAAGGAATAAGTCAAAAGTATAACTCATCATACACAAGATACTATGATGATCTCAAGTCCAAGGATCACTTGTACTACTATCACTACTGAGAATTCCTATTGACAGCAAATAAAACTCCATTAGGTATTCCATAGCGAGCCACGTTCAATTGAACTTATTCTCTAATAAGCACCTACATACTTGCTTTAGTGTCTCCACACAAATGATCATGAGATCAATCATCCTCATCCAATGAGCAAGCGTTAACGTATGTACCAATCTATCCGGATTCACTAATCCCCAATTTAGTAATCCAATGATTGGGATCTATTTTAGTTTTAAGCTTTCTAAGAATTTAGATCTCATTAGAATGATCATCATCATTATTCTAAAAGCATTGCTTAAAACTATGGGTTTATCACATATTATAAAACAGCATCATGTAGATAATTAAAAGCCTTTAATAAATTAATTCTTTTTATTAATAAATGAATAAGATTGTTTACAAAGTATATGCTTTATCATCAAACATGATTGTCTTGTATGCATACTACTTTTATAAAACTGCCGAATATTTAGACATTTATCAAAAATTGTACTTTTGTCCAAAAATTTCGAAATTTACAGGGTATACTGATGTTATATAGATGTACTCCCAATAAAATTTTTACCAATTTTGGAGTTAACTACAAGGAGTTATAAGGGTTTACTTTTAAAATAGTCTTTTCTCATAAAATTTATAACTCCTAATCTATAGATCCAAAAATTGCCATTTTTGGACACAATCCAGAAAACTCATCAATTTATCATTTCAAATTTTTTCAGAATTTTTGAGGGTTAAAAAAATTACGAAACTGCCCCTGGCAGAAACCCCTTACTTACCACGATTGAACGAAAATAATATTCCTTACGAATATTGAACGAAAATAATATTCCTTACGAATATTAAATGAATATAATGAATATTGAACGATAATAATATTCATATGAATACAAAAAATAATATCTCTTCAGAATATAAAAAATAATAACCCTTACCTCAGAAGAAGACTGGATACTGGAGTAGTGAAGTAGCAGACTACTCTTCTTCTTTCTCTATATAACTTCTCTCTCTATAGCTTCCCTCTCTATAATTGCTCTTGTGAGACTTAGTGAATTGGTGAGAAATGAAGGAAGAATGAGCTTCTATTTATAGGAAAAGATAGTTTCAATAATTGCACATTTTGGGGCTCGAAATATTACAGTATAATACCTTCCTCTTTTTCTTCATTTTTAATTTAGTCCTGCTAGTATTATAAAACTTGCACCACCTCCCCTAATAGTAAATCATGTGAATCAATAGTAAATCATGTGACTTAGTAGTTCTAAACATGTGAAAAAATTAATTATAGTATAGTACCTTCAACTATACCTCCATTTTTAATTTAGTCATGCAAGTATTATCAATCTTGCTCCAACTCCCCTAATAATAAATCATGTGAATCAATAGTACACACACGTGAAGACATAGTTATAAGCATGTGAATTAATAGCAATTAATTGCTAATGTATCCAATTAATTACCCGATTGGTTAATATAACCTCCAGACATCAATAATTATCGAAATAGATATCAATTTCCACTAACACTAATAATCCCAACATAATGGAACTATCAAATTCATCTTTAATCAATACGAACTTATTCATCATTAATATTATAACTCACAATATTTAACAACCAGGTCGTTCCCAGGAAAGAGGGGGCTTTCCGATAAAGATTTCTCCTTATTGGCGCGCAATTAGATGACCAAACCTCTCCTTAACAGAACTTCTAGACATTGTTAATATTGCAAATAATAATATGAATAACTTTATCGTCTCAATTATTGATTTAATAATATAACATATTATACAGATGATACTGTGACAATAATTGAATCAATAATATGAGAGATATGATGCAGCAATTACTGTAGCAATAATTTAGTATAACTGAGTAACTTCTTATGTAGGCATCAATAATTAATACCGTGTGCTACTATGCAACCACACATATTACTGTATTATTACCACCGGGTATTTTATGACAACTTGCTTACTTTGCAAAATTTTCAAATATCACCCTTAACTTTAAACTTTTATCAATATAACTATTTTCCAAAATAGAAAAATTGAATACTTTTATTTCATAAAATTCGGGATCTCACAAGAACCGTGTTTTTAAGTTTTCTTGGTTACCCAGAAAACTACAATCGTGATCGTCCAGGCTAGTTTGACCATCAATTAAATCAAATCCGTATGTTATTTAGGTGATCTATAAGCCTTAATCTGTAGTCCATATACCATACAACAATCTTGTTACAACAACAGAAATAAAACAATAAACAACTAACAAATCAAAGCCCATGAACTCCCTGTCAGACTGACCCGGGGAAATCTGGGTTACCCAGAAATCTCCCAGTCAATGTCGGTCAACGTGGTTTGACCACGAATAACATGAAATCTGTTCATGTTTTGACCTTGATACAAATTCCAGTTTAAAGAGCTCATAGCATACTACAAGATCAAAGCTTAAAACAACCAAAAACATAAACAGAGAAAGATCTACAAGGTCTGACAATACGTTGTCAGACACAAAAAAAAATTTCTTGAATTTTTGAAAATTTTAATTTTGAGCACTTAGGTGTTATGGATCTACAAGATACTAACCCAGATCCCTTAAATATACTACAAAAAACATGTTTTAACATAAAATCATAACATCTAACATAGCAACTGAGATCAAATTTCAAGTTAGGGTTTATACCTTCTATGATCAAATTCTGATTCAAGGCTACTGATTTTGTTATAGGTGTTAGTGGGGCTGGTTTTGGGGACTGAATTGCCTAAGGATATCGTGGGTTTTGAGCTGAGAGAAAAAGGTTGAGTGTTTTGTGCAAAATGAGCTAACAATTGATATTTTCTCTCTCCCAATCTATTTATACAAGTCTTAGATGCATGTATTGGCTGATAATGGACTGATTACTGGCATTATTTAAGTCACAATGTCAAATAAGTTGGTCACCAACTCCTAGATTTGGTAGGATTTGCAAGCAAGCTTAATAAAGAATACAAAAGGGCATTATGGACAATTGACTTGTGATTTTAAGAGCATTCTTGTCATATTGGCTAACCCTTAGGGTTTAACCCTAAGGTTTGGTACAAAAATTTTGTAAAATTTTCTAATTAGGGTTTGTACAAAAATTTTATTTTTTAAAATTTGTAATTAGGGTTTCCTTAATTAGATTAGGTTTCTAATTACATTAGACTTGAAATTAGATTTAAATATTCACTAATTAACATTAAGCTTGTTTAATTAGCTATTAAGGTTCTTATTTAGTAAATTAGGGTTTCTTGTTTTGTAATTAGGGTTTCTAATTACCAATTAGGGTTTTCAAAAATTAGGGTTTCCCTAGTTAACAATTATAATTCTAACACTTGTTATTAATAACCTTAACACAATTTCTTATCAATCGTAAACTCTGGTTTGAGTTTTAAAATAGGGTTTATCCCAGTAATATTAGGGTTTTGTCATGTTACATTAAAACTGTTCTACACATTAACATTACACATATACAGTACATATTTATAGAATTGAAAAATAATAATATTATATTATTATTCCCATTCCATAGCCAAAAATCTAAAATTAGGGTTTGGATTCCATATCGATTTATCTTGCATATATAGCATTATTAATTAAGTTAAAATAATTAACTTGAATAATCTGAACAAATTCATATAATAAAATATTTATTATAATAATTCTAACAATCATTTCATATATTATTTAAAAATATATAATCATATTTTCATGGAAAATAATTAATAAAAACATTTCTACTATAAAATTAATTATTATTAGAATATAATTTATAATGATCAATAATTCTAAAATAAAATCATTTGTAATTATTTATGTAATAAATATATTTTATTTATCACATACATATATATCCACATTATCTTGGCACATATTCCCCATATTTATTTAAAAAAAATAAATTTATACGCAAAATTTCTGATTTATTTATATAGAAAATATCGAGTTTTTACACGTACACAACGAGTTCACACTATTTCATATCCATCATCACATACTACTACAACACTACTCTAAAGAGTTTAAAATTTTTTATATTTGTCCGAGGGATCATAAAAACTATGAACTTTAAGGTTTATGGGTATTTCTACCTGCTCCTCTTTCAATTACGAAAGAAAGGTACTTTACCTCTGAAAATATTTTATATTTGGTATGTTTACAATCATAAAGAAGGTAAACTACCGGTGCGAGTACTTTAGATAATCAGTCTGTTGTACCTTAGTAATCGGAACGGCTATATGCGTTCTTAGATTGGAATATTTTATCCAATTAGTATATCTCCATTTGCAGGGTTGTTCCCCTCATACTTATCATAAGATTCTGTACCAAAACAATTTAGTTTGGCATAAGCTTTCAAAGAATACTTTGAATTTCATAAACATTTGTCTAGCTGGATCAAATAGCTTAGACTCATACCAATAATTTGAATTTCAATCGAAACAGGTGTTTGGCCAAATTCTATTGGCAATAAAGTATCTTTAAAATTCTTAAAATCATTTTGATGTCATGATACCGCACTGTATATACAGTCCGTTTGAGGATTTCATCATTTTGTGACTTTGTCATACTACGTCATACTATAGTGGGTTGGCGATCTTTAGATCACATCCGACACTAAGTAATTCTGCATTGATAACTCCATCATTTTTATCATCTCTGCACCAGGTTGCATGATGCATTAATGATATAAAAATACATTTTGATCATTCAAATCATTTTCGTCTAGTCGAATCAATTAGCATAGACTCTTCTTTAAACTGTTCAAAAACCTTTGAAAATCATCTTTGGTGTCATCATACCACAACAGGTAACGATGTGTTAGTGGCCCGAAGTCCACACCTACACACTTGTCAGCATTTGTTGAGGATAATGAAATTCATTTTTAAAGGTAAATCAGTGCGAATTTAGCTAGATGTCAAAAACTTCAAAGTATAGCATAACTAGAAGCTTTGGAATACCTATGCTTCCATCATCAACTTCACTTTCTCTAATGATCCATTGCTTAATAAATGTATCTATTCCTATAATCCTCAATGCTCCATTCACAACTTTCCTATACTCCGTTCTTCAAACTTACCACACATTATGAGTTCAGTAACTTGCCACAATCATATGGGTTTAAGAACATATCCTAGTCAGACCATAGGCGTCCATTCGCTGAGGGGTTCAAAATATACCATATGATTATGAGTCATGAACTTACCATAAGTATGAGTTTTAAGAACTCGCAACTAACCTTATATTCTCTACCTATTCGACATCAGGTTCCAATGATTATCAATGTAAAAAACTAAGTGGTTGTCAAACCAAACTCGACCACTAATTAATATAAGAAGCTAAGCAGACAATTCCCCGCCCATACAAAGAATTGGTTAACCTAACCACTATATCGACCAAGAAGATAAGTGATTCTAAAACCAAGTACAAATTCCTCGCCCATACAATGAATCATACAACTCAGCTGCTGACCTGAGTCCTCAATTGAAATCCTACACAATTCTAACTTTCTCTTTTCTTAATACGAATTTTCTTTAATCCGTATCTTAACATTTACCACTCTTTTCTGAGTTTACATCGTACCATTTCATAGTACCTTCTCTTTATAGCATCAAGCTATATCATAACAATCACTTAACATATCATATATTATTCAACAATTTAATCTGATCACGTTGTGATCTTATTTCGTAATCATTTCTCCTTATACTTACGATCGTGTTATACTACGATCTTCTTATTCTTCTCTTTAATCATATTATATTATAATTTTATTGGCACTTTTCATCTTATAGACATCATCTATTTATTATCACTTTTCATTTTTATTACTGTAGTCAGGTAACTCCAGATTCTTATCTTTATAGCTCTTCAAGATTCTTCTTTGAATCTTATTTCTCTTTCTCTTTACTTTAATGATGAATTTCTTAAATTCATCTCTTATCCCTTAAACTCGATCTGAGTTTATTCCTTATCATCATCACCGCGGTTATAGCCTAAGGTAACCCTACCTAAGGTTTATAACCTACGGCTTTGATACTAACTGTGGCACTCATGGTACTTCCAACCATAGCACCCTACAGTGATACCTATCAACTTGCTACCGACTGGCTCGGCGTCCCCTACGGAAAGTCTAGCTTCGGTGCCTTCCCTTAAAGGGATGTCACCATCAAAAGGCTCGGGGCTCTTTGTAAATTCATGCTTATAGCTCTGATACCAACTGTAGCATCCCCAAATCCTAAGATCTTATAACTATTGTGAAAGATATAAACATAAATTGTTTATATATTAAACTTTTACACATCATTCCCAAGGTCTACAACCTTAACTTAATACATACCTTCAATATCTTAAAGGTTTACAATATCATTTGTGTAGACAATCGAAATTTTCTTTTCCTGTTACTAACTATGCAGGAGGGCAAAAACGTCTTGTTCACACTCTAGAGGTAATCCAGGAGGACCACAACATCAATTCCAAACTCAGAGATATCCCTAAATACATTCAGAGTCAACAAAATGACAAATCTCAAAGATAACCCTAGGAAAAACCCGCTACAACTGTGCAAAAAACGGAGATAACCCCGGGAGGAGCAAAATGCTCATTTTGCCAACTTAACTTCACTTCAAGTCAAATACACTCATTTTTCAACTCAAATCTCTTCAAAAGAAGTCCCACAAGAACCATATATTAACTTCGGAGTGCAAACTACACAAAACAGCTTACCGAATTGCCTAACGGAGACCCAGGAATGCTATTTTGGTCATGGACCCATCTTCATGGAATCAAAAAGGGCAAATCCCATGTCATTGCATAACTTTCAACAAAAACAGTCCGAAGAAGGTCATATACCTCATTCGGATGCTCAGATTGAAGTTCTGCAAGTTCGAACGGACATTATAGTGCACGAGTGCACGTACTTTGAGACGACAGGACTCGTAAAGCCCGAGGACACCTCGACCAGCCGCAGATGTAATTGCGGCTGCCGCTGGTACACCTGCGGTCATCAGTCTATAAATATAGACCTTGTGGTCAGCCATATGGGAGAAAAAAGGAGAGAAAAAGGCGAGAATGCCCTGTCCATTTTACTCTGTATACACCCCTATTGAGTGTTTCCTCTTCTACAAACATTTGTTAGCTCACATATAGATATCTTTTTATTCGGAGAAAGCTGAGTGTTTATCCACATAAAGTCATAGAAGTCTACTTTGGCAGCCAACTGTAAGCCTTCTCACATTTTATAAAGTCTTCTTCTCATATTAGCACACAGTGTCATACACATTGAGAGTCGTGTTGTGTGTGTTTGCCCAGACTTCGGTCCGTGGTTTTCATTTCTGTCTATATATATATACTTATATATGTATATATTTCATATATGGACTAACATTATTGAGTTATGCCTCGATTGAGCCTAGACTTTGGTCTGGAGCGTTTATCTGCTTTTGTATATATATATATATATATATATATATATACTTATATATATAATTATTGTCAGACATATCTGATGAGCCTGGATTTTACATCCGATGCATTTACTCACTTTTATATATATATATATATATATACTTATATATATAATTGTTGTCAGAAATATCTGATGAGCCTGGATTTTACATCCGGTGCATTTACTCGCTTATATATATATAATTGTTGTCAGACATATCCGATGAGCCTAGATTCACATCCAGTGTGTTTACTGCTTTTATATATATATATATATATACCTGTATATATATATATATATATATATATATACATTTCTGTTAGGCCTAGAGTTTCCTCCGTGACCTTTTACAACTTTATTTACATTTCGTCCTGCTTGGAGTTTACTTCGTGGCAGTTGATCGCTTTTACAGCTTTATTTACATTTCGTCCTGCCTGGAGTTTACTTCGTGGCAGTTGATTGCTTTTACAGCTTTATTTACATTTCGTCCCACCTGGAGTTTACTTCATGGTGGTTGATTATGTCTATATATATATATTTACCGCTTTTATATATTTACATTTCTGATCCCCCATGGAGTTGCTTCGTGGTAGTTGATCAAGTCTGTATATATATATATTTATAGCTTTTATATATATAATTGCTTACTGCTTTCCATACAAACTGCAGTATCATGTGAGCCTAGGAATCATGTGATCACAGATCCAGTCTACTGAATCTAGATTCGGTTCCCATGATGGACATTTTTCAGCTGTAAGCAGCTTGTACATTACTTTTCAGTGTCTGAGTTTCCTTGGATGGCTGTCATGCCCATGAGGAGTTTGGCACTATTGTATATTATTTTCTCGAGAATACCTCGCATCTCAAAAATAAAAGCAAACAAGCCAAACATTTAATAATAAAATGGAAGTATCAAAGGCCTCAATTACTATTGAGCATAGGGTTTGAAAAATCACTTTTTATAAAACTTCATTGCTATATCTTGTTTAAAACTGAATTTTTCTATAAATTCAAACCCTATGTATATAGGTGCGAACAAGGTACAACACTACTTCCAAATAATTTCACATTGATCCACACACACACACATTCATATAACAGTTTCTTTAAAAAGTGGCGGTCATCGTGGTAACACGGATGTCGGGGGGTGCCTAACACCTTCCCTCCGCATAATCAAGTCCCCGGACCCAAAATGAATCTCAGTTTCACAGACCCGTTTAGCAGTGTCAAATCACTGGGTCAATGTGCAAACCTTTTTCGGTTGCGTTGGTGCAACCAGTTAAATACACCAACTGGCAACTCTTAAAGTCAAATCGTCGATATTATACATGTCGGACCTTTTTCACTTGTTTTTTCAAACAAATCTCACATTAACATGAGAACACCAAAGAACAAGTAACGAAAAGGGACACTCAAAAATCCCGACGTCGACAGGTGGTGACTCTGCTGGGGACTCCAGTAAGAGGGCTTAAGCCGCTATTACAAGCTTTTTAAAACTGTTAAATGCTTGTTTGTGAATGTTGCATTTACATTTCTAATGAATGTGTACGGATGCATTTTTACTTACTGCACTATACTATATCTATCTGCGATATTAGTGCTTCGCACATGTCATCATTTTCATAAATGGTGAGACACGTTGTATGTGAATGTATGTTGTGTGGTTCCTCCATCAAGAGGCTATCCTGTCGGTGTTTGATTACTGGACTCGCAGGAAGAATAATTCCAGTGAGGCTCAGGAAAGGCACCACCTAGATTCGCTCCAGTTGAAAGACCAGATTAACTTCCCGTCAAGTAAATTATGATGATCTGGGAACCTTCATGCCAAAAAGCCGCGAGAGTAACCCTAAGATAGGTCAACCTCTGATAAACCAAATGCAGAGGAAAGTCTCTTCATGCTTTCCATTTTCAATTACTTGTAAAAGCATTTACTTGTAATTTTATTTCATGTTCATCGTTATGTAATGGAAAATATGAAGATTATCTGTGCATGCATGTTATCAATTAACACCTGGTTTTGCAGGACTATTCCTAAAACAGACATGTTATGATAACATTTACATTACCCTAAGACTAAACTACATAAGCCTTTTGTAGGGAAGCAATTGGGCCCGTTTCTCGTTTAAAGTTCAAAAGGGCATTAAGCCCACAGTTAGACATGGATAAAAGTGCCCAGCCTGATCCTACTCCTGTCTCTCGCGAAGAGTTCGAAAGATTAAGCTATCAAATTACAGAGTTGGCTGTTATGCTCAAAGAACTACACCAATCCACTCAGGGTACCCAAATACCCATCCACCTAGAAACCTCTGCATATGGAGGAATCTAGGGCCAAACAATGCCTACTCAACCAGAGTCATCCACACTAGGGGGCAGTCAGGGTATTGGCAAAAAGATGGAAACCCAGATACCTAAACCTCATTCCAATAAAGAAATCACAAATCACAGAGATGATCGAGAAACTGGGGATCTAAGAAAGAAAGTCCAACAAATGGAGGAGACCATTTGGTCAATCAAAGGGATTGGAAATTATGGGAGTGTCACCTATTCAGATCTCTGCATATTCCCAAGGGCTCGATATCCTGCCAAATTCAAAGTCCTAGAGTTTGAAAAGTACAATTGGGAAGGCGATCCCTATATGCATCTGAAAGTGTACATTGGCGAACTAGGGTCTTATGCTGAAGATGAAAGCCTCAGAATGCAACTTTTTCAAAACAGTCTCACCGGAGAGGCTAAAGCTTGGTATGCCCGACTTGATAATGCCAAAATCCACAACTGGGAAGAATTGGCCCACGCCTTTCTAAATCAGTACAGTTTTCAGTCACAAATGGCACCTGATTGATACCAAGTGACTAAAGTCAAAAAGCAAAGTACTGAATCTTTCTGAGAATATACCCAAAGGTGGAGACATCTAGCAGCGCAAGTTATTCCCTCAATGACAGAAACTGAGATGGTAATGATGTTTATTGATATCCAAGAGGCTCCATATTACGAAAGGATCCTAGCAGGTATAGGAAAGCCATTCTCGGAAATGATCAAACACGACAAAATGGCAGAGATGGGCCTGAAGGCAGGCAAGATTAAAGACTTCACTGCCTTGGAAGAAGTTGCCAAAAATATATAGACTGGCAAGTATGCAATCGATCCCAAGGGTGTACCCGATAAAGGCAATGAAGATGCATCCTTTGTTGTACAGGGGCAAGCTAGGATACCAACCTACAGTCCCCCTATTTGGAAAATGCAAGATAATATGCCATCTCAACAACAGGCTGCGTTCAACCAATACCCAGATAGGAAAAGAAAATTTAAAAGAACGAAAAATTAGGTGTTCACTCCATTAGGCGATTCCCTTGAAAATGTGTTGGCGATATTAATGGATCACAAGAAAATTACCGAACTGGCTCCACCTCGGGAACAACGGAGCAAAAGATACAACCCAAGCCAGAGATGTGCTTACCACTCAAGATCTCCAGGACACGATACAGAAGATTATTGGTCCTTAAAGCATAAAATTCAAAATCTAATTGAAAGTGGCAGCATTGTGGTTTAGAAATCTGATCAACAGAATGTCAACGCCAACCTTCCATTGCAGCATGATACGAGGGAAGTAAACATGATCGGGTCAGAAAGCGCTAAAAGGTATCCAATTCTTAAGACAGAAGAATACCCCCAAAGGCACAGATCAAATGTCCTAAAGTGGGAAAATTCAGAGGAGGGTATGATAGTAATGCAAAAGTTAGAGACAATTCAAAATCAAGTCAATCTGCTAGCTAAGCTAATAGTGTGCCAACATCAAGATACAAGGCAGTTTTTCAGTCAACTATCAGAAGGCCAAGAAAATGGGGATGATAAAATTGCTAGAAGATCTCGCCAACGGAAAAATCGCTCAGGGGAATGCGAATTCTCAAAGAAGAAAGATCAAACAACCTCCACAAGAGTCCAAAAATTCACCCCTCTAATAAAATCCAATGAAGAAATGCTACACTTTCTGATAAGCGAAGGAAGGGTTACTAAGCTGCTGCCTCCTATAAATCCCAAGATAAAGAGTTATGATTCCACCAAGATATGTCTCTACCATTCTAACTCACTTGACACATCTGATCGAGGAATCTTTGGTCTTTGTGACATAAAATCCGAGGATCTAATTGAAAATGGAGAGGCGGTGATAGAATTTCCATGACCAAAAAAAGGCAAAAAGGAAATAAAAATTAAAATGTCCACTGAGAGACAGGCGGCTCAAATGAGGTGAAGGCTATGATGGCGATGATCTGGCAGAACCAAGATGGAATGATCTAATGCAGAAATGAGAGAGACAAGAGAATCCCAAAGGAGATTCCTCCGCCAACATCAAACATCCTGTGGTCCAAAGATAACAACCACATTCCAGATCTTATAACCTTAGATGATGCGGAGGAAATACTGATCCTTTCCAAGGAAGAAAAAGCAAAAAAGGAATGTTCTGTGCAAGAAATGTGACAACTGTTCGAGGGAGATTTCATGGTCAAATCCTCTCAAGCCCAGGAAAAGCGTGAAGGAACAGATAAAGGAAAAGGTGTTGAGGTTATCGGGGAAACCAACCCATCGAAGAATCAAGAGTTCATACCTTTTTGCGATGGGTCCAGCTCAAGCATCCCTAAGGAATGTACTGAACCAAGAAGCGATCAAGTTATGGCCATAAGTGAATACATTCAAGACCAAGAATTAACCTCTGTCGCGAGCCTTGAAGGCAACACAACCACTGACAACTGGACTATCAGGCCTCAACTAGACAAAAAGATATAGATCCAGGGGATAAAGTTGCGAGTTCCAGAGGATGTTGGGATGGTATCAATTTCTTCGTAGTATGCCTTTTATTTTCCATGCCTGTAAATATTGAAAAAAAAAGAAAAAAAAAGAAAAGAAAAAAAAATAAAGAAAAAAAAAAAAAGAAAAAAAAAAAAAAAAAAAAGAAAAAAAAAAAAAAAAAAGAAAAAAATCAAAAATCAAAAAATCAAGTCATTCAGGTTTCAGCTCATCGAGCCTGAACTACGAAAGACCTGATCTCCCCTCATCAATGGGAATACGTAGGCAACCATTTATGGTGCAGCCAAACCAAACAAAAACCCAAAAAACCCAAACAAACACTTCTCAAACAAACAAACACTTCTCAAACAAACAAACACTTCTCAAACCATTTATCTTATCAAGCAGGAACTATGCAGACCTGATCTCCCTCATATACAGGAGTATGTAGGCAACCATCAGTGGTGCGGTCTGAACCTCAAAAGAAACATCCAAACCCAAACATCAATCCCAAGTCTTCGCCCAAGAACAACCTTCCAAGTCAGCGACCCATGTGGAGAAGACCCAACAACACTTCAATGTCATTCCATCAAATCTGGCACAAATCCCAGAAAGGAAGAAACAGCGATACGCCAAGACAACCAGCAGCGAGGACCTTCAAAGAGCTGACACCCTCAATCAACAAGTCTTCATAAAACCATCAAAGCCGATTGCGAGAACAAGTCAGGAACAATGATTTAGGACATCCAAGCCTAAATCCACTACCTGCTCACCATCTGGTACGGGGGTAAAAGCCTCTTGCGAGCTCGGTATCTTATCAGCCCATATGTCAAAGCAACTATCCCAGACAACAAGCAAGGCTGGGGAAATTTCAAAATCAGCGACAACTTGATATTGGGACCCTTACAACAAGATTGGGTTAATCTCAGAAATAGCGACAACTCAACACTGGGACATTTATTAACCATCCCAAGGAGGAAAATGCACCAGTCAACACCATCAGCATGGTCCATCATCATCGGAGCTTTCCTCATATTATCTCACTAAGATTCGAATATTGTTCACTCGCGATTTGGTCAACAAAGAGACTTTCTCGTATGAATCCCCGGCAACAACATGCAAAAGGATTGGGGCATTTTTCCTATTCCAGGAAAGCGAAGGATTTTAAGGCAGGATCAGGCCTCTCATCAAAAGAAAGAAAACTCCTGAAAGAAATCATGGCGACATAAGCGTGCCTCTACGAAAGAAGGGGAAAATTCTCAAAAAGTTCTTAACTCAAGGCCAATGACAAAAGGTCTGGCGAATGAAATCTACACCGTCAAACGTGTTAATTTGCGTTAAATCCTCATAAATTGAGGCCTCTCTACTGAAGTTCAAAAGTTCGACAGCGAAAGAACGAGTTGCACCCTCTAGGGATATCAACGGCATTCAGGTCATCAGTTCAGCCGGATTGTGAATCAAATGTTCAAGGAAATGGGGCACAAACACTCAACAGCGAAAGGAAAGTACAAATCACCTTAAAAAGGGTGAGGTGCTACATCAATGTACATCTCTATCCAGTATAACATCAGGCAGAGTCTAGCGAATCAAACCTTTAAATATTAATTCAGCGAAGGTATCGGGAGATCCAGTATTCAAAACCATTGGCATTAATTTAGCGCAACATCAAGACAGTTCAGCGATGAAAGCTTTGTATACCGTCGTTTGAGTGGGAACCGAAATAGTTAGGCGATGTCAGCGTATTCAACTACCAGCAGGGTATGATCTGTTGTCAAACTACCATCAGGGTAGGAACCATTGTAAACTACCAGCGTATGCATCGACGACATCTCAATTTCTCTTCATCAAACAGGCATTAGTGACACCGACAAAAAGCCAAACCGTTGTAGTCAACACCAGCATAGGAATCAGCAATCCCTAGTAAAGGTAAAGCTTTTGCAAATTTTTTTTAAACATACATCATAACATTCATTGCATTGCGATTTACGATATGCGATATGCGAAATGCGATGTACGAGTTGCGAAGTGCGATTGGCCAAAAGCAAAATGCGAAGTGAAATGTGCGATTTGCGAACTACAATTTACGAAAACATTTTAACATCACATTCACTACATTTTGCATCATTAAAAATACCTTGTCATATTTCAAGTGCCTAATAATCTTTATCATGTCAATTCCATTGCATTGCATGAACATGATAAAGAGGGGCATCTATAGACCCTCAAAATTTTCTTTTCCAGTTACTAACTATGTAGGAGGGAAAAACATCTTTTTCACACTCCAGAGGTAATCCTGGAGGACCACAACATCAATTCCAACCTTAGAGATATCCCTGAGTACATTCAGAGTCAACAAAATGACAAATCTCAGAGATAATCCTGAGAAAAACCCGCTATAACTGTGCGAAAACCAGAGATAACCCCGGGAGGAGCAAAATGGTCATTTTGCCGACTCAACTTCACTTCAAGTCAAATACACTCATTTTTCAACTCAAATCTCTTCAAAAGAAGTCCCACAAAAACCATATCTTAACTTTGGAGTGCAAACTATGCAAAACAGCTTACCGAATTGCCTGACGGAGACCCAGGAATGCTATTTTGGTCATGGACCCATCTTCATGGAATCAAAAAGGGTAAATCCCATGTCATTGCATAACTCTCGACAAAAGCAGTCCAACGAAGGTCATATACCTCGTTCGGATGCTTGGATTGAAGTTCTACAAGTTCAAGCGGACATTACATTGATTGCTGCGAGAGTGCATTGAGACGGGACTTCATAACCCGGGAACCAGGACCATGAAGCCGGGGACACCTCGACCACCAAGCAGTACACTGCGGCCATCAGTCTATAATTATAGACCTTGGGGTCAGCCATTTGGGAGAAAAAAGGAGAGAAAAAGGCAAGGAAGCCCTGTCCATTTTACTCTGTATACACCCCTATTGAGTGTTTCCTCTTCTATAAACATCTGTTAGCTCACATATATCTATCTTTTTATCCGACGGAAGCTGAGTGTTTATCCACATAAAGTCATAGAACTCTACTTTGGCAGCCCACTGTAAGCCTTGTCATATTTTATAAAGTCTTCTTCTCATATTAGTACACACTGTTATACACATTGAGAGTCGTGTTGTGTGCGTTTGCCTAGACTTCGATCCGTGGTTTTTATTTCTGTCTGTATATATATACTTATATATGTATATATTTCATATATGGACTAACATTATCGAGTTATGCCTCGATTGAGCCTAGACTTTGGTCTAGAGCGTTTATCTGCTTTTATATATATATATATATATATATATATAATTGTTATATATATATACGGATTTTACATCCGATGCATTTACGCTTATATATATATATATAATTATTGTCGACATATCGATGCTTTGGATTTTACATGGGTGCATTTTGCATTTTACTATATATATATATATATATATATAATTATTGTCGGATATATCTCGATGAGCACGGATTTTACATCCGCAGTGCATTTACTCGCTTTTATATATATATATATATATAAATTTCTGTTAGGTCTGGAGTTTCCTTCGTGGCCTTTTACAGCTTTATTTACATTTCGTCCTGCTTGGAGTTTACTTCGTGGCAGTTGATCGCTTTTACAACTTTATTTACATTTTGTCCTGCCTGGAGTTTACTTCATGGCAGTTAATTGCTTTTACAGCTTTATTTACATTTCGTCCCACCTGGAGTTTACTTCGTGGTGGTTGATTATATCCATATATATATATTTACCACTTTTATATCTTTATATTTTCGATCCCCCGTGGAGTTGGTTCGTGGTGGTTGATCAAGTCTGTATATATATATTTACAGCTTTTATATATATAACTGCTTACTGCTTTCCATACAAACTGCAGTATCATGTGAGCATAGAAATCATGTGATCACAGATTCAGTCTACTGAATCTAGATTCGGTTCCCATGATGGACATTTTTCAGCTGTAAGCAGCTTGTACATTACTTTTCAGTGTCTGAATTTCCTTGGATGGCTGTCATGCCCGTGAGGAGTTTGGCACTGCTGTATATTATTTTCTCGAGAATGCCTCGCATCTCGAAAATAAAAGCAAACAAGCTGAACATTTAATAATAAAATGGAAGTATCAAAGGCCTCAATTACTATTGAGCACAGGGTTTGAAAAACCTCTTTTTATAAAACTTCATTGCTATATCTTGTTTAAAACTGAATTTTTCTATAAATTCAAACCCTATGTATATAGGTGCGAACGAGGTACAACACTACTTCCAAATAATTTCACATTGATCCACACACACACACATATTCATATAACAGTTTCTTTAAAAAGTGGCGGTCACCGTGGTAACACGGATGTCGAGGGGGGGGGGGGTGTCTAACACCTTCCCTCCGCATAATCAAGCCCTCGGACCTAAAATGAATCTCGGTTTCACAAACCCGTTTAGCAGTGTCAAATCACTGGGTCAATGTGCAAACCTTTTTAGGTTGCATTGGTGCAACCAGTTAAATACACCAACTGGCGACTCTTAAAGTCAAATCGTCGACATTATACATGTCGGACCTTTTTCACTTGTTTTTTCAAACAAATCTCACATTAACATGAGAACACCAAAGAACAAGTAACGAAAAGGAACACTCAAAAATCCCGACGTCGACAATTTGCATTAGCATAATTAATAGTTTTAACTGCATAATAGCTTAATCTTGAACTTTGCCTTTGCCTTTGCCTTTACTCGAGCTTTTATCTTAATCTAAAACTTTTTATCATGATATAGCAAGGGTGAGCAACTATTTTGCCCAACATGTTTAAGTACAATGAAGATATATCATGATTGAAAAGGAATAAGCTTTCATGTTTTCAACAATATAATGGTTGTGAAAGAACATGAATCAAATTTCAATACATAGAAGATTGAATTAATAACGTTGAGTGGTCAACAACGACCATGAACAAATACTTTGGTAATGAAGGTGATCAGCCTTTCATACCTGATAAACATATGCAATGTGCACTAAGTGCGAATCAATAATCATGGATGTGGAATAATTGTCAATATTTATACCACTAGCATTCTGGAAAATTATTGACTCGAGTTTGAGTTAGAAAACTTGCCTGTACCGTTGATTACTGCTATACAATCTAATTTAATCTCTTATAAAAGGCCTATCATTAATAAGATCGATCCTCCAATTAGCATAATACATTTTATCTCACAACACTATTACTCAAATAATAAATTAGCTAACATTTAGCCACATAATTAAACATTGAATAATTCTTTAACTCATTAGTAATATTATTACCCCTTAATAATATTACTATCACTTAACCATTATCTTAAACTTTTGTCTAATATTTTAATCATTTAATAGAATATTTATCATTCACAAATATTATTAATCATTTAATAATATTTAGATCCTTTACTAATATTATTAATCATTTAATAATATTTTAATCACCTTCTAATATTATTAATCATGTAATAATATTTTACTTGTTTTATAAATAATAAAGGTCTCACACATTTTAAGATGCAAATATTTTACATCTTGAAGCTTAAACCATTTAAATTTCATTTCAGAAATATCTTTTACCTTTATTCGCAAATTCGGAGTTTAAACAACTAATGCATAGCTTTTATAGTAAAACTCAATCTACTATATTATTTCTTTAATTTAAATAATTTTTACATCAGTTTGTCCGTTCATGAGTCAACACCTGATATATATATATATATATATATATATATATATATATTACGTTACATAAATCTCAGCTCAAAAATTTCATTTTGAGCACCGAAAACCTCAAAAATATCATTTTTATGATTAATAATATTTTTCAAAGGTTTTACATTCTTTGTTGCACCACAAAATAATTTTATAGGCAACTATATTTTTTTATTTCGCTTAAATATGTAATTTATATTTATTATATATTTTATTGCTTTATTTATCTTCGAAAGAAAGTTTCGGAATAAAATATCACTTATAATCAAATCTAAATCTCGTTAGGACTTTATTCGATTTATTATGACTTATTATTTTGTTTGAACGCGATTGAACGTCGAACGTCAAAGTCATTTCGACGCTTGCTTGATTTGCTTACAAGTTCTGACATGCCTATTTGATCATTTTTAATTCTCAAATCATGAGTCATATAACAACGAAATTTCAGGCGTATTATAGACATCATGGCATAGTATTTTAGAAAAATTTCTCACCACGAAAATGGATCACGGAAACTAATCAAAACAATGCGCGAAAAGGACGTCAAACAACAAAGACAACAATGTACTGCCATGGCTGGTCAAGTAGGCATGGTATAGGCGTTGTTCAGCATCTTCTTGTTGCCCGGTAGCATGCGCTTAACAAACTAGTTATTCGCGCTTTTCTCACGCATTACTCGTAACTCCGTGATTTTTGGATATGTTATACATGGCATACCAAAGTATTTTGAAAAAATATCATCCAGTAATTTCGGACCTCTTAGGCAGCCTAAACTAGGCCCCAAAAATGTCCACTCGCAACAGTTTTCATCTTTTTCCCAGATTTACCCTCTTTCGCTAAAACAACCATAACTCTTTCGTTTTAAAACATTTTTAGGCGATTCTTGAGCCCACGCGAAGCTCACTTCCGGGACTACAACTCTTCACTACTGACATTTTTCCAGATTCCGAACATATCAGCCCAGAAATTCGTACAAAGGGATTAAACCGAAATGAGTTTTCCAGTTTTGACTTGGCTACTTTAAAATGGCATAACTCTTTCCTCCGAAGTCGGATTTAGTCCGTTCTAGAGTCTATGGAAAGCTTATTCAGTGTACTACAACATACCAAAAGCCCATAATTTTAAGAGTACTTTAACTAACCCCGAATTTTCTGTTTAGGGGCAGCAGTCACTAGCTTTTCTAAGCTTTAAAAACTGTTCTACTTTTCTTTCTTCATTGATCAAGTTTTCTCAACACCAAAAATGTTTAGATCCATACATAATACACTATATAACATGTAGATCTAAGAATTTTTTTTTTGAGTTCAAGATCACAACCCATGATTTGGTTCAAAACAACTAAAATAAACTAAATTAGAGTTAAAGGTTTTATACCTTGATTTTTGTACCAATGTTTCTTCTTCTTCTAAAGTAGGAGATGAATTGTGATGGCATGGAACTCCTTCTCTTCTCCGTCTATGGGGGACTGCCGACCACTCCTCCATTCTCTCTCTTCTTGCTTACAAAATCTAAACAAATATTTGGAGCTAGGTTTTGAGGTGACACATGGCCATGGAGTAGGTAAAAAATCAAACATGTGCTATATACTTCCTCCTTTTCTTGCTGGCACATGCCCCTCCTTTTGCCAAATTTTAATTGTTTTCTCTCCTTTAGCTTGCTTGCAAATCTTCCAAAATAATATGGCTTGAATAAAATAGTGACACATAAGCACACCAAATATATAAATTGATTTTGCCCATGAGTTAATTCCCCCTACACATTACCGGCACATGCTCCCAATTTGACCCAATTGTGATTTATTTTATTTGCCCAATTTGCTTAGTTAAATAATTAAATAAATTATTCTTTTAATGTTTTTGTTAAGTAATTTAATTACTAAACATTAGTAACTTAACTTAATCAAATAAGTTACTACATAAATCTCCTTAAACTACTATACCCTCTTGGAATCATATAATTTAAATATCCCATCTTTGATATATAAATTATATAAAACATAACATAACTTACTTAAATTACATATTTATTTTATAATTAAAAAAATAAATATGTTTACATAATTCCTTATGCAAATATAATTATTTACATACCCAATATATTATAATATAATATCCTTACCTCATTAACATAAATTCAATGAAGAATTTATTTACTTTCTTAAGATATTACGTTAAATATAATATATTTTCTTTATTAAATTAATTTCGTATAAGAATTTATTCTAATACTCTTGGGTAAAGTATATATAAATATTATATGCTTCAATACCTTTTGTTTTTGCTATGCAAATTGTTCCCAACAATTTTATTTTCCCCACTAATAAATATATATATATATATATATATATATATATATATATAATATTCACTAACTCCCAATTACCAGTTACACCAAACATGCATTACGTCACATATAGAAAATAATTAATAGTTTTATTTTCTCACATTATAAATTATTTATATAAATTATTTACTTATAGCAAATAAAATTTAATATATTTACCATATTACGTAAACATGTACGTCCTTCATAAATCATAAAATAATTTATATACTCATAAATTAGATAAATTAGACTAGACATTTAATTTAATGTCTATTAAACCTCTTTATACGGTTTGCTATATTCAATAAGCCTTCTTCATATGGCTTGCAATATTTATTATTACATAATCTCTTTCAATTATTAAACCGTATAGATTTTTCTTAAAATTTTTAAAATAATCCTTTATTTTCACTCTAGGTTTTAAATTTTAACCTTTAATTTAATCATTTAAGATTTTCTAAATTTTGGGGTTGTCACATATCGACCGCTCGAACCTTTAACATGACTGTTCAGGACGCAGTAGCTGCGAAGGACATTGTGAAACCCCAAATTTTATGAATAAAGATTTAAATTTCTCGAAATATTTTTTTATGGTGTGGATTTGATATAATGTTATAGTTGTGGGTAATATTTACAAATTTTGCAAAGTGTGCAAGTTGTTATATAATATTCGATTGGTCGGGGAATATTCTTTTTGTCAGAAAATATCCGTACGATGGCACAATCATTGGTGAACCCCACAACAGAAGTATTTTCGTAGTTAAAAAAAACGTAAATATCTTTTATAAAAATACTAATGAAAGTGTTACCGTTAAAGCTATTTGAACTACCCGGTAGTAAAAAAGTACGATGAATACGCGTGGTTGCATAGTAGCACACGGTGATTGATTATTGATGCTTACGTAAGAAGTCACTCGGCTTATACTCAATTATTGCTATAGTAATTCTTTTGATCATATCTCTCATATTATTGATTCAATTATTGTCACAGTATCATCTGCATAATATGTTATATTATTAAATCAATAATTGAGACGACAAAGTGATTCATATTATTATTTGCAATATTGACAATGTCTAGAAGTTCTGTGAAGGAGAGGTTTGGTCACCTAATTGCGCGCCAATATGGAGAAATCCTTATCGGAAAGCCCCCTCTTTCCTGGGAACGACCTGGTTGTTAAATATTGTGAATTATAATATTAATGATGAATAAGATTGTGTTGATTAAAGATGAAATTGATAGTTCCATTGTGTTGGAATTATTAATGTTAGTGAAAATCAACATTTATTCAGATTATAATTGATGTCTGGGGGTTATATTGATAAATTGAGTAATTAATCGGATAAATAAGCAATTAATTGCTACTAATTCACATGCTTATATAACTATTTGTTCACATGTGTGTACTATTGAATCACATTCTTATACTATTAGGGGAGTTGGTGCAAGATTGATAATACTTGCATGACTAAGTTAAAAATGGAGGTATAGATGGATGTACTATACTGTAATTCATATTTTCACATGATTATAACTATTGATTCACATGATTGAACTATTGATTCACATTATTTAATATTAAGGGAGGTGGTGCAAGTTTAATAATACTTGCAGGACTAAATTAAAAATGAAAGAAAAGTTGAAGGTATTGTACTATAATATTTTGAGCCCCAAAACGTGCAATTATCGAAACTATATTTTTCTATAAAGAGAAGCTCATTCTTCCTTTATTTCTCACCAATTCACTAAAACTTTAGAGCAATTATTATAGAGAGAAATTATAGAGAGAAAGAAGAAGAGAAGTCTGCTACCTCACTATTCCAATATCCAGTTTCTTCTAAGGTAAGGGGTATTATTCCTTTCGTATTCATGAAGAGAGCTTCTGTTATTCTATTATTTATTATTATGTTGGAATAACTTGTCTATGCAAAGTACCGCATACATGATGAAATTCTTCTGTTATTCCATTCTTTATTATTCTGTTAGAATATTTCATCATCAAGCGGATTACGCTAGACTGTGTTCCATTCTTTATTATTCCGTTGGAATAACCCGTCATGTAAGGTCTATCGCATGCATGGTGAATTCTTTGTTATTCCATTCTTTATTATTCGTTGGAATATCCCATGCATGCGGTTTACGTAATGACCGGGTTCCATTCTTTATTATTCGTTGGAATAACTCGTCTGTGCTGGTCTATCACATGTATGGTGAATTCTTTGTTATTCCATTCTTTATTATTTTGTTGGAATATCTCATGCATGCGGTTTTATGCATTGATTCGGTTTCCATTCTTTATTATTCGTTGAGAATAACTCGTCTGCATGCGATTCATCGCATGCATGGTGAATTCTTTCGTTATTCCATTCTTTATTATTACATTGGAATAACTTTGTCTATGTGGATTATCGCATGCATGGTGAATGATCCTTTGTATTCATATGAATAATATTTTCATTCAAAAGGGGTTTTTGCCAGGGGAAGTTTCGTAATTTTTCTGACCCTAAAAAATTCTGAAAAAATTTAAAATGATAATTTGATGAGTTTTCTAGATTGTGTCCAAAAATGGCGATTTTTGGATGTATAGATTAAGAGTTATTGATTTTATGAGAAAAGACTATTTTAAAAGTAAACCATTATAACTCCTTATGGTTAACTCCAAAATTGGTGAAATTTTTATTAGGAGTACATGTATATAACAACAGTATACCCTGTAAATTTCGGAATTTTTGGACAAAAGTACAATTTATGATAAATGTCTAAATATTCGGCAGTTTTGGCCATATGAAAAATAGTAAATGAATTTTAAAAATTCCGAGAAAAATATATGTTCAATATGGGACTATATTCTGCTAAATCCTAGAAAAGAAATATTTTTGGGATTGATTTGGTATTTTTCATAAAAATGAACTAGTTATGAGTAAATGAATTAAATATGTTATGTGAAGTAACAAAATTGGAAAATAAGATTTTATGGCTTGGGAATCCTATATAGGGTATATGCAGATTTTTGTTGAGGGATTTGATCATTGGTGATGAAATCTTATGAGTATGACATTTTTAATGATTAAAATGCATTATTTGGTAAAGTGTAAACAATTGAAATAAATTGTTTATAAGTTTAAGAAGTGATTAAAATATTATTATAATATTAATAATATTAGATTATGAGTTTATTAAGTGATTGATAATATTTGGATAAATTTAAAGTCTTTAATATTTATCCTTGATTTCGTTTGATTATTGCTTATATCATTGTCATCATCCTCATGCTTATATTGTGATAAAAGTCATCTTTGGCTTACGTGCATAGATGGACTTGGTATGATTATGACTAGAGATTATTCGGTATAATCATGACTGTAATGTAACGAATGATGTGGTAAAAGTCCTCATTGGCCGGTAGTGCATTGATGGACAGTTTTGGTATGATTATGACCAGGGATTATTCGGTATAGTCATGACCATTGATGATTTAATAAATATCCTTGGCCCGTAGTGCATGGATGATTCGATGATGTGGTTTATTTATTAAGCGGAGTCTCAGCGATAAAAATTGATGAAAACATTTTAAATCTTAGAAGATAGTAGATATTATGCTCTACTTGACTCTTCTAATGGATTGCTTATTTCGGTGCAGTTAAACTTGATGTCTATTGTATTTTATCAGTTTAACATTGTTGAAGACTAATGATAATTTATTCTGCATTATCTTAGTCATAATATTTTTTACTGGGCTAGTTGAGCTCACCATTTCTTTCAATGTTCTCTTCAGGAAATGAGAACGTAGCCTGGACTAGTCGGGGAATGGAGTGACGGTCCAGATGATAGCATTAGTAGTCCTCACTATTCTGTTAAATAGTGTGACAATAAATGTAATGAGGACTCCATTGAGTGTGGATATTGTCTAGATGACAATATTCTTATTAAAACTCTTAGATTATGTTTTGTCATATTTTACATGACTGTTGTATAATTAAGTTGTATTTGAATTTTGTACCATGTATTTGGTGACTCAAGATGGGTGATTTATACCTATTTTGGGGGCGTCACTGTTGGTATCAAAGCTTAGGGATATGATCCCTGGCTTAGATGTGAGACAAGAACTAGGAGGGGAGAGACGGGGAATTCCTTCGCTAGTATGACCTTCCTAAGTTTATTTGGTATTTAATTGGTCGGTCATAGTACAGGGATAATATGTGATATGTCAATTAACCCTTGTTTTGTGACAGTGTTTGAAAATGGCATCTGTAAATGTTGAGATCAGCAATGAAGCACATGAGACCGTTGAGTCACCAATGATCAATACCCAGGATAATGTGCAACAGGAAGATAATAATCCTCAGGTAAATAACAACAACACGATAATAATCGTACCGGTGGCAACGGCCATCGGAACAACGATAACCATTGTGGGGGAAATTATCATGGAAAAAATGGTAACCACTTCGGTGGTAATCATGGCCAAGATAATAGAAGTGGAAGATTCAAGAAGAGAAGATTTAACGATGATGGGAAGACGTCGGTAGCAACACCAACACCAGCAACAAATTCTAGGGAAGGAGAACGACCGCCAGTTAGATGATATAGATGCGGAGAGGAGGGACACATAAGTCCAAACTGTTCACAGCCTTCCAAAGCATGTTATAATTGTGGAAAAGAAGGTCATCTAACCCGATTTTGTTGTGCACCAAAGTCAAGTCCAGCTGGGACGGTGGCACCAAAGGCGGATACAGACAAAAGAAAGTCGGTGGTTTCAGGAAGAGCGTTTTTTGTGACTTCTCAAAAAACGAGTAACCCTAACGAAGTTAGCACGGGTTAGTTAATTATAAATTCTTGCGAAGTCTATACATTATTAGATACCGGTTCTACCCATTATTTTATCTCTCTTGCTTGCGCTCAACGTTTAAATTTAACTCTAGAGAAGTTAGACTTTAACTTATCGATTGAAACTTCATTAAGAGAAACCTTCATTTCATGTGCTATCCAAGTCTTGGATGAGATTCACAGTTTTTAAATGATATTTCTATCGTTAATAAATTTCTTGACGTATTCTTGATGACTTCCTGGCCTACCCTAGAGTGTGAAATTGAATTTTGTATTGACCCCAGTACAAAACCCATTTCTTAAACCTTCAAATATTTCTTCAACCAAAATGAACGTATAATGCGCCAAGAACGTTGGCTCGAGTTGTTGAAGATTACGACCATACCATTCAATATCATCGTGGAAGAGCGAATGTGGTAGTTGATGCGTTGAGTAGAAGATCGTATACGTTTACGAGTGCAATGTTGTTAACACAAAAACCCATTTCGTATAACTTACAAATGATGACGATAGAGTTAAAGACTCTAAGGACCCACGTGAAGATAACGAATATACGAGTAGAATCGAATTTAATCAATAAAGTTAAAGTCGCTCAAGCTACACACCCGAATCTGATGAATGTGAAGAAGAAGGTTCAAGAAGGAGTTATCCCAACCCTTGATTTTATTAGCCCATTTGAAATCCTCGATCGAGTAGGAACTGTGGCTTATAGACTCGTTTTACCACCAAGTATGTCGCGTGTTCATAACGTTTTTCACGTATTGATGTTACGTAAATATGTGGATGACCCGAACCACGTTATTAAATTAGTACTAGACGTGATAGCAGAAGATTTAACGTATGAGGAGATACATTTTAAAATCTTGGACAAGAAGGATTATATTCAACACTAAAAGGTTATACCTCAAGAGTTGGAATATGAAATGAAGTCACGGTATCCTCACCTCTTCGGCATACTAGGTACGTACGTAAATTTCGAGGGGAAAATTTTAGAAGGAGGGGAGATTGTGAGACCCCAAATTTTATGAATAAAGATTTAAATTTCTCGATTTTTTTTTATTATGGTGTGGATTTGATATAATGTTATAGTTGTGGGTAATATTTACAAATTTTGCAAAATATGCAAGTTGTTATATAATATTCGATTGGTCGGGGAATATTCTTTTTATCGGCGAATATCCGTACGATGGCACAATCATTAATGGACCCCACAACAGAAGTATTATCGTAGTTAGAAAATGACATAATTATCTTTTTATAAAAATACGGCGAAAGTGTTACCGTTAAAACTATTGAACTACCCGGTAGTAAAAGTATAGTAATACACGTGGTTGTATAGTAGCATACGATATTGATTATAGATGCTTACGTAAGAAGTCACTCAGTTATACTCAATTATTGCTACAGTAATTGCTGCATCATATCTCTCATATTATTGATTCAATTATTGTCACAGTATCATCTGCATAATATGTTATATTATTAAATCAATAATTGAGACTACAAAGTTATTCATATTATTATGTGCAATATTGACAATGTCTAGAAGTTTTGTCAAGGAGAGGTTTGGCCACCTAATTGCGCGTCAATAAGGAGAAATCCTTATCGGAAATCCCCCTCTTTCTTGGAACGACCTGGTTGTTAAATATTGTGAATTATAATATTAATGATGAATAAGATTGTGTTGATTAAAGATGAAATTGATAGTTCCATTGTGTTGGTATTATTAGTGTTAGTGAAAATCAACATTTATTTCGATGATAATTGATGTTTGGGGGTTATATTGATAAATCGAGTAATTAATCGGATACATGAGCAATTAATTGCTACTAATTCACATGCTTATATAACTATTTGTTCACATGTGTGTACTATTGAATCACATTCTTGTACTATTAGGGGAGTTGGTGCAAGATTGATAATACTTGCATAACTAAGTTAAAAATGGAGGTATAGATGGAGGTACTATACTGTAATTCGTATATTCACATGGTTATAACTATTGATTAACATGATTGAACTATTGATTCACATTATTTAATATCAAGGGAGGTGGTGCAAGTTTGATAATACTTGCAGGACTAAATTAAAAATGAAAGAAAAGTTGAAGGTATTGTACTATAATATTTTGAGCCCCAAAATGTGCAATTATCAAAACTTTATTTTTCTATAAATAGAAGCTCATTCTTCCTTTATTTCTCACCAATTCACTAAAGCTTTAGAGCAATTATTATAGAGAGAAATTATAGAGAGAAAGAAGAAGAGAAGTCTGCTACCTCACTATTCCAATATCCAATTTCTTCTAAGGTAAGGGGTATTATTCCTTTCGTATTCATGAAGAGAGCTTTTGTTATTCCATTCTTTATTATTATGTTGGAATAACATGTCTATGCAAAGTACCGCATACATGGTGAAATTCTTCTATTATTCCATTCTTTATTATTATGTTGGAATATTCTGTCTGTGCGGATTACGCTAGACCTGGTTCCATTCTTTATTATTCTGTTGGAATAATCTGTCTGTGCGGTCTATTGCATGCATGGTGATTTTTTTGTTATTCCATTCTTTATTATTCTGTTGGAATATCCTGTCTGTGCGGTTTACGCATGACCTGGTTCCATTCTTTATTATTCTGTTGGAATAACATTTCTATGTGGTCTATCGCATGCATGGTGAATTCTTTGTTATTCCATTCTTTATTATTCATTTGGAATATCCTATCGCAATGATAATTTACGCATTTTTCAGTTCCATTCTTTATTATTCGTTAGAATATCCCATGCAATGCGGTTTATGATAAATGTCTAAATATTCTGTAAATGATTTTTGGCCATATGAAAAATTGTAAATGAATTTTAAAATTTCGAGAAAATATATGTTCAATATGGGACTATATTCGCTAAATCCCTAGAAAAGAAATATTTTTTGGGACTGATTTGGTATTTTTCATGAAAATGAACTAGTTATGAGTAAATGAATTAAATATGTTATGTGAAGTAACAAAATTGGAAAATAGGATTTTATGGCTTGGGAATCCTATATAGGGTATATGCAAATTTTTGATGAGGGATTTGATCATTGGTGATGAAATCTTATGAGTATGGCATTTTTAAATGATTAAAATGCATTAGTTGGTAAAGTGTAAACAATTGAAATAAATTGTTTTTAAGTTTAAGAAGTGATTAAAATATTATTATAATATTAATAATATTAGATTATGAGTTTATTAAGTGATTGATAATATTTGGATAAATTTAAAGTCTTTAATATTTATCCTTGATTTCGTTTGATTATTGCTTATATCATTGTCATCATCCTCATGCTTATATTGTGATGAAAGTCATCTTTGGCTTACGTGCATAGATGAACTTGGTATGATTATGACCAGGGATTATTCGGTATAATCATGACTGTAATGTAATGAATGATGTTGTAAAAGTCATTGGCCGGTAGTGCATTGATGGACAGTTTTTGGTATGATTATGACCAGGAATTATTCAGTATAGTCATGACCATTGATGATTTAATGAATATCCTTGGCCCGTAGTGCAGGGATGATTCGATGATGTGGTTTATTTATTAAGTCGAGAGTCTCGTGATAAAATTGATGAAAACATTTTAAATCATAGAAGATAGTAGATATTATGCTCTACTTAACTCTTCTAATGGATTGATTATTCCGCTGCAGTTAAACTTGATGTCTATTGTATTTTATCAGTTTAACATTGTTGAAGACTAATGATAATTTATTCAGCATTATCTTAGTCATAATATTTCTTACTGGGCTAGTTGAGCTCACCCTTTCTTTCCTTTCATTGTTCTTTAGGAAATGAGAACGTCGCTTTGGACTAGTCGGAGAACGGGGTGACGGTCCAGATGATAGCATTAGTAGTCCTCACTATTCTGTTAAATAGTGTGACAATAAATGTAATGAGGACTCCATTGAATGTGGATATTGTTTAGATGACAATATTCTTATTAAAACTCTTAGATTATGTTTTGTCGTATTTTACACGACTGTTGTATAATTAAGTTGTATTTGAATTTTGTACCATGTATTTGGCGACTCAAGATGGGTGATGTATACCTATTTTGGGGGCGTCATAGACGTGGTGTCAGGTATAATCCCAATCAATAATATAAATGCTTATGTATTATTTGATTCGGGTGCCACTTGTTCGTTTGTATTCGAAGAATTTTCTAGTAAACTTAGTATACCCCGAGACCGTTTAGAAGATCCTTTGAACATAGAAGTTGCGAATACGAAAATAATCCCTGTAGAATATGTCTATCGAAATTGTCGCGCAAACATTAGAGAACATGAACTGAGCGTAGACTTGATTCCTATTAGACTAGGAGAATTTGACGTAATACGGGGATGGATTGATTATACAACCATGCAACGCTAATTGACTGTCAGAGCAAATGTGTGAACCTTCTGACTCCGAGTAAGTCTAAGGTAGTGTTTTAGGGCAAAGGAGCAAAAATTCCCCCAATGTTTACACGGATGTTCCACTTACACCCTAAACTAATTTTTTTTTCCAAAAGTACCCTTAACGTTACAAATTTAAGCTCAGTTGTGCCCTCCCGTTAACGGAGATGCCACATAGACTAACTCTGTTAATACGTGAATAATTTTTGCTGACGAAGCATGAAAAGAAAACAAAAAGGGAAAAAAAACCCTAATTTCATAATTAAACTCTAATAAAATTAACCAAAAGAGATGAAAATTAGGGGTTTTTAATCAAAATTAACCAAAATTAAAAGGAGACCGGCTGAACCGGAACAGTAAAAGATTAAAAAAAGCCCCAAATTTCTCTCTCCAGTAGGATATTCAATTTTCAAAATTCCCCATCTCTCTAATTTTCTTTCTTCCCCCAACAATTCTAATTCCCAAATCTCGATTTCCACCAAGTAGAGAAAAAATGGCTTCCCAATCTCAACAGGGAAACCCTAATAAAAGGTAGTGGTCTTTACAAGATTTTGAAATCGAAAAACCCCTTGGCAAAGGCAAATTCGGTCGCGTCTACCTCGCTCGTGAAATCAAAGTATACGATATATATATATATATATATATATATATATATATATAGAGAGAGAGAGAGAGAGAGAGAGAGAGAGAGGAAGGGAAAATAAAATTGGATTTGGACCAAAAAATTTATTATTTTTACTGAGTGATTTGGGTTTCTATTGAAAGTTGTTTGATTTTTGTGTAGAGTAAGTACATAGTTGCATTGAAGGTGATATTCAAGGACCAGATAGACAAGTACAGGTTTCATCATCACCTGAGGAGAGAGATGGAGATTCAAACGAGTCTTGATCACCCTAACGTTCTTAGGCTCTTCGGTTGGTTTCACGACAGTGAGAGAATTTTCTTGATTTTGGAGTATGCTCACGGCGGCGAGCTTTATCAGGAGCTTCGTAAAACCGGCCATTTCTCAGAGAAAAAAGCCGCCACTATTTTTTTTGCCCTTTTTGTTTTCTCTTCATGCTTCGTCAGCAAAAATTATCCACGTATTAACAGAGTTAGTCTATGTGGCATCTCCGTTAATGGGAGGAGCACAACTAAGCTTAAATTTGTAACATTAAGGGTATTTTTGGAAAAAAAATTAGTTTAGGGTGTAAGTAGGACATCCATGTAAATATTGGGGGCATTTTTGCACCTTTGCCCTAGTGTTTTATGGTAGCTCATCGCTTAAGCAATTGTGTTGCGTTACGATGATGCATGCCAAGAAATTGTTAATGAAAGGATGTGTAGGTTATTTAGCTTACATCGTGGATACTCGGAAAAAGGGAATAGAGATTAAAGATATATACCAGTGGTGAGTGAATTTCAGGATGTGTTTCTGGACGATCTGCCTGGCCTTCCACCAGACAGAGAAATCGAATTCATAATAGACTTAGCACCGGTAAATGCACCAATTTCGAAAGCTCCATATCGTATGGCGCCAGTAAAAATGAAGGAATTGATGATATAACTTCAAGAGTTATTGGATAAGGGTTACATTCGACAAAGTATGTCTCCTTGGGGAGCACCAGTGTTATTTGTTAAGAAAAAAGATGGACCGATGAGGCTCTGTATCGATTATCGAGAATTAAACAGAGTAACGATCAAGAACATGTATCCACTACCAAGGATAGACGACTTACTTGATCAACTAAAGGGAGCGAAGTGTTTCTCGAAGATCGAACTACGGACGGGATATCATCAACTGAAAGTACAGAATGAGGATATACCAAAGACTACGTTTAGAATCCGTTATGGACATTACGAGTTTTTGGTAATGTCATTTGGTTTGACTAATGCTCCGAAAACATTCATGGACTTGATGAATGGAGTTTTCAAGCCATATTTGGATAAATTTGTGGTGGTTTTCATTGATGATATTTTGATCTACTCAAAGACGGAGAAAGAACACGCCGAACATCCGAAGATTGTTTTGGAGGCACTACGAAAGGAGAAGATGTATGCGAAATTTTCTAAGTGCGAATTCTGGATGAAGAAGGTTGAATTCTTAGGCCACGTGGTGGATGAGAATGGAATCCCAGTAGACCCTGAAAAGGTCAAAGTAGTAAGTAACTGAGAACAACCGAGAACCCCGATGGAGGTGAGAAGTTTCTTAGGGTTAGCTGGGTACTATCGAAGATTTATCCAAGATTTTTCTAAGATAGCGACCCCGTTGACTAATTTGAAGAGGAAGACAGTGAAATTTGTATGGATCGACAAATGCGAAGAAAATTTTCAAGAGTTAAAGAAGAGATTAAGCGAGGCGCTTATATTATCATTACCAGATGATACAAAAGGATTTATTGTGTATAGTGATGCGTCGCATAAAGGACTTGGTTGTGTGCTTATGTAACATGGCAAAGTCATTGAGTATGTGTCACGACAATTGAAGGATTACGAAAAATGATACCCTACTCATGACTTAGAGTTAGCGGCAGTAGTTTTTACGTTAAAGATATGGAGGCATTATTTTTACGGAGAGAGATGTGAGATATACATGGACCACAAAAGTCTGAAATATATCTTCACACAGAAGGAGTTGAATATGCGTCAGAGAAGGTGGTTAGAATTGATCAAAGATTATGACTGTGACATTCTTTATCACCCGAGGAAGGCAAACGTAGTTGCCGATGCTCTGAGCAGGAAAGGAAGGGAGAAATTGTTTCAACTGACAACTCAGGAGGAGTTATAAGAGATATGGAGAAGTTGGAAATAGAGGTGAAGGGACCCGAGAGGTCTGAAGAGAAGTTATTTATAATGGAGGCTTGTCCGACATTGTTGGATAGAGTAAAAGAAGCCCAGGGGAAAGATGAAGAATGTGAGGAAATCAGAAAAAGGATCACGGAAAATAAGGTAGAAAAATTTGGAATAGATAAAGATGGTATCTTAAGATTCGAAGGGAGAGTGTGGGTACCGGCAGTGGCCGAGTTAAGAGAGGAGATTTTATACGAGGCTCATAATACGACGTATTCCATTCATCCAGGAGGCACAAAGATGTACCGGGATTTGAGGCAACATTTTTGATGGCCGAATCTAAAACAAGAAATTGCGGAGTACGTTAGTAGATGTCTTACGTGTCAACGAGTCAAAACGGAGCATCAGCGGCTGAGTGGTTTACTACAACCATTAGAAATACCGGAATAGAAATGGGAGCATATTACGATGGATTTCGTGGTAGGACTTCCAGTCACGCAGAAAGGTCTGGATGCCATTTGGGTTATCGTGGATCGACTTACAAAGACCGCACATTTTCTACCGATCAAGATCCGCTACGCTTTAAATCGGTTAATGAAGTGCAGACGTAAAGGAAATTGTTTCACGACATGGAGTGCCGGTATCGATTGTTTCTGACCGAGACCCGCGTTTCACGTCAAAATTCTAGAGAAGCTTGCAAGAGAAGTTGGGACCACAGTTGAGGTTGAGTACGACATATCACCCTCAGACCGACGGACAAAGTGAGCGGACATTACAAACGCTGGAGGATATGCTTAGAACTTGCCTGATGGACTTCAAGGGAAATTGGGATAACCACCTACCCTTAGAAGAATTTGCGTATAATAATAGTTACCATGCGAGTATCGGCATGCCACCGTACGAAGTTCTTTATGAAATAAAGTGCAGAACACCATTATATTGGGACAAAGTTGGAGAATGATGAATATTCAGACCAGAGTTAGTACAACAAACCTCAGACGTAGTGAAAGTGATAAGGGCCAGACTAGTAGCAGCTCAAGATCTCCAAAAAAAGTACGCAGATTTGCATCGGTGAGACCGAGATTTTGAAGTCGACAGTTTTGTATTCTTGAAGGTATCTCCATGGAAGGGAAAGATCCATTTCGGTAAGAAAGGAAAACTGAGTCCAAGATTCATAGGACCGTTCGAGATACTAAAGCGAGTGGGTGAAGTAGCGTACAAAGTTGCACTACCACTTGAGTTGGAGCACATCCATAATGTGTTTCACATATCTGTGTTGCGTCCGTACAAGCCTGACTACAAACACGTAATTTCTTATGAACCCATTCAAGTGGAGAAGAACTTAGCGTATGAAGAAATTCCTATCCAAATTCTAGATAGGAAAGAGCAAACTTTAAGGAACAAATTTATTTCCTCTGTAAAAGTGCTTTGGCGTAACAACGATATCGAGGAGGCAACGTGGGAGTTAGAAGATAGGATGATGAGGGATTATCCCCATCTATTTGTGTAACCTTGTAGCAATTCCGGGATGGAATTTTTATAAGGGGGGGGGGGGAGGATGTAATACCCGAGAATTTCCATGTATTATTAAATGAATATATTAATGGAAATAATATTTCTGTGAATATAAGTGTTATTATTTTGTGAGTCGGTTAAATCAATTGATTCATATTAGATCGATGCGTATTAAGATGTGAGAATTGACAATGAGAATTGTGAAATTCCTTGTGTGGCATATTGTGAAACGAGGAAATCCATTAAGTAAATTAAAATGAGAATTAAGAAGATTAATCGTGTTGATCAGGTGATTTCATATAAGTAATCAATACGCGCGTAGACTTGTAGTAACACTTTTGTGACATCAATTCATGTCGTGTAAAACAAGTATGGCGATAGGGCATGACACTGGCTGAAGCTAAACCATCTTTGCATCGTTGTAGTATCAAGATACATGGCCAGTTCCAACAAAGACAAATCGGGCGCATGACTACGTCAAATGGTCGATTGAAGAAAAACTAATTTTTCCACTTTGGAAATTAAATGGAACAATTAGGTGATATGTGTGACATTGATAAATCATGAAATAAAATACGTTATGTTTGACGAAGGAATTATTAAGTAAACCATTAATTAATATTAATTAATTGTGGTAGAATAATGATTTCTTGGTAATTAAACTATAATATGAGACTATTATTATTTGTAAATTATCTATATATATAATCAAAATTATATAGATAACTAATGGTTATAAAATCCATAATTTCTTCAATAAGAAGTGGATTAAATTATATTAAGTGGTAATTAATCAAGGGAAGGAATTAATTATTTATTTAACATAAATAAATAAGTTATAAGGTTATAATATGATTATATGAGTGGTAGGGATAATTATGGAACTACCCGAACAATAATATGTGACTGCATTATATTATGCGTGTAATTGATGTACATGGACTATATGATGTGAGTATATAAATAACCTTAAATTCTCCTAATATGGTGGTACTTGGACATTTAAAACCATTTTTTTTATAACAAAGTAACTAAATGGAATGGAGCCAAGTTTGTTGCTGAGACTTTCATTTTTGTCCCAAAATGAGTGGCATAAGTACAATGAACAATAGCTGAAAGTTAAAACACGTATTCTGTGAGACCCTAAATTTTATGAATAAAGATTTAAATTTCTCGAAATATTTTTTTTTGAATATTATGGTGTGGATTTGATATAATGTTATAGTTGTGGGTAATATTTATAAATTTTGCAAATTATGCAAGTTGTTATAAAATATTCGTTTGGTCGGGGAATATTCTTTTTGTCAGGGAATATCCGTACGATGGCATAATCATTGGTGGACCCCATAACAGAAGTATTGTCGTAGTTAGAAAATGACAAAATTATCATTTTATAAAAATAACGGCGAAAGTATTACCGTTAAAACCATTGAATTACCCTAAGTAGTAAAAGTACAAGAATACTGGCTGTGGTTGCATAAGTAGCACACCAGTATTGATTATTGATGCTTACATAAGAAGTCACCGGTTATACTCAATTATTGCTACAGTAATTGCTACATCATATCTCTCATATTATTGATTCGATTATTGTCACAATATCATCTGCATAATATTTTATATATTATTAAATCAATAATTGAGACGACAAAGTTATTCATATTATTAAATTACAATATTTACAATGTCTAGAAGTTCACAAGGAGAGGTTTGGTCATCTAATTGCTACCAATAAGGAGAAATCCTTATCGAAAAGCCCCCTCTTTCCTGGGAACGACTTGGTTGTTAAATATTGTGAGTTATAATATTAATGATGAATAAGTTCGTGTTGATTAAAGAGGAATTTGATAGTTCCATTGTGTTGGGATTATTAGTGTTAGTAGAAATCGACATCTATTCCGATGATAATTGATGTTTGGGGGTTATATTGATAAATCGGGTAATTAATCAGATAAATGAGCAATAAATTGCTACTAATTTACATGCTTATATAACTATTTATTCACATGTGTGTACTATTGAATCACATTCTTGTACTATTAGGGGAGGTGGTGTAAGTTTGATAATACTTGCAGGACTAAATTAAAAATGAAAGAAAAGTTGGAGGTATTGTACTGTAATATTTCGAGCCCCAAAATGTGCAATTATCGAAACTATATTTTTCTATAAATAGAAGCTCATTCTTCCTTCATTTCTCACCAATTCACTAAAGCTATAGTGCAATTATTATAGAGAAAAATTATAGAGAGAAAGAAGAAGAGAAGTCTACTACCTCTCATTCCAAAGATCCGATTTCTTCTAAGGTAAGGGTATTATTTCTTTCAGTATTCATGAAGAGAGCTATTGTTATTCCATTCCTTATTATTCTATTGGAATAACTTTGTCATGTGAAGTACCGCATACATGGTGAAATTCTTTCGTTATTCCATTCTTTATTATTACGTTGGAATATCCCGTCGAATGCGTATGACACGCTGACCGGTTCCATTATTTATTATTCTCATTGGAATAACTCGTGCATGCGGCCTCATCCCATGCATGATGATTTCGTTGTTATTCCATTCTTTATTATTCTCGTTAGAATATCATCCGCCGGTGCGTATTACGCCTCGACACAGTTCCATTATTTATTATTCATTGGAATAACCTTCGTCTGTTTTGGCCTATCGCATGCATTGTGATTTGTTGTTATCCCATTCTTTATTATTCGTTGGAATATCTCGTCTTGCGCGTGACACGCCTAACCCTGGTTCCATTATTTATTATTTTGTTGGAATAACTTTGTCTATGTGGATTACCACATGCATGGTGAATGATCCTTCGTATTCATTCCTTATTAAATTGTGAAAATGATCTATTTACGTGGATTACTGCATGAAGGGTTAAAATCCATTTACAGTTTCGTAATTTTTCGGACATTCAAAAATTCTGGAAAAATTTCGTAGGATATTATGATAAGTTTTCTAACATCTCCAAGTGGAATCACTGAAAGAGGAGTTGTAGATTTTTGTATGGACTATTTTTAACAAAGCATGAAAAAGTGAAGAAAAAAGAGAAAAAGCTACTGCCCACAATTTTGTAAGGGCTATTTCGGCCACTTAATTTGTGAGAAAAATTCTGGCCTTTTGGGACATGGAAATATATGGTATAAAGTACCTCCTGTCCAAAAATGAGCTCATTTCGACTTAAAATGAGCAAGTTCTGACTATTTCAATATTTAGGTTTTTCGAATGAAAAATACTATAATAGGAGTTCTATAACTCCGATGACCATGAAATTTAAACTTGAAGCTCACATTAACATGTGTAAGATCCTGCCAAGATTTGGGAATTTCTGGAGTTAAACTCGAGGTAGCTAATTTCTTAAGGAATTAATTAGATTTTTTTTTGAAAAATACTTAAGGGAGTTGAAAAATTATAAAAAAATACTTGTTGTCTATGAAATATATGTATATATGTTTGGACAAAGGATAGAAAAATAATAAGTTAATTTGGTAATTTTTCATGGAAATTGTTTAGTTTCAAACATATGAGTTAAATATGTTATGTGAAGTTGAAGAATTGGTAAATAGGATTTTAGGGCTTGAAAATCCTATATAAGGCATATGCAGATTTTTGATGAGTGATTTGATCATTGGTGATGAAATCTTATGAGTATGGCATTTTTGAATGATTAAATGCATTATTTGGTAAAGTGTAAACAATTAAATTAAATTATTTATAAGTTTAAGAAGTGATTAAAATATTGTTATAATATTAACAATATTAGAATATGAGTTATTTAAGTGATGGATAATATTTGGATAAATTTAAAGTCTTTAATATAGTTGGGACGAGTCGGGGAACAGAGTGACGGTCCAGATGATAGCATTAGTAGTCCTCACTATTCTGTTAAATAGTGTGACAATAAATGTAATGAGGACTCCATTGAATGTGGATATTGTCTAGATGACAATATTCTTATTAAAACTCTCAGTTTATGTTTTGTCGTATTTTACACGACTGTTGTATAATTAAGTTTTATTTGAATTTTGTACCATGTAAGTGGCGACCCAAGATGGGTGATGTATACCTGTTTTGGGGGCGTCACATATTCTCCAAAAGGCTAAGGCCTATTTCTTCTTCCAAACTTCCTAGCTAATGATCATGGGGGGAGTGGTGTTCATGATGCAAACCCACAACCAATTACCAACTCTTTCTTAACCTTCATGCAATCCTACAATCCATGGGTTTGGTTCAATGGGAAAATGCAATGTCTGGTTTTGTGTTTTTCTATAAATAGCAGCTACACTTCTTCATTTCTTGTTGCTGAAAATTATTTGTGAATTCCAAGTAAGAGTTGAAAGCATACAAGTAATATAAGAGCTTAGGAGTTTAAGTGGAGCAAGTTCCTTTCATAATTCAGAGGTATAATCCCATTCCTTGTTGCCATTTTTCTGTTCTGTTAAACAGAGTTCATAAGTATGGAAATTTAAATTCTTGAATTCATGGAATTAGATGTTAATGAGGTTGGTTATGGGTTATATAGTTGTTATATGACCATATAAATATGTTTCAACAGTAATAGGAATGTTTAGAATCAATTTCGTGAGTAATTTCTGTGTTTGGGCTAAACAGCAGTTCGAGGTTTACTATTTACGGCTTCGAACCAGTACTGCACGACAAATTGAAATGGATTAACACGAGGAGCTTGCAGCCTGACTCACGCCTTACCCTTGAGTTTAGTTGGAGCTTTTTTTTTACAATCTGCTATAGTACTATGACTTATACTTGCATGCAAGCATGTGTAAGGGGTATATATATAGATATATTAGCCTAATGTGAGTATGTTTAGACTAGCATCCATGATTAACGAAGGTTTATAGTTTAAGATGGATTTATGACTTTAGAAGTGAACTTGACAAGTATGAATGACATATTTGTACACTGACTTTGCAAGCATGTTAGTATGACTTAGAAATGCATGAATAAACCTTTAGCTTATGTTTATGTGATTAGTAAGCAAGCATGAACATGTTGAACTAATTTGTAAACTTTACAAAGGAAAATATGACTTTTGAAGCGAATGCTAATGCACTACTTTGGGAGATAGAATCTCACCTTTATACACATGTTGGTGGTACTCTTAAACTCACTCATGTAGCATAAACGTATATATACCATGCTTGTGTAACACATTTCAAGAAAAGCATAAACGAAGCATATTTTCAACCAAAACGGTACTAATTTCACATATATGTTATGAATACTTACAAGCATGCGTAATATGAGTTTTGTAACTATCTTGTATGTTTAGAGAGCAAGCATGATATACCTTGTGGTTTTATGACCTTGAATTGCCTTAACTTGTTGAAATGTTTAATTTAGAAATATATTATAAAAGGGAACCTAGATTGACTTAAGGAGCATGAAAAGACCTTTAACATGACAAATATGTCATGTATGATTGTTTTGGTCAAGTTTTACGAAACCACAAGGCAAAAAGATTGAGTCTTGGCATAGCAGTGAGAGGACAAGAAATTGCTTACGGCCCTAAGTTTAGCATACGGCATTCTGGCTTAGTCCGAATCGAGATGGTAATTTCTGATTTTGAATAGCTAACTTGTGTGAAGCCTATATTACTAAAAGTAGTTTAAAATCTACTAATACATGTATATAAGTGATGCTTAGATGATATGATAGTGTTTGCATCGTAATAGGAAGGTCCATGAGAAAAAGGACTTAACCTTCAGCATTCTTAATTTACTTATGAAATAACTAAGTATTTGATCATTCTTAATCTATAATCTGATTTTTGTACCATATGTGCATACTTGAATCGTGTCAAACTTGATAAATGAATGTGTTAGCTAATGACACTACTACAAAATAGTAAATAGATAACGCAGAAAAAACGTTGTGGTTTCAATCAGAAAAACGTCGTGGTTAAGGGTGTCATCTATTTGACACCCTTACACAACGTTTTTAAAATGTTGTAGTTAGAGACATTATACAACGTTTTTAAGAAAAAAATGTTGTAGATTTGTTTTCCATAAATTAGTAGATGCTTGAAAACGTTGTAGAAGGTATGATTCCACAACGTTTTCTGGCTAAAAATGTTGTAGTTTATTATATCAGACAACATTTAGTCACATTTACACAATGTTTATAATGTGTCATCTATTTAGAAGGTGTCATTTATTTATACAAATATACAACATTTTTAAAATGTTGTAGATAAAAAAAGAAAAAGAAAAAAAAAGATTGTGGTTCACGTATATTACCAATGCACCTGCAATATGCTAATGCCATAATATATAGCTAAAAGGTCTAAATTCTCATTTAAATTTAAAGTCAAAATGTATTAACCATTCAAAATACATCCCAATAATACCATTCGTTTACAGTTTCAAATTACTACATCCACAAAATATATACCAAACTATCCATATATACATCTCAAATTCACTTTTCAGTATAAATTACTACTATATTGAATTGTGAATATGATTACATCCACAAAATAAACCAATGGTAAATAATATTAGATAATTTACTTCTAGTATTTGGAAGGCATTGCAGTTGCTGTTGATGACGAGTTTCCTAAACTTTATCTAGGCAAGTCCGACCCTTGCTCATCCTCTAACATAGCAGGTGCCTCAAACTTTGCAAAACTAATCCAAACCTTCAAGTGCTTCAATGCATGCAGAACTTATCATAGAAGATATCATAGTTCCGCACATAGAAGATCGAAAAAGGACTCTTGTCGGTATATACCTGAAAGAAACAACCACAGTATAAGTATTCCAAAATGGTCTGAACTTGAATTGCTTCAAACATAACTGCTTTTGGGATCATTGTAGCCCTATGAGCATCTGATTCCTTGTTATGATTCTTCTTTTAGCGTACTGCTAATAGCATGTTTTAGTGTAACTAGATCAGTCTATCTTGCTATATTATTTTTGTTAATTTGGTGTGGAGAGAAGTAAAGTATTTAATTTTTCGTCTTTGAAAAACTGGATCTCGCGACTATTTTTCCAAGTTTTGATACATTCTCTTTTCTTAATTAGAGCATAGTTTCTTTTGATTTGATCACTCCTAAGATTGCATGCCCTGATCAGAGTAACAATTAAGCTTTGAGTTATTTCCCTAACCTTGAGTGGCCTTTACACATCATAGTTAAGGAACCACATTACAACACAAAAACAGTTCATTTAAAAAATGTTAAAGTAGTATTCAAATATGAACCACATTACAGGTAAATTGACTAAAAAGCCAACAAAGAGTTGTCTTCTGGAGAACTAATAACTTGTATAAATAAGGCGTACCTCATGTCCAAGTTTGACACCCATTTCTTGAGAGACTCTAGCAGAAACACTCATAGCAGCAACTCACAGAAAAACTCGCAAGGTCAAATGGACTTACTCACAATTAGCCAAATCAATATCCTTTATATTTCTACCGCATGCAGTCATAATGTCACTAAAAAATCCATCATTTACGCCTAATACCTGCCATCGACAAAACTTCCAAATTTTCAATAGATGTGAGGAGAGAACACTGACCCAAATTTATAGAACATAGTGCAGGTGCTAAATTAACAAGTACTTTCAAACCATCATCAGATAAACGACATGCACCTCTCAGGGATATGCTAGCTAAACCAGTCAAGCTGTTTGAAGACTGCGCTAAGGTTTTAGCTATCATCAAGGAAACATTGCCCACATAGGTCAAGTTGAAAAACCTGATTAGTAAAAGTCAAATTAGTAATCAGCAAAATAAGAAGGATATATAAAAGTTGGAACTCACTAAAGCTTCCACTCCATTTAAGTGCCAAATGTGAAAATTAAGGTCGTTGAAGATTATAGGGCGGAAAATTTTCAAGTATATTACAGAATTTGAATAAGTGTCATGTCAGTGTGGAAAAACTTAATTGACAAAAATATGGTATATAGTGGCTGCAAGTACGCAAAGCAATGTAATGATTAACAGCCTTGTCCTAGCATAATTTATAACCAAAAAATTGACAAACACTAAGAAAATTCTAAATACCAAAGTTATCACATCTGCAAGAAAATAATAAGTCTATAACACACCACATAAGGTGCAGTCAACTCCGAATATGCTAGTAAGGGAATATGTCTAACACTATTATTGAAGAAGAAGGAAACTATTGAAGTAAGTTTGGAGATATGCCTATCTTGTAATTTAAGTGATTGATTCCTAAGACAAACATTCAAGTAGAGAATATTCAAGTTATTTATAAAGTACCAGATACGCTCTGCTACTTAAAAGTTAAAAATAAAAAGAACAGAATATATAAATATATAAATACTAAAAGAATTTAATAGTACAACATACCCTCAAATTTCTTGGGTCAAAACTCTCAAATAACTTTGTGAATTGGTTTTCTGTAATCCATGAATAGTCCTTTATGCGTATCTCAGCTGGAGACTCCCTTACAAAGAGATCCAAAGTCTTGACATTCATTTTCCGGAAATCACAGAGCAAGTTACTAAGTCTCTGCTTCAATACATTTGGGATAGCTTCAAGTGAAACAATTGTGTCAGCATTATCCTCAACTTTTATGGACTTTAGAACCAAAGAATGTCACAAAACAAAATTAGTAAAAACAAAAGGAGATTTAACTATTTACTGTGGGTTCTAAAAATTGTGACTCCACTCCCACCTCATAACAAGATATGGATGTACATGTGACGGTTTCTAAATTTTACTTGAGTGAGAAAAAATCTATAACCTTCGGATTTTCTCAAAAAGAAATACAATCTAGCAGAGAATTTTTTGGGATGGGGCACAATTGACTTTCAGAAAAATTTCACTGTTAAAGCCATTTATGTTCTAAAATTGAGAACAGCTGCTTGTTTAAGGATTCCTAGAAATAAAAGACTTCACAATATCTTAGGCTAGAAATAGTTATGCACCAGTCCGCCTTCCTTCACACACATACAAATGCACAAAAAGAAACAAAGCTAAATTTTGTAAACCTTAGTTTGAATTCTAAAATATATTCTCCAAATAGGTAATTTAAATATTAGCTTAGATAAAGTTCAGAATTTTAGCGTTCTTAACTTAAAAAAACTTCACAAAATGAGAATTTATAATATAAATAACCCCAAAAGAGCATGTGGGTATGATCTAAGTCCGTGCTATAAACAATTTAGTTCACACTTCTGACAAAGTGCTAAATTATTGATAGCTCTATTAATGGTTATCAAACCAACATATCATCATTGAGAACGTAAAAGAAGATTCTTTCTAATTTTTAAACCCTAAGAAAATAGATAGATAATTATAAATTCATGAAGCTGGAAGTATAATTGATTAAAACAAGTGAATGAATAGATATGGAGTTCATACTTGCATTGACATTGTATACTATCAAGAACGCAAATTAGGAATTGACTAGAAGCTCTCCCAAGGCATCAAAAGTATTTTCACCTTCCTCGCCAAATTAAAGTCTTCATCTACGAGGACATTAACGATGTAATCTATGATTGGTGATCCACTTCTAGGATTCACCTACCAATTACTTCCAAGCACAATGAACTCGCTACTTTGGCCATCTTCTTCCCTTCGCTTATGATTTGGTTGGCAAGGAAGAGAAAATGTGAAGTCTGTGTAGCAGTGGCAACAACTAGCCATCGATTTTGTTTACAGGAGGATACCCATTTTGTAATCAGGTTTTGTAATCAGAGATAATGCAGTTAGGGTTTGAGGACTTTGAAACGAGAAGGGAACAAATGAACACCTCTGTGTTTTTTTTTTCTTACCCGACTCCCAGACATACACCTCCGTGTTTTTCTTCTCTCCGTGGTTTTTACATACATAACTTTTTCTTTAAAAAAAAACTTTATAATCTTAAATAGGTAATGTTTTTTCATATGTATCTACAACATTTTGTTAAAAAACGTTATGAAAAATAATACCACAACGTTTTACTAGTGTTGTCTATTTACTACTTTGTACTAGTGTGAGCATCTTGTACTTATAATATGCTATACTAGGATTCGAAAGTGTTAATTTATTAATGTGGATAAACTACGCTTAAGGCAAGTATCTTAACTATCCTTTACATTGTGCAAGTTTCCTTGAACTTCACTCTTTGATGGTGCAAGTTCCTAAATTCTTATTCTTTTACTTGAGCAAGTATTCGAACCTTATCTCTTTGAATGAAAGTTATTCTACTTATTCGTTCCCTTGAACAAGTATGTTTAGACTCTTGTGAAAATTATTATTCATGTTGGACTTGGTATTATGCTTGAATATTGTGAAAGAGTTGATGCCATTTGATTCAACTAGACTATATGCATGTTTATAGACTGTCCAAACCAATTGATTGGTGCGGAAATGTTGATAACTGAGTTGAACAACCCTTAAGGTAAGGGGAGTGTATGTTGTTGGAAACCCAAACACATAAGTGGATATTATTGTGGTGTTATGCATAACGTAAAGTATTGTAGACTGATCATCTATAGTACTTGATTCTTTTGGGTTATCGGTTTAATATTGGTAATTCTAGTAGATGTTCAATAGTCCTTAGTGACTGCTCAGTATAAATTGTTTATCTAGTTGGATACTTTGTTAGTCGCCGAATTCATATATATCTGTTGATTTATATTGAATTACCATTCTTATTCTAAGAATTATTGTTACTCATTATTCATGATATTATTCTGAAACTCTAAACTATCTTAGAGATGATACTTCGATATTTCAAACTTGTGTTATGAAACTCTTTACCCTTGTTGTACATTACTTGCTGGGAAATTTGTGCTCATCCTTTCTTATTTAAAACCTTTCAGTTAAGGCGGAACAGGGAAGTGTCTCTGGGCAAGACAAGGGCAAGGGCAAGGCTACCGACTAACTTGTCCCTTTTATGTTTAAGACTATTATGTTGTATTAAGACTATTTTCAGACTATGTTAAACTTAAGTAGGATTATGTAATAAGTATTTATTCGATATTATTATGTAATTATTTAGTACTGTAGGTTGCGAGACTTGGGGGAATAATTATAATAAATCATTGTATATTATTCTAAATTAGATCTTCCGTTGTGAAAGTGATATTTTAGTTATTTTTGTATGCCATGAGCACGTGATGAACTAAATTCGAGCGATCAAGTGGAGGTCCAAATTTGGGGGCATCACAATTATAACGATACATAATTCCTGGTCATAATCATACCAATCAATAGTCCATCTATGCACTACGGGCCAAAGATGACTTTCAATATAAGCATGAGGATGATGACAATGATATAAGAAATCAATTAAGTGAGATTAAGGATAATTATTAAAGATTTATAATTCAATTTATCTAGAGTTTAAGAATGTCCAAATTGTCAACATGATAACTACTTTGTGGAGTAAAATTCAAGAATAAATTTCATGTATCAAAAATAATTTGGACATAAAAAAAATCAATTTTTGTCGTGAATAGATTAACCCGTGAATAGTACTTTGTGAATAGTATCTCGTGAATAGTACTATATGAATAGTACCATATGAATAGTAATGTATGTATGAATAGTACCCATAAATAGTACTCTGTCATGAAAAGCTTAAAATTTAACAAGAAAGTTCAGAAAAATATTTTCGTGAAACGATACAAGATGAAGCGCAAAATTCAAGGATATTCTACTAATTTCAAGGAGTATAGAAGCAATACTTATCAAAATAATTATAGATTTAGGAATATGAAACGAAATAATATTACTTACATACTATAGAGTATGGAAGAAAATAATATTTCTTACGAATATTGAAAGAAAATAATATCCCTTTTGAATATTGAACTAAAATAACATTCTTACGAATATTGAACGAAAATAATATTCCTTACGAATATTAAACAAGAATAATATTCCTTACGAATACGAAAAATAATATCTCTTATGAATATGAAATAAATAATACCCCTTACCTTAAAAGGAGAGTACTTCTAACTGCTATAGCAGATATATTCTTGTAGAAAACTTGCACTATTTGCTACACTCAAAGTTTCCTTAAACTCAAAAGAAATACGCTCAATATTATAGAAGAAGAATTCTCTGATTCTGATGTGATTTTCATTTCTAAACTAAGCATCCTATTTATAGGAGAATGATAGGATACTATTTAAGAAAAATATCACGGGAGAACAGAAACTTTTTTCACGGACGAAACTGATGAAATTTCTAATTTTCACTATTTATTACTACTCATTACTTTGCAATAAAATATTCTAATAAAACAAAAACTTTATATAAAATATAATATATTATATTTAGAATCTAAAAAAATGAATAACTTTATATATAATATAAAAATTATTCTGTTTTATATAAAAAGTTTTCTGTTTTATATAAAAAGTTTTCTGCTTTATACAAAAACTGAGATAACTTTCTACCGACGGTTTTGAAAAATGAGTTGTCGACGTCGGGATTTTTATTTGTCCCTTTTTTTGTTCTTGTTCTTTGATGTTCTCATGTTACGTGAGATTTGTTTGAAAAAATAAGTGAAAAAGGTCTGACATGTATATGTCGACGATTTGACAGTAAGACTCACTAGTTGGTATTTTTAGCTGGTTGCACCAACGCAACCGAGAAAAGGTTTGCACATTGACCCAGTGATGTGACACTGCTAAACGGGTCTGTGAAATTGAGATTCATTTGGGTTCGGGGGCTTGATTATGCGGAGGGAAGGTGTTAGGCACCCCCCGACATCCGTGTTACCACTGTGACCGCCACCTTTTAAGAAAATGTTATATGAATGTGTGTGTGTGTGTGTGTGTGTGTGGGTGTATTAATGTGCTGTTATTTGGAAGTAGTGCTATGCCTTGTTCGCACCTATATACACAGGGTTTGAATTTATACAAAAATTTAGTTTTGAACAAGATATAACAATGAGGTTTTGTAAAAGAGGTTTTTCAAACCCTGTGCTCAATAGTAATTGAGACCTTTGATATTTTCATTTTATTAATAAATGTTCGGCTTGATTGCTTTTGTTTTTGAGATGCGAAGCATCTTCGAGAAAATAATATATAGCAGTGCCGAACTCCTCATGGGCATGAAAGCCATCTAAGGAAATTCAAACATCATGAATAATTTACAAGTCGCCATACTGACTAAAATGTCCATCACGGGAACCGAATCTAGATTCAGTAGACTGAATCTGTGATCACATGATTCCTAGGCTCACATGATGCCGTAGTTTATATGAAAAGCAATAAGCAGTTATATATATATATAAAATCTGTAAATATATATATACATACATGATCAACCCCCACGAAGCACCTACATGGGGGATCAGAATGTAAATATATAAAAGTGGTAAATATATATAGAGACATGATCAACCACCATGAAGCACCTCCATGGGGGATCTAAAATGTAAATAAGGTAATAAATGCGATCAACCACCACGAAGTAAACTCCAGGCAGGACTGAATGTAAATAAAGCAGTAAAAGGCCACGAAGTAAACTCTAGGCCTGACAGAAATGTAAATATATATATATATATATATATATATATAAAAGCAAATAAATGCTCCGGACGTGAGTCCAGGCTCAATCGAGGCATAACTCGATAATGTTTATCCATATATATAAATATATATGTATATAAGTATATATATACAAATAGAAATAAAAACCATTGACCGAAGTCCAAGCATACACACACAACACAACTCTCAATGTGAAGAAGAGTGTGTGCAAAGATGAAGAGAAAGGTAAGGCTTATAGTGGACTGCCAAAGAAGACTTCTATAGCATTAAGTTGATGAACACTTAGCTCTTTCCGGTAAAAATGTAGCTATATATGAGCTCACAAGTGTTTAAAATGAGAAAGCACTTAATATATGGTGTGTATAGAGAAAATTTGATAGGCTTCCTCGCCTTTTTTCTCTTAAATATGGCCACCCTAAGCCCTATATTTATAGAGCTGGGAGCCGCAGATGTACCTACGATAGCCGCATATGCACCTGTGGCTTCCTGGGATGCTTCAGGCTCTGCAGGTCCCGCCGTCTTGAAGTACATGCACGCGTGCAATGTGATGTCCGCTCAAACTTACAGAACATCAATCTGAGCATCCGATTGAGGTGTTAGGGATAACTTGTGATATGCTATTTAACCCTTATTTTATAACAGTGTTTGTGAATGACATCTGAAAACACTGAGATAAGCAATGAAGCACATGAGACCGTTGAGTCAGCTCAACCAAAAGGTAACGACCAACAACACGATAATAATCATACCGGTGGCAACGACCATCGGAACAACGATAACCATCGTGGAGGAAATTATCATGCCAAGAATGGTAACCACTTCGGTGGTAATCATGGCTAAGGTAATAGAAGTGGAAATTTCAAGAAGAGAATGTCATTTAGCTCGATTTTGTCGTATAGTGAAGTCAAGTCCAGCTGGGACGGTGGCACCAAAGGCGGATACGGACAACACAAAGTCGGTGGTTTCAAGGAGAGAATTTTTGCAACTTCTCAAAAAATGAGTAACCCGAACGAAGTTAGCACGGGTTGGTTAATTATAAATTGCGAAGTCTATACCTTATAAGATATCGGTTCTACCCATTATTTTATCTCTTTTGCTTGCGTTCAATGTTTAAATTTGACTCCAGAGAAGTCAGACTTTGACTTATTGGTTGAAACTTTGTTAGTAGGAGCCTTCGTTACCTCCATTATTTATAAATCTTGTTGATTCAAATCAACATTTTCACGTTACCTGTCGATCTTATCTCTTTGAAAATATTTTCCTTTGATGTGATCTTAGGAATCGATTGGTTAACTACTCATCATACTTTTCGTAAGGTTGTTAGCTTTTATATTCATAACCAACCTGTTATGCGAATTCAAGCAACCAAACCACTAAAGTCAATCACTGTCATATCAAGCCATAAGTAAAGAGCCCCGATCCTTTTATTTTTGACTTCCTTGATGGAGTGTACCAAAGCCAGACTTTCTGTAGGCGACATCGTGAATGAAGATGGCAAGTTGATAGGTATCATTGTGAGGTGCTATCCAGGTTAAGGGATAGAAGTCATAGTTGGTATCAATGTGACGTACTATCTAAGTCTTGGATGAGGGTCACAGTTTTGAATGATATTTCTACTGTTAATAAAATTCCTGACGTATTCTTGAAAACTTCCTAGCCTACCCTTAGAGCGTGAAATAGAATTTTGTATTGACCCCAGTACAAAATCCATTTCTTAAACCCTCAAATATTTCTTCAACTAAAACGATTGTAACATGAGCCAAAGACGTTGGCTTGAGCTGTTGATGATTACGATCGTACCATTCAATATCATCGTGGAAGAGAGAACATGGTAGCTGACGTGTTGAGTAGAAGATCGTATGCATTTATGAGTGCGATGTTGTTAACATAAAAACCCATTTCGTATAACTTACAAATGATGAAGATAGAGTTAAAGACTCTAGAAACCCACGTGAGGATAACAAATATATGAGTAGAATTGACTTTAATCGATAAAGTTAAATCCGCTCAAGCTACATACTTAAGGCTGATGAATGAAGAAGGTTCAAGAGGGCATTATTCTAGAAGCAAGAATTGACGAAGAGAGGAAATCATAACCCTCGATTTAATTGGCCCATTTGAAATCCTCGGTCGAGTAGGAACTGTGGCTTATAGACTCGTTTTACCGCCAAGTATGTCGCGTGTTCATAACGTTTTTAACGTATCGACGTTACGAAAATATGTGGACGACCCGAACCACGTTATTGATTTAGAACCGGACGAGATAGCGGATAATTTAACGAATGAAGATGTACCTGTTAAAATCCTGGAATATATTCTACGCTTAAAGGTTATACCTCAAGAGTTAGAATCTGAAATAAAGTCAAGGTATCCTCACCTCTTCGGCATACCAGGTAAGTACGTAAATTTCGAGGGCAAAATTTCATAAGGAGGGGATATTGTGAGACCCCGAATTTTATGAATAAATATTAAATTTTTTCAAAATATTTTTTTAAATATTATGGTGTGGATTTGATATAATGTTATAGTTGTGGGTAATATTTAAAAATTTTGCAAAGTATGAAAGTTGTTATAAATATTCGATTGGTGGGGAATATTCTTTTGTCGAGGAAATATTTGACGACAAGCACAATCATTGGTGGACCCCATAACCAAGTTAATCATGTCTATAGTTAGAAAATGACAAAAATATTTTATGAAAATAACTACGGAGGTTTTACTGTTAATCATGTTGAACTACCCAGTAGTAAAGTATAAAGAATGTCTGGCATGTGGTTGCAAGTAGCATTACCAGTATTGATATGTTATTTTATTAAATCAATAATTGAGACGACAAAGTTATTCATATTATTACATTGCAATATTTACAATGTCTAGAAGTTCTGTCAAGGAGAGGTTTGGTCACCTAATTGCGCACCAATAGGGAGAAATTTTTATTGGAAAGCCACCTCTTTCCTGGGAACAACCTGGTTGCTAAATATTGTGAGTTATAATATTAATGATGAATAAGTTCATGTTGATTAAAGATGAATTTGATAGTTTTATTGTGTTAGAATTATTTGTGTTAGTAGAAATCGACATTTATTTCGATAATAATTGATATCTGGAGGTTATATTGTTCAATCGGGTATTCGGGACACTTTTCGTGTCGGAGTACTATTCATGAGTTACTATTCACGAGTTACTATTCATTAGTTACTATTCACAAGTTACTATTCATAAGTTACTATTCATGAGTTACTATTCATGAGTTACTATTCACGAGTTACTATTCACAAGTTACTATTCAGGAGTACTATTCACGAGTTACTATTCCGGAGTTACTATTCACGAGTTACTATTCAGGAGTTACTATTCACGAGTTACTATTCACGAATTACTATTCACTAGTTACTATTCACGAGTTACTATTCATGAGTTACTAATCATGAGTTACTATTCACGAGTTACTATTCACGAGTTACTATTCACCCGATTACTATTCACTCTAGTATTGTTCACTCGGGTATTTGGGTACAATATTATTCCATGAGGAGATGTGCTAATTTTTCTGACCGTTGGTTGAAATTATAATAGTAAATCAATATGGATCGTTGATTTAAAGTCTTAATAGTAACTTGTCCCTTCAATATTATGAAGAGTTTTCCTCTTCGGTGTTCCAAGGGTTAATTACCCCTTCGTAAATAGTAGTTGTCTCTTCAATATTACCAAGAGTTATTTGCCTCTTTGGTGTTCCAAGAGTTAATTACCCCTTCGCAAATAGTAGTTGTCTCTTCAATATTACCAAGAGTCATTTTGACCCTTCGTTAAGACCAAGAACCACTCTCAGTTTTTCTATAAATAGAAGCTCATTCCTTCATTATATCTAACGAATTCACTGAAACTCTAGAAAGAGAAATTATAGAGAGAAAGAAGAAGAGTATTCTGCTACTTCACTACTTCTATATCTAGTTTCTTTTACAGTAAGGGATATTATTTGTTGTACCCGTAAGGGGTGTTATTCTATCTTATTCACAAAGAGAACTTCTGTTATTCCATTCTTTATTATTCGGTTGGAATAACCTTTATACGCGGCATACCGTATACATAACCTGTATACGCGGCATACCCTGTACTTGGTGAAATCCTTATGTTATTCCATTCTTATTTATTCTGTTGGAATAACCTATATATGCGGACTCCCCTATACTTGGTGAAATCCTTATATTATTCCGTCTTTATTTTTCTTTTGGAATATCCCGTCTCGCATGTGTTTTACACCGCACACTGGTTAAAATCTTTATTATTCGCTGGAATATCACATCGTGTGTTTTTGGGACCGGTTTAAAATCTTTATTATTATGTTGGAGTAACCTGTCTATGCGAAGTACCGCATGCATGGTGATTTCTTTTATTATTCCATTCTTTATTATACTTAGTTGGTTAAAGTTTTGACTTCTATACTCCATGAAATTAGTGGAATATCCTTGATATTTGCGCTTCATCCAGTATCTTTTCATGGAAATATTCTTCTGAGCATTCTTGAATTTTACTCTACAAAGAAGTATCATGTTGACAATTTGGACGTTATTGGTTCCTGAACAAATTAATTTGTGAACTTATTTTATTAAATTCTTATATCATTGTCATCATCTTCATGTTTATATTATGTTGAAAGTCATCTGTGGCCTATAGTGCATAGATGGACTTGGTATGATTATGACAAGGGATTATTCGGTATAATCATGATCGTAATGTTACAAATGACGTGAAAAAAGTCCTCATTGGCCCGTAGTGCATTGATGGACAGTTTTTCGTATGATTATGGCTATGGATACTCTTCGGCCAAGGTAGCAAAGATGAATTATTTTATGGCATGATCAGGACCGTTAATGAAAACACAATTATCTATGGCCCGTAGTGCATGGATAATTTGTGGTCGTGATACTAATGAATATCCTTGGCCTGTAGTGCAGGGATGATTTAATGATGTGGATTATTTATTGAGCTGAGTCTCAGCGATAAAAGTGATGAAACACTTTTTAAATCATAAGAGATAGTAGATTTTATTCTCTACTTCACTCTTTTAATGGATTGCTTGTTCCGCTGCAGTTAAACTTGATGTCCATTGTATTTTATCAATTTAACATTGTTGAAGACTAATGATAATTTATTTTGCATTATCTTAGTCATAATATTTCTTCTTTTCTAACTGGGCTCACCTTTTGCTTTCATTATTCTCTTCAGAAATGAGAAGCGTAGCGAGGGACTAGTCGGGAGCGGGTGACGGTCGGAAGGATAGCATTAGTAGTCCTCACTATTACATTAAATAGTGTGACAATAAATGTAATGAGGACTTATTCTGAGAGTGGATATTGTCTAGAAGACAATATTTGTATTAAAACTCACAGCTCTTTTGTTGTATATTAAAGATTGTATTTGTATTCTGTACCATGTATTTGACGACTCAGAATAGGTGATGTATACCTATTTTGGGGGCGTCACATCATATCCCTAAGCTTTGATACCAACTGTGACGCCCCCAAAATAGGTATACATCACCCATCTTGAGTCGCCAAATACATGGTACATAATCCTAAAACAACTTAATTATACAACTGTCGTGTAAAATACGACAAAACATAATCTGAGAGTTTTAACACGAATATTGTCATCTAGACAATATCCACACTCAAATTCAAACTTATTACATTTATTGTCACACTATTTCACAGAATAGTGAGGACTACTAAAACAACCATCTGGACCGTCAATCCGTTCCCCGACTCGTCCCAGCTAATATTCTCATTTCCTAAAGAGAACATTGAAAGAAAGGTGAGCTTAACTAGCCCAATAAGAAATATTATGACTAAGATAATGCAGAATAAATTATCCTTAGCCTTCAACAGTATAAAAACTGATAGAATACAATATATAACAAGTTTTAGATCAACAACTGCAGCAGAATAAGCAATCCATTAGAAGAGTCAAGTAGAGCATAAAATCTACTATCTTCTATGATTTAAAATGTTTTTCATCAACTTTATCGCTAAGACTCAACTTAATAAATAAAATCGAATCATCCCTGCACCACGACCAAGGATATTCATGTAATCGTCAATGGTCATGATTATACCAAATAATCCCTGGTCATAATCATACCAACAACTATCCCTCAATGCACTACAGGCCAATGAGGACTTTTACCACATCATTCATTACATTACGGTCATGATTATACCGAATAATCCCTGGTCATAATCATACTAAGTCCATCTATGCACCTAAGCCAAAGATGACTTTCATCACAATATAATCATGAGGATGATGACAATGACATAATAATTCAAAAAAACAAGTTCAAGGATAAATTTTAAAGATTTATAATCCAATTTATCCAGAAATCAATAACGTCCAAATTGTCAACATGATACTGCTTTGTAGAGTAAAATTCAAGAATAATATTCACGTACCAAAAATAATTTGGATAGAAAAGAATATCTTTTTCAGGTAAATAGTACCCCGTGAATAGTACCCTATGAATAGTACTTCGGGAATAGTACCTCGTAAATAGTACCCCGACATGAAAAGTACTCCAAATACCCGAGTGAATAATATTCAGGTGAATAGTAACTCGTGAATAGTACTTCAACATGAAAAGTGCCCTGAATATCCGAGTGAATAACACTAGAGCGAATAATAATGGGGTGAATAGTAACCCGTGAATAGTAACTCGTAAAAGAAAAATACCAAAGAAAATGATATTTCATGACGAGTACAAAAGAAATGATATCTCAGACGAGTATAATAGAATATACGAAACTGCAAATAGATTTTCACCTGCCATGCGGTAATCCACGTTGACAGATCATTTCCACAATTTAATAAAGAATGAATACGAAGGATCATTCACCATACCTGCGGTAATCCACATAGACATGTTATTCGAATAGAATAAAAAAGAAGGGAATAACAGAAGAATTCACCAGGCATGCAATAGACCGCACAGACAGGTTATTCCCATTAGAATAATAAAGAATGGAACCATGTCATGCATAATCCGCACAGACAGGATATTCCAATAAAATAATAAAAACTGGAACCAGGTTATGCGTAATCCGCACAGATAAGTTATTCCAACAGAATAATAAAGAATGGAACCGGGTCATGCGTAATTCGCATATATAGGATATTCCAACAGAATAATAAAGAATGGAATAACAACAAAATTCACCGCATATGCGATAGAATCGCATGCATAAAGTTATTCCAATGTAATAATAAAGAATGGAATAATGTAAGAATTTTACCATGTATGCGGATTGCTTGCAGAAAAGTTATTCCAACATAATAATAAAGAATGGAATAACAACCCTTACGAGTATTGAAAGAAAATAACTCTCTTCATGAATTCGAAAGAATAATACCCCTTACCTCAAAAGAAGAGTGGATACTAGAATAGTGAGGTAGCAGACTTCTCTTCTTCTTTCTCTCTATAATTTGTCTCTATAATAATTGCTCTATAGCTTTAGTGAATTGGTGAGAAATGAAGGAAGAATGATCTTCTTTTTATAGAAAAATATAGTTTCGATAATTGCATGTCTTGGGGCTCAAAATATTACAATATGATACCTTCCTCTTTTCTTTCGTTTTTAATTTAGTCCTGCAAGTATTATCAAACTTGCACCATCTCCCCTAATAGTAAATCATGTGAATCAATAGTAAATCTTGTTAATCAATAGTTCTAGATATGTAAAAATACGAATTACAGTATAGTACCTCCATCTATACCTCCATTTTTAACTTAGTTATGCAAGTATTATCAATCTTGCACCAACTCCCCTAATAATAAATGAATGTGAATCAATAGTACACACATGTGAACAAATAATTATAATCATGTGAATCAATAGCAATTAATTGTTCATTTATCCGGTTAATTACCCGATTGGTCAATATAACCTCTAGACATCAATTATTATCGAAATAAATGTCGGTTTTCACTAACACTAAGAATTCCAACACAGTGGAACTATCAATTTCATCTTTAATCAACACGAACTTATTCATCATTAATATTATAATTCACAATATTTAACAACCAAGTCGCTTTCAAGAAAGAAAGAAGGGCTTTCAGATAAGGATTTCTTCTTATCATGCCGCAAGTAGGTGACCAAACCTCCTCGATGTAACTTCTAGACATTGTCAATATTACAAATAATAATATGAATAACTTTGCCATCTCAGTTATTGATTTAATAATATAACATATTATACAGATGATACTATGACAATAATTGAATCAATAATATGAGAGATATGATGTAGCAATTACTGTAGCAATAATTGAGTATAATTGAGTGACTTCTTACGTAAGCATCAATAATCAATACCATGTGCTACTATGCAACCACGCATATTACTGTACTTTTACTACCGAGTAGTTCAACAGTTTTAACGGTAACACTTTCACCGTTATTTTTATAAAAAGATAATTATGTCATTTTCTAACTATGACAATACTTTCGTTGTGGGGTCCACCAATGATTGTGCCGTCGTACGAATATTCCCTATTAAAATGAATATTCCCTGACTAATCAAATATTATTTAACAACTTACATACTTTGAAAAATTTATAAATATTACCCACAACTATAACATTATATCAAATTCACACCATAATATTAAAAAAAAAAATTCGAGAAATTTAAATCTTTATACATAAAATTTGGGGTCTCATAGACGCCGAGCCAGTCGGTATCAAGTTGATAGGTATCACTGTGGGGTGCTATGGTTGGAAGCACCATGAGTGTCATAGTTGGTATCAAAGCTGTTGGTTATGAATCTTAGGTAGGAATACATAAGACCAAGAACCGCAGTGATTAGGATAAGATCTAACTCACATAGAGTTAGTTGGTCAGTAAGATTCAAAGATGAATCTTGGCGAGTTATAAGATACAGAGTTCCCTAACTCTGATAATAAAGTTGAACATTAATGATGAATAGAGCGAGTCTAAAAGACTAAAAGTGCAGGGATAGGAGATCATAAAACAAAACGATCATAGATATAGCAATGAATCGTAATATATACGATGAGATCACCCCGTGATCTGATAAGGTGATAGAAGGGAAAAGAATCAATCTGATGATTGGAAAGTTTACAAAAGATTTCTGTGTGAATTGGTACAGATTTAGTAAAGGATTATGAATACGAATTGAATGAAATTCGTAATTAGAAGGGGGTTAAGATTAGGTGGGGATTTCAATTGAGGACTCATGTTGGCAGCTGAGTTGTATGATTCCTTGTATGGACGGGGAATTGTACGTGGTGTAACAACCACTTAGTTTCTGACATTAATAATCATTGAAATGTTTGTGTCATGCTATTTGCTATATACGTGTTAAGAGGGTGATTCCTTTCTCATGTGTATAACAGATAGATAGGTTATAGGTAGAGGATATAAGGTTAAGTACGAGTTCTTAAAACTCATACTTATGTGACATTCTTGACTCATAGTTATATGAAATGTTTATGAACCCCTCAGTGAATGGACGCCAAAGGTCTGACTAGGGTAAGTTCTTAAACTCATATGATTGTTGCAAGTTTATGAACTCATAAATGTGGTTTGATGAACTGGGTATAGTTGTGTGTGAATGGAGTATTAAGGATAATAGGAATAGATAGACTATTTAAGCAAATGATTATTAGTGGAGACATAAGTTTTCCAAAACTCCTGGCTATGTTAGACTTCAAAATTTTGACATCAAGCTAAATACGCACTATGTGCTTTTAAAAAAAATGTAGACTCGTAATCATTTTCAAAATAGTTTAAAGTACAGTCTATGCTACTTATTTCGGCTAGACGCAAATGATTTGAACTATCAAAATATATTTTATTTATCACTTATATACCATGTAACCTGGTGTAGAGATGATAAAAAGGTGATGGAGTTGTAAATACAGGAATACTTAGTGTGAATTTGATCTAAAATCGTTATTCCACTATTGTATGATGTGTTATGACAAAGTGATACGATGACGGCATCCTCAAACGGACTGTTAATACAGTACGACATCATGACGTCATTCTCGAAAATGTTTTCAAAATTTTAATTTGCCAACGGGGTTTGGCTACAACTAAATAATTCGATTGAATTGAATTATTGATATAAGTCTACGCTATTCGATTCAGCTAGACTAATGTTTATGAAAACTCTAAGTGTTCATTGAAAAAAATTTTCCTGAACCAAATTGTTTTGGTGCGGAATCCAGTAAGACTGAGGTAAAGTTTTGTGCCTATGGCAGTGACTAGAAATAGATAAAATCAGTACTTGGCCAGTACAGGGCATATCAGGCTAATCACCCTTTGTGTTCGTAAGTACTGACGGTTTGCGGATGAATTTCCATAAAACCTTTGCGAAAATGACAGACAAATAGTCTATACGACTCCTCAACACAATTTGAAAATTTTTATTCTTGTGAGTGGTGTATTAGGTAGCATGTAATGATGTGTATGAATGGTGTAAGCAGTATGGTGTAAGGTGTAAAGTGAATTTCGGGGACGAAATTCTTAGAAGAAGGGGTGAATGTGACAACCCGAGAATTTAGAAATTCTTTTTTTAATTTTAATTGATTGATTTAAGGTTCGATATTAGGACCTAGACAGAAAATTAGTGTATACATTCGATATTTTTGAGAAGGAATTTTGAGGATTTCAAAATTCGGTGAAGGATTTAGGTGAATTATTCAGGATTATGTATATAAGTGAATATGTTCTGTGATTATGATATTATATGTGTACAGTATGTGGTTAAGGGTCAAGGGTTGACCAAATAAATTTTACCTGTGTCAAACCCTAATATTATTGTTGAATATCGATGTTCAGTTAGAAAACCCTAACGACTGATAAGAAACCCTAAAACCGGTTCTAGAAACCCTAATTTCTGTTTTAGGAATTTAAAACCCTAATTCAGAAATTAGAAACCCTAATTGGGGATTTAAGTACAACATATATTATTTTTGTATTAATCACAAACCTGATTACGGATAACCCTAATTAATATATTAGAAATTCTAATAATTAGAAACCCTAAATATTAGGAACCCTAATTTGAAAATGTGAAACCCTAATTGGTAATTATGTAATTTTAATTTCTAATTAGGAAATATTAATCCTAATTTGTTTAAGTCCTAATGTGATTAGGAAATTATAATATAATTAGGAAGCCCTAATTATAATTTAGAAATCATGATTTTCTATTTTAAAATCTAATTAGAAAATCTTAGAATATTAATTTGCAAAATGTTTAGGGTTAAACCCTAAACCCTAAGGGTTTGGACAATTGACAAGTATGCCATTAAATTTAAAAGCCAAATGACTTGTTTACCCTTTTTGCATTATTTATGTGATAACTTGCAAATCTAGCCATAATATTGGAGTGAGTGACCAAATAAGATCTAGCATGTGCAATATATTAAACATATCAGCCAACATATCTAGCAAATGCATTGTATCATATTATTTATATTGATTAAAGAGAGAGAAAAGGGCTACTTTACTCTCATTTTCTCCCAAGCTATTCTCTCTCTAAAAATTCAAAAATGTAGAGTGAGAGAGTGAGATAAGATAAGCTAGTATCAGTCCTTAACTTGTCATGATCAGATCATCAAGATCAGAATCAAAAATGGAGCATTAAAGGAGGTATAAACCCTAAATTTCGAAATCCTTAGATTTGATGTTAGATGTTGTAAGTTGTTGGTTAAAGTTGTATTAGAGGGTGTTAATACGTGATCTGGGTCGTTAAATCCCAGATCCATAACATTTATAAGCATGAAAATGAGTTTTCCAAGACTGATCTATGAACCCTAAAACATGGCCTGATAGCCGAATATCAGGGCTCAAAGATCATTGTCTGTTAGTTGTTGTTGTGTTTTGAGAGTTTGTACTTATAGTATATTGTAAGGACTTTGATCTGGAACTTGAATAAAGTCCAGATCAAGTGTAGATTAAAAGTTATTGTTGGTCAAAACCCATTGACCGTTCACGAAATCTGGTTTTTGGGTAACCCAGAAACCCAGATTTTTCTGACAACGATATTTCAGGCCATGGATCTTGCTTATGTTATGTGATTTGGTCTTGTTGTTGTTATATATTTGTAGACTGGTATAAGGACTACACGATTATACCTTTTGATTTCTCATATCATAAATAGAAACAAAAATAAGTATGGTCAAACATAGGTTGACCAGCTGCCTGAAGAACAATCTGGAAAACCCAGATTTGTTCATGAACACGTTCTTTGACCGTATGATTCATGTTGATCCTGTTGATGATAAACTGATCTATTGATTTAGTAATGTTCTTTGACATAAGGAGTACATATTTGAGCCATTACATCATATAAACCATGATCAGAACACTTAGATAATCAAGCAAAAAGTGACCAGTCGAAGTTCTAGGTTTCTGGGGAAACCCAGGTAATGTCTGACAATATGTTTGCAAGCCCAGGTCTTCATGATATGTTGATATATGACTTAGATATTGGTTGATATTTGTAGTATTACACGTATACTATAATTATAACACTTAACCCAGCCCAGAAACCTTATACTCATGAATCAAATGCTGGTCAAACATGCCCACTTAGTAACTGACATGAGTTTCTGGAAAAGCTCAAGAACATCCCAAGAACACATTTAGCGACGGTTGTGTCACCTAAAATACCTTCAGCGACATATAAATTAGAAAATTAATTATTTTAATTAATAAATTGAAATAATTAGTTTTTAATTATTAAAAATACAAAATAAATTATGAAAAATTATTTTAAAGCCTAAAATAGATTTTAATTATTTTGAGTATATTTCAAAAATATTTAATATTTTTGGAATATAAAAAGTATTTATTTATTTAATTATAATATTAAATAAATTATTTAAAAATAATTTTGATATGCAAAAAATCATGAAAAATTATATTATAGTGTTAGAAAATATTTTAAGTTATTTCCAATAACTTTTGATATTTTAATGATGAAATTAATTAATAAATTAATATTAATGGTAATTAGTTTATTTAATAAACATATTAAATAAATTATGGAAATTTAGAAATAATGCTTTAAAATCATATAAAAATGATTTAAGTATTAGAAAATATTTTAAGTTATAAAATATAACTTTTGATATTTTGTCATGAAAATATTAATATTTTAATATTAATATCAATTATCGGATAATGGATTTAAGTGTTTAAAATCATATAAATATGATTTGAAGGTATTAAAATACTTTGTAATATTATAAATATATTATATTATTATGTTATGATTTTCATTAATATTTAATATTAACTAAATAGTAATGATATTAGAATATTGTGGTATTTAATTTAGATAAATACAATATTAATGATTGGAAATTCATTTTAAATGGTAATAAGTATCTGAAAATTATTACAAGTCTATGAAAAATATTTTGATTGATAATAAAATTATCTAAGATATTGTTAAGTGTTTAGGCAGAGTTTAATTGAACTTAAACTCGATATTTGTCTGACTAGACCGTCGGGATGATAGAATTGTGTCGGTTTCAACTCAGACTGAAATAGTTTGACTTGATTCTATGTCTTATGTGTGTTATAGACTGATAAGGTTATGTGTTATGTGTTTAGGTTATTCTATATATATATATAATAGTATTATATTATGATGATATTATTCTCATATTGGAGATCTATATTACTAATATTAGGTCTTCGGATAAAGCGATATAGAATGTGTAATGGTAATCAACGGTTCGGGCAAGTTTTTCTTAACTCTACTAAGAGTTGTTTCATTTAGATTTGCTTATTGTTAATCATTGCTGATTGTCATGTAAAATTTTACTCTGTACATATTGAATGTTTAAGTCAGGTATGAAAGGTTGATCACCTTCATTACATTTTGATTCAGATATATTTGTTCATGTTTAATATTTGTTCAGTAAAAAGTTTGTTCGTGCTAGTTCTCAACTATATTGAAGAATTATAGCAAGCTTATTGTTCAGATTCTTTCAATCATGATATATCCTTAAATAAATTTGAACTTGCTGGGCAACTTTTATGCTCACCCTTGCTATATCATGATAAACATTGCAGATAAGGCGAATGCGTTCGGATACAGGAAAAAAGATAAAGCCAAGCTCAGCTTGGGATAAAATATGCAGCTAATTTGTAATAGTATAGTTTTATAATAATGTTATATGTTAGATAGTTTATGAATTGTGTGTAAGTTAAGGTTACTCAATTTTGGGGAAAAGTGTGTAAAGTGTATTGTATAAACAACTTATGTTTATATCTTCCACAATTAGTTATAAAATGATTATACTAGATCTGTGGTGATTAGGACCTGGATTTGGGGCTGTCACAATGACTTTGTCATAACACATCATACAATAGTGGAACAACGATTTTAGATCAAATTCAACAATGTATTCATGTATTTATAACTCCATCAACTTTTTATCATCTCTGCACCAGGTTACATGGTACATAAGTGATAAATAAATAAAATTATGTATTTTGATATTTCAAATCATTCTCGTCTAGCCAAAACAAGTAGCATAGACTATACTTTAAACTGTTCAAAAATCTTTGTAAATCAGTTTTATAATCCCAATAGGTAACGATGTTTCGGTGTCCCGAAGTCCACGCATACACATGTGTCGATGGTCACCAAGAGTTGAGAATAAAAATTCATATTTTTTAAAAGCACACAGTGTGTATTTAGCTTGATGTCAAAAATTTTGAGTTTAGCATAGCTAGGAGTTTTGGAAAACCTATGTCTCCACTAATAATCATTTTCTTAAACAGTTTATCTATTCCTATTATCCTTAATAATCCATTCACATAAAACTATACCCAGTTTGTCAAACCACACTTATGAGTTCAAGAGCTTTCCATAATTATATGTGTTTAAGAACTTGTCCTAGTCAGACCTTTGGTGTCCATTCGCTGAGGGTTTCATAAACATTTCATATAACCATGAGTCACGAACGTAACATAAGTATGAGTTTTAAGAACTCGTACTTAACCTTATATCCACTACCTATAACCTATCTATCTGTTATACACATGAGAAAGGAATAACCCTCTTAACATAGATATTGCAAATAGCGCGACACACACATTTCATAATCCCCACTTAATCCTAATTCCCTTCTCAATACAAATTTTATTTAATCCATATTCATAATCCTTTCCTAAATTTGTACCAATTCATAGTACAACTGACATACAACAATCTTTGTTGTAAACATTTCAATCATTAGATTGATTCTTTTCCTGCTATCACCTTATCAGATCAGGGGATGATCCCATCGTATATATTACGAATCATTTCTATACTATGATCGTTTTGTTTTATAATCTCATATCCTTGTACTTTTAGTCTTTTAGACCTACTCATCACTATTGTTCACCTTTATTATCAGAGTTAGGGAACTCTGTATCTTTACGACTCGTTGATATTCATCTTTGAATCTTACCGACCAACTAACTCTATATGATTTAGATCTTATCCAAATCACTGCGGTTATTGGTCTCAGGTATTCCTATCTAAGGTTCATAACCAACAGCTCGGATACCAACTGTAGTAGCCCTAAATATGGGTCCCAAATCACCACGGATCTGGTATACTATTTCTATAATTATTGCGGAAGATATAAACATAAATTATTTATACATTAAACATTACATACTAACCCCAAGGTCAAAAACCTTCACATAATGCCTGAATCAATATCCTATCTAACATACAAAGTTATCATCATATAATATTGTTACAAATCTAGCTGCATACATAAACTAAAATTGGAACTGTCTTTGACTTTTCCTTGTATCCGATGTATTTGCCTTAATTTGTAATGTTTATCATGATATAACAAGGTTGAGCAACAGGTTTTCCCAGCAAGTATAAATTTATTTGAGGATATATCATGATTGAAAGATTTTGAATAACAACTGGCTAACATTCCACAATATGGTTGTGAACGAGCATGAATAAATTTTTAGAACAGAACGACCAAGTCAATAGGAATTGAATGGTGAAGAAAGAACATGAACATAACAATTATATCTGGACCGAATGGTAATGAAGGTGATTAGCCTTTCATACATGATGAATACATGTAATATGTACAGAGTGCGAATAAATAATTCATAGACATGACAATCAATAATGATTAACCACAAGTATATTTGAATGAAACAACTCGAGGTCGAGTCAATAAAAACTTGCTTGTTCGGTCGATTACTGTTACGCAATTTATTAAGCTTTGTCTGAAGACCTAATATATAAATAATATCGATATACAAATTAGAATAATATCACCACATTATAATGCTATATATATATATATATATATATATATTCATAGAATAACCTAAACACATAACACATAACCCTGTCAGTCCACAAACTACTAAGACTCGGTATCAAGTCAAACTATTTAAGTCTGAGTTGAAACTAACACGAATCTGATATCCCGACAGTCTAGTTGGATAAATCTCGAGTCTAAAATCACTAAGACTCAGTCTAAACTAGTTCACAAATATTTTAGATAATTTATTATTAGTAAAAATATTTTTCATAAACTCGTAATATTTTTTAGATAATTATTACCATTTATCATGATTTTTTAGTCATTAATATCATATTTATATAATTTAAATACCATATAATTCCTTTATCATTAATATTTATTTAATATTAAATATTAATGAAAATCATAACATAATATTATAATATATTTTTAATATCACAAAGTATTTTAATACTTTAAAATCATATTTATATGATTTTTAAGCGATTAAATCCATTATCGATAATTGCTATTAATATTAAAATATTAATATTTTCATGACAAAATATCAAAAGTTATATTTTATAACTTAAAATATTTTATAACACTTAAAATCATTTTATATGATTTTTAAATCATTAATTCTATTTTTCCATAATTTATTTAATATATTTATTAAATAAATTAATTACAATTATTAATAATTAATTAGTGAATTTCATCACATAATATTAAAAGTTATTAAAAATAACTTAAAATATTTTGTTACACCATAATATATTTTTAAATGATTTTTCATGTATAAAAATTATTTTTAAATAATTTATTTAATATTATAATTAAATAAATTAAATACCATTAATATTCCAAAAATAATAAATATTTATGAAATATACTCAAAATAATTAAAAACCAATTTTTAGGCTTTAAAATATTTTTTAGTAATTTAATATGAATTTTTTATAATTAAAAACCATTTAATACTAATTATTTAGTGAAAATAATAATTTTGGAAAATAAACTGTCGTTAAAGGGCCCTATAGCGACATAACCGTCGCTATAGGTGTTCTTCATCAAAACCCAGAAACTCATGTCAGTTACTAAGTTACCATGTTTGACTAGTGAGAAATCCTTGTTCATTTTGTTTATGGGCTAGATAAAGTGTTAGAAGTAAAGTGCTTATGTAATACTATAACCTCAAATCAATATCATGACTGACATATATCTAATCAGCAAGATCTAAGCCTCCCAATTCTTGTCAGTGGCTGTTTATCATTTCTAGGTTTCTCAGAAATGAAGAACAGCTCGAGTGTGGTACTTTGGAGCTTCATAGCTTAGAATCTCGGTCTGGTTTGTGTGATGTAAAGGTTCCATCATGCATTCTATATGTCAAGTTACAAGTATCATGCATCAAAACAGTCTAATAACATCACACAAAGAGATTAAAGATGGTCAAAGTTCTGACAGAAAACGGTTCATGAACAAATCTGGGTTTTCCAGATTGTTCATCCAGTTGCTAGTCAACTATAGTTTGACCTACAATATCTTTGAACTTGAGAGAGATCTGGTTGTTCTACGGACTTGGATGTGTAGTACTGATATCAGACTACAAAATCTATGTACAAACATGGCCATTAACCTTAACAGTTGCAAGATCAAAGGCCATAAAAAACTTGTCAGAGATACCTGGGGATTTCTGGGCTGCCCAGAAGGAAATTTTCCATGGTCTGTCAACGAGGTTTGACTAATCATATCTTACGACCTAGACATGATTCGACACTGTTTCCAGTTCCAGATCACAGTCTTCATGACATACTACACATATATAACTTCAAACACCATAAATCAGCAACAGAAAAAAATCTAGAGTCCCTAACATTTGTTTGTCAGACGACTCATGAAGGTTCAAGAACAGTTTCTAAAAACTTGATTTTTGAGCACTCTGATGTTATGGATCTGGGATATAACAATCCAGATCACTAAAAGACACCCTATAACACACGTCTAACCAATCATTAACAACATTTAACATCAAATCATAAGATTTCTAAGATTACGGTTTATACCACTTTGATGCTCCATTTTTTATTCTGATCTTGATGATCTAATCTTGTTAAGCTAAGAGGTGATCTTGGCTTTGTATCCTTCTCTCTCTCACTCCCCATTCCCAAAATATAGAGAGAGAATGGGCTTGACAATAATGAGAAATAAAGTAAGTATTTTCTTACTTTAAATCTCTTATTTTTTTTGATCCATTGAACCTAATGTTGTTAGGTGTCCTCACAGATCAAATTTGGCTGAGATATAATACAAATGGCTAGGGTTAGGTTTTGGTGAATCACTCACCTAAAGTCAAAACCTACACACCAACTTATTAAAAAATACAAAAAGGGCATTATGGTCATTTGAATTCTAAATTTAATGGCATAATTATAACATGTGCAAACCCTTAGGGTTTGATCCTTAGGGTTAAAACCTAATGTTTTTTTAAAAACCAATTTTCTAGGATTTTCTAATTAGATTTAAAAATAGAAAATTATGATTAGGGTTTCATAATTATATTATAATTTCCTAATCATACTAGGACTTAAAAATTTAGGATTAATATTTCCTAATTAAAAATTAAAATTACCTAATTATCAATTACAGTTTCTAATTTACAAATTAGGGTTTCTAATTTTATAAATTAGGGTTTTCTAACTATTTTGTTAGGTTTTACCCTAATTAAGTTTATAATCAATACACTTAAGCCATTAAGTTCCCAATTTAGGGTTTCCAACTTCCGAATTAGGGTTTTAAATTCCTGTAACTGAAATTAGGGTTTTCAGAACCGGTTTTAGGGTTTCTTATCCATAGCTAGGGTTTTCTAACTGAACATTAACGTTCTTAAGATATACTTAGGGTTTGACACTGATATAATTTATTTGGTCAACCCTTGACCCTTAACCACATTCTGAACACATAATACCATATTCACAGAACATATACATGTATACACTTAATCCTGAATAATTCACCAAAATCATTCACAAAATTTTGAAATCCTCAAAATTCCTTCCCAAAAATATCAAACTCATACACTTATTTTCTATCTAGGTCTATTATTGAACCTTAAATCAATCAATTATGATTAACAAACACTTGGGCTTGCACATCCAATTCTCATCGGACTTGTACATCCTACATAATCCACACATTTATTCACAAATGGCTTAATTAAAGCCTTAGTACGTATCATATACGTATAATTCTCGTATTCTACTCGTATACTAATTCGTAATATATGTTATTCAATCATCCATACATACTCGTATAATACTTCGTATTATACTTGTATGCATTACCTCGTACAATACATGAGTACCATACGATTATCATATTATTTTCTTGACGCTTGATATTCCTAACGTTCTCGAACTAAGTCCGCATGCAAAAGATTACGTTTTCTATACTTAGATTATTATTACATAATCCATCTCACCTTGATATTATAACGTTAGGTATTTCTCGGAAGTTCAAAAATAATTCCCAAGCGAAAATTGATGAATAGTGTTTTTCAGAAAATTCCTCGAAAAACTTTTATTTTCGTCTTGGAAATTCAAACACTTTAATTCCTTCACATATTTAAAATACTACTACTTTTTGACGTTTATAGGTTATAGAACGACAATCATCTTACTAACACATAATAATAACAAATAATATTATTTTATTTATTATAAAAGTATTTACAAAAGGTTCGATTTTCTGGGGCGTTACACTGCCGGAGCATTAGTTAAACCGGATGACATTACTAAAAACTTGTAATGTCCATAACGGGTTTGAAATGCCGTAATTGATATGTCCTCTCCCCGCACTTTTTAGTTGGTGATATCCCGTCCGCAGGTCGATCTTCGAGAAACACTTCGCTCTTTTCAGTTGATCAAACAAGTCGTCTATCATTGGTAGCGGATATCTGTTCTTGATCGTTACAATGTTCAATTCTCGATAATTCATACAGAGCCACATGGATCCGTCTTTTTTCTTAAAGAATAATACCGATGCTCCCCAAGGAGACACACTCGGTCGTATGTAACCCTTATCCAATAACTCTTGAAGTTGTATCATCAATTCTTTCATTTGTAATGGCACCATACGATATGGAGCTTTCGAAATTGGTGCCTTTCCCGGTGCTAAGTCTATTACGAATTTGATTTCTCTATCTGGCAGAAGGCCAGGCAGATCGTCCAGAAATATATCCTGAAATTCACTCACTACGGGTATATCTTTAATCTCTACTCCCTTTTTTCGAGTATCCACGATGTAAGTTAAATAACTTGCACCTCCTTTCCTTAACAATTTCTTGGCCTGCATCATCGTAATGCAACACGATTGCTTAAGCGATGAGCTACCATAGAACACTACCTTAGACTTACTCGGAGTCTGAAGGTTCACACATTTGTTCTGACAGAAAATTACTGTAGTATGGTTATATAACCAATCCATCCCCAGTATTACGTTGAATTCTCCTAGTCTAATAGAAATCAAGTCTACGCTCAGTTCATGTTCTCTAATGTTTACTCGATAATTTCGATAGACGTATTCAACAGGGATTATTTCCTTATTCGCAATTTCAATATTCAAAGGATCTTCTAAACGTTCTCAAGGTGTACTAAGTTTACTAGCAAACTCTTCGGATACGAACGAACAGGTGGCACCCGAATCAAATAATTCATAAACATTTATATTATTAATTGGGATTATACCTGACACCACGTCCTTCGCAGCTACTGCGTCCTGGACGGTCATATTAAAGGTTTGAGCGGTCGATCGGTTGGGTTGCGCAGGTCCACCAATCATCAACTTACTTGCTCCTCCTTGGCCTCCGCCAGTTCCACCTCTTCCTTTCTTCGGGAAATCCTTTATCTGGTGCTCTGTTGATCCACAAGAAAAACATCCTTTGATCTTCTTCGGCTTTGGGCAATTTTACGATATGTGCCCCTCTTGGCCGCAATTATAACACGTATGTTTTCCTTTCCAACATTCTCCCTGACGACTTCTTCCACATTTGTTACAAGCTTTAGCTCTCCTCTTGAAGTTTCCCTGGTGACTCCCACCTTGGTTATTACTTTTGTTGTTGTTATTTTCCCACTTCGTCTTTCCGGAGTTACTCCCTCCGCTGCTGCTTCCTCCGCGATGCTCACTACCAATGTTCTTATTCTTCTTCTCCTTATGATATAGACTTAAGGCCTCACTGCCACCTTCCTCAATGATTGCCTTCTCCAACAATGTTATAAAGGAATCAATCTAAAAGACTGATACCTTATTATACAACCACGGCTTCAAACCTTGCTCGAAGCTGATGCATGAGTTTTATACACATTAATTGAGTGCATTTGAGCTTAATCTTTTGGAAGTTTTTAAGTTTTTGTGTCTATTCATGCATGTTTTACGTTGTTTTATAGGAATTGGGACAAAAGTTACTTGGATCGACGTTTGGGGTGGCTAGATTCGCGTTTTTGGCTTGTCATTTACACAACAGTCACTTCAGAACCAATCTTAGTATTACTCTGGACATTATTTTGAAAGACTTACAGAATGAAAGTTGTACATCTACGTCTCCTCTTTCCGTAACATCTTGAATCTTCAAAATTGGAGTTCGGACTAAGAAGTTATGGCCATTTTCCCAAAGGACGTCAGAGCAGAAAATCTCAGAAAATGTTCCAGCACCGGGGCGCCAATTTCAAACTCATTTGCAGCTATTTGAGTGCTAGAGGACGACTTCCCCAGCCAGTACCCAGTAGCAGTAGTATTTGGGAAGAGATTGGTCAAGTTTGGACGCGTTTTGGGGCGAATTTTGTCACTTTTTTGACTCCAAATTGGATTCGATTTGTTCCTAAGCTAAAAATTTGACTAGTAACCTATAAATACATGATGTAGAACATAAAATAAAGGGGGATTACATAGATTAGCTTAGATAAAATACTCCATTAGATTAGAACATAAACCCTAGTTCTTATTAGTTTTGGAGATTGAAGCAACTTGAGGATCATTGAAGATTCAAAGCAGGAGCGAAAGAGGAGTCTCAAGACTACTGATAATAGATTTTATTCTCTTCTCTTCTCTTACTTTTATCTTTTGATGTTTATTCAGTTGTGGAATCTTGATTTTAATTCAATGATAATGAAATAATTCTTTCATTAAGATTTCAATAGAACCTTTTATGTCTATAAATTAGTTATTCGATTTATTCCAATTATTTATGTTAAAGTGAATTGTTTATCTTGTCTTGTGCTTATTGATTAATTATTTGGCCAATAATTACCTTGTTACCCTGGAAGGAATTGGAAGAGGAGATCTAGGGTTAGAACTGGGCATGATAACATGTATTCTTAATAATTTACAGGACGGATAATTAGGGCCGTGAATTGAATGGAAATATATGTTCACTGCATGTAACAAGTTAGGAATTGGGATCGAAAGAGTTTAATTTAATTGTTTTGCATAGGAATATAACAAGATTAATTGGATTAAATAGAAGTTAATTGATCACTTGGAAAAGGGATTTTGACACTTGAGAATTCCGGTTAACAATTCAGTAGGCATAATAATTGGGATATTTGGATAATTGATTTATAGTTCATAATTAGGGATATTGGAGTCTTAATCTTTACCTATCTGAATTCATTCGTTAAAATCTTAGTTTTATTTATTTGATTTATTTTAGAATAATCTATTTTAATTACTTAATTTAGTTTTATTATTTTGAAAATCACACTTTTTGGTTGTTTAAATAAAATTAGATTGATATAATACTAGTAGTTGGAATTTATTGATTAGAATTTTCTATGGGATTGACACTTTATCTTATCACTTTATTACTCGTTGACTGTGTACACTTGCACAAATTCATTGATTGTGAAATTAAGCAACAAGTTTTTGGCGCTGTTGTCGGGGAATTCTTTATTAATATTAATTCCATATTAGTTATAATCAATTCGATCTTAATTTAAACGTTATTTATTTTTTGTCTTGTGTTTGCAGGAATTCTTTGTGAGTGTATGGACACTAGATCAAGAGCTAAAAAGGAACTTTTTTATACAGACGATATCGAAAGGAAATTCTGGAAATTGTAGTTGACTAGTGCGGTGTCACCTGAGGAAGAAAACATGGCAGAACAAGAAATACTAGTGGCCCATGACTAGGTCTAATCCTCCGAAAACACTGGGAAAGTTTGAAGTGGATCCAGTGACAGCGTTGGCAGCACAGGTGTCCGCAATAGCAAAGAAAATGGAAACATGGAGTCCACCATCCATGGAACAAGTAGCAATGGTTTGTGAGTTATGTGCTGAGAGTCATGCTATAGATCAATGTGCCATCAATTCTGAATCAGCTCAGTTCGTAGGGAGCTATAATCGATCAGTCCAACCGTACCCGAATCAAAATGCATATAATCCAGGTTGGAGAAATTAACCGGGATTTTCATGGAGTAATAATCAAGCTCAAACACCTAGACAACAAAACACATCCAGATTTCAAAATAAGACTCAACAACACCCAGAGAGGAAAACAGGTTTGGAAGAAGCTTTGGAAAAATTCATTTTAGCTACTGACAAAAGGATCGGTGAACAAGAAAAGTTATTGAGTCAAGTAGATATGAATGTGAAAAGCGAAGGTGCTTCCATAAAGAATCTAGAAAATCAATTGGGGCAGATAGCACATGCGTTGAATAGCCGTCCACATGGAACACTCCCTAGTGATATAGAGATAAATCCGGGCAGAGATGAGAATTGCAAGGCTCTGACTTTACGTAGTGGAAAGGATTTGCTAGAGACAACTAAGGATAAGGAAAAGAGGGATAACGTAACAGTGGAAAAAGAGGAAGTTTCGGGAACCGAAAAATGTCAAGATAAGGAGTTAGAGCAGAACGCCCCGGAACAAACCCTCATAATACCCCCCATAGCATATCCGTAGAGGTTTTAGAAAACCAAGTTAGATAAGTAGTTTTCAAGATTTTTGGATATTTTCAAAAAACTGCATATCAACATCCCATTTGTCGAAGCCTTGGAACAAATGCTGAGTTATGCCAAGTTCATGAAGGAGGTCTTATCGAAAAAGAGGAAATTAGGTGATTTTGAAACAGTGACGTTGACCGAAGAGTGCAGCGCAATTATCCAGAATAAGTTACCTCCAAAGCTCAAGGATCTGGGCAGTTTTTCAAGACCTTGCTCAATTGGCAGTCATGTCGTAGGCAAAGCTCTTTGTGACATAAGAGCTAGTACAACTGTGGAGTCAAGGTGGGTTGAAAAGGAGAAGATAGAGGAAGATCCCATTGTGTTTACTAAGCTTTAATGCCCCAATCTGATCATAGACATAATGGAGAAAACACCTAGTTGTTGGACATTCTTAATAGGGAACCTATCTACAAAGAGCATGCTAGGTGACTTTAATTCAAGGGCTTTTGCTAATGGGAACCTCCCAAAAGAGACATTGCTACTGATGGATGGAGGATTCTTAAATTTTCAAAGGGGAATTGGATAGAGAATTGAAGAAGTCGGGCTGAGACTATAAAACAAGCGCTTATTGGGAGGCAACCCAAGTTTAATTTTTATTTTTAGTTTTTATTAGGTTTTATATTAGTAGTTTTGAATTTGCATTTATTTAGAATTTAATAAAATTATTTCTATCATGGTTTACAGGTTATTCAAGTCAAATTCAAGTGTGGTGCCCAATTTGTTCCATGTACTTAGCCTATTCTCCAAACTTAGTGGACAAGGAGGAAGATTGTTATATTTTCAGGGAAGTCCTCTGCTCTACTTTTTTCTATTTCAGCCATTGAGGACAATGTCTAGTTTAAGTTTGAGGCACTTTAGTGTCGTATTGCATATAGTTAGTTATCTGCATGATAGTTTATTTTTTTATGTGTTAGCATTGTAGGTTGCATATAATACATGGTAGTTATTTTCATATTCATATATGTGTTGTATTAGTATGTGTTCGTGTAGTATAATTGCATTTTCTTATTTTTGCATGAATCTGTGTGATCAGTTGGTGTGGTCTTAGCTCGGCCTAGGATAAGATTGGTTTTGCATGTTAACTTGAACAGTGTTGATAATTAATGATGAGTTCTAATTTTAATCATGATGATAATTTGAGCCTGTCTTAAACTTATGTAACCAGTTAGCACTTAAAGTTTAACTGTTTTAATCAACTTGGTTCAAGGGTTTCATAATTTGTTTCTGAGGGAAAATCTTGGTTAAAATTTAACGAAATTAGCGAACTGGCAGTAAAGGTTGAAATGACGTAAAAGCCTGAGTTTGTGGGAATCAATGGGATATATATATATTACAAAAAGAAAAAAAAAGAAAAAAAGAAATGATGAAAAGAAAAAAAAGAATAAAAAATCCAAAAAAAGAAAAAAAGAAGATAATAAACACCGTGGCATGCTTGTCTAGTTTTGTGGCCTTTGCTACTTGAGTAAGTAAGCCCGAGGGGATTGTCTTTACACCTAGTGCCCTAAGGTCTTAATGGCTTGGGAGTCGTTGGTCGAAAGCTCGTTAAGGTAGCACTGAAAAGCCTAAGGGAATAAGACATTGCACAACCAAGCGAAAAATAAAAAAAAATGAATAAAACATAAGAAAGAGCAAAAATGCCCTCGTGATTGAATAAAAATAGAAATAAATTCAGTATTTACCCTTAGACTTGGTAATTGATTAGTTTTAACTGGAGTTGTCATGTTCACAAAAGTAATTGAATTGGAACTGAAATTTTACTTCTATTATGTGATTATCTTGAACTGTGGTTGGTTAGAATGGTTAACAAGCACACACACACACACACAACATGGGTGATGACTGGTTTGGATTGACTAATTTATTAGAGTTATGGATTTTGACTTGATTGGATATATTGTTTGAGTACCAATGGTATCTTTGAGGCCTGTTGCTATATATCATACTGATTTATTACTAGGTTCATAGGTATATTAGGAAGTAGATCATGCATATGCATTCATGTAGTTGAGTTCGGTTGTTTATTTTTAGTTCTTTTGTATTTTTGCTTGAGGACAAGCAAATGTTTAAGTTTGTGGGTATTTGATGAGTGAGTTTTATACACATTAATTGAGTGCATTTGAGCTTAATCTTTTTTAAAGTTTTGAAGTGTTTGTGTGTATTAATGCATGTTTTATGTTGTTTTGTAGGAATTAGGACAAAAGTTACTTGGATCAATATTTGGGGTGGCTAGATTCGTGTTTTTGGCTTGTCATTTACACAACAGTAACTTCAGAGCCAATTTGAGTATTTCTTCGGACCTTATTTCGAAAGACTTTAAGAATGAAAGGTGTAGACCTATGTCTCCTCTTTCCGAAAAATCTTGAATCATCAAATCGGAGTTCAGACGAAGAGGTTATGGCCATTTTCCCAAATGACGTCAAAGCAGAAAATGTAAGAAAATGTTCCAGTGGCGGGGCGCCCATTTCAAGCTCATTTTCAATGACTTAGGGGCACTAGGGGATGACTTCGATGTTGTGCCCGATCTTAGGGGGCCTTTGGGAGAAGAGATAGGTTAAGCTTGGACGCGTTTTGGGGCGAATTTTGACACTTTTTTGACTCCAAATTGGATTGGGTTTTTTCCTAAGCTAAAAATTGGACTTGTAACCTATAAATACATGATGTAAGGCATAAAATAAAGGGGGAGTACATAGATTAGCTTAGATAAAATACTCTATTAGATTATAATATAAACCCTAGTTCTTATTAGTTTTGGAGATTGAAGCAACTTGAGGATCATTGAAGATTCAAAGTAGGAGCGAAATAGGAGTCTCAAGACTATTGACAACAGATTATATTCTCTTCTATTCTCTTACTTTTATCTTTTAATGTTTATTCAGTTGTGGAATCTTGATTTTAATTAAATGATAATGAACTAATTCTTTCATTAAGATTTCAATTGAACCTTTTATGTCTATAAATTAGTTATTCAATTTATTCCAATTATTTATTTCAAAGAGAATTGTTTATCTTGTCTTTTGCTTATTGATTAATTATTTGGCCAATAATTACCTTGTTACTCTGGAAGGGATTGGAAGAGGAGATCTAGGGTTAGAACTGGGCATGATAACATGTTTTCTTAATTTTTTACATGACGGATAATTAGGGGCGTGAATTGAATGGAAATATATGTCCACTGCATGTAACAAGTTACGAATTGGGATCGAAAGAGTTTAATTTAATTGTTTTACAAAGGAATATGGCAAGATTAATTGGATTAAATAGAAGTTAATTGATCACTTGGAAAAGGGCTTTTAACACTTGAGAATTCCTGTTTACAATTCAGTAGGCATAATAATTGGGATAATTGGATAATTGATTTATAGTTCATAATTGGGGATATTGAAGTCTTAATCTTTATTTATCTGAATTTATTCGTTAAAATCTTAGTTTTATTTATTTGATTTATTTTAGAATAATCTATTTTAATTACTTAATTTAATTTTATTATTTTGAAAATCAAACTTTATGGTTGTTTAAATAAAATTGGATTGATATAATACTAGTAGTTGGAATTTATTGATTAGAATTCTCTATAGGATCGATACTTTATCTTATCACTTTATTACTTGTTAACTGTTTATTGAACTTGGCTGCTTATTGCGCCACCGTCATATCACCTTGTTTTAACTCTAGGAATTTCACTTCCATCTTACTCTTCATACTCTTTGGGAAATAGTTCTCGAAGAACAACGTAGTAAACCTCTCCCATGTTATCGGTCCTTCCCCCGCTCTCTGCTGATTAGTTTTCCACCAATAGTTCGCTTTTCCCCTAATCATGTATGTGGCAAATACTGTCTTCTGGTCTTCACCCACACGAGCTATAGTGAAGGCCTTCTCGATCTCCTTGATCCAGGTTTGTGCAACTATTGGGTCAGTAGTTCCCGTGAACTCTGGGGGTCCTCCACTCTTAAAATCTTTGAAGGTTGTTATTGAGATAGCCTGGCGAACGGGTGGTACGGGTTCGTTTCTTCCCCTCAGAGCCTCTCCCAATAAATCTACCAGTCTCTGTATTGGATCTACTGGACCTCTCTCATCATTAACTGACTCTTCTGGGACAGTTATTCTACGTCTAGGCGGCATTTTATGCATCACAAAATTTTCATTTTATTATCTAATTATCATTTTTAGACATTTCTCAATAAAAAAGAACTAAAGGTTCACACACATTTTGTGAAATAAGATCATTTATATTTATATGCCAATTGGTTACAATACATGTTCTTTTCTAGCATAATGCTATAAATGATAACACATTTCCCCTAATATCACAAAAGACGGGGACAACACTAGCTTACTACCCCTCTAACACTTTTCAAAAGTTGGGGTTTCTACTGTTAGGTTTGTAATATTCAAGAACGCAATCAAATTGCAAAAATAAGCGAAAAAGTGTAAAAATCAGAGTTTTAAAATTTTACAAACCATATACTCGGATCACCCTTTATGCACAATTATTAATTAAACAAAAAGATAAAGAATAAAATCATACCCTTGAAGATCGAGCTTCCTCAGGTACAAGTTCACCTCCAAATCCTTTTGCGTTTAAGTTGAATTCACCGGGTTTGGTTCCTTCCTTTGATCAACGTTAGCCACCCAAGTGTTTGGCCTCTAGAGGTGATCCACCAAGGAAGAAGAAGAATTCAAGAAGATGGGTGGTTGGCTAAACCCTAGTTTTTCTATCTCTATAGAAAAGGAGCGTACTCTCCAACTATTGGAATCATAACGTCGTCTCGATATCTGATATAAGACTCCTCTTATAAAGATATCAAGTAACCCTATTAAAATAAGGTATTATTTAATTAAACCCTTTTAATTAAAGGGGCTCCCTAATCTTATTAGGGATAATTAATTAAACTCCTTTAACTAATTTTCCTTCCTAATCCAATTAGGAATAAATGAGAGTACTTATATTAAATTAATTCCTAAACTCTTTTAGAAATTAAAATAATAATAATAATTGTAATAATATTAATAAGACTCCTCTTATTAATTTATATTTAATATTTCTAAAATATTAAATAATAAATATTAAGCTATTTAATTTAATCTATCACCATAGATTAAATTAAATATACATAAAATATTATTACGATTATGCCATTAACTTCTTAAATAATTATTCTTCCTTTTATGGTGTGACCCTTTAGGTTCTCCATATTAAACCGGTTGTGAATAAGCCTCCCTAGCGATCAACGACTTTCCAGATAATATAGATTTCAACATTAATCATAAAAGAACCTTTGAGTAAATAGTTACCGTACAATTCAATCCTTCCACCATACAATGTCCCAATTAAATATAAGACATGGAATTATTGTCAAGTCTTATTTTATTTAATTATATGTATTTCGATCCTTAAATGCACAATTCCAAATAATGCAAATTAGAAACTCCTTTCTAATTTCATTACGCCTTTGCCAAGGACTCTTTGGGTTGTCATTTATCGAATCACATAGGACATTTCTCTTCTTTTAATAGAAGTGGTAGATTCTTTATTGATCATACATTATCTCCATGTACAACTTATTATACACAAGCATACCCTTTGATATACCCTAAGGGTCTTAAGGAATAAGTCAAAGTATAACTCATCATACACAAGATACTATGATGATCTCAAGTCCAAGGATCACTTGTACTACTATCACTACTGAATTTCTATTGACAGCAAGTAAAACTCCATTAGGTATTCCTTAGCGAGCCACGTTCAGTGAACTTATTCTCTAATAAGCACCTACATACTTGCTTTAGTGTCTCCACACAAATGATCATGAGATCAATCATCCTCATCCAATGAGCAAGCAACGTATGTACCAATCTATTCGGATTCACTAATCCCCAATTTAGAAATCCAATGATTGGGAACTATTTTAGTTTTAAGCTTTCTAAGAATTTAGATCTCATTAGAATGATCATCATCATTATTCTAAAAGCATTGCTTAAAACTATGGGTTTATCACATATTATAAAACAACATCATGTAGATAATTAAAAGCCTTTAATAAATTAATACTTTTTATTAATAAATGAATAAGATTGTTACAAAGTATATGCTTTATCATCAAACATGATTGGCTTGTATGCATACTACTTTCAACTACTACCTCACGTCTTACACAAAAGGCTGAGATTTACAACAACATATTAACAACACATAAATAAACTACTACACTACTGGGCTCCTCCTCTAGACTCAATCCAACATCCCACGCTCCACGGCGCTCTGGTATTCGTTCTGCGTAATGTGCACCACCATATCTCGACTTATGGTATGCTGGGTCTGTCTTTGCTCAGCTGGGTAGTGATTCACCCCATCAATCAATCTCTCCATGGTCGTGCGTAGAGCACAGCCCATCTTATTCATCTTCCTCCTCTTGCACCACACTTCATCCTCTAGATCATCTGCCCTATTATTGGCTTCTTCCCACTTCTCCTCGAAGTGAATCCTATCCATCACCTCCATCTCTAACTGAGTTCGGAGAGCCTCTTTCTCCGCCATCTCAATCAAAACATTCTGCTCTAATTCCTCCATCTTTCCTGCCACCTCAACATTCTTCGCCACCGCTCGGTGAAACAAAGCTCCCATCTGGATCCCTGCCTCCTTACGGTGAGCATTTTCAACCTCCATCTCTTGCATCGCCAATTTTCTCTGATGGTCCTCGTCCCTCAACTCCTGGAACAGAGAATCCCTCTCTTGAGCCTCAGCCTCAAGCTCCTCTACTCTACATCCTAACTCCAAAATTTTTTCCTCATACTCTCCTAACATCCGATCCTCAAAAGTAGCCTCGTCGGAGTCCTCCATAGGCTCGGGCTCCTCCTCCGGATCAGACTCCACCTACTCCTCATTGTCATCATCATCGTTAGTGACCACTACTGATATAGGTTCTGCTATTAAGGGTGTCTCAAATGCTATTTGGATATCACGTAGCTCCTCCTCTACTACTCGACTAGGTCCTTGCATGTCACTCATCCTACAATCATCAACATAAGACAACACAAACACCAACTCCATTAGAATGTTTAACAAACATAAGTTCATTATATAGAATGAAGTTACATTTCATAACACACTAAGTCTCTCAAGGAAAACTCTACATGAGTTTTATCTCCTTCCTAACTTCTAAGTTCTCTCGAGTTATAATCTAAGGACACTCACTCCTAAGGTTTATAACTACGGCTCTTATACCAACCTATGACGCCCCCAAATTCGGACCTCCACTTGGTCACTTGAATGCGGTTCATCACGTTCTCATGGAATTACCATAATAACTAAAATAAAACATTCACAATGGAAAATCTAATTTAGAATAATGTACAATGATTTATTATAATTATTCCCCCAAGTCTCGGAACCTACAGTACTTAATAGTTTACATAATAATATCGACTAAAGACTTATTACATAATCCTACTAAGCTTAAACATAGTCTGAAAACAGTCTTAATACAACATAATAATCTTATACATAAAAGGGACAAGCTAGTCGGTAGCCTTGCCCTTGCCCTTGTCTATTCCAAAGACACCACCATGTTCCTCCTTAACTGAAAGGTTTTAAATAAGCAAGGATGAGCACAAATTGCCCAACAAGTAATATACAACAAGGGAAAAGAGTTTCATAACACGAGTTTGAAATATCGAAGTATCATCTCTAAGATAGTTCAGAGTTTCAGAATAATATCATGAATAGTGAATATCAACACTTCTTGGAATAAGAACGATAATTCAATATAAATCAACAGATATATATGGATTCAAAGACTATCAATGTATCCAACTGGATAACTAATTTATACTGAGCAGTCACTAAGGACTATTGAACATCTACTAGAATTACCAATATTAAATCGATAACCCAAAAATATCAAGTACTATAGATGATCAGTCTACAATACTTTAAGTTATGCATAACACTACAATAATATCCAATCACGTGTTGGGGTTTCCAATGACATACACTCCCCTTACCATAAGGGTTTTCCAACTCAGTTTTCTACATTTCCGCACCAATCAATTGGTTTGGACAATTTTTTATAACATGCATATAATCTAGCTGAATCAAATGGCATCGACTCTTTTATAATATTCAAGGACAATACCAAGTTCAACATGAATAATAGTTTTCACAAGGGTTTAACATACTAGCTAATTTGATTGAGAAAGTAATATAACTTGTATTCAAAGAGATAAGCTTACGGTATTCGTTGAATAAAGAACGCAAAGATACTGGCACAATAAGAGTAGGGTTCAGATACTTGCCTTAAGCATAGTTTATCCACCTTAAGAAATCAACACTTTTGAATCCTATTTATAACGTATTATATGTTCAAGATGTTCAGTAGCTAACACATAAAGGTATGTTCAACGTACACATAAACATTTAACTTAGATATAACTTCATACACATCGCTTACCCTATATTTTCATAGAGCAATTCAGTTTGTAAGTAATCACAAATACAACAACGTCTTGATTGCTTTATTTCTTGAAAATATTCTTTGGACTTAACATTTGGAAGTTATGATCAACATTTGTCTCTATCACATAGCATGCTTCTTAACACATTACATAGCATGTTACAAGTTAAAGTAATCATATAGGCATGCTTCAAACATCAGTTCAAAATAGAAGTCATTTAAGGCTATGAAAGACGGCGTAGCTACATACTGCAGAGCCTAGGGAATGACAATGTTACTTGTTGTCCCTGGCCGAACAGGGGTTGAGCCTCTTGCCTTTCTATTTCTGTCCAATCCTTACACATCTATATACTAATACTCTATCATATCTAATGCTAGAGGTGTCCACATAATAACATAACCGTTCTTGAGTTCATTTGTATAAGTTTGAACTTACGTCTTACATAGCATTATAGAAAAACATTATCAAGCGATTACCGTGACTCGTTACTTGGCTATATACCCATATAGAGATTTTAAATTCTGTTAATGCATATACTTGTACCATTCATATTGCTTGTTCATAGCTATTATTGTTTAAAGCTTGAAATCAAGCTTTAAACTCATGTTTATTTTGAAATCATCATGTTCCATACATATATATCATACCTAGAGATATTATAGACATAACATGGCATCTTATCTCATTAGCATCTAGATTTTCTTCTGATGCAACTAGATTTTGAAAATATGTTCAAGTTTGCTTTTGAAACCATTTTAGGCTTGAGGTATGAAATCTAACACACATAAGACAACTTTAAAACTCTAAGCATAGGTAGTCAAGTTAGGTTAACATGCTCGCAAAGTCAGAACATACAAGGCATACATAAATATCAAGTTCGTTCTAAGTTCCTAAATTTATTTTAAACTCCACACTTTCGTTAATCATGTTAAGCTAGTCTAATATGCTCACATTAGGTTTATATAGTTATATATACCCCTTACACATGCTTGCATGCTAGTATTAAAGATTGACTAACATTTAGTAGGTTACAAAAAATGAACTCAAAGCGAGTTCGATGCTTAAATCAGCATTGCAGTCTTGTAGTGTTAATATACGGCGTAATGCATTGGCATTACTGATTCGAGCGAGAACAAGTAAACTACTGACAAGCTGTTTAGCCCAAACACAGAAATTACTCAAAAAATTGATTATAAACACTCATGTATCAGTTTAAACATATTTATATGGTCATATAACAACTATATAACCCCTACCCAACTTCATTAACATCCAATTCTATGAATTTAAGAATTTGAATTTTAAGAGTTCAAGAACTCTATTTACAAAAACTGAAAATAGAATAAAGGAAGAGGAGCTATACCTCTGCAAATGTGAAAGGAACTTGCTCCAATGAACTCTTAAGCTCTAAGAATGCTTATAAACTTTCAACTCTCACTTAGCAAATATCAAACAATTTCCAAGCAACCTAACTGATGAACATGTCTGCTATATATAGAAGAAGTTTTACACATACATTGCAATTTCCCATTGAATCACCCATGGATTGTAGGATTGCATGAAGGTTATGGAGGAGTTGTTAGATGGTGGTTGAAACTCATCATAACCACTACTCCCTACAATAATCATAAGCTAAAAAGTTGGAAGAAGAAATAGGCTTAGCCTTTTTGGAAGAATAAGTATTCTAGCCTTGAGTTACTGTTCATGTACTTGTGCCACTCATTTTGGGACAATAAGAAATCTCAGCAACACTTAACTCCATCCCATTAGTTACCTTGTTATCCAAAAATGGTTTTAATGTCCAAGTGTTACCATATTATGAGAATTTTGAGCTATTTACATACTCACATCATATAGTCCATGTACACAATAAAATAATGAAATCAGGTATTATCGTCCGGGTAGATCCATAATTATTTCTACCACTCACATAACTATATTATAACCTTATTATATTAATGTTTCAAGGTAGTAGATGTAATATGGAAATGTAACATACAAATAATCCATGTACATTTTATCACACTGGTACACTTTATTAAAATAATAGTTTACAATATGTTCATGGTATATTACTTATTATACATACATACATATTATCACATAGATAATGTATTTAATACATATAGTTCCGATATGTTTAATCACATTGCTTCATACAATATAGTCTTATTATAAGACTTAATATATAGTCACATAAATGTCACACTGCTCTATATAGTATAGTTGCATATGCACATGTAGTTAATCTAATATTATGATATGAATAAATAAATAAATTATTCACTTCCTTGATTAATTAACACCAATATTAATTAATCCAATCATCATTAATTAATGTATTTATGGATTTCCATAATCATTATTTATCTATGTAATTCTAATTATATTGCAAATAATAGTAATCACACATTATTAGTTAATTACTAAGTAATCAATATTCTACCACAATTAATTAATATTAATTAATGGTTTAACAATTCCGTAACATACTTTATTTCATGGTTCATCAATGTCACACACATCACATAATTGTTCTATTTTTATTTCCAAAGTGAAACAAATTAGTTTTCTCCAACTGTCCACTAGCGCAGCTGCACCATGCCCTGACTGTGCCAAGACTGGTTTAGCTTCATCGCTAAACTCTCTTTATACGACATGAATTAATGTCCACAAGAGTGTTACTACAATTCTACGAGCCTATTGATTACTTACATGAAATCACCTGATCAACACGATTAATCTTCTTAATTCTCGTTTTAACTTACTTAGTGAATTTCTCGTTTTGCATTTTGCCACACAAGGCATTTCACATTTCTTATTGTCCATTCACACATCTTAATATGCATCGTTCAAATATGAATCAATCAATTTAACTGACTCACAAAATAATAACACTTATATTCACATAAATTTTATTTCCATTAATATATTCATTTTATAATACGTAGAAATTCTCGGGTATTACAACACCGATTTCAAAAACTCCATATCGTATGGCGCCAGTAGAAATAAAGGAATTGATGATACAACTTCAAGAGTTATTGGATAAGGGTTACATTCGACCGAGTGTGTCTCCTTGGGGAACACCAGTGTTATTCGTTAAGAAAAAAGATAGATCGATGAGGCTCTGTATCATTTATTGAGAATTAAATAGAGTAAAAATCAAGAACAGATATCCACTACTAAGAATAGATGACTTATTTGATCAACTGAAGGGAGCGAAATGTTTCTCGAAGATGGATCTACAGACATGATATCACCAACTGAAAGTGTGAGATGAAGACATACCAAAGACTGCGTTTCGAACCCGTTATGAACATTACGAGTCTTTGGTAATGTCATTTGGTTGGACTAATTCTCCGGCAACATTCTTGGACTTGATGAATCGAGTTTTCAAGCCATACTTGGATAAATTTATGATGGTTTTCATCGACGACATCTTGATCTACTCGAAGATAGAGGAAGAACACGCCGAACATTTGAAGATTGTTTTGGAGGCACTACGGAAGGAGAAGATGTATGCAAAATTTTCAAAATGTGAGTTTTGGATGAAGAAAGTTCAATTCTTAGGCCACGAGGTGGATGAGAATGGGATCTCAGTAGACCCCGCAAAGGTCAAAGCAGTAAGTAATTGTGAACAACCAAGGACACCGACAGAGGTGAGAATTTCTTAGGGTTAGCTGGGTACACTACAAGAAATCACACTTTTTATGACGAATTTTTTGTCACGCACAAAATTTTGTCACAATTTGTTAATTAATAATTACGAAATTCATAATCGTCACTAAAACTTTTGTTTTTGTGGCGACCATTAATTTTGTTACTATTAATCATTTATATCGTCACTAATTTACACATTTGATGACGATTAAGAAAATTTCGTCACAAGTTATTTTGGAGATAGAATTTCGCACCAAAATTTTGGAGGGAAACCTTTTAGTGTCATTTTGTAATAATTGATAACAATATTTATTGTCATCAAATATTTCTTTCGATGACAACATAATAGTTTGTCAATAATTATTTATAAAATTAAGTGACAATTTGCTTTCGCTACTAATGTTCACATTTAGTGACGCCAAATACAAATTCATCACAATTTTATTTGGAGGCAAAATTATTTTTGGAGGGAAATTTTTTAAAGATGGAAAAATAATAATTTATGACAATTTTATTGTTATAAATACCAATTTTATATGTCGAGATAATATTTTGTTACTAATTAAATGAGTGGATAAGTGACAAAAATGGTTCGTCATAAATTCTTATATTTAGTGACAAAGTACGTAATATTGTAACAATTTTATTTGAAGGCAAATTTTTTTTGAAAACATTTGGAGGGAAATTTTTTAAAGACAAAAAAATAATAATTTATGACAATTTGTATTGTCATAAATACCAATTTTATATAACGAGATAACAATGCGTCACTAATTAGTTGCGTGGATAAGTGACAAAAATGGTTCGTCATAAATTGTTATATTAAGTGACAAAGTACGTAATATCGTCACAATTTGATTTGGAGGCAATTTGTTTTTGAATTTTTGGAGGTAAGTTTTTAAAGACGAAAAATTAATAATTTAAGACCATTTTTATTGTCACAAATACCAATCTTATATGACAAAATACTAGTTCGTCAGTAATTAGATGAGTGGATAAGTGATAACACTGGTTCGTCATAAATTCTTATATTTAGTGATGGGAAAAAGCACTTTTACCCCATTGTGATTGTAGTGTTTTAAGTAATTAGCCATTGTGCTTTTAAAATATTCAATTAGCCCACTGTACTTTTTAAAAATGTTCAATAAAGAAATTCCGTCCAATTCAACAATTCTTTCCTCTCCAAAATTCCTCTCTCTCCTCTACTTCCCTTTATTCCTTTTATATATATAGATACTTATATATATATATATATATATATATATATATATCACTTTTATATATTTACATTTAGTCCCGCCTGGAGTTTACTTCGTGGCGGTTGATCCTCTCTATACATATATTTACAGCTTTCATATATTTACATTTCCAATCCCCCATGGAGTTTTCTCCGTGGTGGTTGATCATTCATATATATATATATATACAACTTTTATATATATATATATATATAACTATTTACAGCTTTCATATTAATTGCAACATCATGCGAGCCTAGGAGTCATGTGATCACAGATTCAGTCTTCTGAATCTAGATTTGGTTCCCGTGATGGACATTTTCAGCTGTAATTGGCTTGTAAATGTAGACACTCGAAGTTTTCTGCATACCTGTTACTAACATTGCAGGAGGGAAGATTCGTCTTTCAGAGATAACCCTGGAAGACAGCTCACATCCATTCCGGATACTACCGGAAGTTCAATCTCAACCCCGGAACACACACCGGGAGTATCATTTCCAACCACGGAGATAACCCCGAGTTTCGTCCTTGTAGATAACCCCAAGGAATGTTGTTGCAGTTCCGACGATAACCCCAGAAATTCTTATTTCAAATGCAATCAGCTTCAATCTCAGACCTCCTGCCAAGGCACTCATACCAAAGACCCGAAGCTACACCGGGCAGACAGGCACACTTACAGATGACCTTGCAGCATTCAAACACTTGCAGCAGTCCAATCTCAAATATAACCTTGAGCAACGTCTGCTTTCAACTCAAACTTGTGATAACCCCGGTGAGGAGTCAAACGTCATCTTGCCACCTCAACACATTCACGTCGTATCAACACTTCATATATACATACATACAACAATGTCCTTCAAGAACCAGGGAGTTCCAATCTTGGGTGACTATTATGCGTGGCAGCACACCGGATAGAATTTGAAGCTTGAAGACCATGGCCATGGTCCCCTCTTCCTGACTTCTTACAACCTCTAATCCCATGTCATTGCGTAACTCTCGACAGAAGTAGTGTGAAGAGGGTCTTATATACCTTATTCAGATGCTCAGATTGATGTTCTTAAAGTTCAAGCGGACATCACGCGATTTGCGAACTGCGTACTTTTGAGACGATTGGACCCATGGGCCGGGGCACCCCAGGCGGCCAAGTGCATCTCATGGCTGCCTTGAATACTCTATGACCACTGACTCTATAAATATAGAGCTTGGGGTGGCCATTTAAAAAAAAGAAAAGGCAAGAAAGCCCTGTCAAATTTGTTCTGTACACACCTTATTTTGAGTGTTTCCTCACTTTAAACATCTGTTAGCTCACATATAGCTACATTTTTATCGGCGGGAGATGATTGTTTATCCATTTGGAGCCATAAAAGCCTGCATTGGCAGCCCACTGTAAGCCTTCTAACACTCTATAAAGCCTTTCTCTTCATCTTTGCACACACTATTCTACACATTGAGAGTCGTGTTGTGTGCGTATGCCCGGACTTCTGTCTGTGGTTTTCATTTCTGTCTATATAAATATACTTATACATGTATATATTTATATGTGGACTAACATTATCGAGTTATGCCTCGATTGAGCCTAGACTTATGTCTGGAGCATTTACTTGCTTATATATATATATAACTGTTGTCAGACATATCTGATGAGCTTGGATTTTACATCCGGAGCGTTTATTGCTTATATATATATATATATATATATAATTGTTGTCGGACATATCCGATGAGCCTGGATTTTATATCCAGTACGTTTACTGCTTTTATATATATATACTAGCGATAACCCGTGCCTGAAGCCATGACGTAATAAAAAATGAAATTAAAATTTTAAAAATATTACATTATCTAAAGACACATACCACCACAACAATTAATACATACTCAATCATCAATACATATCCAACCACCAAAACATCGAGCTAGTCGATACTAATTTCAAGAAATTTCGGCAAAGTATCATTTAAAAATAGATATCCAAAAAATTCTAAACCAGTCTACAAAACTTACAATAATCAATACATATCCAAACCACAAAAAAAAACCATCATTCCAAACACAAAAATCATCATAACCATGTATAATTAGTTAACTTTACAAAAGACGGAATACAAAAAATATAAACGTGTAGAAAATAGAGAAACAACATGTTGCATAAGACCCATTACTTTACAGCATACACCAAGTATTCTTTACAGCTTACACCACGTATCATTCAATGTATTCCTGAAAATATTTGAAATATAAAAATTATCGAAATATGTGAGTCAAAATAAAACTTGAGGGCAAGTACAGATGAAGGTGCAAGTAAAGTAGTTGAGGATTTTAGTGTTTACATCTCAATAGGCAGCAATATAAGGGATGACTCCTGTTGGTTGATTTCACAATCAAAGCAAACATGCAAGCATACACGGTCAACAAGTAATATAGTGATAAAATAGAGTGTCGATCCCATAGAGAATTCTACTTAATAAACTCCAACTACTAGTACTATATCAATTCAATTTTATTTAAACAACCAATAATTGTGATTTTTAGAAATAAGAAAACTAATTTTAACAAAGCAAGAGATTATTCTAAAAGAAAACAAATAAACAAACTAAGAATTGATTTAATGCAGATAAATAACAATTAAGACTCCAATATCCCCAATTATGATTTTTAAATCAATTATTCAATTATCCCAATTATTATGTCTACTGAATTGCTAACAGGAATTCTCCAATGCCAAAAGCCCTTTCTCAAGTGATCATTTGCCTTCTATTTAATCCAAGTTAATTTTGCTATATCTCTATGCAAAACAATTGAATTAAACTCGCTACAATCCCAATTCCTTATGCGTTACATGCGGCAAATAGATATTCTCATTCTATTCACAAACCTAATTATTCACTGTGCAAATAACGAAGTCACATGTCACCATGCCCAGTTCTAACCCTAGAATTCCTTTCTCAATTCCTTCTAGAGTAACAAGATAATTATTGGCCAGATAATTAAACAATTAGCACAAAGCAAGATGAACAATTCACTTCAACATAAATAATTGGAATAAATTAAATAATCAATTCATAACCATAAAAGGTTCCATTGAAATCTTAATAAAAGAAATTAGTTCATAACGAAAATTAAAACCAACAATAATTGATAAATCATCCTTAATGAATTAGACAAATTAAAAGAATAAAGAAGAAGAAGAACTCCAAGTCCAAATCTTCAAAATCTGCCCTTGCTCCTTGATTAATCTTCCAATTGTGTAGTGTTAGTCCCCCAATTCAATGCAAATAACCAATTTATACTTCACTTGTCCAACTCTAGCAATCCCAATCCAAATAGGCTTCAAACAATCTATAATTGAGTGGTCAACACAAGGTCAACGCGCGTCCCAGTCAACTCATGACACGGTCCGATGCCAATATTTGGGATTAAGCTTCAGATAAGCGCATACCAATTTGGTGGGCGAAATTGCCAGTCATGTCCTGTTTTAGCTTAAATGCTCCCAAATTTCCCAAATCTGCAAATCAACACATAAACACAATAAAAATGAACCTAAATACCTTGGGAACGCAATAATTTAAACCCAAAAGTAGCCGATTCATGGGTATGTAACCCAATCATCAAATACCCCCAAACTTAAATCGTTGCATGTTCTCAGGCAATAAAACACAAAACATCACAAATTATTAACTATCATGCACATGCAAACAATCTATATGTTCTTAATTCCAGCAATTCAATAGTTGACGAATATCTATGGGCCTTAGAAAAATCACAAAAACATGGTAATACATCATGATAAAGCAGATCAATAATATCCCAACACTCAATGAATCTAAATCTGTTATTTGTGAGTGTGTGTTCAACAACCATGCTAACCAATGAACAACAAAATACGAAAGATAATAAAGTTCTTAATAGGCATCATAAAGTTTCAACTCAAGAACTTATCAAATAAACTAGATTCAACTGAAAGTAAACAATCACCAAAATCCAGGGGTCAACATGGAGTACTTAAGCTTGTTTTTGCTAGACGGGGGCATTGTAAACTTTTCCCACTTTATTATTATTTTTTTTCTCATGACTATGCATTGTCTTATTCCCTTAGGCTTTTCAATGCTACCTTAACAAGCTTTTGACCAACGACTCCCAAGCCATTAAGACCTTATGACGCTAGGTGTAGGGACAATCCCCTCGGGCTTACTTACTCAAGTAACAAAGGCCACAAAACTAGACAAGCATGCCACGGTGTTTATTTATTTATTTTATTTTTTTCATTGCTTATATACTCCAAATATTTTCCCCCCAAACTTGAGTTCATATCTAAATTTCAGTTTTCACTAGCTATTTAACTTGTTCCTTCATTTCACTAGCATTCATCCTTTAGAACTCTATTATCTATCCACTTAAACTATCATAGCCAACATGGTCATTTTTTCAAAATGTGTTATCCTTATAATATCAGTGTAAAAAAGATGAAGATTTAAATCATGTCAAGAAAATCATATCCCTGACTCAACAATCCTTACTAAACTTGTTCATGCAATTCTAAATTCATCATTGGCCTCCAAATATACTCACTATCAAAAGCTAGAATTAGCATGTAATCCTAAATGCAACATTTATAATAATCAAAGCAACCACAAACTATTAACAATCATAGTCTACTCATTCAAAAATAAATAAACTACCCCCAAACTTATCTATAGCAATGTCCTCATGCGAAAGATAAAACAATATAAAATAGAGGACTTCCCTGACGAGCTTATGCCTCGGGTGGAGCATCATCATCCTCGCTCATCTCTTTGATGATGAATGTTAAAGAGTGAAATTACGGCACACAGTGAACACAGATAACAAGATACGTAGTTGAGTCTATGATTTTTGCAAATATTCACTAGCCAAATTTCGGTTACCTTAGGAGTGTCTTAGAGACGTGTGAGAGACGGAGAGAAGGTAGAGAGATGAAAAGGAAATAATGTAACCGTTTAGTGTTTGAGTCCCTTTATGATCCTCCCTTTTTTTTATAACCGCAGCGCTAGGGCGCTTGAAATGAACTAGTATCTGTTGTACGGGCACCTTTTGTATGTCAATAGTTTTGAGAATTGCCTCGGTATTGGCGCTTAGCCTTCGTGGGCTCGATCTATCGAGGAGTTCGGTACTGCGGGGTATTTGGTTTTGCTAGTGGACAAGCATCATAGGTACTTAGAGAAATAGATGTAAGGCAAGGAATGCTATAAAGGGCTAGCGTCGAGGCACGTTTTCAGTGCAATCCGCAGGGGTTGGTGTAGAATGGTGAGACAAGACACCGCACAACTTTACACTTGTACTCATCAACTTGACACTTATGTTCCTCAAGCGCATACACCTCCCCAACCCGAGAATTGACACTCAAGTAATACCTGCACATGGAAAATAGAGACTGAATCAACCAAAATGGTTATAGCACTACGATAGAAATAAAGTAAGGAAATACTATGAAACTAAATCACAAAAATAAATTGTATATTAAATGGGCTGCCTCCCAAAAAGGGCTTGGTTTACTGATTACCACCGATACATTTTTCTTGTGTTCAATTGATTCTTGGGATCAAAGAGGTTCATGACCGTAGTTTGACGTTCGATGGGTCCACTCCAGTAATTTTTGAGTCTTTGGCCGTTAACCTTGAATGTAAAATTGGAATTTGGTTTCTCGATCTCAATATTACCATTTGGTGTAACAGACACAACTTTAAAAGGTCCTGACCAACGAGATTTCAGTTTTCCATGAAATAAACACAATCTTGAGTTGAAAAGCAAGACTTGTTGGCCTGGTTCAAATGTTCGTTCAAGAATTTTCTTATCATGACGAGCTTTGACTTTCTCTTTGTAGAGTTTTGCGTTTTCATAGGCGTTGAATCGGAATTCATCCATCTCGTTCAATTGTAGTAACCTTTTCTCACCCGCTTCTTGTACATTTAAATTAAGCTTCCGAATGGCCCAATGTGCACTATGCTCTAGCTCGACCGGGAGGTGACACACCTTTTCGTAGACCATTCGATAAGGTGACATGCCGATCGGATTCTTGTATGTTGTTCGATATGCCCATAGAGCATCCTCAAGACGCAAAGACCAATCTTTTCATGACGGATTTACCACTTTTTCCAGAATTTGCTTGACCTCCCTATTCGAGACTTCTACTTGACCGTTAGTTTGGGGATGATATGCTGCTGCAATTTTATGACAAACCCCATACTTCACCAGCAATTTTGTGAACTGCTTATTACAGAAATGCGTTCCCTCATCACTTATTATCGCCCTCGGAGTCCCAAATCGTGTGAAGATGTTTTTCTTTAAGAATCGGAGAACAACGTTGGCATCATTTGTGGGTAAAGCTGCGGCTTCTACCCATTTGGAAACATAATCAACTGCCAACAGAATGTACTGATTATTAAAAGATGATGGGAAAGGTCCCATAAAATCAATTCCCCATACGTCGAATAGTTCTACCTCCAAAATAGAGTTGAGTGGAATTTCATTTTGCTTGGAGATATTACCTACGCGTTGGCATCGATCACACTTTAGAACAAAGAGGTAAGCATCTTTGAATAGAGAAGGCTAGTAAAATCCTGATTGTAACACCTTGGCCGCAGTTCGATCACCGGAATAATGACATCCATAATCTGACGAGTGGCAATGACCCAATATGCTGTCCATCTCTTCATGTGGCACACAACGTCTAATCATTTGATCCGCGCAAGCCTTAAACAGGAATGGTTTATCCCAATAGTACTACTTCACGTCGTGGAGGAATTTCATTCATTGTTGTGAGTTCAAATCTGGTGGTAATACCTTAGCAACCGCGTAGTTTACATAATCAGCATACCAAGGCAGTGTTGTGGTTACTCGGAGAAGTTGTTCGTCCAGAAATTTCTCGTTAATCAATGCATTGTCTTTCCTCTGTACCTCTGCATTGTCCAACCGCAAAAGATGATCCGCCACTTGATTTTATGTACCCTTTTTATCCTGGATCTCCAAATCAAACTCTTGTAGCAGTAACACCCACCGAATTAACCTCAGTTTAACATCTTTCTTCTCAATCAGATATTTGATGGAAAAATGATCTGTGTAGACAACTACCTTGGTCCCAATGAGATATGCTCTGAATTTGTCGAAGGCGAAAACAACTACAAGTATTTCTTTTTCTGTGGTTGTGTAGTTCAACTATGCATCTGTCAACGTCTTGCTAGAGTAATAGATTGTGTGAAAAATCTTGTCATGAAGTTGTCCCAAAACTGCTCCCACTGCATAGTCACTGGCGTCGCACATCAAGTCGAACGGTAAAAACCAATCGGGCGCCACAATGATCAGAGTAGAAACCAAATTCTCCTTTAATACCTCGAATGCCTCGATACATGACTGATCCATTTTGAAAAGGAATGTCTTTCTCCAACAGGGAACATAAAGGTTTTGAAATTTGTGAAAAATCTTTAATAAAGAGTCTGTAGAAAACCGCATGTCCCAAAAAACTCAAGATCCCCTTCACAGATAATGGAGGATGTAATTTCTCAATAGTCTCAATCTTTGCTTTATCTACTTCTAACCCTGTTGCAGAAACCTTATGCCCTAGAATAATCCCTTCTTTCACCATAAAGTGACATTTTTCCCAATTAAGAACCAGATTAGTCTCCACGCATCGTTTCAATACTAAAATCAGATTTTTCAAGCAAAGATCAAAGCTATCACCGAACACAGAGAAATCTTCAATAAATACCTCCAAGTTTTTCTCGACCATATCGAAAAAAATCGTCATCATGCACCGTTGAAAGGTTGCTGGTGCATTGCATAAACCAAAAGACTTACGCCGAAATGCAAACGTACCGTATGGGCATGTGATTGTTGTTTTCTCTTGATCTTCTGGTGCTATGGCAATTTGATTATACCCAGAATAACCATCCAAGAGACAATAGAACTGATGTCCCGCTAGCCTATCCAACATCTAATCAATGAATGGCAAGGGGAAGTGATCCTTGCGTGTGGCTTTATATAGCTTACGGTAGTCCATGCATACTCTCCATCCTGTATTTGTTCGAGTAGGGATGAGCTCATTAGCTTCATTCTTCACCACTGTCATACCCCCTTTCTTTGGTACGCATTGTACAGGACTCACCCATGAACTATCTGAGATCGGGTAAATAATGTCGGCATCCAACCACTTTATAATCTCCTTTTTCACCACCTCCTTCATGATGGGGTTTAGCCTTCTTTGCATCTCAATGGTTGGTTTTTCCCCCTCTTCCATTAAGATTTTATGCATATAGAATGATGGGCTAATACCTCGAATGTCCGCTATAGTCCACCCAATTGCTGTTTTGAACTCACGCAAGACCCGTAGCAGTTTCTCCTTTTGCGTGTCAGTCAACTTTGTCGAAACAATAACTGGTAGGGTATCGTCTTTTCCCAAATAAGCATACTGTAGATGAGATGGTAATGGCTTTATATCCAGCACATGTGGCTCTTCTATTGAGGGTTTGAACTTTTTACCTTCCGCTTCGGGCCTCTCTATGGTGTCAAAAGATTGAGTGCCTTTCCGAAAGATTGTTGGTGTGTCTAGCCATTGACATATTCAATATCCTCTTCAATGCCACATTCATCTGTCCCGAGCAAGATGGCTTCAAGTGGGTCCTTCGAATAATTTGTGCTGAATTTGTGATTCACCAATTCCTCCATGATATCAACCCGCATACATTCACCTTTTTCTTTTGGGTAAGACATTGACTTGAAAATGTTAAAGGTGACCTGTTGATCTTCAGCTCGCATTGTCAATTCAACTTTTTGAACATCAATCAATGTTCTGCCTGTTGCCAAAAATGGTCCCCCAAGAATGATCGGGATTTCACTGTCCACTTCACAATCAAAGATAAAGAAATCCACGGGGAAGAAGAATTTATCCACTTTTACTAACACATCTTCAACAATACCACGTGTATATGTAACCGATCTATCCGCTAACTGCAAACTGATATTCGTTGGGCATGGAGCCTGAAGTCCGAATTTGCTATAGACGGATAATGGCATCAGATTTATACTGGCCCCCAAATCACATAATGCTTGACCTGAAAATTGATTTCCAATCGCACACGGTATATTAACGCTACCTGGATCCTTGAGCTTCAGTGGTAACTTATTCTGAATGATAGCGCTGCATTCTTCAGTCAATACTACTGTCTCAAATTCTCCCAATTTCCTCTTCCTCGACAAAACCTCCTTCATAAACTTAGCGTAACTCGGCATTTGTTCAAAGGCTTCGGCAAAGGGGATGTTGATATGCAGCTTTTTGAAAATATCTAAAAATTGTGAAAACTGCTTATCCAACTTAGCTTTCTGGAATCTCTGCAGATACGGTATGGGAGGCATTGTGTTGGTTGGTTCTGAATTTTTCTGCTGTAAGGTCTCATCATGACGCTTTTCGGTATCCACCACTTCCTCTGTTTCAATTGATGCCTTGTCCCTCTTTTCCTTATCGATGACTGTCTCTTGTAATTCTTTTCCACTTCGTAGAGTTACTGCCTTACAATGCTCATTTCTGCCCGGGTTTTTCTCTGTATCGCTCGGAAATGTTCCAAGTGGTCGGTTATTCAATGCATGTGCTATTTGTCCCACTTGATTTTCCAAATTCTTGATTGACGCATTTTGGCTTTGCATGTTCAGCTCAATTTGATTAAAATTTTTTCTCAATTGCCTCGTTCATTTTCTCAGATGCTTTAACAAATCTATCCAAGGCTTCTTCCCAACTTGCTTTCCGCTCTAGTTGTTGTGTCTGATTTTGAAACCCGGAATTGTTTTGTTGTCTCGGCGCTTGAACTGTAGCTTGGTTGTTACTCCATGAAAACCTCGGATGATTTTTCCAACCAGGATTATATACATTTTGATTCGGATAGGGCTGGGTAAACTGACTGTAGCTCCCTACAAACTGTGCTAATTCAGCATTTATGGCACATTGATCCGTAGTATGACCCCCAGCACACATTTCACAAACCATCGCTACCTGCTGTGTGGATGGAGGGCGCCATAATTCCATTTGCTTAGACATTGCGGCCACTTGTGCTTGTAATGCTGTCATCGCGTCTATGTCATATTTTCCTGTAGTTTTCGGAGGATTAGACCTAGTCATGGGCCACTGATAGTTGTTGGTGGTCATTGTCTCTAACAACTGATATGCCTCGTCAAAACTCTTCGACATGATTGCTCCTTCTGTTGCTGCATCTATATTAGCCCTCATGGAAGCCTGCAAGCCATCCCAAAATATCCCTAACTGCATCCACTGCAGAATTCCATGGTGAGGACACTTACGGAGCATATCCTTAAACCTTTCCCACGCCTCATATAACGATTCTGAATCAAATTGTGCAAAGGTATGAATATCATTCCGTAGTTTTGCCAACTTCGCTGGTGGGAAAAACTTAGCTAGAAATTTTTGAGCTAAGTCATCCCAGGTGGTGATTGAACCGGGAGACTGGGAGTGTAGCCAACTTCGCGCTTTGTCTTTCAAGGTAAATGGGAACATCCTCAACCTTGTAGCATCTTCCGATACATTATTGAATTTGAAGGTGTCGCAAACTTCCAAGAAACTTAAGATATGCTCATTCGGATCATCTAACGAACTACCCCCAAACTGACATTGATTCTGAAGCATTTGAATTATTGCTGGTTTAATCTCAAAATTGTTAGCATTGATTGCCGGCCTCCTAATACTCGACTGTATATCCGTGACATTCGGCATGGCATAGTCCCGAAGTGATTTCTGATCGTTCCCTGCCATGTTCACTGGAATTTCTTGTTCTGCCAGTTTTTCTTCCTCGGGTGATACTGCACTAGTTGATTGTACTTTCTGGAACTTCCTTTCAATCTCGTCTGTATAAGGAAAAAGTTCCTTTCTCGTCCTTGATCTAGTGTGCATACACTCGCAAAGAATTCCTGCAAAGACAAGAAGAAAAATAAGTAACGTTTAAATTAAGACCGAATCGATTATAACTAATATGGAATTAATATTAACAAAGATGTTCCCCGGCAACGGCGCCAAAAACATGTTGGTTGATTTCACAATCAAAGCAAACATGCAAGTATACACTGTCAACAAGTAATATAGTGATAAAATAGAGTGTCGATCCCACAGAGAATTCTAATTAATACACTCCAACTACTAGTACTATATCAATTCAATTTTATTTAAACAACCAATAATTGTGATTTTTAGAACTAAGAAAACTAATTTTAACAAAGCAAGAGATTATTCTAAAAGAAAACAAATAAACTAACTAAGAATTGATTGAATGCGGATAAATAACAATTAAGACTCCAATATCCCCAATTATGATTTTTAAATCAATTATTCAATTATCCCAATTATTATGTCTACTGAATTGTTAACAGGAATTCTCAAATGCCAAAAACCCTTTCTCAAGTGATCATTTGCCTTCTATTTAATCCAAGTTAATTTTGCTATATCTCTACCCAAAACAATTTAATTAAACTCGCTACAATCCCAATTCCTTATGCGTTACATGCGGCAAATAGATATTCTCATTTTATTCACAAACCTAATTATTCACTGTGCAATTAACTAAGTCACATGTCACCATGCCCAGTTCTAACCCTAGAATTCCTTTCTCAATTCCTTCTAGAGTAACAAGGTAATTATTGGCCAGATAATTAAACAATTAGCACAAAGCAAGATGAACAATTCACTTCAGCATAAATAATTGGAATAAATTAAATAATCAATTCATAACCATAAAAGGTTCCATTGGAATCTTAATAAAAGAAATTAGTTCATAACGAAAATTAAAACCAACAATAATTGATAAATCATCCTTAATGAATTACACAAATTAAAAGAATAAAGAAGAAGAAGAACTCCAAGTCCAAATCTTCAAAATCTGCCCTTGCACCTTGATTAATCTTCCGACTGTGTAGTGTTAGTCCCCCAATTCAATGCAAATAACAAATTTATACATCACTTGTCCAACTCTAACAATCCCAATCCAAATATGCTTCAAACAATCTATAATTGAGTGGTCAACACAAGGTCAACGCGCGTCCCAGTCAACTCGATGACACTACCAAATACTTGACTCCGGGATTAAGTTTTAGAATAAGCGGCAAGGCCGAAAGTACCAGAAATTTCCAGTCATGTCCTGTTTTAGCTTAAATGCTCCCAAATGTCCCAAATCTGCAAATCAACACATAAACACAATAAAAATGAACCTAAATACCTTGGGAACGCAATAATTTAAACCCAAAAGTAGCCGATTCATGGGTATGTAACCCAATCATCAACTCTCTGCAGCAAAAAAATAAACCAAAAGAGATGGCATCAAAAAAGCGCCAGAAGTTACACTGGGGATAACAATTTCCTTTAAACAAAATTGTTCGCACAACCAGGCTTCTTTGGGGCGAAGAACACAAAATCATAGCTAGAAAAACCTTTGCTAGACCAGATGAAACTTTTTTAGCTCCTCTATTAGAGTTCTTTTTATACCAGACCAAATGAAACTCTTTTTACCAAACCAAAGGGTCAATTAGAATTCTTTTTTTGCCTTTCTTTTTGGTTTTGGCATTATGCGAAGAGAGAGAAATGAGATATAGTACAACACACCAGAAATTGAAGCGAGAGATATATTACCCACCAGAAATTCTTAAATGTTAAAACCCTTGAGTGGAAATTCCCAACAACAAAAAATTCAAACTAAAACAAAATGAAACAGGAAAATAAGAACACTTAAGAATAAAAAAAAAGAGGATCAATTAATAAACATAAACCCAGCAGAAAATATAAAACATCAATACCCAAAATATAATTAGATAGAGAAAAGAACCTTGCTGCTCGCTGGGATAGTGATCGAAAATGAAGAATCCCCTACGATAGTGATCCGAAAAAAGGCTTTCTTTGTATTGGATTTAAACCTAAAAAGGAGATAACTTTCTCTCTCCTCAAAATGAAGGAAAGCGTAATAAGGAGAAGACGGAATGAGAAGGGGGAAGAAGTATAAGGCGGGACTTTGGCAGAGTGTAGGGGGGTTTTTGAATTGGGCAACTTTTTTTTTGTGAAATGAAATAATTGAGATTAAATTTGAGCCATTGGATGATGAAGTTTTAATCGCGACCGTTGTTTCTTGAAGCCGCTCTATTTTATTATATATATATATATATACATTTCTGTCAGGCCTACAGTTTACTTCAAGACCTTTTACTACTTTATTTATATTTAGTCCAGCCAGGAGTTTACTTCGTGGCGGTTGATCGTATTTACTGCTTTATTTACATTTCTGATCCCCCATGGAGTTGTTTCGTGCTGGTTGATCATGGACACACACACACACACACACACATATATATATATATATATATATATATATTTACCTCTTTTATATATATATATATAACTGCTTACTACTTTTCATATAAACTGCAGCATCATGTGAGCCTAGGAATCATGTGATCACAGATTCAGTCTACTGAATCTAGATTCGGTTCCCGTGATGGACATTTTCATTTATAAGCGACTTTGTACATTATTTACGATTGTACTGAATTTCCTTAGATGGGTATCATGCCTATGAGGAGTTCGACACTGCTGTATATATTATTTTCTTGAAGATGCCTCGCATCTCGAAAATAAAAGCAAACAAGTCGAACATTTATTAATAAAATGGAAGTATAAAAAGGTCTCAATTCCTATTGAGCACAGGGTTTGAAAAACCTCTTTTACAAAACTTCATTGCTATATCTGTTTAAAACTGAATTTTACTATAAATTCAAACCATGTGTATATAGGTGCGAACGAGGCCTCGCACTACTTTCAAATAATTGCACATTGATCCACACACACACACACACACATATTCATATAATAGTTTCTTTGAAAAGTGGAAGTCACCGTGGCAACACGGATGTCTGGGGGTGCCTAACACCTTCCCTCCGCATAATCAATCCCCCAGACCCAAAAATTAATCTCGTTTTCACAGACCCGTTTAGCAGTGTCAAATCACTGGGTCAATGTGCAAACCTTTTTGGTTGCGTTGGTGCAACCAGTTAAAAACACCAACTAGCGACTCTTAACAGTCCATCGTTGACCTTTTTCACTTGTTTTTTCAAATAAATCTAACCTAACATGAGAACACCAAAGAAAAAGTAACGAAAAGGGACAACTAAAAATCCCGACGTCGACAGGTGGTGACTCTGCTGGGGACTCCAATAATAGGGCTTAAGCCATTATTACAAGCTTTTCAAAACTATTATATGATTGTGTGTGAATGTTGCATTTACATTTATGATGAATGTGTACGAATGCATTTTTACTAACTGCACTGCTAAATATCTATCTTCGATATTAGTGCTTCACACATGTCTTCATTTTCATAAACAATGAGACACGTTGTATGTGAATGTATGTTGTGTGGTTCCTCCACCAGGAGGATATCCTGTCGGTGTTTGATTACTGGACTCACAGGGAGACTAATTCCAACGAGGCTCAGAAAAGGCACCACCCAGATTCGCTCCAGTTGAAAGACCGGATTAACTTCCCGTAAAGTAGATTGCGATGATCTGTGAACATTCATGCCAAAAAGCCGTGAGAGTAACCCTAAGATAGGTCAACCTTTGATAATCCAAATGCGAAGGAAAGTCACTTCATACTTTCCATTTTCAATTACTTGTAAAAGCATTTTCTTGTAATTTTATTCTATGTTCATCCATATGTAATGGAAAATATGAAGAATATATGTGTATACATAACATGTTATCAATTAACACCTATTTTTGCAGGACAATATTCCTAAAATGGGCACATTATAGCATTTACATTATCCCTAAGACTAAACTACATAAGTCTTTTGTAGGGAAATCATTGGGCCTATTACCCGCTCAAAATCTAAAAAGGCCACGAGCCTACATCCAATCATGTCTTCTTATGACCAATCTAATCCTGTTTCTCGAGAAGAATTTAACGGATTAAGTAGATAAATTACAGACTTGGCTATTCTGCTGAAAGAATTGCATCAGTCTACTCAAGGTACAAAGATACCTACACATACAGAATCCTTTGCACAAGGAGGATCTCAAGGTTTGGAAAAAACAATTCCAGAACCTTAGTTGGATACGGCCAACAAAGACCCTGAAAACACCCATCTCAAAGAAGATCCAGACACCAGTGATATCAGGAAGAAGGTCCTCCAAATGGAGGAAACTATTCGTGTTCTCAATGGAATTAGAACACGTGGAAGTGTTTCATATGCTGAACTTTGCATATTTCCTGGTGTTCATTATCCAGAGAAATTAAAAACCCCTGACTTTGAAAAGTATGATTGATTAGGGGATCCTTATACACATTTGTCGGTGTTTATTGGAGAACATGGATCTTATGCGGAAAATAAGAAGCTCAAAATGCAGCTGTTCCATAAGAGTTTGACTAGAGAAGACCGTTCGTGGTATACCAGATTAGATAATTCAAAGATCTATAGCTGGGAAGAGCTAGCTCACTCCTTCATCACTCAATACAGTTTTCAATCTTAGATGGCTCCTGACCAGTACCAAATTACCAAGGTCAAGAAACAGTCTAATTAGTCTTTTAGAGAGTATGCTCAGAGGTGGAGGCGCCTGGCTGCTCAAGTTATTCCTTCCATGACAGAATCAGAAATGGTTATGACTTTCATAGACATACAGGAAGCTCCTTTCTATGAGAGAGTTTTAGCTGGTATTGGCAAACCATTCTCTAAAATGATCAAACACAAAGAGATGGCTGAGATTGGGTTGAAGTCCGGTAAGATTCAATACCTAGCCTCTCTTAAAGCAGTTGCTGAGCACATCCAGTCCGGATCTTATGGAAACAACCCCCGGAGGGTCCATAAAAAGAAAGAGGAGGATGTTTCCTTGATACTACAAGGTTAGAAAGGTAGTCAGAGCATGCCTATACAGAGGAAAAACTACTCCTCTTTCCAAGCACAGTCTTCAAACCCTCCATTGCCTAAAAGTGGAGAAGTAAAGTGCCCTCAAATGTTCACACCCTTAGGGGACTCGCTAGAGAATATTCTTGTTCTTCTAACTACTCAGAAGATAATCACACGTCTTCTTCCACCAGCCAACCCTAATGGGAATGGTTTTGATGCTACTCAGAAGTGTGTGCTTATCATGCCAGGGCACCTGGACACGATACTCAAGATTATTGGGCCTTGAAACATATGATCCAAGATTTAATAGACAACGGAGAGATCATGGTCACTAAACCAGATCAACCTCATGTGCAAGACAACCCTCTTCCTCAACACAAAGAAGAAGAGGTCAACATGATTAGTTGGAGTGCTGGACAGAGTTCCAGTTTTAATAGATAATCATCCCAGACAATCAAAGACGGTGCTAACAGATGGGAATATGCAAAGTTTCAATTTGCTATGGAACGAAAAATGAAAGCTCTTTGCAAACAAATTGAGCAATTGGCAGAACTAGTGACCCATCAGCATCAAGTCACACGCCAATTAGTCAGCCAGGAGCATGCTTATCTCTTGCCTTTTGTTATGAATTCTCCACGCTCACCTTCAAAAAGTGAAGCTTTGGAGGATAAGGTTGCAAAGAGAGAAAATGCTAAAGCCCGTCAGGATTTCGCCAATCAGACGGAATTTACCTATCTTGGCCAATCTCTGGAGGAGATATTTCAAATGCTGATCAATGAAGGAAGAATTACCTCCCTTCTGCCTCCAATCAATCCCTGCTCAAGATGGTTCAACTCTGATGGAGTTTGTCAATATCATTCACATTCTCGCGGTCACATCATAGAAGAATGCTGGGTACTCAATCATCTCATTCAGAATCTTATTGATAGCGGTGTCCTGCAACTGGCAGACGATGACACTGTGCAACTCGAGAGTAGGAATACATGTCCTACCAAATAGAAGGGATCAGTAGCAGTTATATCCGCTGAGGATGATGAGACTATCAAAGCATTTCCCACAAAAGCAATTCAACTCAAAGGAGTTGACAATCCTTTGAAAGTGGTCGTACCAGAGCCGATTTCTTTACCTTTTAGACCATAATATCCTGTTGTTAGCTTACACAAAGTTCCATGGAATTATGGTGAAGCTGAAGGATCCACGTCTCATACTACTGCTATAGTGTCGAAAGAAAATCCACTATATCTTCATTAGAGGGTGATGAAGCCCGCCATCAAAGCAAAGGTGAAGATTCCCATGGAGAAGATTGAAAAATTCCTTCGCACTATGGGCCATAATGAAGCCAAGGTGATTTTAAGCTTAAAAGAAGCTCCACATCAAATATCAATATTAGGCTTGGTTTTCTCTTTCGAGGATCAGAGAAAGATCTTATTGAAGGTTTTGGAAGAAGCCTACACACCAAAATCAGTGGATGTCGAAAAATTTCAACATATGGTTGATCACATTTTAAACAACAATGTGATATCCTTCACTAATGACGACATACTGCCCGAAAGGACCGGTCATTGTAAGCCATTGCACATCACAGTTTTGTCCTCTGGGTATATGTTAGCTGGAGTGTTGATAGATGGTGGTTCATCTCTGAATATCTGTCCTATGCCACCTTGGTAAAGATGAATGTCAATCTCAAATGGATCTAAAGCAGCCATAAGGTTATCAAAGCTTTCGATGGATCCCGGCGAAATTCTGTCAGAAAGATTGAGCTGCCAATTGAGATTGGACCAATTACATTCAATGTATCCTTTCACATCCTCAAGATAGATTCATGATACAACCTGCTATTGGGGAGACCATTGATCCATATGGCTGGAGTCGTTCCTTCTACGCTACATCAACAAATCTAACACATTGTTAACAACAGTCTAGTCACTGTCAACGCTAAGCCAAAATGTCCTGAACAAGGAGACCTACCAATCATCAGCTTCAACACAAAAGTTGAGCCGGCCAGTTTTCATACTTTGGAAGTGATTAACGTGCACTACCATCCTATTGGAGCACCACTTCCCGTACCCAAGATTTTTGGCGAGGTTATGTCGGCCACTCAAGAAATGATGTCATTGGGTCATCAGCCTGGATAAGGGCTTGGTAAAACTCATCAGGGTATTAAGCACCCTATTCAAGTGTCCAGTCAAATCAGGACAGCCGGACTAGGCTATTTTGCCAGTTCTAGTCATAGGAATCCTCATAAGCACAAACAGGTTCCTCAAGCTTCTCCCACATGGTGATTTTTTCCATCTACACCACATGAGCTGATACAGTCTCCAGTAAAGGTGTCAGCCCATGTTATGGCTATGTTGTTTCCCAAACCAGTACCATTCAAAGCAAATGAGCTACTAATTCCTGATCCCGAAGTGGAAGAAAGGGAGCAAAAACATAAACATGACATCGCCTTGATGATGTCAAGCATACACATCATTGTCCATGATGAACATACAAACAGATATACCACAGACGATGATTGCCCAGATGTCATGGTTATCTTTCGGGAGAAGGAGGACAATAACAACCCCTCCATCACTGCAGTCCATCAGGACTTTGGCCTTGACAGTTGGAGCAAAACTCCATGCATTGGTCGACAAGGGTAAAACGAGCAGAAAATCCCTCTGCCCTATAGATAATTTTAATTGCTTACTTTTTTATATATTATTAGTAGTTATTTTATCAGTACATGCTAACACTTGTGTATGATTAAACTGTTTCATATATTAAGTGAACGCATATTTTGTTTTAGGACTCTGAATTTAGATGTTCATGTACTTGTTGATGAGGTACCTTCTCTCTATAAGGATTGTAACTTTGATGCAAAGTTGGACTCAGACTTTATGGAAATACAAGAGGACATTGAGACACCTCAGGAGATTAAAGAATGGGTCGAGGACAAAACTAAAACAAACCTTGACCAAACCACTTCTTTCAATCTTGGAACCTTAGAAAACCCTAAGCTAATCCAGATTGGTTCAGACCTTACCCCAAACCAACAGAATGATATGGTTGTGCTATTAACCCAATTCTAGGATGTGTTTTCATGGTCCCATGAAGATATGGTGGGTTTGTCCACTGACATTGTTCTTCATCGCCTTCCCATTAAAGTGGGATTCAAACCAGTCAGACAGAAACTTAGGCGATTGAAACCTGAGTGAGTATAAAGGTTAAATAAGAAATTGTGAAACAATTTCAAGCTGGCATTATCATGGTGTCTACATATCCAGAGCGGATATCCAACATTGTTCCCGTGCCTAAACCGGGAGGGAAGGTGCGAGTTTACGTGGATTACCGGGATTTGAACAAAGCTTCCCTTAAAGATAGCTTTCTCGTACCCTTTATCCACATTCTCATTGATAATACTGCTCAATATGGCATGTACACCTTTGCGGATTACTTTGCGGGGTACCATCAAATTATGGTTGCTGAGGAGGATCGTGAGAAAACTGCTTTCATCATGCCTTGGGGAACCTTTTGCTACATACGGTTGTCATTCGGCCTCATTAATTTTGGGGCAACCTATCAACGAGCTATGATGGCTCTTTTCCATGATTTAATGCATAAAGAGATAGAGATCTACATGGATGACATCATCGTCAAATCCCGAAGGGAGGAAGACAACTTAAACCATCTCAAAAGGCTTTTCAACAGGTTGCGAAAGTATAACTTGAAGTTGAATCTAGCCAAGTGTGCCTTTGGTGTCAAATCAGGCAAGTTACTAGGTTTCTTAGTCAGCCACAAAGGAATTGAGCTGGATCCCACCAAAATCTAAGCCATCAAGGAAATGCCCGTTCCTCAGACAGAGAAGGAAATACGAGGATTTTTTGGATGAATCAACTTCATTAGCAGGTTTATCTCTCTACACACAGCAACCTGTGAGCCCATCTTCAAGCTACTAAGGAAGAACTCCTTCATAAAATGGAATGATGAGTGCCAGAAAGCCTTCCTTACCATTAAAGAGTAGTTGGCTAACACTCCTATTTTAGTACCTCCCAGGGATGATGTTGTTAGGTTTGTAATATTCATAGGTGCAATAAAATTGCATAAAAGTGCGGAAGCGTGGAAAATCAGAGTTTAAAAAATTACAAACCATATACCCGGATCACCCTTTATGCACAATTATTAATTAAACAAAGAATAAGAAATTATGAAATCATACCCTTGTAGAAACGAGCTTCCTCAGGTACGAGTTCACCTCTTACTTCTCCGCGATCTCCTTGAATCCACCGGGTTTGGTTCCTTCCTTTGCTCAATGTAAGCCACCCAAGTGTATGGCCTCTAGAGGTGATCCACCAAGGAATAATAATGATTTAAGAAAAAGGGATATTGGCTCAAACCCTAGTTTTTCCTATCTCTATAGAAAAAGGGCGTACTCTCCAACAAATTGGAATTATGTCGTATGTTGTAAAAGTCAACAAACCCCCACACCCATAATAAGACTCCTCTTATTTATAGATGTGGGCAACCCACCTTAACAATTAAGAAATTGGGATTTATTTAATTAATTAAATTCTTTTAATTAATTAAACTCCCTAATCTTATTAGGGATAATTAATTAAACTCCTTTAACTAATTTTCCTTCCTAATCCAATTAGGAATAAATGAGAGTACATATATTAAATTAATTTCTAAACTCTTTTAGAAATTAAAATAATAATAATAATTGTAATAATATTAATAAGACTCCTCTTATTAATTTATATTTAATATTTCTAAAATATTAAATAATAAATATTAAGCTATTTAATTTATTCTATCACCATAGATTAAATTAAATATACTTTACATATTATTACGATTATGCCATTAACTTCTTAAATAATTATTCTTCCTTTTATGGTGTGACCCTTTAGGTTCTCCATATTAAACCTAGGTTGTGAATAAATCAATTAGAACAATTCTAATCTTATTTAAATAAATAAATTAAACAATTAATTTATTTAAATAAATAATATTTATTCTACAATAGGGATAAGCCTCCCTAGCGCTCAACGACTTCCCAGATAATATAGATTTCAACATTAATCATAAAAGAACCTTTGAGTAAATAGTTACTGAAGACAATTCAATCATTCCACCATACAATGTCCCAATTAAATATAAGACATGGAATTACTTGTCAAGTCTTATTTTATTTAATTATATGTATTTTCGATCCTTAAATGCACAACACCAAATAATGCAAATTAGAAACTCCTTTCTAATTTCATTACGCCGCCAAGGACTCTTGGGTTGTCATTTATCGAATCACATAGGACATTTTTTCTTCTTTTATTAGAAGTGGTAGATTCTTTATTGATCATACATTATCTCCATGTACAACTTATTATACCCAAGCATACCCTTTGATATACCCTAAGGGTCTTAAGGAATAAGTCAAAGTATAACTCATCATACACAAGATACTATGATGATCTCAAGTCCAAGGATTACTTGTACTACTATCACTACACAGAATTCCTATTGACAGGCAAATAAAACTCCATTAGGTATTCCTTAGCGAGCCACGTTCAGTGAACTTATTCTCTAATAAGCACCTACATACTTGCTTTAGTGTCTCCACACAAATGATCATGAGATCAATCATCCTCATCCAATGAGCAAGCAACGTATGTACCAATCTATCCGGATTCACTAATCCCCAATTTAGTAATCCAATGATTGTGAACTATTTTAGTTTTAAGCTTTCAAAGAATTTAGATCTCATTAGAATGATCATCATCATTATTCTAAAAGCTTTGCTTAAAACTATGGGTTTATCACATATTATAAAACAACATCATGTAGATAATTAAAAGCCTTTAATAAATTAATACTTTTTATTAATAAATGAATAAGATTGTTACAAAGTATATGCTTTATCATCAAACATGATTGGCTTGTGTGCATATTACTTTCAATCTCCCACTTGCACTAAAGCCAATCGTCATGGTAACTCATACTCTTCTTCTCTAAGTGACGATTATCCCTTTGTTGGATAAGCTTTAGTTAATGGATATGTAATGTTGTTCTTGAGAGTCCACTATCTCTATAGTGATTTCCCATCTTTCAATGATTCTAATAATCAAATGAAAGTGCCACAACACATGTTTAGATCCAAGATGAGACTTAGGAACTATTCCTAGTTCTGTAATGAACTTTTAATCCAAACAATCAACTTGCGACTTCATTTATAGCTATATACTTTGTCTTTATCACTAAACCAACAACTCTTTCTTTGTTTGGAACCTTTCAAATTCAACGCACCCTTTGTTCAAGGTAACCCTTTACCTTAAAGTGGATTTTTCTCGTCGTCTTGGTCTCATCGAAAAACTTGAGTGCATTAAGCCCTCTAGTTTTAATTTAGACCCACCATGAATATGATCACATCCTTAGTCTTGGGTTAAGCACTTTAAGATGTTTTTCACTGACTCATAGTGAACTTCTCCATAATATGACTGATCAACATCAGGTCTCGTACATTTCATTGCATACATGATTGTCACTCATACGACCTCTCTTTTCAGGAGTCTGTGGGGACTATTAAGAGAGATTCACTCCTTAGCTCATCGACATGAGACATCTCTTTGAGTTTGCCATGCTAAACGACTTTAGCGTCAAATGAATATACGTTCCTTGGGTTAAGTCGAGCATCCTCTTAAATCTATCTATATAGATTTATATCCCCAATTAAGATACTCTTCCAAATCATTCATGGAGGAATGTTTAGACAACTTTATCTTTACTGATTGTAGCATTGGTATGTCATTCCTTATCCGTAGTATATCAACATATAGTACTAGGAATGTCACGATGCTCCCACTGACCCTTTTGTACACACTAGGGTTCATTCTTATTTTGATAAAATCAAACTCTTTTGATTGCCTCATCAAAACGAATGTTCCATATTTGAGAAACTTGCTTCAATCCATTTCTCTGAGTGTCTACAACACTTACCTCATCGTATGTAACTGGATCATCATCTTCTATGATGTGTACCTCATCATCATCATCTATGATGAATCCATACCTCCTAGGTATCTTTGGTACTATTCCAGATTTACGATTCGGTTGTGGTACAACAGGTCTATCTATAGGTTCCTCTTATTTGACTTATAGTGTTTTGTGGTTCTTGAACTTTTTAAGATCTATTATCCTCCCACTAGCCCTTCAATGATAAACACATTTATCTTAGAAGGCAGGTGTGTTTCGCAACAAACACCTTTTGCTAAGTAGGATTATAGAACATATACCCTAAACTTACTTTAGGATGTCCCACAAATCTGACACTTGTCAAATCTTGTCCCAAGCTTATCCTTTGAAACCTTTTCACATAAGTTGGACAACCCCTTATCTTAACATACTTAAGATTAGGAATCCTCCCCCATCCATAACTTTTATGGAGTCTTGGGAAATGGATTTTGAGGTTACCTTTTCATAGATATGCAGCCATTTCTAGGACATGATCCTAGAAGGATACTGGAATGTCGGTAAAATAATTTTGGACCGTACCATGTTCAACAAGGTATAATTTATCATTCAGATACATCAATCAATTATTACGTATCATGAGGTGTCCATTATGAGAAAACCATTTGAGATGATCTAGAAACTTATTGCACAAGTATTCCTTCCTTGATCTAATCAAAGAATCTTAATACTTTGCCAATTTGTTTCACTTCTGAATTCTTTGAACCTTTCAAATAATTCACACTTGTATTTAAGCAAATACACACATTCAACTCTTTGAATGATCATCTCCTTTTCTTATACTAGTTTGTTCAATTTACAAAATTATTTTCATGTAAGTCAAGTATTCAAAATCCATTAAGTAATATTCCAGTTCTATACGAAATATTATTATTATAAATAGAACAACAATTGTTCTTAATTAAAATGCCAAAGATTTCATTGTCCAACAACAATAAAATAGAAATAATATTTCTAACAAGAACTGAAATACAATAACAACTTATTGACTTAATAGATTTTCCCATAGGCATTGCTAAACTATAAGTTTCTATGGCTAATGTAGCAACCTTTGCTTCATTTTCTACACATAGGATTACTTATCTTTGTTTAGCTTTCTACTTCTGCTTGGTCCCTTCATAAATCTATATTTATGATAACCAAAGTCGGTATCCAATACCCAAGTAGAACATTGACTTAAAGAAAAATTTATTTCAACCATGAACAAAATAATATTTGTAACCGAAACTTCACTAAGCTTCTTTGGTTAGCCTCTGCAAGATGCTTCTCGCAGTTTCCTTCTAGAGTCCAGGCTTATTGCAATGGAAGCAAACTCCTTTGCTACCGTATCAGTTTTGTTCTTATTATCCTTTGTTTACGCCTTTCTGTTTACCTTCTTTGAATCGTTCTTCTTTTCAGAAGATCTTTTGGCCCTACCAAGAAGACATGGTCTTTCTTGGTTGGAAAGTGACTCTCATCATTTTTCAACATGTTAAGCAAATCAGCAAAGCTAATATCTAGCTTGTTCATATGAAAAATTCACAACAATTGTGAAAGGAGTCCGGGAGTGAGTACAAGATCAAATCTTGGCTCAACTCTCCATCCATGACAAAACTAGTTGTCCTAATTGATCAATCAAATTGATTATGTTAAGAACCTTTTTGTCTGTACTATAGTGCCATTGGCCATTCTAGATCGGAAGAGCTCCTTAGATATCTGATATCTATCAATCCTACTTTCCTCACCATCAACTACTTGATGTGCAGGAATATAGTAGAAGCATCCATAGTTTCATGCTGACGCTGAAGCTCGTTACTCATGGATGCGAGCATGATGCATTGAGCCAACTGTGTATCATCTTGCCACTTTCTAAAAGTAGCAATGTCTTCCTCAGAGGCATTGTCTGCAACCATTGCAGGGATAGGCGTATCAAGGACATAAGATAGCTTTTCAGCTATGAGAACTATTCTCAAATTCCTTAACCAATCCGTTTAATTCGGTCTGGTTAATTTAGCATTTAATATGCTTCGCAGTGATAGTAATTTTAGACATTGTAAAATTCTGTAAATGAATTTGTAATTAACAACAATTTAACATACATTCTTTTATTAATTACCAAAATAAATTAGGTCTTGTTTTAAATTAGTATCTCCCACTATTTTCTTCAAACTATATTACCCTCACATATATAGTTCGGCAAAATCTAATTAAAGATTTGCTAGTGAGAATAAGGATCCCATTTCAAATGTATATAGCCTTGTGGTGACACAACAAACTATATATAAATAAATAGGTAGACAACTTTTGTCAATTACATCAACTATGCAACTCCTTTGCTTTTGCCTCTTAAATTATTTTGATCAAGTGGTGGCACATCATAAATCAAAATTATCCAAGTTAAGTCCGACCTAGCACTCCATATATTCAAAAAAGAAAAATATCATCCTTGTGGTGACACAACAAAACAATATTGTTCAATTTTCTTTATAAGCATCAAATGTGATAAATTAACATCTTAAATACTAAATACTTGCCTTGTGGTGACACAACAAACTCATATTAAATATTTAATACTCTATTAAATTTATCATGCTAGAAGGCGACGTTCGATATTCCAAATATCTTTGAACGCTTGGGACTTAATATAAAAATTTGAGGGTTTTGTTATTAATTTGTCTCATCTTGTTTAATGCGCATGCACATATATATATAAAATACGCGTCATATTAATTAACATGCGAAGCATGTTTGCATAATATATATAGTATAAGCATGCACATATAGAATACTATATTCTACCCGGATTGATTATGGACTTTTATTCTAGTTTGGTTCACTAGAGCCACCAAGTAAACCAAAAGGTCAAATCCTAGGGGTGCAAGAATTAATATTTAAATATAACTATTACATTTAAACCGGGCTCCATTACAAACGGGTCTTCACGCGCTCCTTGCTCCTTGATCTTTGATCTCTAATTCTTCAAAATTAATTCTAACTATTCCTATTACAAAACTATTTAAAAATAAATAGAAACCTTGATCGCAGATCGAGGGAAGTACATAGGAGGAGATAGAATTTACATTCGAGAAAAAATTAGAGAAGGCAGGTACATGAGACCCCATTTAATAAAACCCATACATTCATGCATCCAACTAAAATAAAATCCAATCATATTGGTCAATAGTCCATAATCAATCCCATTTATTATCATACACATCACCATATGCATCAATAAATAACATTCATCTCATGAATAATAAACATTTAATATATATTGATATCATTTAATGGGCAAATTTAGTTAGTATAAAATCTATTTTTGAATAAAAATAAACTCCTTTATTTAAATCCAAATTTAAATCAAAATAAAACTATTTTATTTTAATTTATCCAATTTTGAATAAAATAAACTATTTTATTTTAATCAAAATCTTTAATCAAAATAAACTCCTTTATTTTAATTAATTGTGGAATCCAATTCCATGTAAAAAAAAAAATATTAAAGGAAACACGGATTCTTTTCCTATTCACAAATAAACTCAAATTTATTTTGAATAATATGAAATCTTATTTCATATTTAAATAAACTCCTTTATTTAAGGAAACATGGATTCTCTTTCCTATTCACAAATAAACTCTTTTATTTTGAATAATATGAAATCTTATTTCATATCTAAATAAACTCCTTTATTTAAGGAAAGATGGATTTACTTCCCTATTCACAAATAAACTCCTTTATTTTTTAAAAATAAAATCCAATTTCAACTCCAATTAGTTATCATGGAATCCAATTCCAACTCTAATTAGTTAGCATGAAATTCTAATTTTAAAATTAAAATAAACTTTATATTTTAATATTAAAATAAACCTTTTATTTTAAAATTAAAATTAACATTTTATTTTAATTATAAAATAATTAAGAATAATATATATATATATAGTATATATATATATATAACTATTATATATATATATATATAATATAATAATCAATATATATATATATTATATAAAACCGTGCACTGCCCCTAGAACTTAAAAAAAAAACAACGACAACTTGATATACCAACTTTTTATCCGTTCCTTGCTTTTTTAAAAAAAAAAAATTAACGTGGCCATATACCTTGAAAACCGTGCTGCAAGCATATCATGATTTCCTTGAAACTTTGAAGTTGCTGATTCACGTTGGAACTTTATTTCGGCCCCTTTTTTTTTTTTTTTTTTTAAATTTTATACAATAAAATTATGCCCAAAAAATTGTTTTAAACACATATCAATATAGATATTAAATTAAAACAATTAATAATTTACATAAAGGTTTGGCTCTGATGCCACTGTTAGGTTTGTAATATTCATGGGTGCAATCAAATTGCATAAAAGTGCGGAAGCGTGTAAAATCAGAGTTTAAAAAATTACAAACCATATACCCGGATCACCCTTTATGCACAATTATTAATTAAACGAAGAATAAGAAATTATGAAATCATACCCTTGTAGAAACGAGCTTCCTCGTAAATTTGAGTTCACCTCCTACTTTCGCGATCTCCTTGAATCCACCGGGTTTGGTTCCTTCCTTTGCTCAATGTAAGCCACCCAAGTGTATGGCCTCTAGAGGTGATCCACCAAGGAATAATAATGATTCAAGAAAAAGGGATATTGGCTCAAACCCTAGTTTTTCCTATCTCTATAGAAAAAGGGCGTACTCTCCAACAAATTGGAATTATGTAATGTATGTTGTAAAAGTCAACAAACCCCACACCCATAATAAGACTCCTCTTATTTATAGATGTGGGCAACCCATATAACAATTAAGAAATTGGGATTTATTTAATTAATTAAATTCTTTTAATTAATTAAACTCCCTAATCTTATTAGGGATAATTAATTAAACTCCTTTAACTAATTTTCCTTCCTAATCCAATTAGGAATAAATGAGAGTACATATATTAAATTAATTTCTAAACTCTTTTAGAAATTAAAATAATAATAATAATTGTAATAATATTAATAAGACTCCTCTTATTAATTTATATTTAATATTTCTAAAATATTAAATAATAATATTAAGCTATTTAATTTATTCTATCACCATAGATTAAATTAAATATACTTAACATATTATTACGATTATGCCATTAACTTCTTAAATAATTATTCTTCCTTTTATGGTGTGACCCTTTAGGTTCTCCATATTAAACCGGTTGTGAATAAATCAATTAGAACAATTCTAATCTTATTTAAATAAATAAATTAAACAATTAATTTATTTAAATAAATAATATTTATTCTACAATAGGGATAAGCCTCCCTAGCGTTCAACGACTTCCCAGATAATATAGATTTCAACATTAATCATAAAAGAACCTTTGAGTAAATAGTTACCGTACAATTCAATCATTCCACCATACAATGTCCCAATTAAATATAAGACATGGAATTACTGTCAAGTCTTATTTTATTTAATTATATGTATTTCGATCCTTAAATGCACAACACCAAATAATGCAAATTAGAAACTCCTTTCTAATTTCATTCGCCTTTAACCGAGGACTATTGGGTTGTCATTTATCGAATCACATAGGACATTTCTCTTCTTTTATTAGAAGTGGTAGATTCTTTATTGATCATACATTATCTCCATGTACAACTTATTATACCCAAGCATACCCTTTGATATACCCTAAGGGTCTTAAGGAATAAGTCAAAGTATAACTCATCATACACAAGAGATACTATGATGATCAAGTCCAAGGATTACTTGTCACTACTACTATCACTACAGAATTCCTATTCGACAGCAAATAAAACTCCATTAGGTATTCCTTAGCGAGCCACGTTCAAATGAACTTATTCTCTAATAAGCACCTACATACTTGCTTTAGTGTCTCCACACAAATGATCATGAGATCAATCATCCTCATCCAATGAAAGCAAAGCAACGTATGTACCAATCTATCCCGGATTCACTAATCCCCAATTTAGTAATCCAATGATTGCGAACTATTTTAGTTTTAAGCTTTCAAACAATTTAGATCTCATTAGAATGATCATCATCATTATTCTAAAAGCTTTGCTTAAAACTATGGGTTTATCACATATTATAAAACAGCATCATGTAGATAATTAAAAGCCTTTAATAAATTAATATTTTTTATTAATAAATGAATAAGATTGTTACAAAGTATATGCTTTATCATCAAACATGATTGGCTTGTGTGCATATTACTTTCAGATGTTCCCTTATTCATGTACCTGTCCATTAATGACAATGCCATGGGCTGCATGCTAGGGCAGAAAGACGATAGAGGCCAAGAACGAGCTATTTATTACCTCAGCAAAAGATTCAGCAGTAGTGAACACAAGTACACTCTAATTGAGAAGAATTGTTGTGCTTTAGCATGGGCTTCCATGAGGTTACAACATTACCTCCATGGTCACATAACCAATCTCATATCCCGCGTGGATCCTCTCAAATATTTGTTCAGTAAGCCCATACTAAATTGTCGACTGTCCAGATGGCAGTTGATCCTATAGTAATTTGACATCGTCTACATGACATAAAAGTCTGTCAAAGGATAAGGAATTGTGGATCAACTGGCCACCACACCTGCAGGGGATTACAAACCCTTGGAAATATACTTCCCCGATGAAGGGGTAATGGCAGTTTAATAATACTATCAGTACGATGCATGCCACACATGGGAAATGTATTTTGATGGAGTCATTAACACGTAAGGCTCAAAGTTGGATCGATTCTAGTGTCGGGATGGGGAAGCGATATCCGTCAGCCGTCAAATTGCAGTATGTCAGCACCAACACAGCTGAGTATGAAGGTTGTATCATGGGGCTAAAACTTGCCCAGTTAATGGGCATCAGACGATTAACTGTCTTTGGGGATTCCGAATTGGTAATCAAGCAATCCACGGGAATCTATCAAACCAAAGAATCACATTTGCTGCCTTACCATCGGTAAGTTTTACAGATGGCTTTGGAGTTCGAAGAAATCTCTTTTCTACATATTCTTCGCAATAGGAATGATTTTGTAGATGCAGTAGCAATGTTGGCCTCCTTAATTCACATACCTGACAAGGAAAACATGCCAAGCATCACATTTGCCCTGCAAAAGGTCCCAGTTTATGGGAATTAAGTTGGAAAAGTATCGGATGAGCTACCTCCCATCCAGCACCCTTGGTATCAGCATATCAAGGAGTATCTGTGAGATGGATCTACACCCACTGAGGTGAGCCTGACTGAAAAGAGGCGGATCCATCGACTTACTATGAAATTCTACATGAGTGGAGGTGCACTCTACAAAAGAGATGCATGACTAGTTCTCCTCAGATGTATGGACAAAGACCAAGCTCAGAGACTCATGGATGAGATCCATGGTGGAATATGTGGCCAACAAATGAGGGGCCCCTTACTTGTCAAGAAAATTCTCAGAACAGGGCATTATTGGCTTACACTCAAAGCTGATTGTGATGATCACGTCAAGAGGTGCTATTAATGCCAAATTCATGGGAATACTATTCACGCCCCTCCAAGGGAACTCCACAATATGAGTTCTCCATGGCCCTTCTCAATGTGGGGAATGGATGTGATCGGGCCCATCGAGCCCAAAGCCAGTAATGGACATAGATTTATATTCACCATAATTGACTACTTCACCAAATGGGTAGAAGCAACCTCTTTCCCCAGGGTTACTAAAGAAGTCATCATTACTTTGATCAGAAATAATATCGTCTATCGATATAGACAACCAGAGGTCATTGAGTCAGACAATGCTAAGAACCTCAACAACAAAATGATGGAGTAGTTATGCAGTAAATTCTACATCAAACACCTTAACTCCATCATCTACCGTACAAAGATGAATGGTGCTGTTGAAGCGGCTAATAAAAATATCAAGAAGATCATGCAGAAAATGTCTACCAATCACAAAGGATGGCCTGACCTCTTGCCTCTGACTTTATTAGCCTACAGAACTTCTATGCAAACTTCCAATGGGGCAACCCCCTACTCATTAGCCTATGGGATGGAAGAAATGCTCCCCATAGAGGTGGAAATGGAATCCTCTAGAGTGTTGATGGATGCTCAGTTGGATGAAGACCAATGGGTCTAAGACAAGTATCACCAATTGTCTTTGATAGACGAAAGGCGAACCGCGACAATCTTCCATGGTCAGTTATATCAGCAAAGGATTCTACGATCCTACAACAGAAAAGTTCGGCTACGAAAGTTTAAACAACATGACTTGGTTTTGAAGAAGATCGTTGACAACCAAGATTAATCTAAGGGAAAATTCGCTCCTAACCGAGAAGGCTCGTTTGTTGTCAAGGAGGTATTGACAGGAGGCACTCTCAGACTACAGTGTAAGACCCCTAATTTTATAAAATAAAAGTATTCAATTTTCTTATAATTATTATTTTATTTCATAAATGGTTATATTGATAAAAGGTTAAAGTTAAGGGTGATATGTGAATTTTTTTTTGCAAAGTATGCAAGTCGTTATAAAATATTCGTTTGGTCGGGGAATATTCTTTTTATCGGGGAATATTCGTACGACGGCACAATCATTGGTGGACCCCACAACGGAAGTATTGTCGTAGTTAGAAAATGATAGAATTATTTTATAAAAATAACGGTGAAAGTGTTACCGTTAAAACTATTAAACTACCCGATAGTAAAAGTCCAGTAATGTGCGTGGTTGTATAGTAGCACACGGTATTGATTATTGATGCTTACGTAAGAAGTCACTCAGTTATACTCAATTATTGCTACAGTAATTGCTACATTATATCTCTCATATTATTGATTCAATTATTGTCACAGTATCATCTGTATAATATGTTATATTATTAAATCAATAATTGAGACGATAAAGTTGTTCATATTATTATTTTCAATATTGACAATGTCTAGAAGTTCTGTCAAGGAGAGGTTTGGTCACCTAATTGTGCGCCAATAAGGAGAAATCCTTATCAGAAAGCCCTCTCTTTCTTGGGAACGACCTAGTTGTTAAATATTGTGAATTATAATATTAATGATGAATAAGTTCGTGTTGATTAAAGATGAAATTGATAGTTCCATTGTGTTGGAATTATTAATGTTAGTGAAAATCGACATTTATTTCGATAATAATTGATGTCTGGAGGTTATATTGATCAATCGGGTAATTAACTAGATAAATAAGCAATTAATTGCTATTGATTCACATGATTATAACTATTTGTTCACATATGTGCACTATATATTCACATTCATTTACTATTAGGGGAGTTGGTGCAAGATTGATAATACTTGCATGACTAAATTAAAAATAGAGGTATAGTTGAAGGTATTATACTATAATTAGTTTTTCCGCATGATTATACTATTGAGTGACATGAATGAACTATTAATCCACATGATTTACTGTTAGGGGAGGTGGTGCAAGTTTGATAATACTTGCAGAACTAAATTTAAAATGAAAGAAAAGTTGAAGGTATTGTACTGTAATATTTTGAGCCCCAAAACATGCAATTATCAAAACTATATTTTCCTATAAATATAAGCTCATTCCTTCATTATTTTTCATCAATTCACTAAAGCTATAGACCAATTATTATAGAGAGAAATTATTGAGAGAAAGAAAAAGAGAAGTCTGCTACCTCACTATTCTAGTATTCAGTCTTCTTTTAAGGTATGGGGTATTATTCTTTCGTATTCATGAAGAGAGTTATTTTCTTTCAATACTCATAAGGGTTGTTATTCCATTCTTTATTATTATGTTTGAATAACCTGTCTATGTGAAGTAGCGCATACATTGTGACACCCCTAAATCCGGGTTACCTGACCCCCGAGTTTGGTGTTCACGATCCACAATATAATACCATATAACTACCCATTTTAATATAAATAGGAATATATAACTCATTAACATAGATTGTTAATACATAAGTCCTGTGTCTACTAACCTTAACCTTATGTATATACCCCTTTAGATATACAAAAGGGTTTACAATACAATACAACATAATAATAATATTATTCATCATAACTAATTCATAACTATTCCTTTTCCTTTTTCTTCTTCGCAAAGACCTTTCGTAACTTCGTCCCTAGCTGAAAAGTTTTATTTATAGCAAGGGTGAGCAACAAGTTTGCTCCGCAAGTTAAGAGATACAATAAAGATATAAAAATCAATATCAAACCTTCTCACATTCTATGTAATAATAATTCGATAATGAAAGAGTACAATGCTTTCAAGGTTTTCTACAATATTCAAATGAATAATCAAGAATTAATTCTACAAAATAGCAAAGTGGATGTTTTTCAGATTTATGCTGAACGATCCATTGGATCTTGAACTTCTCTTCTCGAGTAACTATCAAAGTTAAACTTTGATATACCAAGGTGTATTAGATAACCATAAAGATTAAATCATACCCCTCTGCAAGTATATAAAGTGATCAGCTTTAGTATACCCTATATTATGCATAATACTTAATCGCGCAAGAAAGTAATAATACACGTATCGATAAAATATTAACTTTATATAAAAGGTTGTTCTTCTCAATTTAGAATCAAGATTTTGATTTTACAATGAAATACTGTGATTTCAAATTCTATTTACTTCTCGATCTAGCAGAAATAATTGGCATCGATCTGTTAATAATAATTTAATTCTCTTCTCGAACCTATCAAGTTCTAACAAGTGTTCGTCTAACCAGAATAATTGGTTAAGACATTTCTCAACATAATTCGACAATAAACAGGAATTATTTGTACTGTCAATTCTAGCTTTTACGGATATGTATATCCAACAACAATTATTCTACAAATGTATATATTCCGAATCAGTAATTCATTTTGAATTATTAAGCATGCACTAACTGCGAATAATCAACAATAAATCCCTGGACGTGGTCTAATTAGCAATAATTAACCACCAATAATAATTAAACAATATTAACTCAAGGATGAGTTAAGGAACTTGCCTCTTCCATTGATTATAGCTACACAAATAAACTTATCTGCGTTCATAAGACCTATAACCAATAATATCGGTCTCACAATTAGCACAATATTTTATAACACATAACACTATAATTCACAGTCAAACTTCTCCTAGACACATTACCACATTGCCACATCAGTGTTTATAACCTATATAAACACTTATCAAGTTTAACTATTTTGGTCTGGTTGGACTTCTGTCCATTCTCGGTGATCTGGTCACCCTATCCGACAATTAACACAGCTATTGTCAATTAAACTTGGTCTCTAAGCTTCAATATTATTTCAGATAAGTCAAATATCATTTATAATATTTTTCGGAAGCTTTTAATAATTTACAAGCAATTATTATAATTTATAATAATTTTTCAAACATCGGAATCATTATTAATATTTAATAATATAAAAATATTAATAACATACTTGTCAAAATATTAAAGTTATTTTCAATAACTTAAAATATTTTTAAATCATCAATATTCTACTTAAATGATTTTTAAAATAATTGAAATCATTTTAAATCATTACCATTAATATTTAAATATTAATGAAATTTTCATCAAAATATTAAAAGTCATTAATTATAACTTAAAATATTTTTAAATAATTTTCTCATTTTTAAATCAATAAAATCATTTATTTAATATAATAAATAAATAAATCTAATATCATTAATATTAACTAAAAATATTAAAAGTTACATTTTATAACTCAAAATATTTTTAAATACATTATTCTTATTTAAAATAATTTTTCATAATATTAAATTATTTTTCTCTAATTTATTTAATTCATTAATTAAACAATTTAAATAACTTTAATATTTAAATAATAATAAATATTAAAGAAAAATATTCCAAATAGTCATAAATTATTTTTCATAATTTAAAATAATTTTTAAAACCATTTTTGGCAATTTTTAGAATTTATTTCCATTTTTAAGTAATTTCCAAATATTCAGAAATTAAAATAAACAGAAACCGTCGCTAAAGCCTATAGCAACACTTATCTGTCGTCTTAGGTGTTCTTGAGCTTCAAGAACACTGTCAGACAGTTAACTAGTGTGCACATTTGACTAGATTTATTTCTCAGTATATTTATGTTTTGGGCCAAATTAAACCTCAATCATGTAGTACTCATGTAGAACTACAACATTCAACAAGAACTTTGATCAAACAATAACACATCAAGAAGATCAAAGCTCCCAAACTAGATGTCAGACGGTTTCTGGGTTTTCCAGAAACCCAGGTTGTTCAACCAGTCATTTTCACGCTCGGTTTTATATACGTTTCGTTCATGTTTTAAGTGATCTCATGGTTCTAAGTTATAGCCCTTATGTCAAGGAACAACACTGAAGCAGAAAATCAGTTTATCATCAACAGAATCAACATGAATCACACGGTCAAAATATGTCAGGAATTGTATTCCCCAGATTTCTGGGTTTTTCCAGAATTTCCAAAACTGAGCGTGAAGCCTACTTTGACCAAATGATACTTCGATTATACTGATTATTTGCACGATATAAAAGTATGGATCTATAGTCCACATAACCAGATACGTTTATGATACAACAACAACATCAAACAAACCAAAATCTGTCAGATTCGAGCTGTTAAAAAGGCTGTCAGACGGGGTTTCTATCTTTCTGGGCTGCCTAGATTGTACTCGGTCATGGTCGGTCAACCGACTTTGACCGAGTATAACTTGGAATCTAGCCATTAAAATGTTGTGATACCACTTGCAGATGAAAGAAAATATAGCAAACTATAGATCTAACATATAACATCTTAACAAAACATTAACAGAAAGGGATCTGAGCCGTCTGACATTTGCTTGTCAGAGCACAAAATCTGTTCTTGGACAGTTTTGGAAAAACACCATTTTAAAGCCATTTAATGTTATGGATCCACAATGGATCATCATAGATCAACTAAAAACACCATATAACACAAATATAAACACTTTAACATAAAATTTTTCTTAGCATACAATATGTAGGTTGAGTTTGGGTTTTACCTTCTAGCTTTCCAATCCTTGATCTATACTCTCCAATCTGTTATTGGTTGATCTAGGGGATGTATTTAGGACTGGTCTACCTTAGAATTTCGGAGCTTTGGATAAGAGAGAGATTTGGGTGATGTTAGATAGCCAATAAGATTAATATGTGAACTTTCTCTCTCCTAGATCTCTTATATCAAAGATGTAATAAATCCAAGTGTGCAAGTTGGCAAGATATGGATAAGATTTGATATAGAATTTAAGCACATGGGATAATCTCAAGTGATGACCCACTAGATCTTGCAAATCTTCTAACTAAATATCTAAGTAAAGGGGTACTTTGGATTTTGTACATGAAATTTTAATGGCATACATGGGATTTACCGAACCCTTAGGGTTTAACCTTAAGGCTTTAACCCTAAAGTTTTACAACTTTAGCTTCTAGAATTTTCTAAATTAGGATCTTCAAAATAGAAAATTAAGATGTTAAAAATATAATTAGTGTTCCCTAATTATATTAAAGGTTGCTAATCACATTAAAGAATACTAATCACTTTAAAGCTTACTAATTAGGATTAGGGTTTCCTAATTAGGGTTTAGGATTCCCAATTTAAAAATTAGTGTTTCCCAACTTTCGATTAGGGTTCCTAACTACGTGTTAGGGTTTCAAATCTTGAGATTAGAGTTTCCAATCCCTTATTAGGGTTTACCAATATTGTACCCTACCCGACCAATCATTGATCAACATTCTATACAGTACAAACATGTACTCATTAGTATAATTATTTCAATTATATTTTTAATCGAATCCCTATCCGGACTTAGGGTTAGGGTTTCTATTCTCTGTTAAGCACAACTCTACTCTAATTTCTTAGTGAATACACAAATTGACTACTGCTCGATACTCGTATCACAGATACACAGTACAGTATTAACAATCAATATTAAATAAAATAAAAATAAAAATTATTCGCGAAATTTGGATTATTCGAAATCCCGGGTTATAACATACATGGTAAAATTCTTCTGTTATTCCATTCTTTATTATTCTATTGGAATAACCTGTCTGTGCTGTCTATCGCATGCCTGGTGAATTCTGTTGTTATTCCATTCTTTATTATTCTGTTGGAATATCTTATGCATGCGGATTACGCATGCACTGGTTCCGTTCTTTATTATTACATTGGAATATCCATGCAATGCGGATTATGCATGACTTGGTTCCATTCTTTATTATTACATTTGAATATATCGTGCGTATGAATTACGTATTTGACTGGTTCCATTCTTTATTATTACATTGGAATAACATGCATGCGTGATCTATCGCATGTACGGTGAATTCTTTTGTTATTCCATTCTTTATTATTACGTTGGAATAATATGTCTGCGTGTGGATTACCGCATGCATGATGAATGATCCTTCAGTATTCATTCCTTATTAAATTATGGAAATGATCATCTCACGTGGATTACCGCATGGCGGTAAAATCCATTTTGATTTCAGTATATTCTATTATACTCGTATGAGATATCATTTCTTTTGTACACGTCATGGAATATCATTTTCTTTGGTATTTTTCTTTTACGAGTTATTATTCATGGGTTACTATTCACCCGATTACTATTCACTCTAGTATTATTCACTCGGGTATTCGAGGCACTTCTCGTGCCAGAGTACAATTCACGAGTTACTATTCATAGGTTACTATTCACCAAGTTACTATTCACTCTAGTATCATTCACTCAGGTATTCGGGACACTTTTCATGTCGGGGTACTATTCACAGGGTACTATTCCCGAAGTACTATTCACGGGGTACTATTCACCATAAAAATATATTTCTTTTCTGTCTAAATAATTTTTGGTACATGAATATTATTCTTGAATTTTACTCTACAAAGTAGTATCATATTAACAATTTGAACATTATTGAATTATGGATAAATTAAATTATAAATCCTTAAAATTTATTCTTGAACTTGTTTTATTGAATTGTCATGACATGGTCAACATCCTCATGCTTATATTGTGATGAAAGTCATCTTTGGCTTACGTGCATAAATGGATTTGGTATGATTATGACCAGGGATTATTAGGTATAATCATGACCATAATGTAACGAATGATGTGGTAAAAGTCCTCATTGGCCCTTGATTCATTAATGGATGATTATGGGTATGATTATGACCGTGGATTATTAGTATAGTCATGACCATATCGATGATTACATGAATATCCTTGGCCCGTAGTGCGAGGATGATTCGATGATGTGGTTTATTTATTAAGTTGAGTCTCAGTGATAAAGTTGATGAAAAACTTTTTAAATCATAGAAGATAGTAGATTTTATGCTCTACTTGACTCTTCTAATGGATTGCTTATTTTCGCTGCAGTTGTTGATCTAAAACTTGTTGTTTATTGTATTTTATCAGTTGTTATATTGTTGAAGGCTAAGGATAATTTATTCTGCATTATCTTGGTCATAATATTTCTTATTGGGCTAGTTGAGCTGACCCTTTCATTCATTGTTCTTTTCAAGAAATGAGAATATAGCTGGGACGAGTCGGGGAATGGAGTGATGGTCCTGGATAAATGGCTTTAGTAGTCCTCGCTATTCTACGGAATAATGTGATAATAATTATAATGAGGACACCAATGAGTTTGTATATTGTCTAGATGACAATATTCTTGTTTAAACTCTCAGTTATGTTTTGTCGTATTTTACACGACTGTTGTATAATTAAGTTGTATTTGAATTGTGTACCATGTATTTGGCGACTCAAGACGGGTGATGTATACCTATTTTGAGGGCGTCACAGTTGGTATCAAAGCTTAGGGATATGATCCCTGGCTGAGATGTTAGACAAGAACTAGGAGGGGAGAAACGGGGAATTCATTCGCTAGTATGACATGTTAATTGACCCTTGTTTTTGTGACAGTGTTTGAAAATGGCATCTAAAAATGTTGAGATAAGCAATAAAGCACATAAGACTGTTAAGTTACCAACGATCAATACCCAGGATAATGTGCAACAGGAAGACAATAATCCTTAGGTAAACAATAACACCGATCAAATTATGAATGGTGGGATGTATAGAGGTTTTATGCAATTTATGCAATATTAGGCGAGAGAGGCTCCTGTCCAAAATGCAGGTAGAAACACTAATAACTATCGGACGGTCACCGCTAAGGAGTTCAAGGAGCTGGGACCACCAGAGTTTTTTGGAGAGCCAAAACCACTTAAGGCGGAGACGCGGATAAAGCAGATCAATAAGATATTTGATGTCTTGGGATGCTCCAAGGAGCAAAAGGTTTAATTTTCCACCTTCATGTTGCGTGTAATGCCTTGAAATCTGGTCTATTTTTCACATCCGGATTCCGTACGTCACGATCCCATCTTCTTCCAAACATACATCATTATATAGCTAATTATAACAACATACATCCTCAAATCCCAGGTTCTAAAACCTTAAAACCTCTTTCATTCCAAATAATGATAATTACATTATTCTTTACATCTTGTACAAGTGACTTTTATCCGCCACGAAGGATACATAATCGTTCATTAAACTATTCTATTGTTTAATTCTATAATTCTATATTACAAGTCTTCACTTGATATTCACGCACATTCATATAATGAATGACACTTCTTCTGGATACCGATCAGCTTGATCTTTACGGGATCCTTAAGTTCTTTCTAACATCGTTCACTGAAAATGTTTTTATTTAAAGCAAGTGTGAGCATTCCATTGCCCAGCAAGTCATAACAGTTGAACAAACAAATTTAAGAATTCAAACATTCTTGTAAGACTTCAATAACCGAACAAAGGTTATGAAGCAGCTTGAATAATAGGAATAATGTTGATCCCTGTCATTTTAAAACATTAGTTACATTCCCTTTGAAATACTTTCATTCTCTACTCTCTTTTAGACACATTCTGTCTGGCTAGAATCAATAGCACAGGCTTAACAATAACGGTTCATGTATAAACAGAACATGCTCATATTGAACAGTTCAATCACAGAATAGTTCATATCATAAAAACACCGAAGTGTTCACATTGTGGTACAAGGCCTCATACGTTCTACCAACTTGTACAAATATCACACATTCTCACATAGACAGAACTTCTCAAGTTCAACATCTGAGAAGTTTTAGAAACTAGCATTCATTTAAAATATGAATGAAGTTAGGAAACTTGCCTTACACACAGCTACAACTTATAGTTTACGTTGAACTGCTCATTCCAATTCCTATGTAGCACATAAGGAAATAACACATATACCAATTAGTCTTATACTTGACTTACGCATTGGTTTACTTTACTTTATTTCTTAAGGTTCACGTTCTTATAAACTAAGTTTACGCGACCAACTTCCTTTACCGGTTAACGGCTTCATGACATACGGAGATGTCTTACTTAATACTTTCATCATCTTTGATTATTTTCATTCTTATCTTCTTCTTATAACTCTCCTAGGACTCAGCACACATCGTGTCTCTGCTGGTAGTCCATATGGTACTCTGAGTGGTTTCCCACAAACAACCAACAAACAAGTTCCCGTCTCATCTACACTGCCCATAACAGTGAGTTAGATCGGTTGCCAATTTTGTATATACCTTCGCTCTCTGAAGGAATTGTTTAGCCCATCTCCCATATGTCAACCATCAAAGGTTACGATTGTACTAGAACCTAAATTCATCTTAACTTACCCGAACTATTAAACTATAATGTTCGTTAAGTCAAATTCTTATTTCTTATGGCTTTTTGACAAATAAATGTCATACCTCAGGATTTATTCTTTATCGTCCAAGTCATATAGTCTTTTGTATACTTAGAACGATCATTCAATTTTCATTCTACGCATTTATAGCGTTAAGTATCTTACATTACCTTATTCTTATCTTACAACGTCCAGTTCATTCGACTCGGAACGTCATCCGAGTTATTGACATTAACTCGGCTTCTTTACGTTATACGTATTTATCTTTAATTCAGATTCTTCACCAATCATTGGTTTATTCATTGTTCTTCATCACCTTACAGTCAAGCCATACACGGGGTGTAGGTTCTCCCCGTTTAGTATTCGCGTACACTTAACCTTTAACTCGGTTCAAGTGTTCAATGCTTACATTTCACTCTAACATTCTCATCCGACTCACATTCGGCTTTCATTAATCATATTACCATTCGCTATGGCTTTCTTGATAATTCATATCTTACTTACTACTCCCGTCAACGTCTAAGTCATACAACCAATGTATACTTAGAACATTCGCTCAACGTGAATACGATTCACGAGGGTCGTTTACGTATTCAACATTTACGTTACTTGCCTCTTAATTCTATTCAACCTTCATTAAAGGTTTAATACACTTAATTAAGTGTTACATTAGTTGAACATTATGTTCTTTATCTTTCTTTACATTACCCCCAAGAGCTGAGTAGTAACAAAAATCTCATTTTTGGACATTGCTTACTCATACCTCATTTAATTTCATTGTGCGGACCTTCCTTTCTTTTTTGCCGCTGCGGTGCCACTTAGAAGTAGCTAATTGCGATTTGCTTTCATAGCATGGCCTGCTGCCCCCAAGGCACGACGACTCGTATAACAATGCGCCAAGCAAGAAACCTAGAAAAATTTTCTAAGTTTTTTTTACAAGCTTGAGACGCTGACTTCGAAATCTCATATCTTATTCGTTATAACTCGGAACGAGGATGTTCCAAAGCCATTTTCTTCCTTATCTTACGTACTTCGATTTCCAATGGATAGAACTTCATTCTAAATCCGTTAACATGCCATTCAATTGGCTTAATATTCGCTCTTCGTTCATTTTACGTTTTTAACGTTCTTCGTTTGTTCGTCCGCAATTATGTCATCCAAACTCGGAATTCATTTATTCTTGAGTCCACGACTCACATTTTCTACGTTCTCTTATATTCTTATGAAGCCCTACACGTTCGGGTTCATTTACTAACTTTCTAATTCTCGTTCTTCTTTTACGAGAATTTTGCCATAACTTCGTTATAGCTTAGTTTAATCCATACTTAATGAACATTTCTACTGTTCCTAACGAAGCAATAAGCATATAACTTATACGCGATGGTTTTAAACTTGTCCATCAACAACACTTATCCTACGATGGTTTTAAATTTATCCATCAACAATGTTCTTTGCGTGTTCTTCGCTTTCTTCATTTTTAATCGATATTTTAGATTACAATTTCTCTTTTTCTTGGAATTTAATGTAATAGAACATCATTCCTTACTTATTTAACCTACTCATTCATAAGATTTATTCGGATTACTCAAAATCCTTACGAATCTTATACTTCCTTAAGAAATTTATAAACTAAATTCCTAATTCTTATTTCTTCATTTTCTCATGATTTCAACTTTATGAAATCATTCTTAACTCCATCTACTTCTTATCATCATTAAGTTATGTTTTTGAACATATTAAACTTAAAGAAAATTAGAAGAAACTAGGGTTCAGATTACCGTTCTTCCTTAATCTCTTTCCGTCAGACAAAGAGTGCATTCAAGCAAACTTTTCCTCATTCCTCTTCATCTTCTTCTCCCATCCAAACTCTTTCTCTCTCTCTATCTCTGACGTTTTGGTTGAAATTTCAAACCAAAAAAATGAACTTAAGGCTTGTTTATATAGAAAACCAAGGCTAAGGGCATTTTAGTCATTTCACCCCACCTCCTTACTATTCCTATGCTTAGCCACCAAGTTTACTTGACCACCACCCTTTACTTGGTGGCCAAGTGGCTGCCCCACATGCCCATGGGTCTTCCCCATGGATTGCCCCATGGGTTTTACCCATCCAGTGACCCATTGGTTTGATCCACGGTTTATTTTCTTGGATCGGGCTTAATTAAATCTAACACTGCGCCTTACATTAATTCTTACTAGGCCTACCCTAAGCTTGATTACACATTCCATTGTGCTTGATATAATCCAAGTCTAATTGGATTCTTCAAAGTCCATGAACTCAAAGTCCATTTAGACTAATCGTATTCTACGCATTGCATTCTCGTATTCTCGTCTTATATCGTTCGTACGATATTCGTATTATACGTCATACTAATCTTCACACTATACTCGTATAATAACTAGTATTATACTCATATTTCTCACGCATAATAACTCTAATTATTATACAAAATCATAAAATTCTTGGAACTCACTTTTTCTAACCCTTAGGTTTTAAGTCTGCAGGCAAAAACTTCGTTTTTGCCATAACTGAAATATTATTGAATATTCCATCTCGTCTCAGAATTCTATCATTACGCGTTTCTCAGAAATTCAAAATAAATCTCCGAGCAGAAATGGATGAATAGTGCCTATTTCGTCTTTTTCCCCGAAAATAATTTTGTTCCCGGAAATTTTTTTATTTTTGTCTTGAAAATTCTTACTCATTCAGTCTAGCTCGTAGCCAGAATCCTCCTGATTAATACTCATTCTAGGTTATAGAACAATTAATAAACACATAACACATAATATAATTAATAAAAATTTATTTTATTAATAACTAATTCTTTAAACTTAAATTCTGGACAATCCGATTTTCCGGGTTGTCACATTCTTCCCTCCTTATAAAAATTCCGTCCTCGGAATTTCTTAAAACCAAACCCTTACCTGGGTCCTCACATTCTCCCCTTCTTCAAAGAATTTTGTCCTCAAAATTTTATCTTTCTCATCTTCTCAACTTCTCCTTAAAGATGTTCTTATCTTTCATACATTCCCTACCCTTCATAACTTATCAAGAATCATGAAGTGAAAGGAATAACTAGGAATATAAGGATTCCTTTAAAACATTTCATACTTTTGTTGAGGGGTCAAATCGACCATGAACTCTTACTAGGTTTAACAGTATTTCACCGTAAACCCTTCTTACATAGTCAGTTTACAATCACAAAGAAGGTAAACCACCTCTTCCATACGTAGGTGATCAACCTATCATATAACCTCATTTCAGGGTATGTTCACCTCAGACTTAATCATTGGATTCCGCACCAAAACAATTTGGTTCAGCATATCTGTTCAAAGAAAGCTCGATTTTCTTTTAATCATGACATACCATTCGTCTTAGCCAAATCAAGTAGCTTAGACCATACCAATAAATTGGACATCAACTTGAAACATTCGTCTAGTCAACTCACTTGACATCGACCAATTCTTTAAATTCTTTTGCAATACATCAAAATGTTTCATGACGTCATGATACCGCACTTTTCACAGTACATTGAGGACTTCGTCAGTTTATGACTTCGTCATTATACATCATACCATAGCGGGTTGTTGATCCTAAGATCACTTCCAACACTAGGTTCAGTTGCATTAATAACTCCATCCTTTTACCATCTTTGCATCAAATGCACTGATGATATAAAATTCATTTTGATATTTTAAATCAATTTCTGTCTAGCCGAATCAACTAGCATAGACATATCAAGAATAGTTCTTTTAAAATCCATTGGTTCCAAAAATTGAACAAATTCTTTCATTTTCCAAAATGTGCACTTCAGCACAAATTCAAGAAACTTCGAAATCTAGCATAGGTAGATGACTTGGAATATCTTATCCTCCATCTTCCTTCATTATCTTACTTGTGTCAATACTTAATCTTCTCTAGCACCTTCAATGCTAAGTCTACTGAAAATAACTCATTTTAGTCTAAACATTCCTATACCTTAGTACAGTCCATCAACTTACCATACATTATGAGTTCAGGAACTTTCCACAATAATATGAGTTTAAGAACCATCCCTGACAGACCAGAGGCGTCCATTCGCTGGGAAGTTCAAAAACATACCATATAATTATGAGTCACGAACTTACCATACATATGAGTTTCAAGAACTCGCACATACCTTATCGGTCTCTACCTATCAAGTATATACATGAAAAAAGATTCACCTTCTCGTCATATACATCTGGATAGCGCGACCAATTCCAATGATTATCACTGTAATAAACTAAGCAGTTGTTACACTAAGGACAAACCTTTACCCATACAAAGGTTCATACAACTCAGCTATCACATGAGTCCTCAATTGAAATTTTACAACTTCTAACTTTCTCTTTACTTAATACGAATTTTCTTTAATTCGTATGCTATTCTTTACAACTCAATCTGAGTTCTTCTTCCCGTACTACTTCGTAGTACCATTCATTCATAGCATTGGCTATAAATCATTCATTGTTTAACAGCTCGCCTGTTACTATGATTTACTATGATCACGTGGTGATCTTCTTATCCTTCTCTCTACGATTATAGTCTTTGGTACTCATACCTAAGATTTATAACCTATCAGCTCTGATACCAACCTGTAATGCCCCGAAATTCGGTCTATTTTAACATCTGAATTCCGTACATCACGATCCCATCTTCTTCCAAACATACATCATTATATAGCTAAATATAACAACATACATCCTCAAATCCCAGGTTGTAAAACCTTAAAACCTCTTTCATTTCAAATAATGATAATTAAATTATTCATTACATCTTATACAAGTGAATTTTATCCGCCACCAAGGATACATAATCGTTCATTAAACTATTCTATAGTTTAATTCTATCATTCTATATTACAAGTCTTCACTTGATCTTCACACACTTTTATATAATGAATGGCACTTCTTCTGGATACCGATCATCTTGATCTTTTCGGGATCCTTAAGTTCTTTCTAACATCGTTTGCTGAAAATATTTTTATTTAAAGAAAGTGTGAGCATTCAATTGCCCAACAAGTCATAACAATTGAACAAACAACTTTAAGAATTCAAACATTCTTGTAAGACTTCAATAACCGAACAAAGGTTATGAAGCAGCTTGAATAATAGGAATAATGTCGATCCCTGTCATTTTAAAACATTAGTTAAATTCCCTTTGAAATACTTTCATTCTCTACTCTCTTTTAGACACATTCTGTCTGGCTAGAATCAATAGCACATGCTTAACAATAACGGATCATATATAAACAGAACATGCTCATATTGAACAGTTCAATCACGTAAGCAGTTCATATCATAGAAAACAGAAGTGTTCACATTGTGGGCACAAGGCCTCATCATATTCTACCAACTTGTACAAATATCACACATTCTCACATAGACAGAACTTCTCAAGTTCAACATCTGAGAAGTTTTAGAAACTAGCATTCATTTAAAATATGAATGAAGTTAGGAAACTTGCCTTACGCACAACTACAACTTATAGTTTACGCTGAACAGCTCATTCCAATTCCTATGTAGCACATAAGGAAATAACACATATACCAATTAGTCTTATACTTGACTTACGCATTGGTTTACTTTACTTTATTTATAAAGGTTCACGTTCTTACAAACTAAGTTTACGCGACCAACTTCCTTTACCGGTTAACGTCTTCATGACATACGGAGATATCTTACTTAATACGTTCATCATCTTTGATGATTTTCATTCTTATCTTCTTCTTATAACTCTCCTAGGACTCAACGCACATCGTGTCTCTGCATGTAGTCCATATGGTACTCTAAGTGGTTTCCCACAAACAACCAACAAACAAGTTCTCATCTCATCTATACTGCCCATAACAGTGAGTTAGATCGGTTGCCAGTTTTGTATATACCTTCGCTCTCTGAAGGAATTGTTTAGCCCATCTCCCATATGTCAACCATCAAAGGTTACGATTGTACTAGAAGCTAAATTCATCTTAACTTACCCGAACTATTAAACTATAATGTTCGTTAAGTCAAATTCTTATTCCTTATGGCTTTCTGACAAATAAATGTCATACCTCAGGATTTATTCTTTATCGTCCAAGTCATATAGTCTTTTGTATACTTAGAACGATCATTCAATTTTCATTCTACGCATTTATAGCGTTAAGTATCTTATATTACCTTATTCTTATCTTACAACGTCCGGTTCATTCGACTCGGAACGTCATCTAAGTTATCAACATTAACTCGGCTTCATTACGTTATACATATTTATCTTTAATTCAGATTCTTCACCAATCACAGGTTTAATCATTGATCTTCATTACCTTATGGTCAAACCATACATGGGGTGTAGGGTCTACCCGTTTAGTATTCGCGTACACTTAACCTTTAACTCGGTTCAAGTGTTCAATGCTTACATTTCATTCTAATATTCTCATCCGACTCACATTTGGCTTTTATTAATCTTATTATTGTTCGCTATGGCTTTCTTGATAATTCCTATCTTACTTACTACTTCCGTCAACATCTACGTCATACAACCAATGTATACTTAGAACATTCGCTCAACGTGAATACGATTCACGCGGATCATTTACGTATTCAACATTTACGTTACTTGCCTCTTAATTCTATTCAACCTTCATCAAAGGTTTAATACACTTAATTAAGTGTTACATTAGTTGAACATTATGTTCTTTATCTTTCCTTACATTTCCCCCAAGAGCTGAGTAGTAAAAAAATCTCATTTTTGGGCATTGCCCTGCACCGGGGCTGCGGTACCATGCCCTTCCCTTTCTTTCGCGCTGCGGTGCCACTTAGCAGTAGCTAATTTCTCGTGCTCGAGCTGTGGCACTGGCCCCCAAGGCACGACTCGCGCTGCGGCGCCAAGCATGAAACCTAGAAAAATTTTCTATGTTTTTTTTACAAGCTTGAGACGCTGACTTCGAAATCTCATATCTTATTCGTTATAACTCAGAACGAGGATGTTCCAAAGCCATTTTCTTCCTTATCTTACGTACTTCGATTTCCCATGGATAGAACTTCATTCTGAATCCATTAACATGCCATTCAATTGGCTTAATCTTTGCTCTTCGTTCATTTTATGTTTTTAATGTTTTTCGTTTGTTCGTCCGTAATTCGGTCATTCGAACTCAGAATTCGTTCGTTCTTGAGTCCATGACTCACATTTTCTACGTTCTCTTACATTCTTATAAAGCCCTACACGTTCGGGTTCATTTACTAACATTCTAATTCTCGTTCTTCATTTACGAAAATTTTGCCATAACTTCGTTATAGCTCAGTTTAATCCGTTCTTCGTGAACGTTTCTACTGTTCCTAACCAAGCAATAAGCATCTAACTTATACGTGATGGTTTTAAACTTGTCCATCAACAACAATTATCTTACAATGTATTTAAATTTGTCCATCAACAACATTTTTCGTGTTCTTCGCGTGTTCTTCGCATTCTTCATTTTTAATCAATATTTTGGATTACGATTTTACTTTTTATTGGAATTTGATGTTATAGAACATCATTCCTTACTTATTTAACCTACTCATTCATAAGATTCATTCGGATCACTCAAAATCCTTACGAATCTTATACTTCCTTAAGAAATTTATAAACTAAATTCCTAATTCTTATTTCTTCATTTTCTCATGATTTCAACTATAAGAAATCATTCTTAACTCCACCTACTTCTTATCTTCATTAAGTTATGTTTTTGAACATATTAAACTTAAAGAAAATTAGAAGAAACTAGGGTTCGGATTACCGTTCTTCCTTAATCTCCTTCCGTCGGATAAAGTGTGCATTCAAGCTAGCTTTTCCACATTTCTCTTTCTCTTCTTCTCCCATACGAACTCTCTCTCTCTATCTCTCAAGTGTTGGTTGAAATTTCAAACCAAAAAAATGAGCATAAGGCTTGTTTATATAGAAAACCAAGCCTAAGGGCATTTTAGTCATTTCACCCCACCTCTTTACTATTCCTATGCTTAGCCACCAAGTTTACTTGGCCGCCACCCTTACTTGGTGGCCATGTGGCGGCCCCACATGCCCATGGGTCTTCCCCATGGGTTGCCCCATGGGTTTTACCCATCCGGTGACCCATTGGTTCGATCCGTAGTTTATTTTCTTGGATCGAGCTTAACTAAATCTAACATTGGGCCTTAAATTAATTCTTACTGGGCCTACCCTGGGCTTGATTACACATTCCATTCGGCTTGATATAATCCAAGTCCAATTGGATTCTTCAAAGTCCATGAACTCAAAGTCCATTTAGACTAATCGTATTCTACGCATTCCATTCTTGTATTCTCGTATTCTCGTCTATATCGTTCGTACGATACTCGTATTATACGTCGTACTAATCATTGCACTATACTCATATAATAACTAGTATTATACTCGTATTTCTCATGCATAATAATTCTAATTATTATACGAAATCATAAAATTCTCGGAACTCACTTTTCCTAACCCTTAGGTTTTAAGTTCGCAGGTGAAAACTTTATTTTTGCCATAACTGAAATATTATTGAATATTCCATCTCATCTCAAAATTCTATCATTACGTGTTTCTCGAAAATTCAAAATAAATCTCCGAGCAGAAACGGATGAATAGTGCCTATTTCATCTTTTTCCCCGGAAATAATTTTGTTCCTAGAAAATTTTTTATTTTCGTCTTGAAAATTCTTACTCGTTTAGTCTAGCTCGTAGCCAGAATCCTCCCGTTTAATAATCATTCTAGGTTATAGAACAATTAATAAACACATAACACATAATATTATTAATAAAAATTCATTTTATTAATAACTAATTCTTTAAACTTAAATTCTGGACAATCTGATTTTCCGGGTTGTTATATTGCGAGCAGAGGCAGATTACTAGTGGGAATCTGTAAAGCGTACTTAACCTGCCTCACTGAAGATGTCTTGGGAGAAGTTCCAAGAACTATTCAACGACAAGTGCTTTCCTGAAAGTATTCATCACATGAAGGAGGTAGAGTTCATCAAGCTTGAGCAAAACAGTATGACCGTGACACAGTACGAAGCTAAGTTTACAGAGTTATCCCGGTTTGCATCCCATTTGGTTGATAATGAAGAGAGAATGACGTAAATGTTTCTAAGAGGTTTGAAACCCGATATACGTCAATGCCTCATTTCTCACAAACTTTGTTTATATTCATATGTTGTTAATAGGGCTCAGTTATTGGAGCGCGATAACGAGTCAGCACAACCAAAAGGTAATGACCAGCAACACGATAATAATCATAATTATGGGCAAATGACCATCGTAACAATGATAACCATCGTGGGGGAAATTATCATGCCAAGAATGGTAACCACTTCGGTGGTAATCACGGCCAAGATAATAGAATTGGAAAATTCAAGAAGAGAAGATTTAACGATGATGGGAAGACATTGGCAGTAGCACCAACACCATCAACAAATTCTAGGGGAGGAGAACGACCGCCAGTTTGATGCTACAGATGCGGATAGGAGGGACACATAAGTCCAAACTGTTCACAGCCTTCTAAGGTATGTTTTAGTTATGGAAAAGATGGTCACATAGCCCGATTTTGTCATGCACCAAAGTCAAGTCCAGCTGGGATGGTGGCACCAAAGGTGGATACGGACAAAACAAAGTCGCTGGTTTCAGGAAGAGCGTTTTTCGTGACTTCTCAAAAAGCAAGTAACCCGAAAAAAGTTAGCACGAGTTAGTTAATTATAAATTTTTGCGAAGTCTATACCTTATTAGATACCGGTTCTACCCATTCTTTTATCTCTCTTGCTTGCGCTCAACGTTTAAATTTGACCCCAGAGAAGTTTGACTTTGACTTATTGGTTGAAACTTCGTTAGTAAAAACCTTTGTTACCTCCACTGTTTATAAATCTTGTTGATTCAAATCGACACTTTCACGTTACTTGTCGATCTTTTCTTTTTGAAAATACTTGCCCTAAATGTTATTTTAGGAATCGATTGGTTAACTACTCATCATGCAAAAATTGATTATTTTCGTAAGGTTGTTAGTTTTCATATTCCTAACCAACCTGTTATGCGAATTCAAGCAACCGAACCACTAAAGTTAATCACTATCATATCAAGCCATAAGTAAAGAGCCCCGATCCTTTCGTTGTTGACTTCCTTGTGTGAAATGCACCGAAGCGAGATTTTCTGTAGGGGAAGCCGTGAATAATGGTGGCAGGTTAATATGTATCAATGTGACATACTATCCAAGTCTTGGATGAGAGTCACAATTTTTAAATGATATTTCAATCGTTAATAAATTTCCTGACGTACTCTCGAAGAACTTCATGGCCTACCCTAGAGCATGAAATTGAATTTTGTATTGACCCCAGTACAAAACCCATTTCTAAAAACCCTTAAATATTTCTTCAACCAAAATGAACGTATAATGCGCCAAAGACGTTGGCTCGAGCTGTTGAAGATTACAATCATACCATTCAATACCATTGTGAGAAAGCAAACGTGGTAGTTGACGTTTTGAGTAGAAGATCGTATGGATTTACGAGTGCGATGTTGTTAACACAAAGACCCATTTCGTATAACTTACAAATGATGAAGATAGAGTTAAAGACTCTAGGGACCCACGTGAAGATAACGAATATACGATTAGAATCGACTTTAATCGATAAAGTTAAAGCCGCTCAAACTACACACATAGAGCTGATGAATGTGAAGAAGAAGGTTCAAGAAGGCATTATTCTAGAAGCAAGAGTCGATGAAAAGAGGAAATATCAACCCTTGATTTAATTGGCCCATTTGAAATCCTCGATTGAGTAGGAACTGTGGCCTATAGACTCGTTTTACCGCCAAGTATGTTGCGTGTTCATAACATTTTTCACGTATCGATGTTACGTAAATATGTGGATGACCCGAACCACATTATTGAATTAGAACTAGACGAAATAGCAGAATATTTAACGTATGAGGAGATACGTGTTAAAATCTTGGATAAGAAGGATCATATTCGACACTCAAAGTTTATACCTTAAGAGTTGGAAAATGAAATGAAGTCAAGGCATCCTCAGTTCTTCGGCATACCAGGTACGTATGTAAATTTGAGGGCAAAATTTCATAAGGAGGGGAGGTTGTAAGACCCCGAACTTTATAAAATGAAAGTATTCTATTTTCTTATAATTATTATTTTATTTCGTAAATGGTTATTTGATAAAAGGTTAAAGTTAAGGGTGATATGTGAATTTTTTTTGCAAAGTATGCAAGTTGTTATAAAATATTCGTTTGGTTGGGGAACATTCTTTTTGTCGGGGAATATCCGTATGATGGCACAATCATTGGTGGACCCCACAACGAAAGTATTATCGTAGTTAGAAAAGCATGTAATTATCATTTTTATAAAATAATAACGAAAGTGTTACCATTAAAGCTGTTGAACTACGGTAGTAAAAGTACAAGATGTCTGGCGTGGTTGCGTAGTAGCATACGGTATTGATTATTGATGCTTACGTAAGAAGTCACTTTCAGTTATACTCAATTATTGCTCTGATGAATTGTTCCATTATATCTCTCATATTATTGATTCAATTATTGTCACAAGATCATCTATATAATATGTTATATTATTAAATCAATAATTGAGATGACAAAGTTATTCATATTATTATTTGCAATATTGACAATGTCTAGAAGTTACATCGAGGAGAGGTTTGGTCACCTAATTGCGGCGCTTGATAAGGAGAAATCCTTATCTGAAAGCCCCTCTTTCCTTGAAGCGACACGGTTGTTAAATATTGTGAATTATAATATTAATGATGAATAATTTCGTGTTGATTAAAGATGAAATTAATAGTTCCATTGTGTTGGAATTATTAGTGTTAGTGAAAATCGACATTTATTCGATAATAAATGATGTATGGGGGTTATATTGACCAATCGGGTAATTAACCGGATAAATGAGCAATTAATTGCTATTGAGTCACATGATTATAACTATTTGTTCACATGTGTGTACTATTGATTCACATTCATTTACTATTAGGGGAGTTGGTGCAAGATTGATAATACTTGCATGACTAAATTAAAAATGGAGGTATAGTTGAAGGTACTATAGTTTAATTAGTTTTTTCACATGATTATACTATTGAGTCACATGAATGAACTATTAATTCACATGATTTACTATTAGGGGAAGTGGTGCAAGTTTGATAATACTTGCAGGACTAAATTAAAAATGAAAGAAAAGTTAAAGGTATTGTATTATAATATTTCGAGCCCCAAAACGTGCAATTATCGAAACTATATTTTCCTATAAATAGAAGCTCATTCCTTCATTATTTTTCACCAATTCACTAAAGCTATAAATCAATTATTATAGAGAGAAATTATAGAAAGAAAGAAGAAGAGAAGTCTGCTACCTCACTATTCAGGTATCCAATCTTCTTTTTAGGTAAGGGGTATTATTCTTTCGTATTCACGAAGAGAGTTATTTTTTTCAATACTCATAAGAGTTGTTATTCCATTCTTTATTATTATGTTGGAATAACCTGTCTATGCGAAGTACCGCATACATGGTGAAATTCTTCTATTATTCAATTCTTTATTATTCATTGGAATAACTTTTATGCATGCGATTCTATCGCATGCCTGGTGAATTCTGTTGTTATTCCATTCTTTATTATTTTGTTGGAATATCATATCTGTGCGGATTACGCATGACCTAGTTTCGTTCTTTATTATTACTCGTTGGAATATCACATGCGCACGGATTACGCATGACATTCGGTTCTATTCTTTATTATTACATTGAATATCCCGCATGCATACGGATTACGCATGACACTGGTTCCATTCTTTATTATTTCATTGGAATAACTTGTTCATGCGGTCTATCGCATGCCTGGTAAATTCTTTTGTTATTCCATTCTTTATTATTCTGTTGGAATAACCTATTTGTGTGGATTACCGCATGCATGGTGAATGATCCTTTGTATTCATTCCTTATTAAATTGTGGAAATGATCTGTCTACGTGGATTACCGCATAGCGGGTAAAAATCCATTTATAGTTGCGTATATTCTATTATAGTCGTATGAGATATCATTTCTTTTGTACTCGTCATGGAATATCATTTTCTTTGGTATTTTTCTTTTACGAGTTACTATTCATAGATTACTATTCACCCGATTACTATTCACTCTAGTATTGTTAACTCGGGTATTCGAGACACTTTTCGTGCCAGAGTACTATTCATGATTTACTATTCACTCTAGTATCATTCACCCGGGTATTCTGGACACTTTTTGTGTCAGGGTACTATTCACGGGTTACTATTCCCGAAGTACTATTCACGGGGTACTATTCACCAGAAAAATATATTTCTTTTCTGTCCAAATTATTTTTGGTACATGAATATTATTCTTGAATTTTGCTCTACAAAGCAGTATCATGTTGATAATTTGAACGTTATTGAATTCTTGATAAATTAAATTACAAATCTTTAAAATTTATTCTTGAACTTGTTTTATTGAATTGTTATGACATGGTCAACATCCTCATTCTTATATTGTGATGAAAGTCATCTTTAGCTTACGTGCATAGATAGACTTGGTATGATTATGACTAGGGATTATTCGGTATAATTATGACCGTAATGTAACGAATGATGTGGTAAAAGTCCTCATTGGCCCATAGTGCATTGATGGACAGTTATGGGTATGATTATGACCAGGGATTATTCGGTATAGTCATGACCATTGATGATTACATTAATATCCTTGGCCCGTAGTGCAGGGATGATTCGATGATGTGGTTTATTTATTAAGCTGAGTCTCAACGATAAAGTTGATGAAAAACTTTTTAAATCATAGAAGATAGTAGATTTTATGCTCTACTTGACTCTTCTAATGGATTGCTTATTTCCGCTGCAGTTGTTGAACTAAAACTTGTTGTCTATTGTATTCTATCAGTTGTTATACTGTTGAAGGCTAAGGATAATTTATTCTGCATTATCATAGTCATAATATTTCTTATTGGGCTAGTTGAGCTCACCCTTTCATTCATTGTTCTCTTCAGGAAATGAGAATATAGCTGGGACGAGTCGAGGAATGGAGTGATGGTCCAGGATAAATGGCTTTAGTAGTCCTCGCTATTTTACAGAATAATGTGATAATAATTGTAATGAGGACACCATTGAGTTTGGATATTGTCTAGATGACAATATTCTTGTTTAAACTCTTAGCTATGTTTTGTCGTATTTTACACGACTGTTGTATAATTAAGTTGTATTTGAATTTTGTACCATGTATTTGGCGACTCAAGATGGGTGATGTATACCTATTTTGGGGGCGTCACAACAGGAAATGGATGGCAATGAATTTCCAAATCTTATCAACTTGGACACCATGAAACGGTACTATGTCTGAGGATATCATCAAGCAAACATCCTGGTATGGATTATCCAATCACCAGTCATTCTGGTTTTTACAAACTCTTCTGCCCCTCAGGGAAACATACACTTCAAACCAGCAGCCTGGTTTCACCTCATTTCAAACCTTTCACATAATTTCAGTTATCCTAAACATAGGATTGAACCTTTCACACCTGCAATTTATCCTAAAGACGGGATTAAACTTTTCTACGCTTGCAGTTTGTCCTGAAAAAAGGATCAAACTTTTTCCAGTCCTACAGTTTGTTCCCATTATGGGTCAAACTTTCGTCTCCCCGCAGTATAGCCTGTGCATGGGATTCACACTTTTCTTTGGCTACGATTCGTCCTGAGGGGCGAACTACGTTGACCTGATCTCCCTAATACCCGGGAGTACGTAGGCAACCATATTCTATATGGCTCAGTCACAATAAACAAAAATCAACAAAAACATTTCTGCCCTTTTTCTACAAAACCAAAAACCACAAAAATACTTCTACACCCTTCTTCATCAATAAAACTTCTACACCCATCTGCCTTTCACATTCAGCGTACTTGATCTCCTCTTCAATAGGAGTACGTAGGCAGCCATTTATGGTTCAGTCTAACACCTACCAGAACAAAAATACTTGTCACATGGTATTGGGATCAAACTTCAATCCATTACAGTTCATCGGCTTCAGACCAAAGGGATGGAATTATCCAACCTCTCCTCACCAATAGGAGATTTGGTGACCATCTAAGCTGCGGTTGTGCCTCAAAGACCAATACCAATCCATAAAAGATGGAATTAACTAAGCTTCTCACAAATAGAAGTACTGGCGACCATCTGTGGTGTGGTCAATCTTAGAGAGGAAAAACCACACTCCTCTCCATATTTCCATACAGAAACCAGCCCCAAGACACCAAAGATGGTAGGGATACATACAGATCATTGATCCATTCTAAGAGATCTTGCGATGGCTTAATGTCCACATATCATGGATAAGTTCAGAATGCATCAAGATCACAAGACCTGAAGAAACAGGCAAATATCAAGCAAGTATCATTGCACAACTTTAAGGGAAGTATATCAAAATATATTTCTCTGCCATATATAATATTGTTTGATATATACATATGTGATGTATATGACAAAATGGTTAAGCTAGTCTGTGCAGGAAAATACAAAGCTATTTACGGATCTATATGTATGCTGACTATCATATCTAACATAGCATCCCCCTCCAAAGAAGGAGGTAAAGCTGCAAGTTCCTGTCCAAGGGTATCTACACGAGCTAGCAGATCCAAGGCTAACTGCATGATGGCATGATGCTCATCGATGTATGCACTCATATTGGCAAGGATGCCAGTCGTATGGGATCTCACCGAAGTACTGTCTGCAATGGCTACATACCTAGCAGATAGGGCAGCATCCCGCTCCACAATACATGCATCTCTGGTTGATCTAGCCTCGTCCCTCTCTAATAGAACGACGTCTCTCCCATTAAGAGCTGTCAACATCGAGGCCCTAGCCAGATCTCTCTCATAGGTCATTAGATGTAGGCTCTGCTCCAAATATTGTGTTGAATCTTGAGTAACTTGGTGGCTTTTCGTGGTGGGAGAATCCATCACATATCTTTGGCGACCCAAAGAATCAAGTCCCCATCGATAGGACTGTCAGCCTCCTCTATAGGCTCCTCATCGTCGAAATCAATCTCCTGCACTATGGATACTACCATAGTCGATGCAGTCTCTGTCTCCATCCATGCAGAATACTTTACAGAATACTCGGATGACTGATAGAAAACTCAGCTAGCTCTCACTGATCCCAACAGGCATACAACCTGGATCTGTCCTCGGCTGATAAATGGCGTGAAGCAAAGTGCAAACTCACTGCCCCTTCAAATCGATGGAAATCCTAAAACTGGTCAAACTGACACATCATGACCAGTGGGTGGTAGGTGATCATCCCTCTCAAACCAGCTAGAGGAAGATAATCCATGCCCGGAGCATGAGTAATGAAGTTATAGGGTGAGCTGAGCCCTGTACATGACAATATAGCGAATGGATCTCAAATCCCTGTAAGGAAAGCTGACCAATATGTCGCATATGTACACTCCACAGGCTGGAAGGAGTATGACATGGCTATATCGTGGGTGAAGCAATACCCATGCCGTCTAAATGTGCCAATCGGTCTCAAGTGTGACGTAAACCACACGTATGGCATGACCGAGCTGCCTATGAACACTCCTGCCGGACAAGTGCAGCAGTATGTAGCTGACCTCAAAGTCTCTCCAATAATCATCGGTATGATGGTGTGACCCTCCCTGAGAGCTCTCACTGCCATAATGACCCCGATGTCCAACTCATCCATGTATCGTGGCATGTAGACATACGATAGTATTCACAGTAACAGTACATCCATTCTGGACAGATGCTAATGATCATCCGGCGTGGTAAAATCCCCGGAATGTTGTGCATAACTATCCTCAAAGCCAAATCTGTCAATCAGAAAAGGCTGGGATATCACGTGGCCAGATGTAATCTCATCATGTACCACTCTATGCCTCAAACCGGTGATTGTCATGAACTACCTACTCATGTCCTCGATCGCAATGTGCGGGCAAGGTTTGTCTAACAGCAGCATTGACAACCGTGCATACTCCTCCAGAGTAGGAGTCAACTCCTGGGTCCCAAATTGGAAAACCTACCTCTCCGGTACCCAATGCTCTAGCATACCCTCTATGAATACTGTAGGAACCTGAAACATCAACAGGGTCATAGTATGCTGCAACAAATGATCTATAGTCACCTTGTCTGGTGGTGACATGCTATCATACCACCAACGCATACCAGATGCCACCAAAAATGGTGGGTATGATCAATACGACTAACTGTCGAGGAAGACATCTGTATGGACCGTGTCATAAGACCATCCAGGGGTCAATTTTGAATATCTTTGGACATACATACATATGCATAACATAATAACATGCATGATACAATAGATGGCAATATGATATAGGGAATTGAAAATTGTATATACATTCCTAAGTATATCAACATGTAATACATCTCTGTATAGCTAAAATACAGGGAAATGGGATGAAGCTACCTAACATCTAACAAAGGCCTATCAAAAGATATAGTGAGAATGGGGCGAAGCTACCCAACATCTAACAAATGCCTATCAAAAGAAATAACGAGAATATACATCAGAAGAAGTCAATGGTATTGATGTCCACATCGTCAATCCTGTCCATCTGATGTAACTCCTCCTGAGTCACTAGATCTCTATATACGGGGATGTCAGGCCTATACAAAGCAGGATCTACATCGATAAAGCCATATGGGTCACCTGAGGGGCCAGTGCCAGAGCTGGAAGGATCAAAAGTATCTGCTTCTGAAGGATCTCTACCCAAGTGTCGAATAAAGAAATGTGCCTGGTCCAACTACCGGGTCAAACTATCAATTTGTGTCAAATGAGTCGAATCTCTGTCACAGGCTAGCCAATCCGTCATAATCACAGATCCTGGAACCATATCCCCATAAACTGTATGGCACGGGTCTGAGCTCCAATAGTACGAGGGAACCACCAATGCTGGAACATCTTCTGAGTGCAGGGACCCTCTGACAATGTGAAATCATCAACCCCCAACAATGGGATATCAATAACGGGTGACTGCGAAACGAGCCAATAACGCCTGACAGGAGGCAAGATCGGTATGCGGATCTCTCCTGTAGTGCTCCTAATAGCATGCTCTCCTAAGTAGAGCTCCCATCCTCCATCTGTGAAGAGAGGAATCCTACGGGTGGAAATAACGTACTCAACTCTAGTCGGGTACCCATCCTCAAATCCAACACTCAAGTGCTCCCTAGAATAGGGAACCCATGTGATGACATCCATTTGTCAACAACAACTCCAAATGAAGCGGCAATGAGTGAAACCCTCAAAGAATGGGGACCTCACAAGATCGGAATGATGTCATCTCTGTCCTCGTGGATAGGTATCTAAACCTAGCATGCTCACATGACCCAAACATGGAAGCCTCTCATAGGCCCAAAACTGCCAACACAAAGGAAACATCTGCTGTCAGACAACGCTCTTAACCTGTATATGGGAAAAGTCAAAAGAAATACTCACCAGCAGAAATGGGTAGAATCCTAACCAAGCCTCGGTCAAGCCCTGCGATTGCATGTGCATTCCCCTGAAGAAGTAGGCGAAGGTATAGGAACCCCAATCATAATCTCCTATACGGTCCACGTGTCGAGTGGCGCTGATCAAAGCAAAGGACACCGTAGAAGAGTTAACTGCTATAAAGTAGCCCCTAATGATCATTAGGAACAATCGCCAAAGAATGTGATCCCTGACTCCAAAACATTGGGTATAGGCTCACTCAACAACCCGCTCATAGCATCTACGCTTAAAGGACACATACGTGCGGCCCTACCCAAGGCGCCTCGCCGAACTTCCAACAAGGATCGGCGATGATAGGGGTGATATTGGCCATGCAAGGCACCGGATCCCCTTCAAACTCCATACCTGTGATAAATTGCCAATCCATCGGTGTCATCATCACCTCACAGTCCAACAAGTGAAGTGACTGAGTCTGGTAAAATCACCGCTCAGACAATTCCCTGAGGTAACCCCAGGGACAGCGACGGGGAAGAATGGAAAAGAACATCCCGAGTCCTTAGCCATGTACAATCGCTCTATAGTCATCATGCAAAGCCTGATACATAGAGTGGATGCTGAACCAGTTCCCTCGAGGCTGTGTAAAGCCGGGAACCTACATCAAAAGCAGATCAACATCAGAACCCTTTGCTCCTCGTCAATATGAAATAAGGAAGATTAAGATCTAACTTCATACCTCATTTGCGTGCAGGTAGACTGAAGGATGCCGACTCAAGTCACCCAGAAGATCTGGGTTCGCCACTTGAATACCTTGTAAATCCCTACGGGGAACACGTACAGCAGGATCAGGAACCTCAATCGGTACATCCTCCTCCTCGTTCTCGACATCTGGCACTTCAACTTGGACAGGACGTATCACTCCCTCCATGATAAGACAAGGCTGTCTAACAGAACGGGGTCGAGGTACTTCAGAAGCCCTCCTTCGTACACCAGAAGTGGTCCTATGGGAACTACTCGACTGATCCAGATCCATAATATCTGGATAACAAGTGTCCAAATCACCTCAGAAAGAGTGTGGTAATTTCTTACCTGGTGCTTTTCAAAATGCATCTTATGACTACATGCATGCATGCATTATTTTAACATACATCTACAGTAGAGTTAAAAATGCATGACTACCCAATGCCTACATTTTGGAAAAATTTGTCCATAGCCCCCTTTGTAAATGTGACTATCCACATGCACATAGGCATGACTAGGTGGCCATTCAGTATCACACCTACCCACAGTCATATACATCCTATATGCATTTAATATATCATAGTAAAAATCCGTAAGTGTAGTCTAATTACCAGGATTAGTTTACTTTTTTACTTTTACTCATTTGCCCTAAAATAGGATAAGAAATGATAGTAAAAGGTGCCAATTTTACTATTTCAAAAGTCAAATTTTTTTACATCATTATGTTCAGCATGGTTTAATACTAACATTTACTATGTTGAATATTTTTTATCAAGTCATATCAACATGTATATTCACTACTATGTGTCTAAATATATTTCATGTGATAAGTCATTTTCCAATCGATAGAAACTGAAAAAGAATACATGCATATGTTACCAGGACACTGAAGAATGCTTGTACGATAGCAGAATATATAGAAAGTCACCCGAACTCAGCAGATCTAAAGAAGAGCTCTCAGATTTCCTTCACAGCGCAGCTTGAAAATGACTTATGAAAGCAACTTGCAGGCTTTGTATAGCCACGGTTGGCCGCAGGTCCACCTATGGCTGCTGCAGGTGTACTTGCGACACCCCTATATGGCTCCCACACCTCCGGCTCATTCCAGTTAGAGTTGCAAAGGAGGTCTTGCAAGCTGAAAAGGCCAAATCAGGAATAAAAATGCTACGCGATTGAGCGGAATAGCCTGAAATCCTGGTTTTCATGGGTCAAACTCTGGCTCCACATGTCACACATTGGTATTCACCTGCATATAAGGTATACTATACCAGTGTCCTCAGCTTTTACAAATCATACTCATAAATACCTTGCAAAGGTCCGATGCCATCAGTGCAAGGTCATAGCCCTAAGACGTATCCTCGGCGGGGGTTACAACGCTGAAGCTATGAATTAAAGGCATATCCACAGCGGAGGTTACAACGCTGAAGCTACAAAAATCTATGTATCCTTCGCAGGGGTTACAACACCGAAATTCAAGCATCCACGTATCCCCGACGGGGGTTACAACGCATTCTCAAGCATTGATACACACATCAATGAAGGTCAAGCAACCTTGACATTATTTCAGCCGGTGGCAAGTAAACCCATTGAAGCAACGTATCTATATATCCCCAGCGGGGGTCACAATGTGATGCAACCATTGATATACGCATTAGCAAAGGTCAAGCAGCCTTGACACATTCCCCAATAAGGGTCACAAAGCAATGCAACCATTGATACACACATCAATAAAGGTCAAGCAGCCTTGATAATGCACCCAACATGGATTTATTCGGTGATACATACATCAGCGAAGGTCAGGCAGCCCTGATGATACATACTGTTGGCAATAATTCCAACAAAACCGTGGTATATGCTGGTGATACAAGCCAGAGAAGACCATCCTCATCGAAGAGGACCGATGATGGAATATGTTATACACATCCTCAGACAAACAAAGCTTTCTCCCCACAGATCTCTTTCATACAAGAGGCACCTCTATGGAGTAGAAGTCTATGTCTAGGATTCACGACTTTGGTGATAGCCCCAACGTTGACATCCTTGAAGACTTGGATAGCATGTCCAAGACATCACTGATTGTCATCACAACAGGATTAACAGGGAATCAACAATCATTCATTCATTCCATCACACATTTGCATCATGTTGCTACACATAGTATTATGTTTATCTGTTGCATTTCAAGTGTCTATGATTCTTTATCCTATTCATGCCTTGCATTGTATGAATATGATAAAGAGGGGTATCTGTAGACATTTAAAATTTTCTGCATACCTGTTACTAACATTACAAGAGGGCAGATTTGTCTTTCAGAGATAGCCCTAGAACACAGCTCACATCCATTTCAGATACTACCGGAAGTTCAGTCTCAACCCCGGAACACACACCAGGAGTATCATTTCCAACCTCAGAGATAACCCTGAGTTTTGTACTTGGAGATAACCCTAAGGAATGTTGTTGCAGTTTCGACGATAACCCCTGAAATGCTTATTTCAAATGCAATAAGCTTCAATCTCAGACCTCCTGCCGAGGCATTCATACCAAAGACCCATAACACACACCGGGCAGACATGCACACTTACAGATGACCTTGCAGCATTCAAACACTTGCATTAGTCCAATCTCAGATATAACCCTGAGCAATGTCTGCTTTCAACTCAAACCGGTGATAACCCCGGTGAGGAGTCAAACATCATCTTGCCACCTCAACACCTGCGCGTCGTCTCAACACTTCATACATATATACATACAATAATGTCCTTCAAGAACCAGGGAGTTCCAATCCTGAGTGACTATTACGCGTGGCAGCACACCGGATAGAATTTGAAGCTTGAAGACCATAGGCATGGTCCCCTCTTCCTGACTTCTTACAACCTCTAATCCCATGTCATTGCGTAACTCTCGACACAAGCAGTCTGAAAAAAGTCTTATATAACTCATTCGGATGCTCAGATTGAAGTTCTACAAGTTCGAGCGGACATAACAGTGCACGAGTGCACATACTTCGATATAACGGGACTCGTAGAGGCGGGGCACCTGGGCAGGCAGCATTGGGTTCATATCTCATGGTGCCATGAGTGCATCTACAATTCCGCAGCAGTACACATCTGACCACCGACTTTATAAATATAGATCTTGGGGTGGCCATTTAAAAAAAAGAAAAGGCAAGGAAGCCTTGTCAAATTTGTTCTGTACACACCCCATATTGAGTGTTTCCTCACTTTAAACATCTGTTAGCTCACATATAGCTACATTTTTACCTGCGGGAGATGAGTGTTTATCCATTTAGAGTCATAGAAGCTTGCATTGGCAGCCCACTGTAAGCCTTCTAACACTCTATAAAGCCTTTGTCTTCATCTTTGCACACACTATTCTACACATTGAGAGTCGTGTTGTATGCGTATGCCCAGACTTCGATCCGTGGTTTTCATTTATGTCTGTATATATATACTTATATATGTATATATTTTATATATGGACTAACATTATCGAGTTATGCCTTGATTGAGCCTAGACTTATGTCTGGAGCGTTTATTTGCTTTTATATATATATATACTTATATATAATTGTTGTCAGAAATATCTGATGAGCCTGGATTTTACATCCGGAGCATTAATTGCTTATATATATATATATATACTTATATATATAATTGTTGTCGGACATATCCGATGAGCCTGGATTTTAAATTGATGCGTTCTTTGCTTATATATATATATATATATTTACATTTTCTGTCGGGCTGGAGTTTACTTGAGGCCTTTTCTTTTTATTTACATTTAGTCCACTTTGGAGTTTACTTCGTGGCGGTTGATCTATATTCTTGCCTTATTTACATTTTCGATCCCCATGGAGTTGCTTCGTGGTGGTTGATCATGCATATATATATATTTACTGCTTATATATATATATATATATATATATATATATATATATATATATAATCATTCTTGCTTTTCATACAAACTACAACATCATGTGAGCATAGGAATCGTGGGATCACAGATTCAGTCTACTGAATCTAGATTCGGTTCTCGTGATGGACATTTTCAGCTGTAAGCAACTTGTACATTATTTACAGTGTACGAATTTCCTTAGATGGCTATCATGCCCATGAGGAGTTCAACACTGCTGTATATTATTTTCTCGAAGATGCCTCGTATCTCAAAAATAAAAGCAAACAAGCTGGACATTTAATAATAAAATAGAAGTATGAAAAGGTCTCATATCCTATTGAGCACAGGGTTTGAAAAACCTCTTTTACAAAACTTCATTGCTATATCTATTTAAAACTGAATTTTGCTATAAATTAAAACCCTGTGTATATAGGTGCGAACGAGGCCTCACACTACTTTCAAATAATTGCACATTTATCCACACACACACACACACACATATTTATATAAAAGTTTCTTTGAAAAGTGGCGGTCACCGTGGCAACATGGATGTCGGGGGGTGCCTAACAGCTTCCCTCCGCATAATCAAGCCCTCGAACCCAAAAATGAATCTCGGTTTCACAAACCCGTTTAGCAGTGTCAAATCACTAGGTCAATGTGCAAACATTTTCGGTTGCGTTGGTGCAACCAGTTAATTGCACATTGGCCCATACACACAACACACACATTCATATAATAGTTCAATTTGAAAAGTTGCGGTCACCATGGTAACACGGATGTCGGGGGGTGCCTAACACCTTCCCTCTGTATAATCAAGCCCTCGGTCCCTAACGAATCTCGGTTTCACATACCTGTTAAGCAGTGTTACATCACTAGGTCAATGTGCAAACCTTTTCTCAGTTGAGTTGGTGAAACCATTTAAAAATACTAACTGGCGACTCTTATAGTCCAATCGTTGACATATACATGTCAGACCTTTTCACAACTTATTTTTCAAATAAATCTCACCTAATATGAGAACACCAAAAGATAAGAATAGAAAAGGGATAGTAAAAATCCCGACGTCGACAAAGATATATCATGATTGAAAAGGAATAAGCTTTCAAGTTTTCAATAATGTAATATAATTGAGAAAGAACATGAATCAAAACTTCAATAACTAAAAAACTGAATAATTATGTTGAGTGGTCAACAATGACCATGACCAAATTTAATTGAACCTTATGGTAATAAAGGTGATCATCCTTTCATACCTAATGAACATATGCAATATTCATTGAGTGTGAATCAATAATAAAAGATGTGGAATAATTGTCAATAATTAATCCACTAGCATGCTTGAAACATAATAACTTGAGTTTGAGTTAAGGGACTTGCCATAATGCGAATATTCAATAATAATATTAGATGTGGAATAATAAAAAACAATTATCCACTAACAAGCTTTAAAAATAATAACTCAAGTTTGAGTTAGAGAACTTGCCTGTTCGACGAGCTACGACTAACTATCTTTAATTAAAACTCTTTGAAATGACCTAGCATTGATAATGTTGGTCTAGTAATTAGTACTGCATATAATTGTACGTATATATGCTTACTTATACTATTATCTAAAAAATAATTCAATCACAATGTACACATAGTATAATATACCATCATTAACCCTATAAGATAATTAATAAATCTTAGGTTAATGATTTTATAAATTTATAAGGTCTTTCTTAAGTAATAAATACTTATTAGATCCTTAAACAATTTATTATAATTGTTTAATTAATGAATCATTTAAATAGTCTTTATTTATCTTCATTTAATTACCATTTAATATTAGTTAAATAGTAATTAATTAATTACCTTTACTTATTATTTAATAAATAATAGTGTCGACGTCGGGATTTTTATTTATCCCTTTTTTGTTCTTATTCTTTGGTGTTCTCATGTTATGTGAGATTTGTTTGAAAAAATAAGTGAAAAAGGTCCGACATGTATATGTCGACGATTTGACTGTAATAGTCGCCAGTTGGTGTTTTTAACTGGTTGCACCAACGCAACCGAGAAAAGGTTTGCACATTGACTCAGAGATGTAACACTGCTATATGCGTCTGTGAAACCGAGATTCATTTGGGTTTAGCGGCTTGATTATGCGGAGGGAATGTGTTACGCACCTCCGACATCCGTGTTACCATGGTGACCGCAACTTTTCAAGAAACTGTTATATGAATATGTGTGTGTGTGTGGATCAATGTGCAATTTATTTGGAAGTAGTGTGAGGCCTCATTCGCACCTATACAAAGGGTTTGAATTTAAATAAAAATTCAATTTTAAACATGATATAGCAGTGATGTTTTGTAAAAGAGGTTTTTCAAACCCTATGCTCCATAGTAATTGAGACCTTTTCATACTTCCATTTTATTATTAAATGTTCGACTTGGTTGCTTTTATTTTTGAGATGGGAAGCATCTTCGAGAAAATAATATATAGCAGTGCCGAACTCCTTATGGGCATGAAAGTCATCTAAGAAAATTCAAACACCGTGAATAATTTATAAGCTGCTTATAGCTGAAAATGTCCATCACGCGAACCGAATCTAGATTCAGTGGACTAAATCTGTGATTACATGATTCTTAGGCTCACATGATGCCATAGTTTATATGAAAAGTAGTAAGCAGTTATATATATAAAAGCTGTAAATATATATATACAAACATGATCAACCATCACGAAGCACATCCATAGGGGATCAAAAATGTAAATATAAAAAGCGATAAATATATATATAGAGACATGATCAACCACCACGAAGCATCTCCATGGGGGATCATAAATTTAAATAAAGTAGTAAATGCGATCAACCGCCACGAAGTAAACTCCAGGCGGGACGAAATGTAAAGAAAGCAGTAAAAACGATCAACCGCCACGAAGTAAACTCCAGGTGGGATGGAATGTAAATAAAGTAGTAAAATGCCACGAAGTACACTCCAGGTCTGACAGAAATGTAAATATATATATATATATATATATATATATATATAATCGGTAAACGCACAGGATATATAATATATCGATCCCAGCTGGGTTTATCATTTTAGCGATTTGTCACTATATATGTTAAAGCAATAAACGCACCGGATATAAAATCCAGGCTCATCAGACATAATCCGACAACAGTTCATATATATATATATATATATATATTAGCAAGTAAACGCTCCAGACATAAGTCTAGGCTGAATCGAGGCATAACTCGATAATGTTAGTCCATATATATAAATATATACATATATAAATATATATATATAGACAGAAATGAAAACCACGGACCGAAGTCTGGGCATATTGTTGGGTAAAATCTATATACGCAATACATGCAAGTATACGTGATCAACAAGTAATATAGTAATGAGTAGAGTATCGTTCCCACAGAGACAAATTAGTAAGAGATTTAACCTTACAATTATCAATTTTCTATTAATCCAAATTTTATTAAACTATTCACTTTAATGATTATAAAATCTAAATTATTATTAAACAAATTATCGCAAAATACTCACAACTAATAATACCTGAATTTTCAAATAATTATTGGAGAATTAGGCTCATGATTTCACCCTAAACTTCACTTTGATTCATACACCTTTATTACAGTTTAACTCAATATCCCAACTTATTAACCTAGAACACGAATGTAGTACTAACCACCTCTCGATGCACTAGTACCGTATTAACTTAAATCCACAATTAAGATAGAAACAAGTTAAACACCTTAATCAACTAACTCACTATATATCTATGTGAGTTATAATTAAAGAAAGTTTAAGATTAAATTCTCTATCAGATTACATGCGATGTCAAGCATATCTCTACCTTAACATTCATCAAGATTATGCTCATTCACAAAATTCAAGAACACATGTTATATTAACTAAGTATAGACTCATATTTCCTCTCTCGAATTCATACAAGTCCACAAAGAATCGTTGATCAGGCAATTCATAAATTCAAGCTCAAATTAATATAGATAAACTGAAAATATTTTATTAAACTGGAAATAAAGGCTACATAATCATTGTTCCATTAAGGATCCATCAATTGCCTAAAAAGTAAATTAGTTCATAATCAATGAATTAACTACTAAATAAATAAAAGAAAACATCATCCCAATTACACAAATTGAAATTAAAGAAGAAGAATAATAATAAACCACCCTTCTCTAAATTCAACTCTGCAATCTTCGTGAGAATCCTACTCTTCTTTAATCCTCCAAATTGCCCTCTTCAATCTTGTTCTCAAAAGTGTGTGTATTGATTGATTCCCCCCCTCACACATGTAATTTCCACACCATATCACTTCCCTCAACTCCACACCATCACTCCTAGTCCAACTCTAACTCATCCCCCAAGAAAGACTCAAAAGAATCCAAGTTCTTGCTAACACCAACAAGTACACCAAAGACTCCCAAGAAAATGAAATAACCATCATGGCACAATCCTAATATAAATCTATTACATAAAACATTAATAGCTCATGAGACTTCCTATTCTCATTATCCAACAAAAGCGCCTAAGACAACTGACTTCGCGCCATGTGCGCCCACGCTATAGCCATAAGTCATACTGCCGCGCCAGCGTTAGGCCATCGATGGTCGATCTGCTTCTAGCAGCCCCCATTGCTAGATTGCTTTCTTCATCACATGTAGTGATCAGCGCTATGTAGGAAAAAAGTTAACATATTGCTTAAAAACTCCTCCAATGTTCACATCTTGATGACTTAACCTGATTATCCTACAACAAGCACAAGACCCATAAAAAGTAACATGAAAGTGCCAAAAACAAACAATATAACAAGCCAAACGAACATAAATCATAGGTTAAAAACCTACTCATCAAATTCCCCCAAACTTGAACATTGCTTGTCCTCAAGCAAAATGAAATGTAATGCAATGCATCTAACACTAAAACTACGAATCTAGTATTATGATAGTAACGATAGTTCACTCATATGGCCTCAGAGAAATCAAGTAAACCTGTAAACACCTTATAACAAAACCAATTCACAATTCCTTGCCAACCATTGCATCTCAAACTGTTATCACTATTATAGTGTATGTGTGCGTTCCAACAATGTAAATTGACATACAATAAAATTTAATACATAACAAATCTCTTCTAAGGCATTATACAGTATAAACATAAGAAATTCACAACAAACAAATTCCAACCAACGCCAAATAATAACTAATATTAAGGATCAACATGGGATACTTATGCTTTACTTATCATTTACGGGGGAATTTTGCTCTTATTTCCCGTTTTATATATATATTTTTTATATATATACACATAACTATGCAATGTCTTATTCCCTTAGACTTTTCAATGCTACCTTAATGAGCTTTCGACCAACGACTCCCAGATCATTAAGACCTTAGGGCGCTAGGTGTAAAGACAATCCCCTCGGGCTTACTTACTCAAGTAACAAAGGCCACAAAACTAGACAAGCACGCTATTATGTTTATTTATACTTTTTTTTATAGCTTATACACCCCAAATATTATCCCAAACTTAGGTTCTTATCTAACTTTAGCCATCACTACTTGTTCGTGTCATTCCTTCATTTAAACTAGTAATATCCTTTAGAGTCTTATTATGAATCAATTTAAACGCAATCAATCAACAAGTTGCTTTTCTTATGAATTCCTTATTATAATAATTTCAAACAGACAAGAGATTCAACTTATAACAAGAAATTACTTCAAAGTTCCCATAATTGGTATTGTACTTGTTTACCGAATTCCAATCTCATTATTGGCCAAGAACAAACATATATAATCTATCAACTGGATTCATGCAACTACATGCTTTTGTTTTTTTGTTTTTTTTTATTTTTTTTGTTTTAGATAATAATATGCTCTAAGTATGCACAAAAACTAAAAACTGAAAATTAAACATGCAAATTACTAGGCAGAAGAAAACATAACCCCCCCAAACTTAAATAAAGTAATGCCCTCATTACGTCAATTATGCGCAATACAAAAAAAATTGAGGATTTCCCTGAAAATGAGTCATTGCTCGTCGTCGTCCGAAGGAGGATATGTTGGCAAGACAGGAGGAACATGCATAACCACCGGTTGAGCATTAAGATTATAACGGGAAAACGCATCAGCAAGCGTGTTGAATGCATTTGCATTATACTGATGCATTAACTCTTGACGTTGGGCCAACCACATAAATTGATTCCTTGGGACCCGCGATTGTTCTGTACCCACTGGGGGTGAGGGTTGGCGGATTATAATGTAGTTTTTACCACGTGGGTGTGATTGCACCTCATCCCATGCTTTGTATCTCTCAATAGTAGCATGATCAATTGTGGCCATTGGTTGTTGTATTGGCTCAGTAGGTTGCCACTACACCCCAGCTTTACGGTATAAATCAGTAATTACAAACCCGTGAAGAAAACCTCCCGCAGTACTCCCACGTAATGCCCGATCAATTGATTCTTGAATACACTCCCCCACATCAACATTGTAGAATGCAATTAAATTATTCACACGGTAGTGGTGGTTAACAATCCCATACAACAGCCGAGCCCGTGCCTTAGGTACATCATATTGGTGGCGAGTGGGCATTAGCCGCGCACACATAAATGCATACCATTCTTTTCCATATCGACTCAGTGTTGATTGAGGAAAACTTATCTTTTCATTCATTCCGGCTTGAATTGTCCATTGAGTTCCTAGTTTGCATAATCGGGCAATCAACTCATCTAGCTCGGGCAATCCATCTTCATATCATTCAGTTTGTGGTGCCTCTAACCCAAAATACGCATTGATAGCATCGGCATGAAATGCCACCGGTTTGCCTCGAACTATGGCGACATGATCGATATGTTCCATTGCGTTGGTATAAAACTCTTTTACTATGTTGATTGCCGCTGGAAGTGGTTGCTCTACTAACTGAAACCAATTATGCTCTACAATTTGCAAAGCCGTGTCTCCATCCAAATTAGCATTCGGTTTCAACCCTCGTTCTAGCACCAAGTTCTTCTTGTCGATGGATGACTTAAATCTTTCTGTGGCCCTTTCACTAACAAATTTCGTATAGTCATATATAGGCTGAGTCGTGGAGGTTGATGCCCGTTGTCTTTTGTGGGAAGACATGTTGTTTCTGGTGTTGTTGATCACAAGAATCTGGTTCTAGACTTTTATCAAATAGTTGGTGGGCGGACTTATTATTTCCCCAAAATTGGTTAATTGATGTTACTTTGCTAGCCAAATTTTCACAAATACACAACCACTCCTTGGGCACTCAATTCCCCAGATTTTCCACTCAAATTGATATCAAAATAGAGAATTGTATGAAAGATGAATATAATTGTGCTTACATTTACTGAGTTTGGGTTTCCCTCTTTGTAAAGATGTCCCAATTTGTATGGATTTATGCAAGGAGTGGATTAGATCTAGGATTGGAGTGTTGTGGTTATGATTTGTAGGTCAATAAGTTCTTGGATGGTAGGAGTTCATACAGAAGGTAGAAGGCCAAAGTGGGTTGGAGAGGGGGATGAATGGTTTTAATGTGAATGGAAGTTGAATAGGAAAAGGAGAGGTAAAGATGGTGTAATGGGGGTTATGGGGAATAGGAAGTGCAATAGGTGTAGGAGAAGTGGAGAGTTTGCATGTAATAAGGAGAGGTGTCTTGGATCAGTCTAGAACACATCGCATATTCGTCATTCGATGTTTGATATTCCGAAGTAAGCGTGATGCATCGAGAGTGTAGGCAAGGTATAGCGCACTCCCGCTTGAAATGCAAACAATGGATCTTGAAGCGGTAGCGCCGTATGTGTGTTTAAACTTGATATAGCGCGGTTTGCAATTGGCTGTTAGAAGGTTGAGGGCGCCTTAGCGCGTTCCGCGCTGTCTAATCGGCGATATAGTGCGGTCGATCTTTGTGATTGCAATTAGTTCTTGAGATCTTTAGCGCGCGCCTTCTTAGCTGAGTCTAACTTTCTTGTAATAGCGCGACCTGCGTTGGAAGGACAGTTCTTGAATGACAAAGTTTTCTTGAATTTTTTGCAATTTCTCCATAGATGCAATTAATTTATATTAAAATGTGTATTTGAACTAGAGTATAAACTACAATGTACTAGTAATTAAGAGGAACAGTTTAGAGTTTGGGTTGCCTCCCAAGTAGCGCCAGTTTTAACGTTGCTAGCCCGACGGTGCCTCTTGTAACATTGAGTGTCAGTGAGAGTAATGTTGATGACATCCCAGTTTGAATCACCACCCCAGTATTGCTTTAATCTGTGGCCATTAACCTTAAAAGTCTCCAATGGATTTCTACTGTAAAGCTCTACAACGCCATGTGGGAAAACTGTCTTTATGGTGAATGGCCCCGACCACCGTGATTTTAGTTTTCATGGGAACAATCTCAGTCTTGAGTTGAACAGGAGTACTGATTGACTTGGCAGGAATGTTCGGTGCATAATTTTCTGGTCGTGCAATCTTTTAATCTTTTCCTTGTACAATTGTGAATTCTCGTAGGCTTGCAGGCGGAATTCGTCAAGCTCATTTAACTACAGTAGTCTCTTTTCCCCCACTGCTGCTTGATCGAAGTTCAGTTTCTGGACAGCCCAATAAGCCTTGTGTTGTAACTAGACGGGTAAGTGATAAGCTTTTCCATACAGCAGTTGATATGGTGACATGCCGATCGTTGTCTTATATGCAGTCCGGTATGCCCATAATGCATCATCCAATTAAAACGACCAATCCTTTCCATTCGGGTTCACTACTTTTTCCAGGATTTTCTTGACTTCCCTGTTTGACACCTCAGCTTGCCCACTGGTTTGTGGATGATAAGCTATCGCTACTTTGTGGTTGACCCCATATCTTGCCAGTAGCGCTATAAACACTTTGTTGCAGAAGTGACTACCTTTATCACTTATTATAGCCCTCGTCATCCCAAACCTTGTAAAGATATTTTTCTAGAGGAATCTTAGAACTACCTTGGCATCGTTCGATGGTAGTGCTGCGGCTTCAACCCATTTTCATACGTAATCCACTGCAAGTAAAATGTATTGATTGTTCAGAGACGAAGGGAATGGCCCCATGAAGTCGATGCCCCATACATCGAAAATTTTAACTTCTAGAATTGTTTGTAGCGGCATCTCATTCCCTTTTGAGATGTTGCCCACCCTTTGACATCGATCACATGTTTTGACAAACTAGTGGGCGTCTTTAAATAGTGTGGGCCAATAAAATCTTGATTAAAGCACCTTTGTTGCTGTCCTTACATTACCATAATGTCCTCTATACGCAGATGAGTGACACTCATGCAAGATGTTCTTCACTTCACTGTGTGACAGACATCTTATGATCATCTTGTCGGTGCACTATTTGAACAAGAACGGCTCATCCCACATATACCATTTGATGTCATGCAGAAACTTCTTTTTCTGTTGTCGTGTAAGATCAGGGGGTATAATTTTGCTCACTATATAATTCACGAAGTCCACGTACCATGGAAATTTTGACTGTATCTCGAACAATTGCTCATCCGGGAATGACTCCTTGATTACACACTTATCATCTTCCTGTTTATCTTGATTCTCCAACCTTGACAAATGATCGGCAACTTGGTTATTCGTTCCCTTTCTATCCTTTATTTCTAAATCAGATTCTTGTAAGAGGAGAATCCATCGGATAAGGCGTGGCTTAGCATCTTTTTTCGCAATCAAATACTGAATAGTCGCGTGATCCGTGTAGACTATCACCTTTGTTTCGATCAAATAAGCCCAGAATTTATCAAACGCGTACACCACTGCGAGTAATTCTTTTTCTGTAGTTGTGTAGTAAAATTGAGTTTCGGTGAGTGTCTTACTTGCATAATAGATAGCATGAAAGATCTTATCTCGTCGTTGACCCAACATCGCCCTGACTGCATAATCGCTTGCATCACACATTGTTTCAACAGGCACATTCCAATCAGGTGCGACAATCACGGGAGCTGTAGTCAACTTCTTCTTCAACAATTCAGAAGCTAACTTGCACTCCTCATCAAAATTGAACACATAATCCTTCCCTAAAAGACTGCACAAGGGTTTTACCATTTTAGAAAAATATTTTATGAATCGCCTATAAAACCCAGCATGTCATAGAAAGCTTCTAATTCCTTTAATTAAACTTGGTGGAGGTAGTTTCTTAATTGTTTCCAGCTTCACTTTATCAACCTCCAATCCTTGAGCCGAGACTTTGTGTCCCAAAATTATACCTTTTTTCCACCATAAAGTGGTATTTTTCCCAGTTAAGGACCAAATTCGTGTCGGTGCATCTTTGTAAGACCATTACCAAGTTTTCCAAACACGCGTCAAAATTATCCCCATAGACAGAGAAATCGTCCATGAAGACTTCCAAATTCTCCTCCACCATATCTGAGAAGATGGCCATCATGCACCGCTGAAAAGTAGCAGGTGCATTACACAATCCAAATGACATTCTCCTGAATGTGAATGTACCATATGGGCATGTAAATGTAGTCTTCTCTTGATCTTCACGAGCAATTACGATTTGATTATACCCCGAATATCCATCCAATAGGCAATAGTATTCATGTCCCGCCAACCTGTCCAACATTTGATCGATAAAAGGTAGAGGGAATTGATCCTTGCAGGTTGCCTTATTCAACTTTCTGTAGTCCATGCAAACCCTCCAACCAGTCACTGTCCTTGTTGGAATCAGTTCATTATCATCATTCTGAACCACAGTCATTCCTCCCTTTTTTGGCACACATTGCACCGTATTAATCCACTTGCTGTGTGAAATCGGGTAGATGATACCTTCATCCAACCACTTCAGAATTTCCTTCTTGACTACCTCTTTTATAATAGGGATGAGTCATATATGTTGTTCCATGGTCGGTTTTGCATCGTCCTCCATCAAGATTTTGTGCATGCAAAAAGATGGACTGATTCCCTTGATATCAGCAATTGTCCATCCTATCGCCGATTTATGTTCCCTAAGCACTCTCAATAGCTTTTCTTCCTGTAATTCGTTAAGCGTGGCAGAGATAATAATAGGTAAAGAATTTGAATTGCCTAAATACGCATACCTGAGGTGTTTAGGTAGTGGTTTTGGCTCAAGAGTTGGTGGCTCCTCCAAAGACGATTTCATCTTTGTCGTGGCTTTCTCTTCCGTGTGTAATGTTTCAAATGGTGTTTTGAATCTGCTAACTCGTGGCAAGGAGTCTAACATCTGCAAATAATCCACATATTCTGGATAGTCGAGCTCTTCATCCCCCAATAATGTCGTCACTAATGGATCGTTAACCAAACTCTTATTCATGTCTTCGCTAATTATTTGGTCAATAAGATCCATCCTAAAACATTATTCTTCATCCGTCGAAAATTTCATGTCCTTAAACATGTTAAATTTAATTTCCTGGTCTTGGACCCTTATAGTCAGTTCTCCTTTTTTTACATCGATGAGTTTTCTACCCGTAGCCAAGAAAGGTCTCCCTAGGATGATTGGGATATTTTTATCCTCCTCAAAATCTAGAATAATAAAATCTGTGGGGAATATGAACTTGTCAACCTTGACCAATATGTCCTCTATAATGCCTCTTGGATATGTGATTGACCTATTCGCCAACTGTAATGAGATGTTTATAGGATTTGGCGCGGGTAAACCCCACTCTGTATAAACTAATAGGGGCATAAGATTCACACTTGCTCCCAAGTCACACAAACATTTATTGAATGCCATATTCCCAATCGTGCATAGGATGGTGAAACTCCCTGGGTCTTTCAACTTTGGTGGCAATTTCCACTGTAGCACTACAATACACTCTTCGGTTAATGCCACTGTCTCGAAATCTTCAAACTTATTTTTGCTGGACAAAATCCCTTTCATGAATTTTGTGTAACTAGGCATCTGTTCCAGGGCTTCTGCAAACGGGATGTTGATTTTAAGTTTCTTAAAAACATCCAAAAATTTTGTAAATTGCTTATCTAATTTTTGAAACGGTGGGGGCGGATAGACAACTAGTTCGTTAACTGGTATGCTCTTTTCCACTGGTTTTTCATCCCCCTGCTTTACCTCAACCGCTGTATTTTCTTTCTCTGTTTCAGCCTCCTTTGCGACCAAAATTTCTGTCTCTTGACCCTCAAGTTGTTTTCCACTTCTCAACATAATAGCTTGACATTGCTCGTGATTACCCTTCAGATTTCTCTCGGTGTCACTTGGTAACGTTCCTTGTGGTCTATTATTCAATGCCGACGCAATTTGTCCGATATGATTCTCTAGATTCTTGATCGCCATTGCTTGATTTTTCATAGCCGCCTCATTGCTAGTTATGTATTTTTTCACCAACTCCACTAGATCTGATTTCCTTTCTTGATGTTGAGCTGGTTGTTGATGGTTCTGAAATCCTGGGGGATATGATGATCTTGGAGCTTGTTGTTGCTGGTTATTGCTCCACGAAAAATTGGGATGATTCCTGTTCCCTTGATTGTATGCATTCTGATATGTATTTTGTGGAATTCTGTTATAGTTGCCCACAAATGGCACAGAGGCTGGATTGATTGCGCATTGATCCGTAGGATGCTCTCCTGCGCACAACTCACAAATAATTGCCACTTTTTGTGCCTGTTGTGCTTGCACCGCTGTCATAGAATCAAATTTCTTTAAAAGTGCTGAAATCCGCGATTGTATTGCTGTCATACCATCTACTTCTAACACTCCTGCGACCTTTGCTTGATTCATTCTTGCCGTGGGCCACTTGTAATTGTTAGATGCCATAGTCTCTATCAACTCGTAGGCCTCCTCATAGCTCTTTGCCATAAATGCTCCACCCGAAGCTGCTTCAATGATGGTTCTGAGGTTCCCAATCAATCCGTTGTAAAATGTGTTCATTTGTAACCACTTTGGCAAACCATGATGTGGATGGGAACAAGCGATGTCTCACCGCATCATCCAACACCCCGTTATACCTAAAGGTGTCGCATATCTCCAGGAAGCTAACAAGATGTTCATTCAGATCATCATTTGCCAATCCCCCAAACTGAGTTAAATTTTGAATCATTTGAATCATCTCAGGCTTGATTTCAAATGTATTTGCAGCAATTGCGGACCTGGTGATGCTTGACTACAGTTCAGTCACCTTGGGTGTGGCGAAATCCCTTAACGCTTTATGATCGTCAGCTGCTATTTCCTCTTCTTTTTCAGATGTTTCAAATTCCTGTCTCATTTCCTTGAGCTACTTACTTAACCTCTGGAACCTTCTCTCAATGTCGTCCTCAAAAGGCAGCAGGTTTGGATTTTTGGATCTAGTTTGCATAAACCACTTCGAACACATGAAAGAAGATGAGCAAAACACAAAATAAAAATGTTTAAGTAAAACTAGATTAATTTAACTGATATTGTAAAAATATTAAGATCTATACTAAAATATCCCCGGCAATGGTACCAAAAACTTGTTGGGTAAAATCTATATACATAATACACGCAAGTATACATGATCAACAAGTAATATAGTAATGAGTAGAGTATCGTTCCCATAGAGACAAATTAGTAAGAGATTTAACCTTACAATTATCAATTTTCTATTTATCCAAATTTTATTAAACTATTCACTTTAATGATTATAAAATCTAAATTATTATTAAACAAATTATCGCAAAATACTCACAACTAATAGAACCTGAATTTTCAAACAATTATTGGATAATTAGGCTCATGATTTCACCCTAAACTTCACTTTGATTCATACACCTTTATTCCAGTTCAACTCAATATCCTAGCTTATTAACCAAGAACACGAATGTAGTACTAACCACCTCTCGATGCACTAGTACCGTATTAACTTAAATCCACAATTAAGATAGAAACAAGTTAAACACCTTAATCAACTAACTCACTATATTTCTATGTGAATTATAATTAAAGAAGGTTTAAGATTAAATTCTCTATCCGATTACAAGTGATGCTAAGCATATCTCTACCTTAACATTCATCATAATTCTACTATTCACAAAACTCATGAACACATGCTATATCAACTAAGTCTAGATTTGAATATCCTCTCTCGATTCCATACAAATCCACAAAGAATTGTTGATCAGGCAATTCATAAATTCAAGCTCAAATTAATATAGATAAACTGGAAATATTTTATTAAACTGGAAATAAAGGCTACATAATCATTGTTCCATTTAAGGATCCATCAATTACCTAAAAAGTTAATTAGTTCATAATCAATGAATTAACTACTAAATAAATAAAAGAAAACATCATCCCAATTACACAAATTGAAATTAAAGAAGAATAATAATACATCACCCATCTCTGAATTTAACTCTGCAATCTTCGTGAGAATCCTCCTCTTCTTTAGTCCTACAAATTTCCCTCTTTAATCTTGTTCTCAAAAGTGTGTGTATTGATTGATTCCCCCCTCACACACGTAATTTTTGCACCATATCACTTCCCTCAACTCCACACCATCACTCCTAGTCCATCTCTAATTCATGCCCCAAGAAATGTTAGGTTTGAAATATTCAAGAACGCAATCAAATTGTAAAAATTAAGCGGAAGCGAGATAAATTCAGAGTTTAAAAAAAATTTTACAAACCATAAACCCGGATCACCCTTTATGCACAATTATTAATTAAACGAAAAAGATGAAGAACAATAATCATACCCTTGAAGATTTGAGCTTCCTCAGGTACAAGTTCACCTCCAATCCTTTTCGCGTTCAACTTGAATCCACCGGGTTTGGTTCCTTCCTTTGATCAACATTAGCCACCCATGTGTTTGGCCTCTAGAGGTGATCCACCAAGGAATAATAATGATTCAAGAAGAAGGGATATTGGCTCAACCCTAGTTTTCTATCTCTATAGAAAGGGCGTACTCTCCAACAAATTGGAATTATTACATAGTTGTAAAAGTTAATAACGACATCATCACCCATAATAAGACTCCTCTTATTTATAGATGTGGGCAACCCACCTTAACAATTAAGGAATTGGGTTTTATTTAATTAATTAAATTCTTTTAATTAATTAAGCTCCCTAATCTTATTAGGGATAATTAATTAAACTCCTTTAACTAATTTTCTTTCCTAATCCAATTAGGAATAAATGAGAGTACTTATATTAAATTAATTCCTAAACTCTTTTAAAAATTAAAATAATAATAATTGTAATAATATTAATAAGACTCCTCTTATTAATTTATATTTAATATTTCTAAAATATTAAATAATAAATATTAAGCTATTTAATTTATTCTATCACCATAGATTAAATTAAATATACATAACATATTATTACGATTATGCCATTAACCTCTTAAATAATTATTCTTCCTTTTATGGTGTGACCCTTTAGGTTCTCCATATTAAACCGGTTGTGAATAAATCAATTAGAATAATTCTAATCTTATTTAAATAAATAAATTAAACAATTAATTTATTTAAATAAATAATATTTATTCTCTGATAGGATAAGTCTCCTAGCGATCGGCGACTTTCCGGATAATATAGATTCAACATTAATCATAAAAGAACCTTTGAGTAAATAGTTACCTTACAATTCAATCCTTCCACCATACAATGTCCCGATTAAATATAAGACATTGAATTCTTTGTCAAGTCTTATTTTATTTAATTATATGTATTTCGATCCTTAAATGCACAACTCAAATAATGCAAATTAGAAACTCCTTTCTAATTTCATTACGCGCTTCGCCAAGGACTCTTTGGGTTGTCATTTATCGAATCACATAGGACATTTCTCTTCTTTTAATATAAGTGGTAGATTCTTTATTGATCATACATTATCTCCATGTACAACTTATTATACCCAAGCATACCCTTTGATATACCCTAAGGGTCTTAAGGAATAAGTCAAAGTATAACTCATCATACACAAGATACTATGATGATCTCAAGTCCAAGGATTACTTGTACTACTATCACTACTGAGGAATTCTATTGATGAGACAAGTAAAACTCCATTAGGTATTCCTTAGCGAGCCACGTTCGGTGAACTTATTCTCTAATAAGCACCTACATACTTGCTTTAGTGTCTCCACACAAATGATCATGAGATCAATCATCCTCATCCAATGAGCAAGAAACGTATGTACCAATCTATCCGGATTCACTAATCCCCAATTTAGTAATCCAATGATTGGGAACTATTTTAGTTTTAAGCTTTCAAAGAATTTAGATCTCATTAGAATGATCATCATCATTATTCTAAAAGCATTGCTTAAAACTATGGGTTTATCACATATTATAAAACAACATCATGTAGATAATTAAAAGCCTTTAATTAATTAATACTTTTTATTAATAAATGAATAAGATTGTTACAAAGTATATGTTTTATCATCAAACATGATTGGCTTGTGTGTATACTACTTTCAATCTCCCACTTGCACTAAAGCCAATCGTCATGGTATCTAATACTCTTCTACTCTAAGTGACGATTATCCTGCTGTTGGATAAGCTTTAGTTAATGGATATGTAATGTTGTTCATGAGAGTCCACTATCTCTATAGTGATTTCCCATCTTCGATGATTCTAATAATCAAATGAAAGTGCCACAACATATGTTTAGGTCCAAGATGAGACTTAGGAACTATTCCTAGTTACGTAATGAACTTTTAATCCAAACAATCAACTTGCGACTTCATTTATAGCTATATACATTGTCTTTATCACTAAACCGGCAACTCTTTCTTTGTTTGGAACCTTTCAATTCATTGCACTGCTTGTTGAGATAACGCTTTACCTTAAAGTGGATTTTTTACATCATCTTAGTGCATCGAAAAACTTGAGTCTCATTAAGCCCTCTAGTTTTAATTTAGACCCACCATGAATATGATCACATCCTTAGTCTTGGGTTAAGCACTTTAAGATGTTTTCAGCGACTCATAGTGAACTTCTCCGAATATGGTGATCAACATCAGGTCTCGTATATTTCATTGCATACATGATAGTCACTCATGCTACCTCTCTTTTCAGGAGTCTGTGGGGACTATTAAGAGAGATACACTCCATAGCTCATCGACATGAGACATCTCTTGGAGTTTGCCATGCTAAACGACTTTAGCATCAAATGAATATACGTTCATTGGGTTAAGTTGAGCATCCTTTTAAATCTATCTATATAGATTTGCATCTCCAATTAAGATACTCTTCCCAAACCATTCATGGAGGAATTTTTAGACAACTTTATCTTTACTGATTGTAGCATTAGTATGTCATTCCTTATCCGTAGTATATCAACATATAATATTAGGAATGTCACGACGCTCCCACTGACCCTTTTGTACACACTAGAACTCTTACCTCATCGTATGTAACTACGGATCATCATCTTCTATGATCGTACCTCATCATCATCATCCATGATGAATCCATACCTCTAGGTATCTTGGTACTATTCGATTTACGATTCGGTTGTGGTACAATAGAGTCTATCTATAGGTTCCTCTTATTTTGACTTATAGTGTTTTGTGGTTCTTTAACTCTTCAAGATCTATTATCCTCCCACTAGCCCTTCAATAATAAACACCTTTATCTTAGAAGCGGCGTGTTTCATAACAAACACCTTTTGCTAAATAGGATTATAGAACATATACCCTAAACTTACTTTAGGATGTCCCACAAATTGTACTTGTCAAATCTTGTCCCAAGCTTATCCTTTGAAACATTTTCACATAAGTTGGACAACCCCTTAACTTAACATACTTAAGATTAGGAATCCTCCACATCCATAACTTTTATGGAGTCTTGGAAATTTGGATTTTTAGGTTACCTTTTCGTGAATGTCTGACCATTTCTAGGACATGACCCTAGAAGGATACTAGAATGTCGGTAAAATCATTATGGATCGCGCACCATGTTCAACAAGGTACGATTTTCATTCGAGATACATCAATCAATTATTGCGTATCGGGATGTGTCCATTATGAGAAAACCATTTGAGATGATCTAGAAACTTATTGCACAAGTATTTATTCCTTAATCTAATCAAAGAATTTTAATACTTTGCCAATTTGTTTCACTTACGAATTCTTTGAACCTTTCAAATAATTCACACTTGTATTCAACAAATACATACATTCGACTCTTTGAATGATCATCTCCTTTTCTTATACTAGTTTGTTCAATTTACAAAATAATTTTTCACGTAAGTCAGTATACAAAATTTATTAAGTAATATTCGGTTCTATACAAAACATTACTATTATAAATAGAACAACAATTGTTCTTAATTATAATACCAAAGATTTCATTGTCCAACAATAAAATGGAAATAATATTTTTAACAAGAACTAGAATACAATAACAACTTATTGACTTAATAGATTTGCGTAGGCATTGCTAAACTATAAGTTTCTATGGCTAATATGGCAACCTTTGCTATATTTCCATACATAGGATTACTTATATTTGTTTAGCTTTCCACTACTGCTTGGTCCCTTCATAAATCTATATTTATAATAACCAAAGTCATTATCCAATACCCAAGTAGAACCTTGACTTAAAGAAAAATTTATTTCAATCATGAACAAAAGCGTATTGTAACCAAAACTTCACTAAGCTTCTTTGGTTAGCCTCTGCAAGATGCTTCTCATGATTTCTTTCCGGTGTCGAGCTTATTGCGGTGGAAGCAAACTCCTTTCTTATCCGTATCGAGTTTTGTTCTTATTATCCTTTGTTTTTGCCTTTCTATATACCTTCTTTGAATCGTTCTTCTTTTCAGAAGATCCTTTGGCCCCTACCAGTAAGACATGGTCTTTCTTGGTTGGAAAGTGACTCTCATCATTTTTCAACATGTTAAGCAAATCAACGAGGCTGATATCTAGCTTATTCATATGAAAAATTCACAACAATTGTGAAAGGAGTTAAGGGAGTGAGTGCAAGATCAAATCTTGGCTCAACTCTCCATCCATGACAAAACCAGTTGTCCTAATTGATCAATCGAATTGATTATGTTAAGAACTTTTATGCATCTTATAGTGCCGTTGGCCATTCTAGATCGGAAGAGCTCCTTAGATATCGATATCTATCGGTCCTACTTTCCTCACCATCAACTACTTGATGTGCGGGGAATATAGTAGGAGTATCCATAGTTTCATTTGTATTTGAAGCTTGTTACTCATTGATCTGAGCATGATGCATTGAGCCATTTGTGCATCATGTTGCCACTTTCTAAAAGTAGCAATGTCTTCCTCAAAGGCATTATGCTGCAACCATTGCGAGGATAGGCGTATTAAGGACATAAGATAGCTTTTCAAACTATGAGAACTATTCACAAATTCCTTAGCCAATCCGTTTAATTGATGCAGTTAATTTAGCATCTAATATGCTTATGATGATAGTAATTTTAGACATTGTAAAATTACGTAAATGAATTTGTATTTAACAACATTTTAACATACATTCTTTTATTAATTACCAAAATAATTTAGGTCTTGTTTTAAATTGGTATCTCCCACTATTTTCTTCAAACTATATTACCCTCACTTATATAGTTCGGCAAAATCTAATTAAAGATTTGCTAGTGAGAATAAGGATCCCATTTCAAATGTATATAGCCTTGTGGTGACACAACAAACTATATATAAATAAATAGGTAGACAACTATTGTCAATTACATCAACTATGCAACTCCTTGTATTTTGCCTCTTAAATTATTTTGATCAAGTGGTGGCACATCCAGAATCAAAATTATCCAAGTTAAATCGACCTAGCACTCCATATATTCAAAAAGAAAAATATCATCCTTGTGGTGACACAACAAAACAATATTGTTCAATTTTCTTTATAAGCATCAAATGTGATAAATTAACATCTTAAATACTTAATACTTGCCTTGTGGTGACACAACAAACTCATATTAAATATTTAATACTCTATTAATTTTATCATGCTAGAAGGCGACGTTCGATATTCCAAATATCTTTGAACGCTTAGGACTTAATATAAAAAATTGAGGGGTTTGTTATTAAAATGTCTCATCTTGTTTAGCGCGCATGCACATATATATATAAAATACGCGTCATATTAATGAACATGCGAAGCATGTTTGCATAATATATAATATATATAGTATAAGCATTCACATATAGAATACTATATTCTACCTGGATTGATTATGGACTTTTATTCTAGTTTGGTTCTTTAGAGCCACCAAGTGAACCAAAAGGTGAGCTCCCTAGGGGTGCAAGAAATAATATTTAAATATAACTATTACATTTAAACACGGGCTCCATTACAAAGCGGGTCTTCAAGCGCTCCTTGCTTCTTGATCTCTAATTCTTCAAAAATTAATTCTAACTATTCCTATTACAAAACTATTTAAAATAAATAGAAACCTTGATCGTGATCGAGGGAAGTACATAGGAGGAGATAGAATTTACATTAAGAAAAATTAGAGAAGGCAGTCACGTAGACCCCATTTAATAAAACTCATACATTCATGCATCCAACTAAAATAAAATCCAATCACATTGGTCGATAGTCCATAATCAATCCCATTTATTATCATACACATCATCATATGCATCGATAAATAACATTCATCTTATGAATAATAAACATTTAATATATATATTGATATCATTTAATGGACAAATTTAGTTAGTATAAAATCTAATTTTGAATCAAAATAAACTCCTTTATTTTAATCCAAATTTAAATAAAAATAAAACTATTTTATTTTAATTTATCCAATTTTGAATAAAATAAACTATTTTATTTTAATCAAAATCATTAATCAAAATAAACTCCTTTATTTTAATTAATTATGGAATCAATTTCATGTAAAAAAATATTAAAGGAAACACGAATTCTTTTCCTATTCACAAATAAACTCCTTTATTTTTAATAATATGAAATCTTATTTCATATTTAAATAAACTCCTTTATTTAAGGAAACATGGATTCTCTTTCCTATTCACAAATAAACTATTTTATTTTGAATAATACGAAATCTTATTTCATATCTAAATAAACTCCTTTATTTAAGGAAAGATGGATTTACTTCCCTATTCACAAATAAACTCCTTTATTTTAGAAAAAATAAAATCCAATTTCAACTCCAATTAGTTATCATGGAATCCAATTCCAACTCTAATTAGTTAGCATGAAATATAATTTTAAAATTAAAATAAACCTTTTTATTAGGTTTGAAATATTCAAGAACGCAATCAAATTGCAAAAATTAAGCGGAAGCGAGATAAATTCAGAGTTTAAAATTTTTTTTACAAACCATAAACCCGGATCACCCTTTATGCACAATTATTAATTAAACGAAAAAGATGAAGAACAAGAATCATACCCTTGAAGATTCGAGCTTCCTCAGGTACAAGTTCACCTCCAATCCTTTTCGCGTTCAACTTGAATCCACCGGGTTTGGTTCCTTCCTTTGATCAACGTTAGCCACCCATGTGTTTGGCCTCTAGAGGTGATCCACCAAGGAATAATAATGATTCAAGAAGAAGGGATATTGGCTCAACCCTAGTTTTCTATCTCTATAGAAAGGGCATACCCTCCAACAAATTAGAATTATTACGTAGTTGTAAAAGTCAATAACCACATCACCCATAATAAGACTCCTCTTATTTATAGATGTGGGCAACCCACTTTAACAATTAAGGAATTGGGTTTTATTTAATTAATTAAATTCTTTTAATTAATTAAGCTCCCTAATCTTATTAGGGATAATTAATTAAACTCATTTAACTAATTTTCCTTCCTAATCCAATTAGGAATAAATGAGAGTACTTATATTAAATTAATTCCTAAACTCTTTTAAAAATTAAAATAATAATAATTGTAATAATAATAATAAGACTCCTCTTATTAATTTATATTTAATATTTCTAAAATATTAAATAATAAATATTAAGCTATTTAATTTATTCTATCACCATAGATTAAATTAAATATACATAACTTTATATTCTTACGATTATGCCATTAACCTCTTAAATAATTATTCTTCCTTTTATGGTGTGACCCTTTAGGTTCTCCATATTAAGCTAGGTTGTGAATAAATCAATTAGAACAATTCTAATCTTATTTAAATAAATAAATTAAACAATTAATTTCTTTAAATAAATAATATTTATTCTACTGATAGGGATAAGCCTCCCCTAGCGATCAAGCGACATTTCCGGATAATATAGATTTCAACATTAATCATAAAAGAACCTTTGAGTAAATAGTTCACGTCACAATTCAATCCTTCCACCATACAATGTCCCAATTAAATATAAGGCATGGAATTCTTTGTCAAGTCTTATTTTATTTAATTATATGTATTTCGATCCTTAAATGCACAACTCAAATAATGCAAATTAGAAACTCCTTTCTAATTTCATTACGCCTTAAGCCGAGGACTCTTTGGGTTGTCATTTATCGAATCACATAGGACATTTCTCTTCTTTTAATAAGTGGTAGATTCTTTATTAATCATACAATATCTACATGTACAACTTATTATACCCAAGCATACCCTTTGATATACCCTAAGGGTCTTAAGGAATAAGTCAAAGTATAACTCATCATACACAAGATACTATGATGATCTCAAGTCCAAAGATTACTTGTACTACTATCACTACATGAATTTCTATTGACAGGCAAGTAAAACTCCATTAGGTATTCCTTAGCGAGCCACGTTCAGTGAACTTATTCTCTAATAAGCACCTATATACTTGCTTTAGTGTCTCCACACAAATGATCGTGAGATCAATCATCCTCATCCAATGATGAATGAGCAGCGTATGTACCAATCTATCCGGATTCACTAATCCCCAATTTAGTAATCAATGATTGGGAACTATTTTAGTTTTAAGCTTTCTAAGAATTTAGATCTCATTAGAATGATCATCATCATTATTCTAAAAGCATTGCTTAAAACTATGGGTTTATCACATATTATAAAACAGCATCATGTAGATAATTAAAAGCCTTTAATAAATTAATACTTTTTATTAATAAATGAATAAGATTGTTACAAAGTATATGCTTTATCATTAAACATGATTGGCTTGTGTGCATACTACTTTCAAGAAAGACTCTAAAGAATTTAAGTTCTTGCAAACACCAACAAGTACACCAAAGACTCCCAAGAAAATGCAATAACCATCATGGCATAATCCTAATATAAATCTATTACATAAAACATTAATAGCTCATGAGACTACCTATTCTTATTATCCAACAAAACTGTCCAAGACAACTTCTCGCACCAGCGCGCCCCACGCTAGCCATAAGGCATGCACAGCGCGCCCCCGTGCTAGGCCATCAGTGGTCGATCCTGCTCTAGTGCGCCCCACGCTAGATTGCTCTTCTATGTAGGCAGAAAGTTGACATATTGCTTAAAAACTCCTCCAATGCTCAAACCTTGACTTAACCTGATTATCCTACAACAAGCACAAAACCCATAAAAAGTAACATGAAAGTGCCAAAAACTAACAATATAACAAGCCAAACGAACATAAATCATCGGTTAAAAACCTACTCATCACATACACACACAACACGACTCTAAATGTGAAGAATAATGTGTGCAAAGATGAAGAGAAAGGCTTTATAGTGTGTAAGAAGGCTTACAGTGGGCTGCCAAAGAAGACTTCTATGACTCCAAGTGAATGAACACTCAGCTCCCACCGGTAAAAATATAGTTATATGTGAGCTAACAAGTGTTTAAAATGAGAAAGCACTCAATATGGGGTGTGTACAGAGCAAATTTGACAGGGCTTCCTCGCCTTTTCCTTTTTTAAAATGGCCACCCCAAGCTCTATATTTATAGAACTGGTGGCCTCAGGTGTACCAGGGTTATCTCCGGTTTGGGTTGATAAAGCAGACGTTGCTCAGGGTTATCTTAGAGATTGGAATGCTGCAAGTGTTTGAATTCCTCAATGTCATCTTTAAGTGTGTCTGTCTTCCCGGTGTTATCTCTGGGTCTTTGGAATGAGTGCCTCAGCGGGAGTTCTGAGGATGAAGTTGATTGCATGCATTTGAAAAAAGCATTTTCGGGGTTATCGTCGAAACAGCAATGACATTCCTTGGGGTTATCTCCAAGGATGAAACTCGGGGCTATCTCCGATGTTTGAACTGATACTCCTGGAGTGTGTTCTGGGGTTGAGACTGAACTTCCGGTGGTATCTAGAATGAATATGAGCTGTCTTCCAAGGTTATCTCTGAAAGATGAATCTGCCCTCTTGCAATGTTAGTAACAGGTGTGCAAAAAATTTCAAGTGTCTACAGATGCCCCTCTTTATCATATTCATGCAATGCAAGGCATTGATAGGATAAAGAATCCTAGACACTTGAAATGGAACAAGATAAACATAATGTCATGTGCAACAATATGATGTAAATGCATGATGCATGTGTTTTGTTGTATTATTTTCCAACATGATGGGATGATTGCCGATTCCCTATTAATCCTACCAGGGATGACAATAAATGATGTCTTGGATGTGTGATCCAAGTATTCTAGGATGTTGACGTTGGGGTTATCACCAAAGTCCCGAATCCTTGATATAGACTTTACTCTGAAGATGTGCCTCTCATGTGCAAGAGATTTGTGGGGATAAAGCTTTGTCTGTTTGAGGATGTGTATAACATATTCCATCATCGGTCCTCTCCAATGAGGATGGTCTTCTTTGGTTTGTGCCACTAGAATATACCATAGTCCTGTTGGAGTTACTGCCAACAGTATGTATTGTCAGGGCTCCCTGACCTTTGCTGATGTGTGTATCACCGGATAGATCCCTGTTGGGCAATCTGTCAAGGCTGCTTGACCTTCATTGATGTGTTTATCAACGGATAGATCCCTGTTGGGTAACTGTCAAGGTTGTTTGACCTTCATTGATGTGTGTATCAACGAATGAGAATGCGTCGTAACCCCCGCTGGGGATTCGTTCATGGACGAAGAATGCGTTGTAACCCTTGTCAGGGAACCTTATCAATGAATAAAATCTGCAGTGTAACCCCTGCCAGTGATTCGTTCATAGACAAAGAATGCGTTGTAACCCCCGTCGGGGAACCTTATCAATGAATGAAATCTGCGTTGTAACCCCCGCTGGGGAAAGGCTTTTTGGGTTACGACCTTGTATTTGGCGGCATCAGACCTGTGTGAGGCATTGCCAAGTATGATTTGTAAAAGCTAAGACTATCGGTATAGTGTACTTTGTATTTAGGTGAATACCAATGAGTGATATGTAAAGCCATAATTTGACTTGTGATAACCAGGATTCCAGGCTATTCTGTTAAGTCACATAGCGTTTTTATTCCTGATTTGGCCTTTTCAGCTTGTGATGCCTCCTTTGCAACTCAAAGTATCTTGAGCGGAGGGTGGGACCCATGTGGGGGTGCTTTTCTGGCGATAAATGAAGTGGACCTCGACCTGACCGTGAGTATAAAAATGCTGTAAGTTGCTTTCATAAGTCATTTTTAAGTGTCGTCACGAAGGAAATCTAAGAGCTCTTCTTCAGATCTGCTAAGTTCGGGCGACTTTCTTCAAATTCTGCCACCATACAAGTGTTCTACACTGTCCTGGTAACGTATGAATGTTTTCTTTTCCAATTTTTATCCGTTGGAAAATGACTTATCACATGAAATGCATCTAGACACATAGTAGTGAATATGCATGTTGATATGACTTTATAAAAAATATTCAACATAGTAAATGTTAGTATTAAACCATGTTGAACATATTGATGTGAAAAAATTTGAATTTTGAAACAGTCAAATTGGCACCTTTTACTGTCATTTCTTATCCTATTTGAGGACAAATGAGTAAAAGCGGAAAAGCAAAATAATCCTGCTAATTAGACTACACTTACGGATTTTTTACTATGATGTATTAATGCATGTAGGATGTATATGACTGTGGGTAGGTGTGCTACTGAATGGCCACCTAGTTATGCCTATGTGCATATGGATAGTCCTCTTTACAAAGGGGACTACGACAAAAAAATTTCCAAAATGTAGGCATTGAGTAGTCATGCATTTTTAACTCTACTGTAGAATTTTAAAATAATGCATGCATGCATGTAGTCATAAAATGCATTTTAAAAAGCTTCAGGTTAAGAATTTAGAACACCCCTTCTGAGGTGATTTGGAGACTTCTGTCCAAATATTATGGATCCGGATCAGCCGAGTAGTTCTTACAGGACCACTTCTAGTATACGGAGAAGGGCTTGTGAAGTGCCTCGACCCCGTTCTGTTAGGCAGCCTCATCATTTGGTGGAGGCGGTGATACGTCAAGTCCAAGTTGATGTGCCGGACGTCGAGGATGTGGATGATGATATTCTAGTTGCGGACCCCACTCCTGCTGCATCTGTTCCCTGTAGGAATTTGCCAAGCATTCAGGAGGCAAACCCAGAGCTTTTGGGCGATTTGAGTCGACACCCTTTAGTTTACTTGCATGCAAACGAGGTATAAAATTAGATTTTAATCTTCCTTCTTTCCTATTAATGAGGTGTAAAGGATTTTGATGTTGATCTGTATTTGATGTACGTTCCCAGTTTTACACAGCCTCGAGGGAACTAGTTCAGCATCCAATCTATGTATCAGGCTCTGCATGATGACTATAGAGCGATTGTACATGGCTGGTGATTCAGGACGTTCTTTTACATCCTTCCCCACCGTTGTCCCTCGGGTTATCTCAGGGCATTGTCTGAGCGCTGGTTTCACCAGACTCAGTCACTTCATTTACTGGATTATGAGATGATGATGACGTTGATGGATTGGCCGTTTATCACAGGTATGGAGTTTGGAGGGGCACCAGTGCCTTGTACGACGGATATTACCCCTACTACTGTCAGATCCTTGCTAGAAGTTCTAGCAGAGGCACTCAAGGGCAGGACTGTTCGTACAGGTCCTTTGAGAGTAGATGCTATGAGCGGGCTATTGAGTGAGCCCATACCCGATGATGTGAGAGTCAGGGATCACATTCTTCGGCGATTGTTCCTGATGATCATTAGGGGCTGCTTCATAGCAAATAACTCTTCTACGGTGTACTTCGCTTTGATCAGCGCAACTCGATATGTGGACCGTATTAGAGAATATGATTGGGGTTCCTACACCTTTGCATGTTTCCTCAAGGGAATGCGCATGAGTTCGCAGGGCTTGACCAAGGTGTGGCTAGAATTCTACCCGTTTCTGCTGGTGAGTATTTCTCTTGTCTTTTCCCATATACAGGTTAAGAGTGTTAACTAATAGCAGATGTTTGTCTTTATATTGACAGTTCTGGGCCTTTGAGAGACTCCCATGTTTGTGTCATATGAGTGTGTTAGGATTAGATACCTATCCACGAGGACGGAGATGGCATCATTCCATACTGGCGAAGGTCCCTGTTGCAGAGGGTTTCACTCATTATCACCTACAGCTGGAGTTATTTATAGTGGATGTCATCACGTGGGTTCCCTACTCTAGGGATCACTTGAGTATTGGATTTGAGGATGGGTACCTGACTGGAGTTGAGCATGTGATTTCTAGTCGTATGATTCCTCTCTTCATAGATGGAGGATGGGAGCTCTACTTAGGAAAGCGTGCTATTAGAAGCACCACATGAGAGATTCGTATACCGATCTTGCCTCATGCCAAGCGTTACAGACCTATTTCGCAGTCACCCGTCATTGATATCCAACTGTTTATTGTTGATGTTTTTACATTATAAGAGGGTCCCTACACTCAGGAGATATTCCAGCATTGGTGATTCCCTCGTACCATTGGAGCCCAGACCCGCGCCACTCAGTTCACGGGGGATATAGTTCCAGGATCCGTGCTGATGATGGATTGGCTAGCCGGTGTTCGAGATCTGACTCATTTGACACAGATTAACAGTTTGACCCAACAGTTGGACCCGGCACATTTCTTTATCCAGCACTTGGGCAGAGATCCTTCAAAGGCAAATACTTTTGATCCTTCCAGCTTTGGCGCTGGCCCCTTAGGTTACCCATATGGCTTTGCCATTACAGATCCTCCTTTATATAGGTCTGACTTCCCTGTGGATAGAGATCTAGTTACTTAGGAGGAGTTACATCAGGTGGACAAGATTGATGATGTAGTCATTAACACCATTGTCTTCTTCTGATGTATAGTCTCGTTATCTCTTTTGATAAGCCTTTGTTAGATACTGGGTAGCTTTGCCACATTCTCGCTATATCTTTTTATAGGCCTCTGTTAGATGTAGGGTGTATGTGCCCTATTTCCCTATATTTGTAGCTTGTACAGAGACGATGTATTAGATGATATACTTAAGAATGTATGTATAGTTTTCCATTTCCTATATCATATTGCCATCTATTATATCATGCATCTTATTATGCTATGCATATGTATGTACATCCAGAGATATTCAGTATTGACCCCTGGATGGTCTTATGACACAGCCCGTACAGATGTCTTCTTCGACAGTTAGCCGCATTGATCATACCCCACCAGTATTGGTGGCATCTTGTACGCGATTGTGGTATGATAGTATGTCACCATTAGATAGGGTGACTGTAGATCAGCTGTTGCAGTATACTATGAACCTCTTGATGTTTCAGGTTCCCGCAGGATTTGTAGAGGGCATTCTGGAGCACTAGGTATCAGCGAGGCAGTTTTTTCCGATTTGGGACCTAAAAGTTGACTCCTATTCTGGAGGAGAATGCACGTTTGACGATGTTGCCACTGGACAAACCTTGTGTGCATATGGCGATTGGAGACATGACTTGGCTGTTCATGACCATCACTGGATTGAGACGTAGGGTGGTGCAGGATGAGCTCATATCCGACCACGTGATATCCCAACATTTTCTGTTTGACAGATTTGGCTCAGAGGATAGTTATACACGACATTCTGGGGATTTCACCACATCAGAGGATCGTTGGCATTTGGCCAGAGTGGATATACTGCTATTATGTATATTATCGTATGTCTACTACTATTGAGTTGGATATAGGAGTTATCATGGCAGTGAGAGAGGTCTCGAGGAGGTCACACCATCGTCTCAGATGATTATAGCGAGAGACTACGAGGTTGTACATCTGCTGCACTTATCCGACGGGAGTGTTTACAGACAGCTTGGTAATGTTGTATGTGTGGTTTATGTCACACTTGAGACCGATTGGCACTTTTAGACAGCATGGGTATTGTTTCACCCATGATATAGCCATGCTATACTCCTTTCAGCCTTCGAAGTGTATAGATGCTACATCTTGGTCAGCTTTCCTGGCAGGGATCGGAGATCCGTTTGATATATTGCCGTGTACAGGGCTCAGCTCACCCTACAGCTTCATCACTCATGCTCCGGGCATGGATTATCTTCCTCTGGCTGGCTTAAGGGGCATGATTACTTACCACCCACTGGCCGTGATGTGTCAGTTTAACCAGCTCTAGAATTTTCATCTTTTTGAGGGGGCATTGAGTCAGCGCTTAGCTTCTCGCCTATATCAGCAGAGGATAGATCCAGGTTGTATGCCTGTTAGGATAAGTGTGAGCTAGCTGAGTTTTTTGTCAGCTATTCGGGTTATTCTATAGAGTATTCCATATGGATGAAGACAGAGACGGCATTGACTATGGCAGTATCCATAGTGTAGGGGATTGATTCCGATGATGGGGAGCCTATGGAAGAAACTGATATTCCCATCGAGGGGGATTTGACTACTGAGTTGCCAGCAGTTGTGAAGGATTCTCCTACTACGAGTGCTATTGTGATTCAGCATTTATCACAGTATCTGAAGCAGAGTCTACATCTGATGACCTTTGAGAGAGATCATGCTAGGGCCTTGATGTTGACAGCTCTTGATGGGAGAGACGCAACTCTATTAGAGAGAGATGAGGCCAGATCAGCCAAAGATTCATTGATTGTGGAGAGGGATGCTTCCACTATGCACTGGGATGTGGCCGTCGTAGAAGCGATGCCTTGATGAGATCCGATTCTGTTGGCATCCTTCTGCAAATATGAGTGCATACATTGATGAGCATCATGCCACCATGCAGTTAGCCTCAGATCAGCTAGCTCGTGTAGATACCATTGGGTAGGAGCTTGCACTGTTACCTCCTTCTTCGGAGAGGGATGTAATGTTAGATCTGATAGTTAGCATACACACAGATCCGTAGATAGACTTGTATTTTCTGCATGCGGACTAAGCTTAGCCATTACATCGTATACATACATATTGTATATATCAAACAGTATTATATATGGCAGGGAAATATATTTTGATTCACTTCCATTTTAGTTGTGCCTTGATACTTGCTTGATATTTACATGTTTCTTCAAGGCTTGTGATCTTGATGCATTTTGAACTCATCCTTAATGTGTGGACATTAAGACGTCGCAGGATCTTTCAGAACGGATCATTAAGCTCTGTGTATCCCTACCATCTTTGGTGTCTTGGGACTGGTTTCTATATGTAGACGTGGAGAGGAGTGTGGCTTTTCCTCTCTGAGGTTGACCACACCACAGATGGTCGCTAGTACTCATATTTGTGAGGAGCCTAGTTAATTCCATCTCTTATGGATTGGTGTTTATCTTTGAGGCATAACCGCAACTTAGATGGTCACCGAATCTCCTATTTGTGAGGAGAGGTTAGGTAGTTCTATCCTTTTGGTCTGAAGCTGATGAAATGTGGTTGGATTAAAATTTGATCCCAGTACCGTTGATAAGTATTTGTGTTTTCATAGAGGATTAGACCGAACAATAAATTGCTACCTACGTACTCCTAATGAATAGGAGATCAGGCCTGCGTAGTTCGAACTTGGTGTAAGAGGTTCAAAGCTGAATGTAAAAAGGGTGTAGGAATGTTTTTGTTATTTTTGTTTTTGTAGAGAAAGGGTAGAAATGTTTTTGTTGTTTATTTTATTGCGACCGGGCCATATAGAATATGGTTGCCTACGTACTCCCGAGTATCAGGGAGATCAGGTCGACGTAGTTCACCCCTCAGGACGATTTGCAACCGAAGAGAAGTTTGAATCCCATGTGCAGGCTATACTGCGGGGAAAAGAAAGTTTGATCCCATGCTTGGGATAAACTGCAGGTGTGAAAAAGTTTGATCCTAAGTTCAGGACAAACTGCAGGTGTGAAGGGATCAATTCTTGGTGGGATAACCAAAATTGTATGAAAGGTTTAAAATGAGGTGAAACTAGGCTGCTGGTTTGAAGTGTATGTTTCCTTGAGGGGTAGAAGAGTATGTAAAAAGGGTTAGAAAATCGGAATGACTGGTAATCTGATGATCTAAAACCAGGATGTTTATTTGATGGTAACCTCTTGAAAGTAGTATGCACACAAGCCAATCATGTTTGATGATAAAGCATATACTTTGTAACAATCTTATTCATTTATTAATAAAAGTATTAATTTATTAAAGGCTTTTAATTATCTACATGATGCTGTTTTATAATATGTGATAAACCCATAGTTTTAAGCAATTCTTTTAGAATAATGATGATGATCATTCTAATGAGATCTAAATTCTTAGAAAGCTTAAAACTAAAATAGTTCCCAATCGTTGGATTACTAAATTGGGGATTAGTGAATCCAGGATAGATTGGTACATACATTGCTTGCTCATTAGATGAGGATGATTGATCTCATGATCATTTGTGTGGAACACTAAAAGCAAGTATGTAGGTGCTTATTAGAGAATAAAGTACTTTGAGCGTGGCTCGCTAAGGAATACCTAATGGAGTTTTATTTGCTGTCGATAGAATTCTGTAGTGATAGTAGTACTGAAAAGTAATCCTTGGACTTGAGATCATCATAGTATCTTGTGTATGATGAGTTATACTTTGACTTATTCCTTAAGACCCTTAGGGTATATCAAAGGTATGCTTGGGTATAATAAGTTGTACATGGAGATAATGTATGATCGATAAAGAATCTACCACTTACAATAAAAGAAGAGAAATGTCTATGTGATTCGATAAATGACAACCCAGTAGTCCTTGGCGGCGCGAATGAAATTAAAAAGGAGTTTCTAATTTGCATTATTTGGTGTTGTGCATTTAAGGATCGAAATACATATAATTAAATAAAATAAGACTTGTGAAATTCCATGTCTTATATTTAATTGGGACATTGTATGGTGGAAGGATTGAATTATGCGGTAACTATTTACTCAAAGGTTCTTTAATGATTAATGTTGAAATCTATATTATCCGGAAAGTCGTTGATCGTTGGGAGGCTTATCCTATTGTAGAATAAATATTATTTATTTAAATAAATTAATTATTTAATTTATTTATTTAAATAAGATTAGAATTATTCTAATTGATTTATTCACAATATAGGTTTAATATGGAGAACCTAAAGGGTCACACCATAAAAGGAAGAATAATTATTTAAGAAGTTAATGGCATAATCGTAATAATATGTTAAGTATATTTAATTTAATCTATGGTGATAGAATAAATTAAATAGCTTAATATTATTATTTAATATTTTAGAAATATTAAATATAAATTAATAAGAGGAGTCTTATTAATATTATTACAATTATTATTATTTTAATTTCTAAAAGAGTTTAGGAATTAATTTAATATAAGTACTCTCATTTATTCCTAATAGGATTAGGAGGGAAAATTAGTTAAATGAGTTTAATTAATTATCCCTAATAAGATTAGGGAGCTTAATTAATTAAAAGAATTTAATTAATTAAATAAAACCCAATTCCTTAATTGTTAAGATGGGTTTTCCACATCTATAAATAAGAGGAGTCTTATTATGGGTGGTATGGGTTGTTGACTTTAAAAAGTACGTAATAATTCCAAGTTGTTGGGAGTATGCCTTTTCTATAGAGATAGAAAACTAGGGTTAGCCATAACACCCATCTTCTTGAATTTTCTTCTTCCTTGGTGGATCACCTCTAGAGGCCAAACATTTGGGTGGCTAACGTTGATCAAAGGAAGGAACCAAACCCGGTGGATTCAAGATTGAAGCGAAAAGGATTTGGAGGTGAACTTGTACACGAGGAAGCTCGATCTTCAAGGGTATGATTTTATTCTTTATCTTTTCGTTTAATTAATAATTGTGCATAAAGGGTGATCCGGGTATATGGTTTGTAAATTTTAAACTCTGATTTTACACGCTTCCGCATTATTTTGCAATTTGATTGCGTTCATGAATATTACAAACCTAACAGTGGCATCAGAGCCAAACCTTTATGTAAATTATTAATTGTTCAAATTTGATATGTATATTGATATGTGTTTAGAACATTTTTTTTGGGCATAATTTTATTGTATAAAATTTAATAATAAAAAAATAAAAAAATAAAAAAATCTGTTATACCGTACAAAGCTGCTATTCCGTTAGTTTTTTCAAGAAAATTATTAAGGTTCCAGTGCACGGAAATTCCTTGGTGTGGCATAGTATAGCTAATGATTGCAAAAGGAACATAAAAAAAAAAGGGGGGACCGCAGGACACCATGTTTCTAACAAGACAAGGTTCACGTGCTTCTTTTTTATTTTTTAGATTAAGCTTACATGTACTTGGAACGTTAAAAGTATATATATATATATATATATCTATATATATATATATATATATAGTATTATATATATATAATATATATATATACGTAACTATATATATATATATATATTATTATATATATATTTATATATATATATATATATATATATATTATTATTCAATAATTTTATAATTAAAATAAAAGGTTTATTTTAATTTTAAAATAAAAGGTTTATTTTAATATTAAAATATAAAGTTTATTTTAATTTTAAAATTAGAATTTCATGCTAACTAATTAGAGTTGGAATTGGATTCCATGATAACTAATTGGAGTTGAAATTGGATTTTTATTTTTCCTAAAATAAAGGATTTTATTTGTGAATAGAGAAGTAAATCCATCTTTCCTTAAATAAAGGAGTTTGTTTAGATATGAAATAAGATTTCATATTATTCAAAATAAAAGAGTTTATTTGTGAATAGGAAAGAGAATCCATGTTTCCTTAAATAAAGGAGTTTATTTAAATATGGAATAAGATTTCATATTATTCAAAATAAAGGAGTTTATTTGTGAATAGGAAAGAATATCAAGTGTTTCCTTTAATAAATTTTCTTACATGGAATTGGATTCCATAATTAATTAAAATAAAAGAGTTTATTTTAATTAAAGATTTTTATATACATGGAATTAGATTCCATAATTAATTAAAATAAAGGAGTTTATTTTGATTAAAGATTTTGATTAAAATAAAATAGTTTATTTTATTCAAAATAGGATAAATTAAAATAAAATAGTTTTATTTTGATTTAAATTTGGATTAAAATAAAGGAGTTTATTTTAATTCAAAATTAGATTTTATACTAACTAAATTTGCCCATTAAATGATATCAATATATATATTAAATGTTTATTATTCATAAGATGAATATTATTTATTGATGCATATGGTGATGTGTATGATAATAAATGGGATTAATTATGGACTATTGACCAATGCGATTGGATTTTATTTTAGTTGGATGCATGAATGTATGGGTTTTATTAAATGGGGTCTGCGTACCTCGTCTTCTCTAATTTTTTTCTTAATGTAAATTCTATTCCCCTCCTATGTACTTCCCCTTGACTGCTGATCAAGGTTTCTATTTATTTTAAATAGTATTGTAATAGGAATAGTTAGAATTAATTTTAGAAAATTAGAGATCAAAGGAGCAAGGCGCTTGAAGACCCGTTTGTAATGAAGCTTAGGGTTTAAATGTAATAGTTATATTTAAATATTATTTCTTGCACCCCTAGGGTTTGACCTTTTGGTTCACTTGGTGGCTCTAGTGAACCAAACTAGAATAAAAGTCCATAATCAATCCGGAGTAGAATATAGTATTCTATATGTGCATGCTTATACTATATATATATTATATATTATGCAAACATGCTTCGCATGTTTATTAATATAATAGCGTATTTTATATATATATATAAATGCGCTTAAACAAGATGAGACAAATTAATAACAAACCCCTCAATTTTTATATTAAGTCCTAAGCGTTCAAAGATATTTGGAATATCGAGCGTAAGCCTTCTAGCATGATAAAATTAATAGAGTATTAAATATTTAATATGAGTTTGTTGTGTCACCACAAGGCAAGTATTAAGTATTTAAGATGTTAATTTATCACATTTGATGCTTATAAAGAAAATTGAACAATATTGTTTTGTTGTGTCACCACAAGGATGATATTTTTCTTTTTTGAATATATGGAGTGCTAGGTTGGACTTAACTTGGATAATTTTGATTCGGATGTGCCACCACTTGATCAAAATAATCTAAGAGGCAAAAGAAAAGGAGTTGCATAGTTGATGTAATTGACAAAAGTTGTCTACCTATTTATTTATATATAGTTTGTTGTGTCACCACAAGGCTATATACATTTGAAATGGGATCCTTATTCTCACTAGCAAATCTTTAATTAGATTTTACCGAACTATATAAGTGAGGGTAATATAGTTTGAAGAAAATAGTGGGAGATACCAATTTAAAATAAGACCTAAATTATTTTGGTAATTAATAAAAGAATGTATGTTAAAATGTTGTTAATTACAAATTCATTTACAGAATTTTACAATGTCTAAATTACTATCACTGCGAAACATATTAGATGTTATTTAACCGGACCATATTAAACGGATTGGTTAATGAAATTGAGAAAAGTTCTCATGGCTGAAAAGCTATCTTATGTCCTTAATATGCTTATCCCTGCAATGGTTGCAGACAATGCCTCTGAGGAAGACATTGCCACTTTTAGAAAGTGGCAAGATGATGCCTGATTGGCTCGATGCATCATGCTCGCATCCATGAGTAACGAGCTTCGTCGTCGGATGAAACTATGGATGCTCTACTATATTCCCGCACATCAAGTAGTTGATGGTGAGGAAAGTGGGGCCGATAGATATCGAGATATCTAAGGAGCTCTTCCGATCTAGAATGGCCAATGGCACTATAAATATCGACAAAAGTTCTTAACATAATCAATTTGATTAGTCAATTAGGACAATTGGTTTTGTCATGGATGGAGAGTTGAGCCAAGATTTGATCTTGCACTCACTCCGGACTCCTTTCACAATTGTTGTGAATTTTTCATATGAACAAGCTAGATATCGACTTTCATTTGATTTGCTTAACATGTTGAAAAATGTTGAGAGTCACTTTCCAACCAAGAAAGACCATGTCTTCTTGGTAGAGGCCAAAGGATCTTACTAAAAGAAGAACGATTCAAAGAAGGTAAATAGAAAGGCATAAACAAAGGATAATAAGAATAAAAGCGATACGGATAGCAAATGAGTTTGCTTCCCACTGCAATAAGCTTTGGACCTTTGGAAAGAAAGCTGCGAGAAGCATCTTGAGAGGCTAACCAAAGAAGCTTAGTGAAGTTTCGGTTAAAATCTGATTTTGTTCATGATTGAAATAAATTTTTCTTTAAGTCGAGGTTCTACTTGGGTATTGGATATCGACTTTGGTTATCATAAATATAGATTTATGAAGGGACCAGAAGTAGAAAGCTAAACAAATATAAGTAATTCTATGTGTGGAAAATGAAAGCAAAGGTTGCCGCATTAACTATAGAAACTTATAGTTTAGCAATACCTACGAGAAAATCTATTAAGTTAATAAGTTGTTATTGTATTCAGTTCTTCTTAAAATATTATTTCCATTTTATTGTTGGACAATAAAATTTTTGGTATTATAATTAAGAACAATTGTTGTTCTATTTATAATAATAATGTTTTTATATAAATGAAATATTACTTAATAAATTTTGTATACTTGACTTACGTGAAAAATTATTTTGTAAATTGAACAAACTAGTATAAGAAAAGGAGATGATCATTCAAAGAGTTGAATGTATGTATTTGTTGAAATACAAGTGTGAATTATTTGAAAGGTTCAAAGAATTCAGAAGTGAAACAAATTGGCAAAGTATTAAGATTCTTTGATTAGATCAAGGAATAAATACTTGTGCAATGAGTTTCTAGATCATCTCAAATGGTTTTCTCATAATGGACACATCCTGATACGCAATAATTGATTGATGTATCTGAAGGAAAAATCGTACCTATTTGAACATGGTGCGATCCATAATGATTTTACCAACATTCCAGTATTCTTCTGGGATAATGTCCTAGAAATGGCTGCATATCTACGGAAAAGATAACCTCAAAATCCGGCCCCAAGACTCCATAAAAGTTATGGACAGGGAGGATTCCTAATCTTAAGTATGTTAAGATAAGGGGTTGTCCAACTTATGTGAAAAGGTTTCAGAAGGATAAGCTTGGGACAAAATTTGACAATGTATGATTTGTGGGACATCCTAAAGTAAGTTTAGGGCATATGTTCTATAATCCTACATAGCAAAAGGTGTTTATTGCGAAACACGCTGCCTTCTAAGATAAAGGTGTTTATCATTGAAGGGGCTAGTGGGAGGATAATAGATCTTGAAGAGTTCAAGAACCACAAAACACTATAAGTCAAATAAGAGGAACCTATAGATAGACCTATTGTACCACAACTGAATCGTAAATCGGAATAGTATGCAAGAAGATACCTAGGAGGTATGGATTCATCATGGATGATGATGATGAGGTATGATGATCATAAAAGATGATGATCGAGTTACATTCGATGAGGTAAGACTTCTAGTGTGTACAAAAAAGGGTCAAATAAGGGAGCGTCGTGACATTCCTAGTACTATATGTTGATATACTACGGATAAGGAATGACATACCAATGTTACAATCAGTAAAGATAAAGTTGTCTAAACATTCCTCCATGAATGATTTGGGAAGAGTATCTTAATTGGGGATAAAATCTATATAGATAGATTCAAGAGGATGCTCGACTTAACCCAAGGAATGTATATTCATTTGATGCTAAAGTTGTTTAGCATGGCAAACTCAAGAGATGTCTCATGTCGATGAGCTATGGAGTGTATCTCTCTAATAGTCCCCACAGACTCTCACGAAAAGAGAGATCACATGAGTAACTATCATGTATGCAATGAAATATCTGAGACACGATGTTGATCGGTCATATTGCGGAGAAGTTCATTGTGAGTCGGTGAAAAACATCTTAAAGTGCTTTACTTAGGCACTAAGGATGTGATCATATTCATGGTGGGTCTAAATTAAAACTAGAGGGCTTAATGAGACTCAAGTTTTTGAGACGAGACCAAGATGATGAGAAAATCCACTTTAAGGTAAAGCGTTATCTTGAGCGGTGGTGCGTTGAATTGGAAAGGTTCCAAACTTGACGAAAAGAGTTCTTTGGTTTAGTGATAAAGACAAAGTATATAGCTATAAATGAAGGCTGCAAGTTGATTGTTTGGATTAAAAGTTCATTCTGAGAACTAGGAATAGTTCTAAGTCTCATCTTGGATCTAAACATGTGTTGTGGCACTTTCATTTGATTATTAGAATCATTGAAAGATGGGAAATCACTATAGAGATAGTGGACTCTCATGAACAACATTACATATCCATTAATTAAAGCTTATCCAACAACGGGATAATCGTCACTTAGAGAAGAAGAGTATGAGTTACCATGACGATTGGCTTTAGTGCAAGTGGGAGATTGAAAGTAGTATGCACACAAGCCGATCATGTTTGATGATAAAACATATACTTTGTAACAATCTTATTCATTTATTAATAAAAGTATTAATTTATTAAAGGCTTTTAATTATCTACATGATCTTTGTTTTATAATATGTGATAAACCCATAGTTTTAAGCAATGCTTTTAGAATAATGATGATGATCATTCTAATGAGATCTAAATTCTTAGAAAGCTTAAAACTAAAATAGTTCCCAATCGTTGGATTACTAAATTGGGGATTAGTGAATCCGGATAGATTGGTACATCGTTGCTTGCTCGTTGGATGAGGATGATTGATCTCATGATCATTTGTGTGGAGACACTAAAGTAAGTATGTAGGTGCTTATTAGAGAATAAGTTCCTTTGAGCGTGGCTCGCTAAGGAATACCTAATGGAGTTTTATTTGCTTTTGTCGATAGGAATTCTGTAGTGATAGTAGTACAAGTAATCCTTGGACTTGAGATCATCATAGTATCTTGTGTATGATGAGTTATACTTTGACTTATTCCTTAAGACCCTTAGGGTATATCAAAGGGTATGCTTGGGTATAATAAGTTGTACATGGAGATAATGTATGATCGATAAAGAATCTACCACTTCTAATAAAAAGAAGAGAAATGTCTATGTGATTCGATAAATGACAACCCAGTAGTCCTTGGCGGCGAGAATGAAATTAGAAAGGAGTTTCTAATTTGCATTATTTAGTGTTGTGCATTTAAGGATCGAAAATACATATAATTAAATAAAATAAGACTTGTGAAATTCCATGTCTTATATTTAATTGGGACATTGTATGGTGGAAGGATTGAATTATACGGTAACTATTTACTCAAAGGTTCTTTAATGATTAATGTTGAAATCTATATTATACGGAAAGTCGTTGATCGCTAGGGAGGCTTATCCCTATTGTAGAATAAATATTATTTATTTAAATAAATAAATTATTTAATTTATTTATTTAAATAAGATTAGAATTATTCTAATTGATTTATTCACAATAGGTTTAATATGGAGAACCTAAAGGGTCACACCATAAAAGGAAGAATAATTATTTAAGAAGTTAATGGCATAATCGTAATAATATGTTAAGTATATTTAATTTAATCTATGGTGATAGAATAAATTAAATAGCTTAATATTATTATTTAATATTTTAGAAATATTAAATATAAATTAATAAGAGAGTCTTATTAATATTATTACAATTATTATTATTTTAATTTCTAAAGAGTTTAGGAATTAATTTAATATAAGTACTCTCATTTATTCCTAATAGGATTAGGAGGGAAAATTAGTTAAAGGAGTTTAATTAATTATCCCTAATAAGATTAGGGAGCTTAATTAATTAAAAGAATTTAATTAATTAAATAAAACCCAATTCCTTAATTGTTAAGATGGGTTTCCCACATCTATAAATAAGAAGAGTCTTATTATGGGTGGTATGGGTTGTTGACTTTAAAAAGTACGTAATAATTCCAAGTTGTTGGGAGTATGCCTTTTCTATAGAGATAGAAAACTAGGGTTAGCCATAACACCCATCTTCTTGAATTTTCTTCTTCCTTGGTGGATCACCTCTAGAGGCCAAACATTTGGGTGGCTAACGTTGATCAAAGGAAGGAACCAAACCCGGTGGATTCAAGATTGAACGCGAAAGGATTTGGAGGTGAACTTGTACCTGAGGAAGCTCGATCTTCAAGGGTATGATTTTATTCTTTATCTTTTCGTTTAATTAATAATTGTGCATAAAGGGTGATCCGGGTATATGGTTTGTAAATTTTAAACTCTGATTTTACACGCTTCCGCATTATTTTGCAATTTGATTACGTTCATGAATATTACAAACCTAACACCTCTGACATACTACCGTTTGATGGTGTCCGAGTTAATAAGCTATTGAAATTCATCGCCATCAATTTCCTGTAGTCTGAGAGCATCTCCTGTCAATACCTCCTCGACAACAAATGGGCCTTGTGACGCCCCCAAAATTAGGTATACGTCACCCATCTTGGGTCGCCACTTACATGGTACATAAATTCAAATACAACTTACTAATATAACTATCGTGTGCACAATACTTACATAAAGCGTGAGTTTGAATACAAATATTGTCTACTAGATATTATACAAACTCAAAAGGAGTCCTCATTACAACTATTATCACACTATTTCACGCAGAATAGTGAGGACTACTAATGCTATCCTGCGGACCATTACTCCGTTCCCAGACTTCGTCTTGACTATGTTCTCATTTCTGAAGAGAACGGTGAAAGAAAGGGTGAGCTCAACTAGCCCGAGAAGAAATATTATGACTAAGATAATGCGAATAAATTATCATTAGCCTTCAAATGATGTTAAAGCGATAAAATACAATAGACAACCGGTTTAAGCTGCGGTAGGAATAAGCAATCCATTAAAAGAGTCAAGTAGAGAATAAAGTCTACTATCTTTTAGGTTTTAAAAGGTCTTCATCAATTTTTATCATTTGAGACTCGGTTTAATAATAAACCACCACATCTAATCATCCACGTACCACGGTCAAGGATTTTCATCAAATTATCAATGGTCATGACTATACTTAATCATCACCTGGTCATAATCATACCAAAACTATCCATCACTACATTTACGAGCCATCGAGGACTTTTGTCACATCATTTATATCAAGTCATGATTATCCAAGAATGATCCTCGGTCATAATCATACTAAGTTCATCTATGCACGTAAGCCAAAGATAACATAATATAACATGAGGATGATGACAATGACATAATAATTCAATAAAACAAGTTCAAGAATTATTTAATCCATGAATTATTAACGTCCAAATTGTCGATATAATCTTTGCTTTGTAGAGTAAAATTCAAGAATGATCGGAAGAATATTTCCGTGAAAAGATCTTTGGATGAAACGCAAATATCAAGGATATTCTACTAATTTCATGGAGTATAGAAGTCAAAGTTTTAACCAACTGGGTATAATAAAGAATGGAATAACAAAAGAAATCACCGTGCATGCGGTACTTAGCATGAGGCGGAGTTATTCAACAGAATAATAATAACGGAACGGGTCGTGTGAAATCACACTGCAAGCGGGATGTTCCAACAGAATAATAAAGATGGAACCGGATCCGGTGTAAAACACACGAGATAGGATATTCAACGAGAATGATAAAGAGCGGAACCGGTCCGGTGTAAAACACCTGCAGACGAGGATGTTCAACAGAATAATAAAAAAGCGGAACCGGTCCGGTGTAAAACACCTGATGAGGATGTTCCAGCAGAATAATAGAAGAATGTCACCAAGTATAGGGTAAAATCACAGCGTATCTGAGTTATTCAGCGAGAATAATAAGCAATGGAATAACATAAGGATTTCACCAAGTATAGGGTATCTGGCGTATCTGAGTTATGTATAGGGTATGCCACTTTTAATGAGTTATTCCAATGAGAATAATAATGAATGGAATAATGAAGTTCTCTTCAAGAAGAAAGAATAACACCCACTTACAAAAAAAAAGAATATATAGAAGTAGTGAAGTAGCGAGAATACTCTTCTTCTTTCTATAACTTTCTCTCTATAGCTTTCTCTATAATTTCTCTCTACAGAGTTTCAATGAATTCGTAAGAAAATAATGAAGGAATGAGCTTTCTATTTATAGGAAAATGGAATGCATAGTAACTAATCCATGAGCGGTCCAGATTGATTTACTTTAATCGACGGTCCATATTTAAAGAAAATCTTTTAAATAAAATATAATATATTCTATTTATATAAAACATTTTACTATGCAAACACTATGCAATACTATGCAAAACACTATGTGAAAACACTATGCAACACTATGCATAATAAAATATAATATATTCTATTTATAGAATAACTTTAATAAAGTATTCTATTTTATATAAAAAGATGTTTCATTTTATTACGTTAATAATACTTAATAAAACAAAACGTCATTATCGCCATAATAATTCATATTATTAATCGATTAATAATGGAATCAAATGAGTGACTTCTCACATAAGCATCGATAATCAATACTGGTGTGCTACTATGCAACCACCGTATTATCGTACTTTTACTAAGAGTAGTTCAAGCGGTACCACGGTAAAACTTCCGCCGTTATTTCAATAAAATATTTTTGTCGTTTTTCAATCAAACAATAATTACATTATAGGGTCCACCAATGATTGAGTAGTTATCACGAATATTCCCCTAACTAAATAGAATATTCCCCGACCAATCGAATATAATATAACCACTTGCATACTTTGCAAAATTTATAAATACTACCCACAACTATAATATTATCTCAAATTCACACTATAATATTAAAAATTATTTCGACTAAATTTAAATCTTTATTGATAAAATCTGGGGTCTCACAATCTCCCTCCTTATGGAATTTAAGCCTCGAAATTAGGGTGCGATACTGGTATGATAAAGAGGTGAGGATACCTTGAATACCTTTATCGTTGAAAATATTAAGTTCATCTTTGCAATCCGCCAAAGATATCAATTCATCTTTACCTACAAGCCAAAGATATTTATTAACAATTCATCTTTGCACTCTGTGCCAAAGATATATAATCGTAAAACCAATAATCTTGAGACTTAGCTTAATAGTATCACGACCACGAATTATCCATGCACCTCTTTGGCTAAGGATATTCGTGTTTTCAATACTGATTATGATTATACCGAACAATCCTGGTCATAATCATACCAAGTCCATCTATGCACGTAAGCCACGAGATGACTTTGAACGCATCCATGAATTAATATTTCATTCTTTGAGACTCATTTCAATAATTAATCCACATCATCGAATCATCCACACTTCGTGCCAAGGATATTCATTAGTATCATGACCACAAATTATCCATGCACTACTACCAAAGATAATTGTGTTTTCAATTTCTGATTATGATTATACAAAACAATCCTCGGTCATAATCATACCAAGTCCATCTATGCACGTAAGCCACGAGATGACTTTGAACGCATCCATGAATTAATATTTCATTCTTTGAGACTCATTTCAATAATTAATCCACATCATCGAATCATCCCCGCACTCTGTGCGAGGATATTCATTAGTATCACGACCACAAATTATCCATGCACTACTACCGAAGATAATTGTGTTTTCAATTCTGATTATGATTATGCCGAACAATCCACGGTCATAATCATACCAAGTCCATCTATGCACGTAAGCCACATGATGACTTTGAACACATCCATGAATTAATATTTTATTTTCGAGACTCATTTCAATAATTAATCCACATCATCGAATCATCCACGCACTTCCAAAGATAAGGATATTCATTAGTATCACGACCACAAATTATCCATGCACTACTACCAAAGATAATTGTGTTTTCAATTCTGGTTATGATTATGCCGAACAATCCCTGGTCATAATCATACCAAGTCCATCTATGCACGTAAGCCACAGATGACTTTCAACATAATATAAACATGAGGATAATGATATAAAGAATCAATCAAATGAGATAAAGGATAAATATTAAACATTTATAATATAATTTATCAAGGATTCAAGAATATCCCCATGTTATCAATCACTTAATAATCTCATAATCTAATAACATTAATATTATAACAATATTTTAATCATTTCTTAAATTTATAAACAATTTATCTCAATTGTTTACGCTTTACAATATAATGCATTTAATCATTCAAAATGCCATACTCATAAAATATCATCACCAATTATCAAATCCCTTATCAAAAAATATGCATATACTCTATATAGGATTCTCTAGTCATAATATCCTATTTTTCAATTTTGTTACTTCACATAACATATTTAACTCATATGTTCGTAACTAAACTATTTTCATGAAAATACCAAATTAGTCCCAAAAATATTTCTTTTCTGGGATTTAGCATAATATAGTCCCATGATGAAAATATATTTTTTCTCGGAATTTTAAAATTCATTTACTATTTTTCAAAAATCAATTTCTAATTAATTCCTTAAGAAATTAGCTACCTCAAGTTTAACTCCAAAAATTCCCAAATCTTGGCAGGATCTTACACATGTTAACGTAAGCTTCTAGTTTAAATTTCATGGTCATCTGAGTTATAGAACTCGGTTATAGCATTTTAAATCAAAAAAACCTAAATATTGAAATAGTCATAACTTGCTCATTTTAAGTCAGAATGAGCTCATTTTTGGACAGGAGATACTTTATACCATATACCTTCATGTCCCAAAAGGCCAGAATTTTTCTCATAATTTAAGTGGCCGAAACAGCCCCTTAAAGTTTCTGGGCAGTAGCATTTTTGAAATTTACAGCTTTGGCCTCCTTTGCTAAAATCAGTCCACACAAAAATCTACAATACTTTTTCCAGTAATTCCACTTGGATTAGTTAGGTAACTCATATATCTAACTCTAGGACTTGACCACATTCAAAAATTCAAAATATAATAAGAGATATAGTCAATTGAATTTCATGTTACGTTTTTCACCAAAATCTGATTTTCAACTCTTTGCGATTTCTAAGAAACTTTCATGTTTTTACATACTAACCAACATAACTCATCATAAAACTTACTAATACCACGAATACCCATGATTTTCATTATTCCAATGCTTTTATTATGACTTTCATCATAATCCACGTAAACAGATCCTTTTAGTTGAAAAAATATTTGAGGGTTTAAGAAATGGGTTTTTGTACTGGGGTCAATACAAAATTCGATTTCACGCTCTAGGGTAGGCTAGGAAATCTTCAAGAATACGTCAAGAAATTTATTAATGATAGAAATATAATTCAAAACTGTTACTCACATCCAAGACTTGGATAGTACGTCACAATGACACCTTACATAAATGTATAGTCAAAAACCTGTTTTAGAAATTAGAATCTTTGGGAGGTGCTCAAGAAACCTTCGTATACGGAGGCCATGCTTCTAGGTTATAATAGATATCATATGGCCACGTAATTATTCTTGGTTTACCCAATAGACCCCAAAGAAAATGAGAAGATTACTATCATATTCTTCCCAATGGTGAGTCTTCTCTTGATTTATCATTATCTCCATTGTCTCAAATTGAGAATTATACTTCAAACAAACACCAAGATCATATAGGTAGTGCTCGTAAATATACTCAAACCAAGTGGATGAGCACAACCACATCTTTCGATGACATGAGGTTGTATGTCATTAGACATCTTGTATGATAGTGGCAAAACACTCTTCCAACGTTGGGTTCGCTTTCACCCTAGTTGATTCACCAAATATAACTACTAAATGATGACCACCGTTCTATTCCATTGTTACCCCGCTATCAATTCGACCTAGCTACACTCTTATTACTCCGAAAGGAATTGTGAAGCAAAAGGGTTAATTAATATATCAAATATTATCCCTATACTACGTGACCAATTAAATAACAAATAAACTTAGGTAGGTCATACTAGCGAAGGAATCCCCGCTCTCTCCCTCCTAGTTCTTATCTCGCATCTTAGCCAGGATCATATCCTAAGCTCGATACCAACCGTGGCGCCCCAAAATTAGGTATCGTCACCCATCTTGGGTCGCCACTTACATGGTACATAAATTCAAATACAACTTACTAATATAACTATCGTGTACAATCGACATAAAGCGTGAGTTTGAATACAAATATTGTCTACTAGATATTATACAAACTCAAAAGGAGTCCTCATTACAACTATTATCACACTATTTCGATGAATAGTGAGGGACTACTAATGCTATCCTACGGACCATTACTCGCGTTCCCGATTCGTCCCACTATGTTCTCATTTCCTCAAGAGAACGGTGAAAGAAAGGGTGAGCTCAACTAGCCCAAGAAGAAATATTATGACTAAGATAATGCGAATAAATTATCATTAGCCTTCATCAAAGTGTTAAACCGATAAAATACAATAGACAACCGGTTTAAGCTGCAATGGAATAAGCAATCCCTTAAAAGAGTCAAGTAGAGAATAAAGTCTACTATCTTTTAGGTTTTAAAAGGTCTTCATCAATTTTATCATTTGAGACTCACTTTTTAATAATAAACCACCACATCTAATCATCCACGTACCACGGCCAAGGATTTTCATCAAATTATCAATGGTCATGACTATACCGAATCACCCCGGTCATAATCATACCAAAAACTATCCATCACTACATTCTGAGCCCTTCGAGGACTTTTGTCACATCATTTATATCAAGTCATGATTATACCGAATGATCCCTGGTCATAATCATACTAAGTTCATCTATGCACGTAAGCCAAAGATAACATAATATAACATGAGGATGATGACAATGACATAATAATTCAATAAAACAAGTTCAAGAATTATTTAATCCATGAATTATTAACGTCCAAATTGTCAATATAATACTGTTTCGTAGAGTAAAATTCAAGAATGATCAGAAGAATATTTCCGTGAAAAGATACTGGATGAAACGCAAATATCAAGGATATTCTACTAATTTCATGGAGTATAGAAGTCAAAGTTTTAACCAACTGGGTATAATAAAGAATGGAATAACAAAAGAAATCACCATGCATGCGGATTGCAGATAGACGAGGTTATTCAATGTAGAATAATAATAACGGAACGTGTCGTGGTGAAATTCACCCAAGCGGGATGTTCCAACAGAATAATAAAGATGGAACCGGATCAAATTGTAAACACATGAGATAGGATATTCCAACGAGAATGATAAAGAGGCGGAACCAGTCCGGTGTAAAACACATGCATGCAGGATGTTCCAACGAATAATAAAAGCAGAACCAGGTCAGGTGTAAAACACACAGACAGGATGTTCCAACAGAATAATAGAAGAATGTCACCAAGTATAGGGTAAACCGCGTATACAGGTTATTCCAACAGAATAATAAGCAATGGAATAACATAAGGATTTCACCAAGTATAGGGTATGCCGCGTATACAGGTTATGTATAGGGTATGCCACTTTTTACAAAAGTTATTCCAATGAATAATAATGAATGGAATAATGAAGTTCTCTTCAAGAAGAAAGAATAACACACCCTTACTAGTAAAAAGAATGAATATAGAAGTAGTGAAGTAGCGAGAATACTCTTCTTCTTTCTATAACTTTCTCTCTATAGCTTCTCTCTATAATTTCTCTCTCTAGAGTTTCAATGAATTCGTAAGAAAATAATGAAGGAATGAGCTTCTATTTATAGGAAAATGGAATGCATAGTAACTAATCCATGAACGGTCCAGATTGATTTACTTTAATCTGACGGTCCATATTTAAAGAAAAATCTTTTAAATAAAATATAATATATTCTATTTATATAAAAACATTTTACTATGCAAACACTATGCAATACTATGCAAAACACTATGCAAAACCCTATGCAAAACACTATGCAACACTATGCATAATAAAATATAATATATTCTATTTATAGAATAACTTTAATAAAGTATTCTATTTTATATAAAAGATGTTTCATTTTATTACGTTAATAATACGAATAAAACAAAACGTCATTATCGCCATAATAATTCATATTATTAATCGGACAATAATGGAATCAAACTAAGTGACTTCTCACATAAGCATCAATAATCAATACCGTGTGCTGCTACTATGCAACCACATATTCATCGTACTTTTTACTACTAAGAGTAGTTCAACGGTAACCACGGTAAAACTTCCGTAGTTATTTCAATAAAATATTTTTGTCGTTTTCTCAATCCGACAATAATTACATTATTATGGGGTCCACCAATGATTGAGTAGTTGTATGAATATTCCTGCTAAACAAGAATATTCCCAGACCAATCGAATATAATATAACCACTTGCATACTTTGTAAAATTTATAAATACTACCCACAACTATAATATTATCTCAAATTCACACTATAATATTAAAAATTATTTCGACTAAATTTAAATCTTTATTGATAAAATCTGGGGTCTCACAGGCCTTCCTAGTTAGGAGCGAATTTTCACTTAGTTTAATCTTTGTTCTTAATGATCTTCTTCAAAACCAAGTCGTGTTGTTTAAACTGTCGTAGCCGAACTTTTCTATTGTAGGACCTGACGATCCTTTGCTGATATATTTGACCATGGAAGATAGTCGTGGTTCACCTTTCGTCTATTAGAGACAATTGGTGATACTTGTCTTGTACCCATTGGTCTTCATCCAGCTGAGCGTCCATCAACACTCTGAGGGATTCCATTTCCACCTCTATGGGGAGCACTGCTTCCATCCCATGGGCTAATGAGTAGGGGGTTGCCATAGTGGAAGTACGCATTGAAGTTCTATAGGCTAATAAAGTTAGAGGCAAGAGGTCAGGCCATCCTTTGTGATTGGCGGACATCTTCTGCATTGTCTGATGCAATTACCTTTGTGATTGAACTCCTCCATCATTTTGTTGTTGAGGTTCTTAGCATTGTCTGATGCAATTATCTCTAGTTGTCCATATCGACAAATGACATTGTTTCCGATGAAAATAATGATGACTTCTTTAGTAACCCTGGGCAAGGAGGTTGCTTCTACCCATTTGGTGGAAGTAGTCGATCATGGTGAATATGAACCGATGTCCATTACTGGATTTGGGCTCGATGGGCCCGATCACATCCATTCCCCACATTGAGAGGGGCCAAGGCGAACTCATGTTGTGGAGTTCCCTTGGAGGGGCGTGGATGACTTTTCCATGAATTTGGCATTGATAGCACCTCTTGACGTGATCATCACAGTTATCTTTGAGTGTAAGCCAGTAATGCTCTGTTTTGAGGATTTTCTTAACAAATAGGGATACGCTCATGTTTGGACCACATACTCCACCATGGATCTCATCCATGAGCCTCTGAGCTTGGTCCTTGTCCAGACATCTAAGGAGACCTAATCCTGCATCTCTCTTGTAGAGTGCATCTCTGCTCAGGTAGAATTTTTTAGCAAGTTGATGGATCCTTTTTCTTTCAGTTGTGCTCGCCTCAGTGGGCGTAGATCTATCTCATAAGTACTCCTTGATGTGCTGATACCAAGGGTTATGGATGGGAGGTAGCTCATCCGATACTTCTCCAACATAGTTCCCATAGGCTGGGGCTTTTTGCAGGGAAAATGTGATGTTTGGCATATTTTCCTTGTCAGGTATGTGAATCAAGGAGGCCAATGTTTCTAGCGTATCCGCAAAATCATTCCTATTACGAGGAATGTGTAGAAAGGAGATTTCATCAAACTCCAAAGCCATCTGTAAAACTTGCCGATTATAAGGCAGCAAATGTAGTTATTTGGTTTAATAGATTCCCATGGATTGTTTTATTACCAACTCCGAATCCCCGAAGATTGTTAATCGCCTGATACCCATTGATTGGGCAAGTTTTAGCCCCATGATACAGTCTTCATACTTAGTTGTGTTGTTGGTCTTGATAAACCGCAATTTAATGATTGAGATATCGCTCCCTATACTGGGACACTAGAACTGCTCTAGGTCCAAAGCTTTCTGTGTTAATAGCTCCATCAAAATACATTTTCCACGTACGGCATGAATCGTACTGATGGTGTTGCTGAACTGCCATTACCCCTTCATCGGGGAAGTATATTTCTAAGGGTTTGAAGTCCCCTGTAGGTGCGGCGGCCAGTTGATCCGTAATTCCTTGACCTTTGATAGACTTTTGTGTCACATAGACGATGTCAAATTGTTGTAAGATCAACTGCCATCTGGACAGCCGACAATTTAACATGGGTTTACTGAACACGTACTTGAGAGGATCCATACGGGATATAAGATGGGTTGTGTGACCATGGAGGTAATGTTGTAACCTCATAGAAGCCATTGCTAAAGCACAGCAAGTCTTCTCAATCAAAGTGTACTTATGTTCACTGATGTTGAATCTTTTGTTGAGGTAATAGATAGCTCATTCTTGAACTCTATCATCTTTTTGTCCAAGCATGCAGCCCATGGCTGTGACACCCCCAAATCCTGGTACTTCATTCTAACAAGATTTGGTGTTCACTTAATCAAACATTCATATCTAACTACCTAATCACAATAAAAATGGATAAATAAAACCTTTCCCATTAAAGGGTTACATAATAAAATCTCCCAGGTTATCTAACCTTTAATTACAATCATTCAAATGTGGAAATTAAATAAACATCATTAAAACCAAGTTTAAAATAATCATATTAAAAGTCTAAAGTAAAAATTACAAGTCTTCATCACTTGTACATTTTTCCCTTTCCTTTGCTAGACGAAGGTTCATCTACCTTCTCTTCTTTAGCTGCAATAAGTTTTAAAATATGCAAGAGTGAGCAAAACAATTGCTCACTGTATACAATATGAAATCAACATGAGTATAGTAATAATAACTGCCAATAATAGGCTCATCAACAATGAATAGTACTCTATCATCTATAATCAGAAACTAACATCCAAAATGTGGAATAAATATAACTGAGGGTCATAAGACCATTAACTATGTCCACAATTATACAGTAATCTTTCAACTCCAACTTTAACAAATATAAGACTATAAGGACTCCTCGCATTTTAGGGGATTAGCCCTTCGTACCATGTATTGTGCACAAACATTTAACGCTACGCGTAAGTTATCCCCTAATAATAATAGGGTTGTTCATCTCATTATTTGGAGTACAAGTCTGCACCAAAGAGAGTTTGGTTTGGATAAGCTTTAAAGGGTAATTTGAAGTTCAACGATCATCAACTAGAGGACTAGTTGAATTAATAACTTTATATTACAGAATAATTGTAATTGAATCAACATGGTAAACCAAAATCATGTTTTAGGAATAATCTAATAGCATATACTTTGAATAACTATAACATGTCTTGCTTGAACAACATTAAGTCAAGGTTAACTAGAATTGAATACTAAGCATGCATAACAGTCTGAATTAGTATAAATAATTGTGCATGCTAAATAACAAGTTAAATACAAGAATAACTTGTCAACATCAAACCAAAGTTTTGGAAGCTTGCACCATTTATAAAGTGGTTGAATTGAATAAATAGTTCAACAAGATAAAGAATTAGAAAACTTGCATTACTATATTGAGAACAATAATTGATTCCAATTACAAAAGTAGAGTTAGAAAACATGCTCAATGTAAAAAGAAAGTTTAGAAAACTTGCCTTGCTCGTAGGCTAAACCAAATCAATATGAATCACAATATCCTATAAACATATGTCATCGTGACATAATTAGTCATTATCATCTCACAAACATAACTAAGTACGTTCATCATTTAAAATTGTATTTTTAATCACATAATCGAGTTATAACACAAGTTAATTGTTAATAAAATACTTATTCATAGTATAGAAATACTAAAATCAACATTTTACAGTCCTACTATCATCACATAACAATTCCTTAAAATTTCAAGTACAAAATCAACACCGCTGAGACCATTACGCTAACTCGCTGCCATACGCCATACGCTTTACACTTTTACTATCATGCACAAGATGGATGAGCATGAAATCATGCTAGTGGGAACAAAACTACAAAGCGTCTTTGCGGCTGTGGTTGGCGCTGTCATCTGATAAAAAACTAACATCTTTGGGTCAGGCACATGCACAAAATCAGCAGCTTGATCGATGCGATGTTTGGTAACAAAGGCAGAAAAAGCCATTTTGGCCTACAAGCTTTCTTTCTAACAGACTAAATAACATATAATTCATACAAAAACTTTATGTAAACAAAATTCAAGGATTCTAACATGTTTCTACCCATATAGCAACATAAACAACAAAATTAACATACCCAATTTCATTGTTTTGGCTAAAACTCATTTTTTTGATATTTTGAAGAAAATCAACCACTATAATTTTGTTTTGCAACCAAAATCATTAATTCAAAGCATTTTGTCAAAGTATATATATACATACTCTAACAAATTAAAAAGCCAATTTATCAATAAAACAACTATTCAACCCATAATTTCTATTTTAGCTAGACAATATATAATAAAGAAAAACTCTCTGTAAAATACTTTTCTCCACAAATTACATACATATCAACAATTCTTTGATTATAGCTCATGAAAATAGTTTTAACATTACAAGTAAGCCATATTAAGCCTCCTAGCAACAATAATTCATGCTTACACAAGGATTTTATGGAGAATCATGGAAGAGAGAAACCAAATTTTTAAAACTAACAGTATAGGTTAATACCTTGAAGAAGATGATGATGATGACTATATTTTTTTATTCTTCTCAAGCTTTCCTCTTCTCCAACCTCTAGCCTTTCTTCTTCTTCTTCTTCTTCTTCTTCTTCTTCTTCTTCTTCTTCTTCTTCTTTTTCCTTTGAGTTTTTCCATCTTCTCTCTAACCTCTCTCCTCTAACACTAGAGCGTACTAATAATCTAACGTATCTAGATATTATATATATTAATTATATAATATAAATATAAAATACATAACTGACATCAGTTAAAAGTTTTTGAAATCAAAAGCCATAAGGCTTGTTTGGTTACTAACTAAAAAATAACCCATTAACCTTACACCTTGTTTGGTAAAACTCAAATAAATTAAAGACTTAATAGGCATTAGGCCTTGTTTGGCCAAAATGGAATTAAAACTCCTTTACATTATTTTAATAATTACCTTATAAAAGGTTATTTGTCACACATTAATTTAATTAAATTAATCATAATAACAATTTATTAAATTACTTCATCACATAAATCAATACCACCAAAATTATAATTTTCTATACAATCATAACTTTATTTAATCAACTAACACATCCTTTTAAATTACAAATTCCAATAAAAAGAATAGTAATTGAATTAATCAAAATTCTCAAACTTAATAATTAAATTAAATTAGCAAAATAATTAATTTTCCTTAATTATTTATTTAACAAATAATTAAGCACATCAATTCAAATTTGAACAATTATTTATTCAACAATAAACACATCCATTAAATATTTAAATAATTCAATAAATATTAAATACAACAATTAAAATTGTAGAATGTTATATCATTCCCTCCTTACAAAGATTCTGTCCCAAGAATCACAATTCAAACAATTCATTTGTCACATTCTCCCCTACTTACAAAGATTCTGTCCCCAGAATCGAAGACACAGATCAAACAAATAACTCAGGGTAATTCTTCATCATTTCAGCTTCGAGTTCCCACGTGGCCTCTTCGACATTGTGGTTCCTCCAAATTACCTTCACAGAAGGTATCACCTTATTCCTGAGCACTTGTTCTTTCCTTTCGACTATCTGGATAGGAACCTCTTCATAGGGCAAATCTTTCTCAAGCTGCAATGGTTCGTACTCAATCACGTGCTTATAATCAGGTTTATACGATCGTAACACCAACACGTGAAAAACATTATGAATGTTTTACAACTCCGGAGGTGGAGCTACCTCGTAAGCCACCTCTCCAACCTTTCGCAGCACTTCGAAGGGTCCAATAAATCTCGGATTTAGTTTCCCCTTCTTACCAAATCGAATTTTTCTCTTCCAAGGAGAAACCTTTAGGAATACAAAATTTCCTGTATCGAACGCACGATCTTTTCTGTGTTGATCAGCATATTTCTTTTGTCTATCTTGAGCAGCTATCAATCTTGTTCTGATGAGTTTGACAACCTCAGCAGTTTGTTGTACCAGTTCTAGTCCCAACAGTTGATGTTCTCTGACTTCATCCCAGCATAGTGGAGTTCTACACTTCCTGCCGTATAATGCTTCGTACGGTAGCATACCAATGCTTGCATGGTAACTGTTGTTGTATGCAAATTCTACCAACGGTAGATGATCATCCCAGTTTCCTTTGAAATCCATGATGCAAACTCTAAGCATATCTTCAAGTGTTTGGATCGTTCTTTCGCTTTGCCCATCGGTTTGCGGATGATACGATGTGCTCATCTTCAATTGCGTTCCAATGCTTTCTTGTAGTCTCTTCCATAAATTTGATGTGAACCTCGGATCTCTGTCAGATACAATTGATATTGGAAGTCCATGTCTTGAAACGATCTCCTTAACGTACAGTTTCGCCAGCTGATCAAGATTAAATCTAATCTTTATTGGCAAAAAGTGTACAGATTTTGTTAATATGTCCACTATCACCCATATCGCATCGTATCCTTTCTAAGTCGTTGGAAGACCTACCACAAAATCCATTGTGATATGTTCCCATTTCCATTCCGGTATCTCTAACAGTTGAAGTAGTCCGCTTGGTCTTTGATGCTCGGCCTTGACTCTCTGACATGTCAAGAACTTTGCAACGCATTCTGCAACGTCTCTTTTCATATTTGGCCACCAAAAATGTCACCGCAAATCTTGATACATCTTCATACTTCCTGGATGAATTGAATATCTCGAGTTATGAGCTTCTGTCAAAATTTCTTCTTTAATCTATGGTAATCATTGAACCCATATTCGCCCTTCAAATCTCATCATTCCATCCAGATCAATCTTGTATTTCACCTCTTTCCTCAACCACACTTTCTCCGATTTTTCGCATTCCTCATCCGCAGTTGAGCGTTTCTTCACTTTGTCCACCAAAGTTGGATCGGCTTCCATCCGGTAACATCTTTCATCGGATTCTCTTGGAAATTTGATTTCCAACTCTATCCTCGACATTGCTTTAATAAGCTCCTCCTTATCGCTTAACAACATCAACTTTTCCTCGCTTTTCCTACTCAAGGCATCTCAACCACGCTTCGTTTTTTCCTCGGATGATAAAAGATCTCACAATCATAATCTTTTATCGGCCCATCCATCTTCTTCGACGCATGTTCGTGTCCCTTATGTGAAAATATACTTGCATTTTTTTATGGTCTGTAAATCTCACATTTCTCTCCGTAGAGATAGTGTCTCCATATCTTCGTGAGCAAAACACAACCGCCGCCAACTCTAAATCATGAGTCTGATACCTTTTTCATAGTCTTTCAATTGTCTTGATGCATACGCCGATGACTTTACCGCTTTTTTACATAAGGACACATCCTAAACCTTTGTGTGAGGCATCATCAGACACCACAAAATTTCCTCAGATTATCCTAAGAACGACAAATACGGTGTGCCATACTTAGCTTCTTTTTCAATTCTTGAAACTTTCTTCACACTTCTCCATCCAAACAAATTTTATAGACTTCCTCACAAATTTGTTCAACGGAGTGGCAATCTTGGAAAAATCCTCGGATAAACAAATCTGTAATACCCCGCTAATCCCAAGAAACTTCTCACTTCGATGGAGTTCTCGGTTGTTCCCAATTTATCACAACTTCGACCTTTGATGGATCCATCGAAATTCCATCCTCACAATTACGTGCCCAAGAAATTGTACACGTTCAAGCCAAAATTCACATTTAGAGAATTTCAGATACAACTTTTCTTTTCTTAGCGTCTCCAAAGATTAGACGTAAATGTTCCACATGTTCCTCTGAGTTTTAGAGTACACCGTAATATCGCCGATAAACACCACCACAAACTTGTCCAAAATGATTTAAACACCGCTCATCAAATCCATGAACGCCGCAGGGCGCTTTGTCAAACCAAAAGACATCACCAAAAATTTGTAATGTCCATACCGAAGTTTGAATGCCGCCTTTGGTACATCCTCCTTTCTTACCTTCATTGATGGTACCCACTTCTCAAATCTATTTTGAGAAATATCTAGCATCCTTCAATTGATCAAACAAGTCATCTATTCTCAAGAATGGATATTTATTCTTAATAGTGACTTTGTTTAACTCTCTATAATCAATGCAAAGACGCATCGATCCATCCTTCTTCTTTATTTAATAACATTGGTGCTCCCCACGGTGACACACTCTACCGAATGTATTTCTTTTCCAACAGCTCCTGTAGTTGTAGCATCAGTTCTTTCATCTCCACCGGAGCCATTCTGTATGGGGCTTTCGATATCGGAGCAGTTCCTGGTGCTAGGTCGATCACGAACTCAATCTCTTTGTCAAAGTGAAAGTCCCGCAAGTCCTCCTCCGAAATATGTCCACAAATTCCCTAACCACCGGTATTTCTTCCGGCCAGCACCTTCTTCTTCCGAGTATCGACTATGTAAGCTAAATAACCCACACAGCCCTGACTCAACAACTTTTTGGCCTGCATAATCGTCAGACATCTCATTTGTCTAGGAGAATTGCTACCATTAAATACTACCTTTGATGGAGTCATAAGGTTTACACATTTTTTTGGCAGTCAATTATCGCTCCATAATTGAACAACCAATCCATTCCCAAAATAATGTCAAACTCTCCTAGCCTGATCGGAATCATATCTACCATCAAAATATTTCCCTTAATATTCACCCTACGCTCTCAGATACGAACCTAACAGAACTACTTCCTTATTCGCAATTTCTATGTTTAAAGGAAATTCAATTCTTCACTAGGCAATCCTAATCTCATAGCAAATTCATCGATATAAATGAGCAAGTAGCACCTTAATCAAATAATACATAAGCATCAATATCATTGATCGGGATAATACCGACACCACATCCTTTGATTACACAAGATCTTGCATACCATGTCAAGGTTCCGGTGTGGGCTTATTTGTTGTTGTTGGTCCCGCAATAGCCAACGCACCTCCACTAGCATTTCCTTTGCTCCCATTGTCTCCCTAGATCTCTTCGGGGCATTCACGAGCAAAGTGATCCTCGATCCGCACGTGAAGCACACATTCTTCTTAGCTTGAGTGTAATTTGGGACGATGTGACCCTCCCCGCCACAATTGAAGCATACACGCTTTCTCCAAAGAAACACACTCCCTTATGAAACTTTTTCGCAGACGAAGACATGGTTCGAACTTCTTATTTTGTCGGGTTTCTTTAATGATTTCTAGCTCCTCCATTTCCATTCCACTTCCTCTTCAGGTTGTTTCCATTACTACCATTACCACTACTCTTAGCTTCACCTTCACTTTTCTTTCTTTTTCTCGCTCTTGATTATGCTTTGTTACCGCTTCGCTTCCACTTTCAACGAGAATTGCCTTTCCATCATCGCTGGAAATGTCTTCAATTGGAATAGAAAACCCATTGCACAAAGTGGTTTCAGGTTTCAACCTCTTCCTCGATTTAATATGGTTTGATTCGATACGGCACGCCAACTCATTGAACCTTGCAAAGATACTCCGACAATCGACATTGTTCTTGCTTCAACTCCAAAACCGAACTCCAAACCGACTCTTTGAACTCTCGTGGAAATAAGTCTCAAGAACAGCTCCTTAAACTTATCCTGTGTCATTACTCCCCGGTCCTTCCCGAGTCTTGTTGGCTCGCCACCAATAGCTAGCCTCCTCCTTCAACATAAACGTTGTAAAAGCGCCTTCCGATTCTCTCTACCCTAGCAACATCAAAAACCTTCTCGATTTCCATAATCCAAGTCTGTGCTTCAACCGGGTTCATGGATCCACGAAATTCGTGGTCCAACCGCTTTGAAGTCCTTAAACGTAGCACCTCGGGTTCGAGGTCGATTTCGCGGTTGATTTTGCAAAGGCACCGGATTAATAACGTCACCAAATCATCGAATCGGAGTTAGTTTCAAAGATTATCGTTGTTGGTCCCCGGTGGTTCTCTCGACGGGGTGGTTGACGCCTTCGAGGCATTTTTCGTTAAAAAGAATACATTCATTAGATTATTACTCAACTCTTTTCAAGTAATTTTTACTTAACTTGCCCCCATGAAAATAATCATTCCATAACACATAACACTTTAGATAAAGAAAATAATAACTTTTATTCATAACTTCTTTGAAAACATCATATCAATAGCATCACTACTACTTACATTATTTCCCTGAACTACTAAAGTTTCAGGACATCATCATCATATCCCATAAGTTGCATAACACTTGGGATTTACATAATACTTATCATAACAAAAATCATAAATCAAGTTCACTTCCTAAGTTGTCCTATTAAGATATTGCAACGCCTTACGACACTCTTCTTCCATAACTCGAAACATGGTTCGACGGTCCAGTATGAACGAGGGTAGCATCTCGAACTGAATTGGATAACCCATGACCCGATCTTGAGCTCGATTGATTGCGGTGTTGAACACGTTATCCATTTCTTCCATCTTCCATCTCTTTGCTTGTGCCTCCCTTTGCTATTTCGCTTGTTGATAAGCTTCATCAGACGTGTCTTGGCTCTTGCCCTTTTGCGATTCTTCTCTCAACTTGCTTCTTCAACTCGCAACCTCTCGCTTCTCATTTGATCGTTTTCTTCTTCAAGGTGTGAACCAACTTCTCTTCAACATTATTCACCGTTCTTCTCGATCCTCGAATCTCGTCAGTCTTCTCGTGCTAACGAAGTCTGTTGTTTAGCTACTATCTCTTGTAATTCCTCAATAGTATCTTGAAGTTCCACGTTGCGGTCATGCACCTCATCGTATATACGGCCAGCTATCGAGTTAAATGGAATCCTTTCCTCCTCGTCCTCTTCATCTGTCTATACGGCAGCTACACGAGATCTTCCTCATCTGTTTCTACATCATCATCATCCTCCTCGACCACTGCGAGTAAAGGAGCTGACTCTCATGGAAGCAGTTGTTCCCAAACCACTTGAATATCATGAGATTCCTCCTCTCTAGGCATCTGAGGTCCTTCCTCCCTAAATTTCGACCGGATTCTCCGACATTAGTCATCCTGACAACAAGATTTTTAAGTTTTAGTTATTAATCATTACTACTCGACTCTCATGAGCACATAAGTTGTAATCACGTAAGCACATAAGTATTTTATTACTTTCTCTTTGAAACTCGATAAGAGTTCATCACTATCTTTTTGAAGGTTACTTCCTAAGGTTTTTCTCCCACCTAAGGTTCATAACCTAAAGCTTTGATATCAACCTGTGACACCCCTAAATCCAGGTACTTCATTCCCACAAGATTTGGTGTACACTTAATCAAACATTTATATCTAACTACCCAATCACAATAAAACTGGATAAATAAAACCTTTCCCATTAAAGGGTTACATAATAAAATCTCCCAAGTTATCTAACCTTTAATTACAATCATTCAAATGCGGAAATTAAATAAACATCATTAAAACCAAGTCTAAGATCATCATATTAAAAGTCTAAAGTAAAAATTACAAGTCTTCATCACTTGTACATTTTTCCCTTTCTTCTAGACGAAGGTTCATCTACCTTCTTCTTTAGTCGCAATAAGTTTTTTAAAATATGCAAGAGTGAGCAAAACAATTGCTCACTGTATACAATATGAAATCAACATGAGTATAGTAATAATAATTGCCAATAATAGGCTCATCAACAATGAATAGTACTCTATCATCTATAATCAAAAACTGACATCCAAAATGTGGAATAAGTATAATTGAGGGTCATAAGACCATGAACTATGTCCACAGTTGCGAGTAATCTTTCAACTCCAACTTTAACAGTCATAAGACTATAAGGACTCCTCGTACTTAGGGGGATCAGCCCTTTGTACCATGTATTGTGCACAAACATTTAATGCTACGCGTAAGTTATCCCCTAATAATAATAGGGTTGTTCATCTCAGTATTTGGTGTACAAGTCTGCACCAAAGAGAGTTTGGTTTGGTTAAGCTTTCAAGGGTAATTTGAAGTTCAACGATCATGAACTAGAGGACTAGTTGAGTTAATAACTTTATATTACAGAATAATTAGTAATTGAATCAACATGGTAAACCAAAATCATGCTCTAGGAATAATCTAATAGCATATACTTTGAATAACTATAACATGCCTTGCTTGAACAACATTAAGTCAAGGTTAACTAGAATTGAATACTAAGCATGCATAACAGTCTGAATTAGTATAAATAATTGTGCATGTTAAACAACAAGTTAAATACAAGAATAACTTGTCAACATCAAACCAAAGTTTTGGAAGCTTGCACCATTTATAAAGTGGTTGAATTGAATAAATAGTTCAACAAGATAAAGAATTAGAAAACTTGCATTACAATATTGAGAACAATTATTGATTCCAATTACAAAAGTAGAGTTAGAGAACTTGCTCAATGTAAAAAGAAAGTTTAGAAAACTTGCATTACTATATTGAGAACAATAATTGATTCTAATTACAAAAGTAGAGTTAGAGAACATGCTCAATGTAAAAAGAAAGTTTAGAAAACTTGCCTTGCTCGTAGGCTAAACCAAATCAATATGAATCACAATATCCTATAAACATATGTCATCGTGACATAATTAGTCATTATCATCTTACAAACATAACTAAGTAACGCTCATCATTTAAAATTGTATTTTAATCACATAATCGAAGTTATAACACAAGTTAATTGTTAATAACATACTTATTCATAGTATAGAAATACTAAAATCAATATTTTACAAATCCTACTATCATCACATAACAATTCCTTAAAATTTCAAGTACAAAATCAACACTGCCGCACCATTTCGCTAACTCTGGGCCAGGGCGCCATTAGCTTTTACTTTGTGGTCATATTGCTGCATGAAAAAGACGGAAAAAATCACAAAGCTGATTTATGAATACTAACAATCGTCATATAAGCACTAAACTAACATTCTTTGGTCAATACACACACGAAATCATAGCTTTTGATCGACACTTTTTCAAGAATAAGGTAGAAAACGCCAATTTTGGCCTACAAGCTCGTTACTAACAAACTAAATAGCATATAATTCATACAAAAACTTTATGTAAACAAAATTCAAGGATTCCTAACATGTTTCTACTCATATAGCAACATAAACAACAAAATTAACACACCCAATTTCATTGTTTTTGGCTAAAACTCATTTTTTTATATATTTTTTAAGAAAACAACCACTATAATTTTGTTTTGCAACCAAAATCATTAATTCAAAGCATTTTATCAAAGTATATATATACTCTAACAAATCGAAAAGCCAATTTATCAATAAAACAACTATTCAACCCATAATTTCTATTTTAACTAGAGAATATATAATAAAGAAAAACTCTCTGTAAAATACTTTTCTCCACAAATTACATACATATCAACAATTCTTTGATTATAGCTCACGAAAATAGTTTTAACATTACAAGTAAGCCATATTAAGCCTCCTAGCAACAATAATTCTTGCTTACACAAGGGTTTTATGGAGAATCATGGAAGAGAGAAACCAAATTTTTAAAACTAAAAGTATATGTTAATATCTTGAAGAAAATGATGAGGATGACTATATATTTTTTTCTTCTCAAGCTTTCCTCTTCTCCAACCTCTAGCCTTTCTTCCTCTCTTCTTCTTCTTCTTCTTCTTCTTCTTCTTCTTCTTCTTCTTCTTCTTCTTCTTCTTCTTCTTCTTCTTCTACTTCTTCTTCTTCTTCTTCTTTTTCCTCTGAGTTTTTCCTTCTTCTCTCTAACCTCTCTCCTCTAACAATGATAGAAAATATTAATAATCTAACGATATCTAGATATATATATATTAATTATATAATATATATATATAATACATAAATCGATATCGCTTAAAAGTTTTTGAAATCAAAAGTCATAAGGCTTGTTTGGTTACTAACTAAAAAAATAACCCATTAACCTTACACCTTGTTTGGTAAAACTCAAATAAATTAAAGACTTAATAGCATTAGGCCTTGTTTGGCCAAAACTAATTAAAACTCCTTTAAGTTATTTTAATAATTACCTTATAAAAGGTTATTTGTCACACATTAATTTAATTAAATTAATCATAATAACAATTTATTAAATTACTTCATCAAATAAATCAATACCACCAAAATTATAATTTTCTATACAATTATAACTTTATTTAATCAACTAACACATCCTTTTAAATTACAAATTCCAATAAAAAGAATAGTAATTGAATTAATCAAAATTCTCAAACTTAATAATTAAATTAAATTAGCAAAATAATTAATTTTCCTTAATTATTTATTTAACAAATAATTAAGCACATCAATTCAAATTTGAACAATTATTTATTCAACAATAAACACATCTATTAAATATTTAAATAATTCAATAAATATTTAATACAACAATTAAAATTGTAGAATGTTACAATGGCATTGTCATTAATGGACATGTATATGAACAGGGGAACACCATCCCTGGGAGGTACCAAAATGGTAGCTTTAACTAGCTGCTCTTTGATTGTAAGAAAGGCTTTCTGATACTCATCGTTCCATTTCATAGAGGAGTTCTTCCTTAACAACTTGATGATGGGTTCACAGGTTGTTATGAGTTCAGAAATAAACCTGCTAATGAATTTGATTTTCCCAAAAATCCCCGTATTTCCTTCTCTGTCTGAGGAATGGGCATTTCAGTGATGGCCTGCATTTTGGTGGGATTCAGCTCAATCCCTTTGTGGCTGACTAGGAAACCTAGCAACTTGCCTAATTTAATACCAAAGCAGCATTTGGCTGGATCCAACTTCAAGTTATACTTACGCAACCTGTTGAAAAGCTTTCTGAGATGTTCTAAGTGGTCTTCCTCCCTTCAAGACTTGACAATGATGTCATCCACGTAGATCTCTATCTCTTTGTGCATTAAGTCATGGAAAAGAGCCATTATAGCTCGCTGATAGGTTGCTCCGGCATTGATAAGGCCGAATGACAATCGTCTATAGCAGAAGGTTCCCCAAGGCGTGATGAAAGCAGTTTTCTTACGATCCTCCTCAGCGACCATAATCTGATGATACCCCACCAAGCAATCCGCAAAGGAGTACATGTCGTATTGAGCAGTATTGTCAATAAGAATGTGGAAAAAGTGCACATGAAAGCTATCTTTAAGGCAAGCTTTGTTCAGATCCCGGTAATACACGTAAATTCCCACCTTTCCTCCTGGTTTAGGCACGGGAACTATGTTGGATATCCATTCAGGATATGTAGACACCATGATAATGCCAGCTTGAAATTGTTTCACAATTTCTTCTTTCACCCTTAAACTCCACTTAGGTTTTAATTGCCTGAGATTCTTCCTGACTGGCTTAAATCCCTCTTTAATGGGAAGGCAATAAAGGACAATGTCAGTGGATAAACCCATCGTGTCTTCATGAGACCATGCAATCATATCCTGGAATTGAGTTAGTAATGTAACCGTGTCATTCCGTTGGTTTGGGGTAAGGTCTGAACCAATCTGGATTAACTTAGAGCTTTCTAAGGTTCCGAGATTGAAAGAAGTGGTTTGATCAAGATTAGGCTTAGGTTTGTCTTCGACCCATTCCTTAATCTTCTGAGGTATCTCAATGTCCTCTTGTACTTCCATCAAGTCTGAGTCCAACTTTCCATCAAAGTTACAGTCCTTGTGGAGAAAAGGCACCTCATCAACAAGTATAGGCACATCTAAATTCAGAGTCCTGAAACAAAATATGCTTTCACTTAATATATGAAACTGCTTATTCATACAAAGTGTTAGCATATACTGATAAAATAACTATTAATATTGTATAGAAAAGTAAGCAGTTAAAGTTATCTACAGGGCAGAGGGATTTTTTGCCCGTTTTACCCTCGTCTACCAATGTACAGAGTGCTACTCCAATTATCGAGGGTAAAGTCCTTATGGACTGCAGTGATGGAAGGGCTATCATCGTCCTTGTTCTCTTGAATAAGGACCATAACATCTGGGCAATCATCGTCTGGGGTGTATCTGTTTGTATGCTCATCATGGAAAAAGATGCATATGCTTGACATCATCAGGGCGATGTCTTGTTTACATTTCTATTCCCTTTCTTCCACTTTGGGATCAGGAATTAGCACTTTTTTTCTTTAACCGGTACTGGTTTGGGAAATAGCATAGCCATAATGTGGGCTGGCACCTTTACCAGAGATTGTACAAGCTCAGGAGTTGTAGGTGGAAAAAATCGCCGTGTAGCAGAAGCTTAATGAATCTGCGTGTGATTATAAGCATTTCTGTGATTGGAACTGGCAGAATAGCCTAGTTTGGCTGTTCGACTAGACATTTGAATTGGGTGCTTATTACCCTGCTAATTTTTACCCTGCCCTTGTCCAAGCTGATAACCCAATGATATCATTTCTTGTGCAGTTGCCATCACTTCGGCAGAAATCATGGGTACGGGAAGTGGCACTCCAATATTATGGTATTGTGTGTTGCTCATTTCCAAAGTATGAAAATTGGCCAGCTTAACTTCTTAATTGAAGCTGATGAGTGGTAGGTCTCCTTGTTCAGGATATTCTGGCTCAGCATTGACAGTGACTAGGCTATTGTTATTAATGTATTTAAGTTGTTGATGAAGTGTAGAAGGGACAGCTCCAGCCATGTGGATCCATGGTTTTCCCAATAGCATGTTGTATCTTCTGGCTATTTTGAGCACACGAAAGGATACATTGAATGTATTTGGACCAATCTCCACTGGTAATTCAATTATTCCAACGGCGTTTTGTCGGAACCCATCAAAAGCTTTGATAACCGTATGGCTGCTTTTGATCCTCTTGGGGTTGATATTCATCTTCTCCAAGGTAGCATAAGGATAGATGTTAAGAGATGAACCTCCATCTATCCAACCATGCATCTGGAGGACAAAACCACTATATGCAACGGCTTGCAATGACCGGTCCCATCGGGCGGTATGTCGTCATCAGTGAAAGATATCACATTGTTGTTAAAAATGTGATCAACCAAATGTTGAAGTTTTTCCACATCCACTAATTTCGGTAAGTAGACTTCCTCCAAAACCTTTAATAAGATCTTCATCTGATCCTCGGTAGTGAAAACCAAGTCCAGTATTAAGATTTGATGTGGAGCTTCTCTTAATCTTAAAACCACCTTGGCTTCATTATGGCCCATAGTGCGGAGGAATTTCTCAAACTTCTCTATGGGAATCATCCCCTTTGCTTTTATGGTAGGCTTCATCACCCTCTGAGGAAGATATAGTGGATTTTCCTTCGACACTATAGAAGTAGTATGAGACGTGGATCCTTCAGCTTCTCCATAATTCCATGGGACTTTTTGCAAGCTGATAACAAGATATTGTGGTCTAAATGGTAAGCAAATTGGCTCTGGTGCAGCCACTCTCAAAGGATTATTACTACCTTTGATTTGAATTGCTGGTATGGGAAATGGCCCAACAGTCTCATCAGTCTTAGAGGATATAACTGCTACTAGTCACTTCCACTTAGTAGGACAGGTATTCCAAGTCTCGAGTAGGACACTGTCCTCGTCTGCAAACTGCAGGACACCGTTGTCAATTAGATTCTGAATAAGGTGGCGGAGTGCCCAGCATTCTGTTGTGCTGTGACAGCGAGAATGTGAATGATATTGACACACTCCATCAGAGTTAAACCGTCTTGAACGGGGATTAATTAGAATTAGAAGGGAGGTGAATCTTCCTTCGTTGATTAGCATCTGAAATATCTCCTCCATAGGTTGGACTAGGTATGTAAATTCCCTTCTATTGGCATAATCCTGACGGGCTTTAGCACTTGCTCTCTTCACAAACTTGTCCTCCAGTGCTTCACTTTTCGAAGGTGATGATGGAGCATTCATAACAAAAGGAAGGAGACAAGCATGCTCATTGCTGACTAACTGGCATGTGACTTGATGCTGATGGATCACCAGTTCTGCCAATTGTTCAACATGCTTATAAAGAGCTTTCATCTTTCGTTCAATAGCAAATTAAAATTTTGCATAATCCAATCTATCAACACCATCTTTGATGGTTTGAGATGATTCAACAATGTAATTGGAACTCTATCCACTGCTCCAATTAATCATATTGACCTCTTCTTCTTTGTGTTGAGGAATAGGGTTGTCTTGCACATGAGGTTGATCTGGTTTGGTAACCATGATCTCACCGTTGTCTATTAAATCTTGGATCTTGTGTTTCAAGGCCCAGCAATATTGAGTATCATGTCCAGGTACCCCAGAATGATAAGCACACTTCCCAGTAACATTTAAACCCCTCCCATTCGGGTTGGCTGGTGGAAGAAGATGTGTAATTTTCTTCTGAGTAGTCAGAATTGCAAGGATATTCCCGAGTGAGTCCCCTAAGGGTGTGAACACTCGGTGGCGCTTTACTTCTCCACCTTTAGGCAATGGAGAGTTTAAAGACTGTGCTTGAAAAGGAGTGTAGTTTCTCCTCTGTATAGGCATATTCTGATTGCCTCTTTGACCTTGTAATATAAAGGAAACATCCTCCTCATTATTTTTATGGACCCTCCGGGGGTTGTTTCCATAAGTTCCAGACTAGATGTTCTCAGCAACTTCTTTAAGAGCGGCTAGGTCTTGAATCTCTCCTAACTTCAACCCCATCTCTCCATGTTTGATCATTTTAGAAAATTGTTTGCCAATACCAGCTAAGACTCTATCATAGAAAGGAGCTTCTTGTATGTCTATGAAGGTCATGACCATTTCTGATTCTGTCATAAAAGGAATAACTTGAGCAGCAAGGCGCCTCCACCTTTGAGCATACTCTCTGAAAGACTCATTGGACTGTTTCTTGACCTTAGTAACTGACACTGGGCCAGAGCCATCCGAGACTTGAAGTCAGTCTCGAGTAAGGAAGGCGTGAGCAAGCTCTTCCCAGCTATAGATCTTTGAGTTGTCTAATCTGGTATACCATGAACGGGCTTCTCCAGTCAGACTCTTCTAAAACAGCTGCATTCTGAGCTTCTCATTTTCTGCATAAGATCCATGTTCTCCAATGAACACCTTCAAATGTGTGTAAGGATCCCCTAATCCATCATACTTTTCAAATTCAAGGGTTTTAAATTTCTCTAGATAATGAACACTAGGGAATATGCAAAGGTTAGCATATGAAACACTCCCATATGCTCCAATCCCCTTGAGAGAACAAATGGTTTCTTCCATATGAAGGACCTTCTTCCTGATATCACCAGTGTCTGGATCTTCTTTGAGATGGGTGTTTTCAGGGTCTTTTTTGGTCGTATCCAACTGAAGTTCAGTATTTGTTTTATCTAAACCTTGTGCTCCTCCTTGTGTAGAGGATTCTGTATGTACGGGTATTCGCGAACCCTAAGTAGATTGATGCAATTCTTTAAGCAGAATAGCCAAATCTGTAATTTTCTTGCTTAATCTGTCAAACTCTTCTCATGAGACAGGAGCAGGATTAGACTGGTCAGACGAAAACATAGTTGGCTGTAGGCTCGTGGCCTTTTTAGATTTTAAGCGAGTAATAGGCACAATTATTTCCCTACAAAAAACATATGTAGTTCAGTCTTAGGGATAATGTAATTGTTTACATGCTATGTGAGGTATCCGTGTTAGGAATATTATCCTGCAAAATGGATGTTAGCTATTTTGTAATACATGATAGCATGCTAATTTTAAATATGCATGTGCACATATTTCTTAATATTTTCCATTACGATGGATTGACATGAAATGATATTTACAAGTAAATTCTTTTACAAGTAATCGAGAATGGAAAGCATGAAGAGACTTTCCTCCACATTTGTTTTATCAGAGGTTGACCTATCTTAGGTTTACTATCACCGCTTTTTGGCATGAAGGTTCCTAAATCATCGCAATCTACTTGACGGGAAGTTAATCCGGTCTTTCAACTGGAGCGAATCTGGGTGGTGCCTTTCCTGAGCCTCGTTGGAATTAGTCTCCCTACGAGTCCAATAATCAAACACCGACAGGATAGTCTCCTGGTGGAGGAACCACATAACATAAATTCACATACAACATGTCTCACCGTTTATGAAAATGATGATATGTGCGAAGCACTAATATCACAGATAGATATATTGCAGTGCAGTAAGTAAATGCATTCGTACACATTCATCATAAATGTAAATGCAACATCCACACATAAGTATATAACAGTTTTGAAAAGTTTGTAATAGCGACTCAAGCCCTCTTACTGGTTTCCCCAGCGGAGTCACCACCTGTCGACGTTGGGATTTTTATTTGTCCCTTTTCTGTTCTTGTTCTTTGGTGTTCTCATGTTATGTGAGATTTATTTAGAAAAATGAGTGAAAAAGGTCCGACATGTATATGTCGACGATTTGACTGTAAGAGTCACCAGTTGGTGTTTTGAACCGGTTACACCAACGCAACCGAGAAAAGGTTTGCACATTGACCCAGTGATCTGACACTGCTAAACGGGTCTGTGAAACCGAGATTTATTTGGGTTCGGGGGCTTGATTATGCGGAAGGAAGGGGTTAGGCACCCCCCCCCCAGACATCTGTGTTGCCACGGTGACCACCACTTTTTAATAAACGGTTATAAGAATGTGTGTGTGTGTGGATCAATGTGCAATTTATTTTGGAAGTAGTGCGAGGCCTCATTCGCACCTATATACAAAGGGTTTGAATTTATATAAAAATTCAGTTTTAAACATGATATAGCAGTGAGGTTTTGTAAAAGAGGTTTTTCAAACCCTGTGCTCAATAGTAATTAAGACCTTTTTATACTTCCATTTTATTATTAAATGTTCGGCTTGGTTGCTTTTATTTTTGAGATGAGAAGCATCTTCGAGAAAATAATATATAGCAGTGTCGAACTCCTTATGGGCATGAAAGCCATCTAAGGAAATTCAAACACCGTGAATAATTTACAAGCTGCTTACAGTTGAAACTATCCATCACGCGAACCAAATCTATATTCAGTTGACTGAATATGTGATCACATGATTCCTAGGCTCACATAATGTCGTAGTTTATATGAAAAGAAGTCAGCAGTTATATATATAAAAGCTGTAAATATATATATACAGACATGATCAACTACCACGAAGCACCTCCAGGGGGGATCGGAAATATAAATATATAAAAGCGTTAAATATATATATAGAGTCATCATCAACCACCACGAAACATCTCCATGGGGGATCAAAAATGTTAATAAAGCAGTAAATGCGATCAACTACCACGAATTAAACTTCAGGCGGGACGGAATGTAAATAAAGCAAAGAAAAGGCCAATTAAGTAAACTCCAGATCGATGTAAAATGTATATATATATATATAAGCGGTAAACGCACAGGATATATATCGATCCCGGCTTAGTTTATCATTTCAGCGATTTATCGCTATATATATAAAAGTAATAAACGCACAGGATATAAAATCCAGGCTCATCGAACAAAGTCCGACAACAGTTCTTATATATATATATATATATATATATATATATATATATATAAGTAGTAAACGCTCTGGATATAAAATCCAGGCTCATCGGACATAATCTAACAACAGTTCATATATATAAGTATATATATATATATATAACAAGTAAATGCTCCAGACATAAGTCTTGGCTCAATCGAGGCATAACTCGATAATGTTAGTCCATATATATAAATATATACATATATAAGTATATATATACAGACTGAAATGAAAACCACAGACTGAAGTCCGGGCATACACACATAACACGACTCTCAATGTGAAGAATAATGTGTGCAAAGATGAAGAGAAAGGCTTTATAGTGTGTAAGAAGACTTATAGTGGGCTCCCAAAGAAGACTTCTATGACTCTAAGTGGATAAACACTCAGCTCTCTCTGGTAAAAATATAGCTATGTGTGAGCTAACAAGTGTTTAAAATGAGAAAGCACTCAATATAGGGTGTGTACAGAGGAAATTTGACAAGGCTTCCTCGCCTTTTCCTTTTTTAAAATGGCCACCCCAAGCTCTATATTTATAGAGCTGTTGGTCGCAGGTGTACTTACGGCAGCCACAGGTGCACCTGCGGCTGCCCGGGGTGCCCCGGGCTCTGCGGGTCCCGCCATCTCAAAGTACGTGAACTCATGCACTGTGATGTTCGTTCAAACTTGCAAAACTTCAATCTGAGCATTTGATTGAGGTGTACAAGACCTTTTTCTGACCGCTATTGTCGAGAGTTACGCAATTCCATGGGATTAGAGGTTGTACGAAGTCAGGAAGAGGGGACCATGCCCATGGTCTTCAAGCTTCAAATTCTATCCGGTGTTCTGCCCTATGTAATAATCACTCGGGATTGGAACTCCTTGGCTCTTATGGGACATTGTTGTGTTGAAATGTATGTTTGAGATGTTGAGACGGCGCAATGTGGGGTTGAGGTGGTAAGATGACGATTGTTACCCTCACTGGGTTTATCTCCAGTTTGGGTTTATAAAGCAGACATTACTCAGGGTTATCTCTGAGATTGGAATGCTGTAAGTGTTTGAATTCCTCGGGGTCATCTTTAAGTGTGCCTTTCTTCCTGGTGTTATCTCCAGGTCTTTGGAATGAGTTCCTTAGCGGGAGTTCCGAGGTTGAAGCTGATTTCATGCATTTGAAACAAGCATTTGCGGGGTTATCGCCGGAACTGCAATGGCATTCCTTGGGGTTATCTCCAAGGATGAAACTCGGGGTTATCTCCGAGGTTGGAACTGATACTCCGGTGTGTGTTCGGGGTTGAGATCGAACTTAGGTGGTATCCGAGAATGGATATGAAATGCCTTCCGTGGTTATCTTTAAAAGATTTAATCTGTCCTCCTACAATGTTAAGAATAAAAAAGAAAATTTCGAGCGTCTGCAAATAGCTAATTACATCTACTTCTTATTTAATGTTAATTAAATATTTATTAGTCTTTAATTATTCATTATTATTAATAAATGAACAATTAATTAACCATTTTCCTTATTTAATTTTAAATAATTATTATTCCTTTAATAATAAATAATTAATTTACTTCATCAATCTTTAATTATTCTTTCTTATTAACTTAAGAATAATTATCATTTGTTCTTAGTTATTATTTAATTAATTATTTATCCTCTAATAATAAATAATTAATTTACTTCATAAGTCTTTAATTATTCTTTCTTATTAACTTAAGAATAATTATCATTTATCCTATTTATTATTTAATCTTGATTAAATAATTAATAATTACTTTATTAATACTAACTCTACTTAATTATCACCTAATACTACTTAGATAATAATTAAATAGTCAATTACATTCAAATTTCATGTAATTAGTTTGATAATCCATTAATTGCATTAAAAGTTATAAATTAGTACATTTAAAATAATTTTAAATGAGTTTAAACCACTAATTACTTAATAATTAGCTAACTGCCAAGACAAATTTTGGATTAAATATCTTAATATTCTTCAGACTTTTAGAATAAATTGGGTCCAAGAACGACCGCCGGAACCGATGGGGAATTGGTTGAACCGGCCACCGGAATGTTCCGGCCAGTCCGTTTACCGCTGAACCGATAGTAGCTTTTGAGATTTTTTTTGATTTTTTTCAGATGCAGGGTCCTTCACTAAAACTTGAATAAAATGAAATCTACAACCCCGATTTGGGTCTAATCAGACTCGTTAGATTTGTGTCCTCCCAAACTACAGTTTTCATTCATCAAACATCAAATTTGGATCTGTTTTTATCCCAAAAATTGGAGCATAAGTGACTGCTATTGTATATGAGTTCTTTAGTTGAGGTGTTTTAGTAATAAATCCATATCTCACTCATGTTTTTAACATTTTTACATGCTTCCAAAGGGGTTTTACTCTTAAATCATAGTTCTAGCATACCAAGAAGCAAAATCACAAAAACCATTTGTAGATTTCAAAATGAAAAGCAATGATCACCCCTTTAAATTAGGGTTTTTTCCAAAACTACTTTAGCTTCCTTTTTCCAAAATTTCCCAACATAAATTATATAGATGAGTAGGATAAACATACTATACACAATATTTAACATTCATATGAGACTCTAGCCTATTAGAACTTGTCTTTCCATGAATCTCTCTCAAGATCACATAGAGCATACATGACATAGAAACTAGGGTTTGGTTTTTATCTTGTCATGTGTGATGCTCTTCTTTTCTTTCCAAAGTAGACTACGAACTTGGGATGCATGAACAATATACTCCTCTTCCTCTCTAGAATCTGAAACTCTCCTCTCTCTCTCTTGTTATCTTTGTGTTTTGATGGGTTGGGAGAAAATAGAAGAAGAAGAAGAATGGTGGAGAATAAAATGAAGAATGAAATGTTGGTGAAATGAAATGGGGTGCTATTATCCCCATGTTTTTTTGTCCCTTGGACAAAAGGGTTGGTCTTATCTCATCTTAATCATGCCTAATCATGTCATTAAGGTTGCTAATTAGATTTTCTACCAATGAGAGCATGACACACTTGTCCTTGTGTGTAAGAGTTTCTACTTATGGAACTTGATTATCTTAATATTCTTGCCTTAAAAAGGATAATGTGGCCAGCTATATATATGCCCACTAATTTCTCCATTTAGCTTTTATTGTAATGCACAAATTAGATTTATCAAATGTGTAAAATACCCTTAATCAAGTGGGCTAAAGGTGGGCTTGCATTTTATTTCTTTTAGGCTTCTCCTTTAATTGTTTTGGGTTATGTAATAAACATAGTTTAACAATTCTAATATGTATAACCCTAATTGTTTATTTTGGGTTTCTATTTCCAATCTTATGGAATTTAATTACCTACACATATCTCTTTAATCAATAACCAAATTAGGTTTGCTTTAATTAGATTTAAAATTATTAATCACTTGAAATAGACAAAATTAATCTATTAGGTTAGTATAACTTTTAAATACTAACATTTTCTCAATACCATAACCCTTAGGTTATTTAATTACCTTACCTAATATATAATTAGGTTATGTGGCTTTCCTTTGATATATATAAAACATAACATAACATAACATACTTAAATTACATATTTATTTTATAATGGTAAAATAAATACGCTACACATAATTTCTTATACAAATACAATTATTTACATACCCAATATATTATAATATAATATCCTTAGCTCGTTAACATAAATTCAATTAAGAATTTATCTACTTCCTTATATTACGATAAATATAATATCTTTTGTTTATTAAACTAATTTTATAGAAGAATTTATTTTCTAATACTACTTGGGTAAAGTATATATAAATATTATATGCTTAACTCTTCTTTATTTTTGTTTCATCACGAAAATTGTTCCCAACAATTTTATTTTCCCCACCTAATAAATACATATATAATATATATTCATTAACTCCCAATTACCAAACCTACACCAAACCTACACACATCACATATAGAAAATAATTACTAATTTTATTTTCTCACATTATAAATTATTTATATCAATTTATTTACATATAAAAAATATAATTTAATATATTTACCATATTATATAAACATACATATTCTTCATAAATCATAAAATGATTTATATACTAATATATTAAACTAGATATTTAATTTAATGTCTAGTGAACCTCTTAATACAAAGATATACTACATTCAATAAGTCTTTTCATATGGCTTATCATATATATTACTTGTCACGTTCTTATTTCTTCTTTATTTTTGATAAGATTTTTAACGCTTGACTACTACTAGCTTCTTATATTGAAGATTTTCATTTATTCTTGTATGATTAATTTAAATAATCAATCCTCTTTTTTAGCTAAATCAGTATATAACACATCTCCAAGTATATACGTATCTATACATATACACATTTAATTTAATCTAATAATATCTCTTCATTTGAAATTTATTACTTTAAATAAATTTTTCACATACAAAAAAATCTCTTTCTAGGTTTTAAATTTTCATAACCCTTAGTTTCTCAATTCTTTTTCAAATAGTAAACCATATAGGTTCTTCTTGAAAAATTAAAATTATTCCTCTATTTTCACTCTAGGTTATAGTATGACATTCATCTTACTTACTCAATATAAAATAATTTTATTCATTATTAAATCAAATAAAATTATTTTACAAATAATTCGATTTTCTATCAATGATTTGAATTTGCATTTCTTCATACTTCAAGTCCTTCTCGATATGAATAGGCTCATACTCTATTACGTGCTTATAATCTGGCTTATAAGGATGTAACACAGATAAATGAAACACATTGTGTATGCGTTTCAAGTCTAGAGGTAATGCTATCATATAAGCTACCTCTCCTACCCGTTTTAATACCTCAAAAGGTCTTATAAACCTTGGACTTAACTTTCCCTTCTTTCCAAAACGTATCTTTCCTTTCCAGGGAGATACCTTTAGAAACACATACGAGCCTACTTCAAACTCTCTATTCACTCGATGTAAATCCACAAACTTTTTCTGTCTGTCTTGAGATGCTACCAAACGCATTCGTATCAACTTAACTATATCCGATGTTTGTTGCACCAATTCAGGTCCTAGCATTCTCCTACTTCATCCCAACACAATGGTGTTCTGCACTTCCTTCCGTATAAGGCTTCGTAAGGTGGCATGCCTATGCTCACATGATAACTGTTGTTATACGCAAACTCTACTAACGATAAATGATCATCACAACTACCTTTGAAATCCATAACGCAAGATCTCAACATATCTTCTAGCATTTGAATTGTCCTTTCTCTTTGCCCATCTGTTTGTGGATGATACGCCGTACTTAACTTCAACTGCTTTCCCAACTATTCTTGCAGACTTCTCCAAAAGTTTGATGTGAATCATGGATCACGATCTAACACAATCGAAATTGGTACTCCATGTCTGGAAATAATTTCTTTAACATAAAGTTTAGCTAACTGATCTAAGTTATACTTGACCCTTATTGGCAAAAAGTGAACTGATTTCGTCAATTGGTCCACTATTACCCAAATAACGGCGTACCCTTTTTGAGTAATTAGAAGTCCTACCACAAAATCCATCGTGATATGCTCCCACTTCCACTTTGGAATCTCCAATGACTGTAAAAAGCCAGCTGGTCATTGATGTTCAGCCTTAATGTTTTGACAAGTTAAGCACCTACTCGCATATTCTGCTAGATCTATCTTCATGTTCGGCCACCAAAAACTATGTTGAAGGTCTTGATACATCTTAGTGCTACCAGGATGAATCGAGTACCTTGAACTATGATCCTCTTGTAACACTTCCTCCTTTAATTCTGTCTCATTCGAAACCCAACTTCTTCATTCAAATCTTAATAATCCGTCATTATCAAGACTATACTTTTTATATTTTTCATCTGTTAACTGCTTCTTCATCTAATTACACTCATCATTTCTGAGTTGTACTTCCTTGACTCTCTCTACAATGGTAGATCGAATCTCCTTTGTAAACAAGCTCTGTCCCGATTCATTCGGTAACTTCACCTCCAACTCCATTCGAGTCATCTCTGTTATTAACTCAGTTTAAGCTGTTAACATAGATAACTTTTCCTGACCCTTCATACTTAAGGCGTCAGCCACTACATTGGCTTTTCCTGGGTGATACATGATATCGCAGTCATAATCCTTTATCAACTCCAGCTATTTCCTTTGTCTCATATTTAAATCCTTCCATGTGAAGATATATTTTAGACTCTTATGGTCCGTGTATATCTCACATTTCTCTCCATACAATTAATGCCTCCATATCTTTAAGGAAAACACTACCACGGCCAGTTTTAGATCATGAGTAGGATAAACTTTCTCATATACCTTTAACTTCCGTGATGCATACGCAATGACCTTGACATGCTGCATGAGCACGCAACCGAGTCTTTTATGCGAAGCATCGCTATAAACTACAAAGTTCCCTGTATCATTGGGTAAAGATAATACAGGTGCTTCACTCAACCTTTTCTTTAGTTCTTGAAAATTGTCTTCACACTTCTCCGTCCACACGTACTTCACTGTCTTCCTTGTCAAATTAGTCATCGGAGTAGCTATCTTAGAAAAATCATGGAAAAATCATTGATAGTATCCCGCTAACCCTAGGAAACTCCGTACCTCAGTCGGCGTTTTCGGTTGTTCCCAATTCATCATTGCTTCAACCTTCACTGGATCTACTGAAATCCCATCACGGTCGATAACATGTCCTAAAAATTGTACCCTTTCTAGCCAAAATTCACACTTAGTGAATTTCGCGTATAGCTTCTCCTTCCTTAGTGTTTCCAACACTATTCTTAGGTGTTCAGCGTGATCTTATGGCGTCTTAGAATAGACTAGAATATCATCGATAAACACTACGAATAACTTGTCTAAATATTATTTGAACACTTTGTTCATCATATCCATAAATGCAGTTGGTGCATTTGTCAACCCAAATGACATCACCAGAAACTCATAATGGCCGTAACGAGTTTTGAATGGTGTCTTAGGTACATCATCCTTCCAAACCTTCAATTGATGATACCACGTTCGCAAATCTATCTTAGAAAAATACTTTACCCCTTTTAACTGATCAAAGAGATCATCGATCATGGGCAATAGGTATTTATTCTTTATCGTTAACTTGTTCAACTCTTGGTAGTCGATACAAAGTCTTAACAATCCATCCTTCTTTTTCAAAAATAGTACCCGTGCTCCCCACACGAAACACTCAGTTGAATGTATTTTCTATCCAACAGTTCTTGTAATTGAACCATCAACTCCTTCATCTCTACTAGAGCTATACGATACGATGCCCTTAAAACTGGTGTCACTCCTGGCACAATATCTATTACGAATTCCATCTCCCTATCTGGTAGAAAACCTGGCAATTCGCTTAAAAATACATCCATGAATTCTTTAACTATTGGTATTTGCTCCATCGTTGCTCCCACTCGTTGGGTATTAACAACATGAAACAAATAACCTACACATCCCTTCCTCAACAATTTCCTAGTTTGTGCCATAGTAAGACAGCATGAACGTCCCGGCGATTTATTACAGTAAAAAACTACCTGAGGTTACCTCAACGTTATAATGTTTACACATTTCTTTTGGCAATCTATTATTGCCCCATGGTTAAACAACCAATCCATCCCGAGAAGTACATCGAATTCTCCCAACTTTATCGGTATCAAATTTATCGATAATTTATAACCTCGTATATCTACACAACAACTCCTATAAACATTTTCAATGGGAATTATTTCTTCATTTGCTACCTTAATATTCAAAGGTATAGGCAATCTTTCGGGAAGTAATCCTAATCATTTAGCAAAATCACATGCTATAAAAGATCAAGTAGAACCCGAATCGAACAACACATAAGCATTTATATTGTTGATTGGTATAATACCTGCAACTACATCCCATGATGCAACTACATCTTGGACCGTCATGTTAAAGGTGCGGACCATCGGCCTACTCGTCTGAGTTGGACCACTAATAGCTAACTTACCACTATTAGTGCCCTTTTTCTCATCCATCTCCTTCTTTGGGCAGTTCTTCGCTATATGATCAGTTGATCCACATACGAAGCATCAGTGATTCTTCTTTGGACTTGGACAGTTAGGCGATATATGCCCCTCCTGTCCATAGTTGTAACATACTGACTTCCCCTTGAGACAAACTCATAAATGAGTCTTCCCACAGTTCTTACATGCCTCCATCCTTTTCTTAGGATGTTCTTGCTTTACTCCGGTATTCCTAGAGTTAAACCCTTTCTTTTCTGGCCGTTGTCACTCCCACTAGCTCCCTCGATTTTTACTCCCCTTTCTACCTTATTCTTATTTTTCTTCTCCCTGTGGTATTGGCTTACAGCCTTATTACCACCCTTGGTAATTATTGCCTTCTTTAGAATGGTTCCAAAGGAAGTACTTTGAAACACTTATATCCAGCTATAGAGACAGGGTTTCAAGCCCTACTCAAATCTCCTCGCCTTCCTGACCTCCGTGTCCACCTGATGTGGAGCAAATCTCGTCAGTTCATTAAACTTGGCAGCATATTGGGGAATAGTCATTTCCCTTTATTTCAACTCTAGAAACCTCTTCTCCATCCTCCCCTCCATACTTGTGGGAAAATATTTCTCGAAGAAAATCTCCTTGAACCATGTCCACATTAAATTCTATATATAAGTCCTAGCCTGGTTTGCCACCCACCAGAAGTTGTCATCTCCCTTCACCATGTATGTAGCAAAAGCAACCTTTTGCCCCTCATCGACATTTGCAATAACAAATGCCTTCTCTATTTGTTTCACCCAAGTATGGGCTTCAATAGGGTCCGTAGTTCCTTTGAACTCCAGCGGACCTACACTCTTAAAATCCTTAAACGTAGTAGCCCGTACTACCGCAGGATTTACAAGTATGTTAGCCTCGATTCTATTAAAATCAGCCATTAATAAATTAACGAACTCCTGCATTGGGTTAATCGGTCCCCCTTCCGGTTGATTCACATTTGCTCCTTGATTTCATTGTCTTCTTTTTAGCGGCATCTTTCTGTTAAAATAAATAACACTTCATTATTACTTCCTTCTTGTTAGTTGGTTATTATTCATTATTACACAATAACTCATACTCATTGCACAACATGTTCCATAAAAACTTATATTGATATGTTATTCCTTGTAGTATAATACTACATCATTCATTATTACGCAGCCTCAGCTGATTACATTACTTTCCCGCCATTGCTCTTCAAAAATTGGAATTTACAAAAGACTACCCTTTGATTATACAAAAGAGGGTTTTATGTCACTACTTAGATACATCATATTTACATATCTAACTCTACTCTAATTACTAATTAGATTACATTTGCCTAATGGCATTCTCATAATCTACGTTGGCAAGACCGGCTATTACATCTCGGCTGATAGTATGTCGGGTCTGCCCTACCTCCTCAGGATACTCAGTCACTTGCCGCTTAAATTCCCCATGCGAACTCCTCTGTATATAGGACATCCTACCAATCTTTTGCTTCTTGGTCTTTAGCTCCTCCCTGAGCTCAAAGACCTCATGTTTCAGCTCATGGACCTTGTCCTCAGCTAAAACCTTCTCGTCATGTTCTTCTTCCCACATTGTCTCAATGCTCTCCTTGTCCTCCAAGATGCTATGAATCTCCTCCTTTAATTCTTTCACCTCCTTCCCATACTAGATATTTCTATCCAACACCGTCATAAACAACGCCTTCATCGACTCCACCGGAGTCATCTCTTCTACAGGTGCTACCATATTGAACGATACCACCTCCACCTCCTCCTCAGACATCCCATCAAATAAGGACATGAATTCCAAGTTTTCCGAGTCTTCTGACTCAATCACCACCACTTCTGGTAACTCAGCTATAGGTGTTTGTAAGATCTCTACTTGATTCACAGACTCCTCACTAACGACATGTATATCCCTATACATTATGTTTATCTCCTGACATCTACAAAAAAATAAATTAGTTTGATTAGTAAACATCATTAGCATAATAAAAACACATATCATATTTAATGAATTTTTAGGGTTAACTTCATCTTTTACTTGTTTAACTCTTCTTAAGGTTGTGACTTAAGGTTTTTTTGACCCTTAAGTTTTATAACCTATTGCTTTGATACCAACCTGTGACGTCCCCAAATCTGGGTATCTTCCAACCTGACAGATGGTGCTACACAGTGCTACAGTTCACACATACATTCAATTGAAATAACTCAAAAGTGTGAATATGTCTTCTATATATTCCAAAATAATATTCCCTTTCCCAGGTTCTTTATAACCATTACATAGATTCTTTGTCATAATATCAAATAATTACAACATTCAAACTATACTATTACAAAACAGCTCATAGGTCTGCCTTAGCCTTCTTTTTATCCTTATTAGATCCTTTAAGACGTTCAATCTTAGCTGCATTCATATGGTTCAAGCAAGAGTGAACATAACTAGCTCAGCAAGTATGACAATTTCATTTAAACAACAGTCTTGAAGCATGGGAATCATATATCTTCAATAACTAAATCAATAGTTATGAAGTACTATAGATAAATCAAAATAGAACTTCTCTTTTCTTTAAAACATTTGACAACGAATAACATTAGTTAAACATAAATTTTGGTCCAAGACCTTGAGCATTCTGTTCTTTATTTGAAAAGGACAACCCGACACTAAGTCCGTAAGTCCGGTATATCTTACGAGCACATCTAGGTGATCAACCTATAGTAATATATGTTGTACAATACTTCTTCTTTAAACGTATTTACGTTTAAGTTTGGCAACCTCGCGTGCCCGTCGTTTGACGACAAAATATTTGCTTACTCATACTTAGTCTTTCTTTGAAATTCATACCATAATAGTTTGGCAAAAGATAACAACATTTGACAATATTTAGATAGATTATAAGGGAATCCATCAAACACATTAAGTCTAGCCGAAGGAATTGGCTTTGACCTCATCATACATCAATTCATGCGTAAGATACATGAATCACAAAGCTTGTCCAGAATGAACATAGACAAGGGTTAGAACACTTGCCTTTAGCATCTTCTATAGTTAATACACTTTCCTTTTTGAGTCTTTAAGGTTTCTACAATACATTGTGAGAACCCAAAATTTCACATAATTCAAATCTTTTTTAAAAAAAGAAAGAAAAGAAAGTATTTGAATCATATAAGTGTAGATGATAATTAAGCTAGATGGTTAATTTATTAACTAAGAAGTATACTCACTACAAAAAAATGGGCCTTTAGTAATGATTTTTCGGGCAACGACTTTATAAGTCGTTGCTAAAAGTATATGTTTAGCAACAAAATTTGTCCTTCATTGCAGATTGTGTCAGGCTTTCACTTTTTGCAACAAAATTAATAAGTCGTTGCAAAATTTTGTTGCTAATTCATTGGCGGGAAAAAATTCCGTTAGAAATTCATTGCAAAATTTTCGGCCACTTGATTTCCCATCATCGGGGGAAACAAAAGTTTTTTTGTTGCTAAAAATGGGGCTTTAACAACGATTTTTCAGACAACGACTTTATAAGTCTTTTCTAAAAGTGTATGTTTAGCAACAAAACTTGTCCTTCGTTGCAGATTGTGTCAGGTTTTCACTTTTTACAATAAAATTCATAAGTCATTGCAAAATTTAGAAACAAAATTCGTTGCAAAATTTCTAACCACTTGATTTCTCCTCATCGTGGGCAACAGATGTTTTTTTGTTGCTATATTTCGTTGCCTAATATGGATCACATTTATTCGCAACAATTTTTATTTTCGTTGCATATTTTATACAACTTTTTGCAACGACTATTAAAATATTGCCTTAAATTAAGATAATCCCAATAAGCATGTTTTTGTAAGACCATATATTAAAGATTCGGAGAATTGTCAAAAAATATTCAGTATTTAGTATTTAAAATTATGTCCAAATGCGGAACATATTCGTTTCCATTTTTTATTGAATAAACAAATTATTCAAATATCGAATTCGAGTGTCAATCACCTAATAAACAATTTATTTATAAAAAGTAAAATAAAAATATATTGACCAATTACTAACAAATCACAACCAATTAAAGTTGTAAAATACATATCATAAATGGGAGACATATCAAATACATCATCATTCATAATTGATCATAAAAATCAATTAAAATTTACTAATATAAATTGTACATATAAGTTGTATAAATTGTACTTATAAGTTGTTCCATATTACTTAATTTATTTTTTGCTAAATTTAAATGTATATAAAAGAAAAGAGATACATATACTTAGGGGGGTTAAATGAAAAGTCGACCACTGAACTTTTTTGATATTTGGGTATTGAGCCCCTTTTTTCGGTCAACACAAACTTAGCCTCTTTTTATTCAAAAATTTAAACTTAGAACCCCCAAACACCACATGTGCGTTGACCTGCTGAAATGGGACACGTCTTGTGAGACCCCGAATTTATGAAATGAAAGTATTCAATTTTCTTATAATTATTATTCTATTTAGTAAATGGTTAAATTGATAAAAGGTTAAAGTTAAGGGCGATATTTGAAATTTTTTTCAAAGTATGCAAGTTAATATAAAATATTCGTTGTGTCGGGAAATATTCATTTGGTCGTGCAATATTCTTTTTGTCAGGGGATATTCGTTCGACGACACTATCATTGGTGGACCCCACAACGGAATAATTGTCGAAGTTAGAAAACGACAGAAATATCTTTTATAAAAATAACGGCGAAAGTTTTACCGTTAAACTTTTGAACTACCCGATTGGTAAAAGACATGCGATGTCTGGCGTGGTTGCATAGGAGCACACGGTATTGATTATTGATGCTTACGTGAGAAGTCACTCAGCTATACTCAATTATTGTTACATTAATTGTTGCATAGTATCTCACGTTATTTGATTCAATTATTGTCACAATATTAATATTTTTATATTATTAAATAAATAATTGGGACGACAAAGTTATTCATATTATTATTTGCAATATTAATGATGTCTAAAAAGTTCTGTCGATGAGAGGTTTGGTCACCTAATTGCTCGCCAAATAGGTAGAAATCCTTATCGGAAAGCCCCCTCTTTCCTAGGAATGATGTGGTTGTTAAATATTGTGAGTTATAATATTAATGATGAATAATTGTTGAAGTTATAAGATTGTGTTTGTTGAAGATAAGTGAATTACAAAAGTTAGAGGAGAATAATGTAAACTTGGAAAACTTTAGGGATACTAAAGCGTAATATGTTAAATCAATCTGGACCATTGGTGGCAGTTTTAATAGTAAACCAATCTGGACTATTGATGGTGGTTTTAATAGTTAATCAATCTGGACCATTGATGGTGGTTTTAATAAATTTGGACCATTGATGGTGGTTTTAATAGTAAATCAATCTGGACCGTCGGTGGTGGTTTTAATAATAAATCACTCTAGGCAGTCGGTGGTGGTTTTAATAGTAAATAAATTTGGGACCGTCGGTGGTGGTTTTAAAAGTAAATCAATCAGGACCGTCGGTGGTGGTTTTAAAAGTAATCAATCTGGACCGTCAGTGGTGGTTTTAAAAGTAAATCAATCTGGACCGTCGGTTATAGTTTTAATAGTAATCAATCTGGACCGTCCGTTCTAATAGTAAATCAACCTGGACTGTTCATGAATTAGTTACTATTTAGTCCATTCTCCTATAAATAGAAGCTCAATTCTTCTTTCATTCTCACCAATTCACTAAGACTCACAAGAGAAGCTATAGAGAGATAAACTATAGAGAGAAAGAAGAAGAGTATTCTGATACTTCACTATTTGCAGTATCCAGTCTTCTACTAAGGTAAGGGATGTTATTTTCATTTGGTAAGGGATGTTATTTTCGTATGGTAAGGGATGTTATTTTTGTATGGTAAGGGTTGCTATTTTCGTTTGGTAAGGGATATTAATTATTGTATTCATAAGGGGTATTATTTCTTTCGTATTCATAAGGAATACTATTTTTCATATTCATCCTTTAATATGTCGGAATAACCTGCCTACGCGGATTACGTACCTTATGATATGTGAAAATCCATTTGCAGTTTCGTGTGTTATTTCTTTTCTTATTCTTAAATCTAAACTTACTATAATAAGTATTGCTTCTATAATCCTTAAAATTAGTGGAATATCATTGAGTTTTGCGCTTCATCCAGTATCGTTTCATTGAAATATTGATCTGAATTTTCTTAATAAATATCAATATTTTCACCCGGGGTACTATTCACGGGTTACTATTCACCCGGTTACTATTCACTATAATATTATTCACTCGGGTATTTGGGGCACATTTAATGCTGGGGTTCTATTCACGAGTTACTATTCATGGATTTCTATTCACCCGGTTACTATTCACTATAATATTATTCACTCGGGTATTTGGGGCACTTTTCATGTCGAGATACTATTCACGGGTTACTATTTATGGGTTACTATTCACTCTGGTATGTGTCTGCTGCTGACGTGACAAGTTTTTTGAATTTTTTTCCAAAAATTGCTTCTACACAGATTCGAACCTTTGACCTATTGTTTGAAACTTTGGTCATATGACCGCTAAAGCAACACAAGTTATATGTTAATATTTTGCAAAGATTAATATTTATATAAAAACATGAGATTTCCCCCATATATTCCTTTCTTCTCCTTCACTACATACCATAATAATAATAATAATAATAATAATAATAATAATAATAATAATAATAATAATAATAATAATAATAATAATAATAATAATTGTAATGACCTCGATATTTTCTATATAAATAAATCAAAAATTTTGCATGTATAATTTTTATTTATTTATTATTTTAAAGGAAAAGATATGTGCAAGATATTGTTTATGTATTTATGTGATGAATATAAAATATATTTATTACATGAATGATTATAAATAATTTTATTTTAGAATTTTTGATCATTATAAAGTATATTCTTATAATAATTAATTTCACAGTAGAAATGTTTTTATTAATTATTTTCATGAAAATATAAGTATTATATTATTTAAATAATATATGAAATGATTACATCATTATTATAGTAACAATTTTATTATATGAATTTATTTTAGATTAATTAAGTTAATTATTTAACTTAATTAATAATATTATATATGGCGCGGATAAATAAGATATGGAATCCAAACTCTAATTATGGATTTTGACCAAGGAATAAGAATAATAATATTATATTAATATTAGTTAGTGTTATAGATATGTATGTCATGTGTTTAATGTTAATGTGTGGAACAGTTTTAATGTATTATGACCAAACCCTAATAATATTACTAATAAACCCTAGTTTTAAAGTCAAATGAGACTTTAAAATCTGTCTAGTAATTTTGTTATGTGATTAATGGTATTTATTATAATATTATTTTAATTCTGTGCCGTAAATATGTACTGTATATGTGTGGACTAATAATGTTGTTCAATTATGATGTATCATGACCAAACCCTAGCATTAAATTGTGAAATCCTAATTTAAAACTCCATTATGAGTTTGAGAATGTTTTGTAATTGTATTATCATGATTAAGGATAAGGATTATGGAATTTAAAGTTAATTAAGAAAATCCTAATTATTATAAACCCTAATTAATATGTGAGATCCTAATTGATTATAAACCTTAAAGTCATTATATTTGTAAGAATTTGTTATGTCATTTTTTGTAATCATGATATTTGTGATAATATGTCTAATGACATATATTATGTTTAATTAGAGAAAACCCTAATTATTATTTAACCATAATTGCAAATTGATAGCCCTAATTGTAAAAAAATTAGAAATTTTAAATGCTAAAAATTTAAAACCCTAATTACTAAATTAGTAATCTTAATTATGATTTGTGAATGTTAAATCTATATGCTATGTTCTATGTAATTAGAAATTAACCATGATTAAGAAACCTTAATTTTGAAATTTTTAGAAACTAAAAATTTTATTTTAGTTTACAAACCCTAAACTAGAAATAGTACAATTTTGTGCTAAACCTTAGGGTTAAACCCTAAGGGTTTGCTAAATGACCAAAGTTGTGAGACCCCAAATTTTATGAATAAAAATTTAATTTTCTCAAAATATTTTTTTTTTTAAATTATGGTGTGGATTTGAGATAATGTTATAGTTGTGGGCAATATTTATAAATTTTGCAAAGTATGTAAGTTGTTATATAATATTCGATTGGTCGGGGAATATTCTTTTTGTCGGGGAATATCCGTACGACGATACAATCATTGGTGGACCCCACAATATCCGTTAAAACTGTTGAACTACTCAGTAGTAAAAGTACAGTAATACGCGTGGTAGCATAGTAGCTCACGGTATTGATTATTGATGCTTACGTGAGAAGTCACTCAGTTTTGTTTAATTATTGCTTCTGTAATTATTGCACAGTATCTCACGTTATTTGATTTAATTATTGTCGATATTTTATATATTATTAAATCAATAATTGAGATAATAAAGTTATTAATATTATTATTTGTAATATTAACGATGTCTAGAAGATCTTCCAATGAGAGGTCTGGTCACCTAATTTGGCATGATAGGGAGAAATCCTTATTGAAAGCCCCTCTTTCACAGGAACGAATTGGTCGATTAATAGTGTGAATTATAATAATGATGATGAAGTTTTGTTTTATTAGTATTATTAATGTAATAAAAGCAGAAAAGCTTTTATATAAAGCAGAATACTTTTATAAAGTTATTTATTTTATTAGACAATAATTAGAATATAATATATTTTATTATGTATAGTGTTTTGCATAGTAAAAATTTTTTTATATAAAACAAAATACTTTTATAAAGTTATTTGTTTTATTAAGCAATAATTAGCATATAATATATTTTATTATGCATAGTGTTCAGTATAGTTCTGCGATAAGTGTTCAGATAGTAAAATCTTTTTATATAAAAATGAATACTTTTATAAAGTTATTCGTTTTATTAGATTATAAATAGAATATATTATATTTTATTTAAAAGATTTTGTTTTATTAGAGTATTTTATTGTAAACCAATCTGGACCGTCCGTTTAAAAGTAAATCAATCTGGACCGTTCATGAATTAGTTACTATTCAGTCCATTCTCCTATAAATAGAAGCTCATTCCTTCATTATTTCTTACGAATTCACTGAAACTCCAGAGAGAGAAATTATTGAGAGAAATTATAGAGAGAAACTATAGAGAGAAAATCTATAGAGAGAAAGAAGAAGAGAAGTCTGCTACCTCACTCTTCCAGTGTCCAGTTTTCTTTTAAGATAAGGGGTATTATTTCTTTTGTATTCAAGAAGAGAACTTCTGTTATTCCATTCTTTATTATTATTCATTGGAATAACTCAGATACGAGCTACCCTATACTGGGGTGAAATTCTTTCATTATTCCATTCTTTATCATTATGTTGGAATAACCTATCTATGCGAAGTACCGCATACATGGAGAAATTCTTCTATTATTCCATTCTTTATCATTCTGTTGGAATATCCCGTTGGTGAGTATTACGCCTGACCTGGTTCAATTAATTATTATTCTGTTGGAATAACTTGTCTGTGAAGTTTATCGCATGCACGGTGATTTTTGTTGTTATTCCATTCTTTATCATTCTGTTGGAATATCTTGTTGGTGCGTATTACGTCTGACCTGGTTCCATTAATTATTATTCTATTGGAATAACTTGTCTGTGCGGTCTATCGCATGCATGGTGATTTCTATTGTTATTCTATTCTTTATTATTCTGTTGGAATATCCTGTCGGTACGAATTTCGCCTGACCTAGTTTCGTTCTTTATTATTTTGTCGAAATATCCTGTCTGTGCATTTACGCATGACCTGGTTCGATTCTTTATTATTCTGTTGGGAATAACCTATCTGTGCAGTCTATCGCACGCGTGGTGAATCCTTCTGTTATTCTATTCTTCATTATTCTGTTGGAATAACCTGTCTATGTGGATTATCACATGCATGGTGAATGACCCTTCGTATTCGTTTCCTATTAAATTGTGAAAATGTTTTTTTCTACGAGATTACCGCATGGCGGGTGAAAATCCATTGCAGTTTCATATATTTTATAATACACATTTGGTTAAAATTTTGGCTTCTATACTCCATGAAATTAGTAGAATATCCTTGATATGTGCGCTTCATCCAGTATCTTTTCATGGAAATATTCTTCTGAGCATTCTTAAAGTTATTCCACAAAGCAGTATCATGTTGACAATTTGGACATTATTGAGTTCAGGATAAATTAACTTATAAATCTTTAAAATTTATTCTTGGACTTGTTTTATTGAATTATTATGTCATTGTTATGATGAGTCATGTTGGTTATTATGACAAAACATGAAAATTTCTTAGAAATCACAAATGTTTGAAAATTAGATTTTGGTAAAAACGGAATATGAAATTCAATTGACCATATCTCCTATTATATTTCGAATTTTTGAGTGTGGTCAAGTTTTAGAGTTAGATCTATGAGTTTTCTAACTTATCCAAGTGGAATCACTGGAAAAGGTGTTGTAGATTTTCGTGTGGACTGATTTTAGCAAATGAGTCAAAAACTGCAAAACACAAAAAAACTACTACCTATAAATTTAAAAGGGCATTTTTGGTCACTTAATTTGTGAGAAAAATTCTGGCCTTTTGGGACATAGAAATATATGGTATAAAGTACCTCCTGTCCAAAAATGAGCTCATTCCGACTTAAAATGAGCAAGTTATGACTATTTCAATATTTAGGGTTTTTCAACGAAAAATGCTATAACTGGAGTTTTATAACTCCGATGACCATGAAATTTAAACTGGAAGACCACGTTAACATGTGTAAGATCCTGCCAAGATTTGGAAATTTCTGGAGTTAAACTTGAGGTAGCTAATTTCATAAGGAATTAATTAGAAATTGATTTTTGAAAAACAGTAAATTAATTTTAAAAATTTTGAGAAAAATATATGTTCAATATGGGACTATATTCTACTAAATCCCATAAAAGAAATATTTTTGGGACTGATTTGGTATTTTTCATGAAGATGGTTTAGTTACGAACATACGAGTTAGATATGTTATGTGAAGTAACGAAATTAGTAAATAGGATTTTATGGCTTGGGAATCCTATATAGGGTATATGCAGATTTTTGATAAGGGATTTGATCATTGGTGATGAAATCTTATAAGTATGACATTTTTAAATGATTAAATGCATTTTTTGGTAAAGTATAAACAATTGAAATAAATTGTTTATAAGTTTAAGAAGTGATTAAAATATTGTTATAATATTAATAATATTAGATTATGAGTTTAATAAGTGATTGATAATATTTGGATAAATTTAAAGTTTTTAATATTTATCCTTATTTTCGTTTGATTAATGTTTATATCATTGTCATCATTCTCATGTTTATATTGTGATAAAAGTCATCTTTGGTTTACTTGCATAGATGGACTTGGTGTGATTATGACCAAGGATTATTCGGTATAGTCATGACCATTGATGATTTAATGAATATCCTTGGCCCGTAGTGCAAGGATGATTCGATGATGTGATTTATTTATTAAGCTGAGTCTCAACAATTAAGTTGATGAAAAAAAAACTTTTTAAATCATAGAAGATAGTAGATTTTATTCTCTACTTGACTCTTTTAATGGATTGCTTGTTCCGCTGCAGTTAAACTTGATGTCTATTGTATTTTATCAGTTTAACATTGTTGAAGGCTAATGATAATTTATTCTGCATTATCTTAGTCATAATATTTTTTACTGGGCTAGTTGAGCTCACCCTTTTGCTTTCATTGTTCTCTTCAATAAATGAGAACGTAGCCGGGACTAGTCAGGGAATGGAGTGACGGTCCGAGATGGTGTCATAGTGTCCTCACTATTCTATAAAATAGTGTGATATTAAATGTAATGAGTAATTCATTGAGTTTGTATACTGTCTAGATGACAATATACGTATTAAAACTCTTAGATTATGTTTCGTCGTATTTTACACGACTGTAGTGTAATTAAGTTGTATTTGAATTTTGTACCATGTGTTTTGCAACTCAAAATGGGTGATGTATACCAATTTTGGAGGCGTCACAGTTGGTACCAAAGGTTAGGGATATGCTCCATGGCTGAGATTTAAGACAAGAACTAGGAGGGGAGAGACGGGGAATTCCTTCGCTAGTATGACCTACCTAAGTTTATTTGGTATTTAATTGGTTGGTCAGAGTATACGAATAATATGTGATATGTCAATTAACCCTTGTTTTGTGACAGTGTTTGAAAATGGCATCTGAAAATGTTGAGATAAGTAATGGAGCAAAATAATATGACCGTGTCGCAGTACGAGGCTAAGTTTGTGAAGTTATCCCGGTTTGCATCCCATTTGGTCGATAATGAGGAGCGAATGACACGAATGTTTCTAAGAGGTTTGAAACCCGATGTACGTCAATACCTCATTTATCATAAACTTTGTTTATATTCAGATGTTGTGAATAGGGCTCAGTTATTGGAGCACGATAATGAGTCAGCATAACCAAAAGGTAATGACCAACAACACGATAATAATCATACCGGTGGCAACGGCCATCGGAACAATGATAACCATCGTGGGGGAAATTAATCTACCAAGAATGGTAACCACTTCGGTGGTAATCATGGCCAAGATAATAGAAGTGGAAATTTCAAGAAGAGAAGGTCATTTAGCTCGATTTTATCGTATAGTGAAGTCAAGTCCAGCTGGGACGATGGGGACAAAGGCGGATACGGACAAAACAAAGTCGGTGGTTTCAGGAAGAGCATTTTTCGTGACTTCTCAAAAAGCGAGTAACCCGAACGAAGTTAGCATGGGTTAGTTAATTATAAATTTTTGAGATGTCTATACCTTATTAGATATCGGTTCTACCCATTCTTTTATCTCTCTTGCTTGCGTTCAACATTTAAATTTGACTCCAGAGAAGTTAGACTTTGACTTATCTGTTGAAACTCCGTTAGGAGAAATCTTCGTTACCTCCACTATTTATAAATCTTGTTTGATTCAAATCGACACTTTCACGTTACCTGTCGATCTTGTCTCTTTGAAAATACTTGCCTTTGATGTGATTTTAGGAATCGATTGATTAACTACTCATCATGCTTTTCGTAAGGTTGTTAGCTTTCATATTCCTAATCAACCTGTTTTGTGAATTCAAGCAACCAAACTACTAAAGTCAATCATTGTCATATCAAGCCATAATTAAAGAGCCCCGAGCCTTTATCTGGTGAATTCCTTGTGTGGATTGCACCGAAGCCAGACTATCCGTAGGGGACGTCGTGAATAACGTTGGCAAGTTGATAGATATCAAGGTGACGTGTTATTCAAGTCTTGGATGAGAGTCACAGTTTTGAATGATATTTCTATTATTAATAAATTTTCTAACGTATTCTTGAAGACTTCTTAACCTACCCCTAAAGCGTGAAATCGAATTTTGTATTGACCCTAGTCCAAAACCCATTTCGTATAACTTACAAATGATGAAGATAGAGTTAAAGACTCTAGGAGCCCCACGTGAAGATAATGAATATATGAGTAGAATCAACTTTAATCGATAAAGTTAAAGCCGCTTAAGCTACATACTCAGAGCAGATGAATGTGAAGAATAAGGTTCAAGAGGGCGTTATTCTAGAAGCAAGAATCGACGAAGAGAGGCAATCTCAACCCTCGATTTTATTGGCCCATTTGAAATCCTCGATTGAGTAGGAACTGTGGCCTATAGACTCGTTTTACTGCCAAGTATGTTGCGTGTTCATAACGTTTTTCATGTATCGATGTTACATAAATATGTGGATGACCCGAACCACGTTATTAAATTAGAACTAGACGAGATAGCAGAAGATTTAACGTATGAGTAGATACGTATTGAAATCTCGGATAAGAAGGATCGTATTCAACACTCAAAGGTTATACCTCAAGAGTTAGAATCTGAAATAAAGTCAAGGTAACCTTACCTCTTCGACATACCAGATACGTACGTAAATTTCGAGGGCAAAATTTCATAAGGAGGGGAGATTATGGGACCCCAAATTTTAAGAATAAAGATTTAATTTTCTCGAAATATATTTTTTTAAATTATGGTGTGGATTTGAGATAATGTTATAGTTATGGGTAATATTTATAAATTTTGCAAAGTATGCAAGTTGTTATATAATATTCGATTGGTCGGGGAATATTCTTTTTGTCGGGGAATATCCGTACGACTGTACAATCATTGGTGCACCCCACAACGGAATTATTGTCGGATTGAGAAAACAACAAAAATATTTTTATGAAAATAACGGCGGAAGTTTTACCGTTAAAACTGTTGAACTATTCGGTAGTAAAAGTACAATAATACGCATAGTTGCATAGTACCACACGGTATTGATTATTGATGCTTACGTGAGAACTCACTCAGTTTTGTTTAATTATTGCTTCAGTAATTGTTGCATAGTATCTCACGTTATTTGATTCAATTATTGTCGATATTTTATATATTATTAAATCAATAATTGAGATAACAAAGTTATTAATGTTATTATTTGCAATATTAATGATGTCTAGAAGTTCTGTCAAGGAGAGGTTTGGTCACCTAATTGTGCGCCAATAGGGAGAAATCCTTATTGGAAAGCACCCTCTTTCTTGGGAACGACCTGGTCAATTAATAGTGTGAATTATAATAATGATGATGAAGTTTTGTTTTATTAGTATTATTAATGTAATAAAACAGAAAAGCTTTTTATATAAAATAGAATACTTTTATAAAGTTATTTATTTTATTAGTCAATAATTAGAATATAATATATTTTATTATGCATAGTGTTTTACATAGTAAAATCTTTTTATATAAAACAGAATACTTTTATAAAGTTATTTATTTTATTAGACAATAATTAGAATATAATATATTTTATTATGCATAGTATTTGCATAAGTGCCTCAGATAGTGTTTGCATAGTAAAATCTTTTTATATAAAACATAATACTTTTATAAAGTTATTTGTTTTATTAGATTATAAATAGAATATATTATATTTTATTTAAAAGATTTTGTTTTATTAGAGTATTTTATTGTAAACCAATCTGGACCGTCCGCTTAAAAGTAAATCAATCTGGAATAGTTCATGAATTAATTCTTATTCAAATCCATTCTCCTATAAATGAAGCTCATTCCTTCATTATTTCTTATGAATTCACTTAAACTCTGAGAGAGAGAAATTATAGAGAGAAATTATGAGAGAAGCTATAGAGAAAATCTATAGAGAGAAAGAAGAAGAGAAGTCTGCTACCCCACTAATTCCAAATCCCGTTTTTTCTTCTTAGGTAAGGGGTATTATTTTTTTCGTATTTATGAAGAGAACCTCTTTATTCCATTCTTTATTATTCGTTGGAATAACTTTATATCTGTGCTACCCTATACTTGGTGAAATTCTTCTGTTATTCCATTCTTTATCATTATGTTGGAATAACCTGTCTATGCGAAGTACCGCATACATGGTGAAATTCTTCTATTATTCCATTCGTTATCATTCTGTTGGAATATTATGTCGATGCGTATTACGCCTGACCTGGTTCCATTAATTATTATTCTGTTGAAATAACTTGTCTGTGCGGTCTATCGCATGCATGGTGATTTCTGTTGTTATTCCATTCTTTATCATTCTGTTGGAATATCCTCCGCTCCGGTGCATGTATTACGCCCGATTCGGTTCCATTAATTATTATTACATTGGAATAACACTTTCATGCATTACGATCTATCGCATGCATGGTGATTTATGTTGTTATTTCATTCTTTATTATTATTGTTGGAATATCCGTGGCCGGTGAATTTCACTTTGATTTGGTTCCGTTCTTTATAATTTCGCCGTAATATCCCGCTCGTGCATTTATGCATGACACGGTTTCATTCTTTATTATTACATTGGGAATAACACATGCATGCGATATATCGCACGCATGGTGAATCCTTCTTTTATTCCATTCTTTATTATTCTGTTAGAATAACCTGTCTATGTGGATTATCACATGCATGGTGAATGACCCTTCGTATTCGTTTCTTATTAATTTGTGGAAATGATATGTCTACGTGGATTGCCGCATGGCGGGTGAAAATTCATTGCAGTTTCATATATTCTATGATACTCATTTGGTTAAAATTTTGGCTTCTATACTCCATGAATTAGTAGAATATCCTTGATATTTGCACTTCATCCAGTATCTTTTCATGGAAATATTCTTCTGAGCATTCTTGAATGTTACTCCACAAAGCAGTATCATGTTGACAATTTGGACATTATTGAGTTCAGGATAAATTAACTTATAAATCTTTAAAATTTATTCTTGAACTTGTTTTATTGAATTATTATGTCATTCTCATGATGAGTCATGTTGGTTATTATGTGAAAACATGAAAGTTTCTTAGAAATCACAAATGTTTGAAAATCAGATTTTGGTGAAAACGGAATATGAAATTAAATAGACCATATCTCCTATTATATTTCAAATTTTTGAGTGTGGTCAAGTTCCATAGTTAGATCTATGAGTTTTCTAACTTATCCAAGTGGAATCATTGGAAAAGGTGTTGTAGATTTTCGTGTGGACTGATTTTAGCAAAGGAGTCAAAACTGCAAATCACAAAAAAACTACTACCTATAAATTTAAAAGGGCATTTTCGGCCACATAATTTGTGAGAAAAATTTCGGCCTTTTGGGGCATAGAAATATATAGTATAAAGTACCACCTGTCCAAAAATGAGCTCATTCCGACTTAAAATGAGCAAGTTATGACTATTTCAATATTTAGGTTTTCCCAACGAAAAATGCTATAACCGGAGTTTTAAAACTCTGATGACCATGAAATTTAAACTGGAAGATCACGTTAACATGTGTATGATCCTGCCAAGATTTGGGAATTTCTGGAGTTAAACTTGAGGTAGCTAATTTCTTAAGGAATTAATTAGAAATTGATTTTTGAAAAATAGTAAATTAATTTTGAAAAATTTCGAGAAAAATATATGTTCAATATGGGACTATATTCTGCTAAATCCCATAAAAGAAATATTTTTGGGACTGATTTGGTATTTTTCATGAAGATGGTTTAGTTACGAACATACGAGTTAGATATGTTATGTGAAGTAACGAAATTAGTAAATAGGATTTTATGACTTGGGAATCCTATATAGGGTATATGCAGATTTTTGATAAGGGATTTGATCATTGGTGATGAAATCTTATGAGTATGACATTTTTGAATGATTAAATGCATTATTTGGTAAAGTATAAACAATTGAAATAAATTGTTTATAAGTTTAAGAAGTGATTAAAATATTGTTATAATATTAATAATATTAGATTATGAGTTTATTAAGTGATTGATAATATTTGGATAAATTTAAAGTTTTTAATATTTATCCTTGTTTTCATTTGATTAATGCTTATATCATTGTCATCATTCTCATGTTTATATTGTGATAAAAGTCATCTTTGGCTTACTTGCATAGATGGACTTGGTGTGATTATGACCAGGGATTATTTGGTATAGTCATGACCGTAATGTGACGAATGATGTGGTAAAAGTCCTCAGTGGCATGTAGTGCATTGATGGACAGTTTTTGGTATGATTATGACCAAGGATTATTCGGTATAGTCATGACCATTTATGATTTAATGAATATCCTTGGCCCGTAGTGCAGGGATGATTCGATGATGTGGTTTATTTATTAAGCTGAGTCTTAGCAATTAAGTTGATGAAAAAAAACTTTTTAAGTCATAGAAGATAGTAGATTTTATTCTCTACTTGACTCTTTTAATGTATTGCTTGTTCCGCTGCAGTTAAACTTGATGTCTATTGTATTTTATCAGTTTAACATTGTTGAAGGCTAATGCTAATTTATTCTGCATTATCTTAGTCATAATATTTCTTACTAGGCTAGTTGAGCTCACCCTTTTGCTTTCATTGTTCTCTTCAGGAAATGAGAACGTAGCCGGGACTAGTCTGGGAATGGAGTAACGGTCCGAGATGGTGTCATATAGTAGTCCTCACTATTCTATAAAATAGTGTGATAATAAATGTAATGAGGAATTCATTGAGTTTGTATATAATCGTGCAGATGACAATATACGTATTAAAACTCTTAGATTATGTTTTTCGATAAGTATTTTACACATCGTTGTATAATTAAGTTGTATTTGAATTTTGTACCATGTGTTTTCATGACTTAAAATGGGTGATGTATACCAATTTTGTATTATGAAAATACAAAATAAATTCCTAAAACTTATTTTAAAGTCTAAAAATTAGTTTTAATAATTTTAATATATTTTATAAATATTTAATATTTTGAAATATTAAAGGTATTTAATTTATTTAATTATTATATTACATAAATTATTTAAAAATGATTTCAATACTTGAAAAATCATTTAAAATTATATTATGTTATAAGAAAATATTTTAAGTTATTTTCTATAAATTTTAATATTTTGTGATGAAATTTCATTAATTAATTAATATTAATGATAATTAAGTTATTTAATAAATATATTAAATAAATTATGAAAAATAGAATTAATGATTTATAAATCATATAAAATGATTTAAAGGTTATAAAAATATTTTAAGTTATAAAATATAACTTTTGATATTTTTACATGAAAAATATTAATATTTTAATAATAATGATATTAGATTATTTAATTTTTATATTAAATAAATTAGTTTAAAAATAATTTTAATATTAGAAAAATCATTTTAAATGAAAATGAAGTGTTTAAGAATATTTTAAGTTATAAAATATAAATTTTAATATTTAAAGGATAATTTCATTAGTAATTTAATATTAATGATATTAATTTAATAATAAATTATATTAAGTTTATTTAATAATTATATTAAATAAATAGTTTAAAAATGGTTTTATTTATTTAAAAATAATTTAAAAGGGATATTAATAAATTAAAAATATTTTAAGTTATAATTAATGATTTTTAATATTTGAATAAATAGTGCATTTATATTTTAATATTAATGGTAATTAATTAAAAATGATTTTAAATGTTTTAAAAATCATTTAAGGGTAATATAAATATTTTAAAAATATTTTAAGTTATTATAAATAACTTTAATATTTTTGAAATGGTTTCATTAATAGTTTAATAATAATTAAATATTAATGATAATAGAATTACTTGATATTTAAATCATTTTATAATGATTCCGGTGTTTGAAAATTCGTGAAAATTCCGGTCTTAGACTCGGTAATTACCTGATAAAACCGTCGGTACTTTTTATAACTTTATGCTACAGATTTAATTTAGACAGCTATGCTTGTCTGCTTTAGTGTTTGTTCTTCGTTTATTATTATCAGACAGCTAGACATGTCTGCTTTAGTGTCTGGATAGTGGCGTGAATAACAAAAAAATGCAGAACGTGAATGACAGTTAAAGAGATAATCATGCAGAACGTGGATAATAGTTGTAACTTGAAATTCGTTACCTATATATCAACCTTTTATCAAGATTATCATGTGTATTAAATATGGAGCATTTGTCATAATAAATGATGTTATGAACCCTTGAAATCCATAGAGTTTTTATAATAATATATCTAATTAAAACTCTATTTAAAAAACAACATGAGGTACTTACAGATTCCACCAAAGAATTTATAGGCAACTTACTCTCTCAAAGTAAAGAATCATCCATCTCGTTTTTGATCTTGAGACACCTACAAACAAATAGTCTCTATCTTTTTGGTACCCAAATCTTCTTGGGTCCTTTTCGGTTAGTAGCATATAAATCACTTTTCTTTACCCAAATTTGTTTTATTCTAATTTAATTGTAATTAGAATCAAAATGACCTTTAAAACCATATTTTTTACAAGTAACAAATGGTGAACAATAAAGTGGTTTATGCCTTGACTTACTATTAATCATTCTAATATTATTATTAGTCCTATTATCCACATTTTTAATAGGATTATATCCAATTCCTTGTTTATCAAGACTAGACCTTTGTGCCCCTAACATAACATTTAGGTTCTCTTCTCTTTGCACAAATTTAGCAAGATCATTTTTTAAAGATGTTATTTCAGCATTTGTTACATTATCAACATGTTGCATATTCATCATTTTACCATCATTAAAAGCATCTATGCACACATCTCTCATTTTTAAATTTTCTTTTAAAATTTGATTTTCATTTTTAAGATATTCATTTTCTTTTCTTTCTTCAATAAGTGACTCAACTTCATTCATTAGCTCATTTAAGAAGTTCTTAAAATAAGCAGTTTTCTTTTTAAGCATTTGATTTTCATTTTGTAAAGTAATATAATTAGGCATAGATATTTCAAAATTTTCATGAAAATTCATTACCTCAAGTTGATCATCATCTTCTACTCCCATGAAACATAATTGGCCAATTTCTTCATCATGTTCTATTTTTGACTTGTTCATTGGAGTTGAGATACCTTCGTGATTATTCCTTTGTTTTTTTCTTTGAAGTAGTCTCTCGAGTTTTCTTGAGAGCATTTCAATTTCTTCATCAAAATCTTCATCACTACCTTCTATGTAGCTTTCAGCTTGTAGAGCCAAGGTGTTCTTCTTAGGTGCCTCATCTTCTTCATCGTACAATTTTAATTGGTTTTCAAACTCTTCAAATTCTCCAAATAAGGTAAGAGTTTCCATTGTGCTAATTGTGACCGAGTCTTGAAGTGTCATAACCTTTGGAGCAAATCGCTTTGGCATGACTCTGAGAAGGTTTCGGTTAATTTCCTTTTGATCAATCTTTCGTCCGAGCATGCTTAGAGAATTCATTAGAGTAAGGAATCTTGCTTGGCCATCTCTGATTGATTCATTTTTCTCCAATTTGAATAGTTCGTATTCGTGCATTAACATGCTCCGTTTGACCTCCTTCACTTTAGTAGTTCCCTCGTGGCTCATGATGATTGTATCCCACATTTCTTTTGCTGTGTTGTACGATGATACTTTATCAATTTCAGCTTGGACCATTCCGCTTAGCAAGGTGTTCATGGCTCTTGAGTTGTAGGAAAACATATAGCTTTCGTTTGCATCCATCTCCATGAGAGCCTTTGGTTTGTCATCATCATGTCTAGGAATGATAGGTCCATTTTCAACAACCCACCATTCCCATGGGTCTCTTTTAAGAAAAATATTCATTCTGAACTTCCAAAAGTTGAAGTTTTCACTTCCGAACAACAGCGTTGGCCTACTTGTGGACTGACCTTCTTGAAAGTTTAGGTGTGCCATAGGATCTTCCCCTACGACCTGCAACAATCAATATTAGTAGAGCCAAGCTTTGATACCAAATGTAATTCTATGTATGTGCACACCTAGAGGGGGGTGAATAGGTGTTAAGGCTAAAAGTGATAAACGGTGAAAACTTTTTATAACTTTATGCTACAGGTTTAATTCAGACAGCTATGCATGTCTGCTTTAATGTCTGTTCTTTGTTTATTATTATCAAACAGCTAGACCTGTCTGCTTTAGTGTCAGGATAGTGGCGTGAATAACAAAAAAATGCAGAACGTGAATGACAGTTAAAGAGATAAACAGAAGTAAAAATCACACCAAGATTTTTACGTGGTTCAATTTCTATCCTCTAATCTAGTGGCCTAATCCACGTCCAATCCCAACCAGGATTGGAGACTCTTTTTATTAAACTTAATATTCAATTAAATACAATAAAAAGAACTCCCTGTTACAAAGAAGCTTTCTATTGATGGACACCTCTGCCCCCTTTGCACCTCTACAACCTTTCTCACCACTGAGACCTTTGCACCTCTGCAACCTTGAAAGCTCTTTTTGAACAGACCCTATCCACTACTGGATCGATCAAGCCAAACAAGCCTTGAACTTTGAATATGATAGAAGAAATTACAATAGACTTCTTATTTTTCAGCCACAAAGAATTATAGACAGTACAATGAATAGCTGGAAATAAACAATGAAAGCTCTCAATAGGATTCTTCTCTGTATAGCAACGTGAATTAGCTTCTTGTATTCTGCTCTCCTTAGCCGTGAAAATAAGACTATATATAAAGAGAGACCCAACGGCTATAAAATAATTGTTAGCAATATATCAGATGATTTAAATCCCATAGCAAGAAATCAGATGATTTAAATCCCATAATATTAGCTACAATATTGACCAACGATTATGAACAAGAGATAGAATAGGAAACGCATATCAAAGTTGGTAATTGATATACCCCATGATTTTAGCATTGACAGAGTCCAACAAAATTGGTAAATCAAGGATATGTTCAAGTCAAACCAAAACACCTTAATTAAAGGAATAGGGAGATAAGATAGGATGAGACCCACCAACTCTAAACAACTTCAGTAAGACTCCTTTCTCAAATAGAATACAAAGTACCACTAACAGTTATGGGTCCCACTAAGCAAGAGTATATCCTTAAATAAATTATAGTACCCACGAAATACTCTGTATAATAGATGAAGGAAATTTGAGCCAGCTGGAAAAATAACATAAACCCATCTAATAATATTTGATAGCATTAAAAATTATAAATACCAACATTCCTTAATAAACTCAAATTCAAATCATCCTTAATAAACTCCAAATCAAATCTTCCTTAATTTAAAACATTCCAACTTACCAACGGAAGGAAATCAACAAGTGTTCATGTAATACCCATAACCCATGCATATTAATAATAATATTATAACAAACCATGAACCATGCCCATGTTTAATATACTTAAATTAGTCATCATTCAAAACATCATAAAATCAAAAACCAACAAAGTATAACTGATAGGCAAAGTATAGTTAAAGAATATGTGGTCAATGTCGAGTTCTTAAACTCATATGTTTGTGGTGAGTTCTTAAACTCATAATGTGTGATAAGTTTGACGAACTTGGTATAGTTATGTGTTAATGGAATATTGAAGATAATGGAAATAGATAGGTTACTGAGCAATTAATCTTTAGTGAAGGCGTAAGAAATAGGTAGTATTAGTATTATTTGAATATGTATAATTCTATGTTGTGTATATGATAAGTATGTCTGTGTAAGGTAATATTTTTAACTTTTGTATAAGTTATGGTAGCGATTCCCGACTTTTGAGTCACAAAGGGATAGCGGATGTTTAAAGCAGTATGTGCTATAATATGTCAAGTGCAATGAATATGGATCTATGTTGAATTAATTAAATAAGTTGGTATAAGGATAGTAATTATTAATCTGAACACTAGTTAATATGGTAAACCGAGTTTTCAAAATCTAATATTTTGAGTACATGATTATTTGAGTAGAAAATTTCGCGTTATATGTTAAGCGTATACGATAAGGCTTAGAATGTAAGTTAATAAGGAATAATTTATGATAATGCTGCCAAGACGAAAATGAAATAAATGGACAGAAGAACCTGTCAACAAAGCTCGAAAACAACCAGACCCGATACAGAATTTTGCGAATATGGACGCTCAAGTTATGCAGAACGAAATACCAGTCGCAGAAAAGTAGCCAGATAATCGAACGACAAACGTCAAAGACTTCAAGGCAATCGAACCAGCAAGATTTAGAGGATAAACTGACCCGGTAAAAGCGTTTGTGAAAGCTGGGATAACGGAGGGGCAAAAGATAGCTTTTGCCACCTATAAGATAAAAGGAAAGGATATAAAAGAAAAGTTTGTGTGTGATAAGTGTAGACAGAAGAGACGTGTCTCTCCTAACTGCCCCAATCTAAGAATATATAGTGGGTGTTTCAAGTGTGGATCAATGGAGTATAAGGTGAAAGACTGTCCAAAAAGGAGAGAGGAGGCAAGGAATGCGAATACGGGAAAAGGCAGCAGGACATTGGCGATAACGGGACCAACTTCAACAAACGAACCAACAAAATCGGTAGAAGGAGTCTTGACATGTACTGATTCAAAAACTATAGCGATGGGGATGCAACTCCAGGTATTATTCTAATCAATTTTATTTTCTTATATATATATATATATAGTATATTATTTTATAAATTATTTTGATATAGGAAATTGAGTTCTATTAGAAATCAATTTTCCATATAAGTAGATAGACAAACGTTATGTGGATAGTTAAAGATCGGTTCGATCAATTATGATCGAGATCTAATTGCAATGATTGTGTATGCTATGTACCCTGGTATGTATAGGTTTTAAAACGGTGATTCCGGGGACGAAATCTTTGTAAGGGAGGGTGAATGTAATGACCCGATATTTTCTATATAAATAAATCAAAAAAATTTCATATAATTTTTTTTTATTATTATTATTTTAAAGGAAAGGATATGTGCAAGATAATGTGTATGTATTTATGTGATGAATATAAAATATATTTATTACATGAATGATTATAAATAATTTTATTTTAGAATTTTGGATCATTATAAAGTATATTCTTATCATAATTAATTTATAGTAGAAATGTTTTTATTAATTATTTTTCATGAAAATATAAGTATTATATTATTTAAATAATATATGAAATGATTACATCATTATTATAGTAACTATTTTATTATATGAATTTATTTTAGGTTAGTTAAGTTAATTATTTAACTTAATTAATAATGTTATATATATGGTAGATAGATATGGAATCCAAACCCTAATTATGGGTTTTGATCAATCGAATGAGAATAATAATATTATATTATTATTAGTCGGTGTTATAAATATGTATGTTATGTGTGTAATGTTAATGTGTGGAACAATTTTAATGTATTATGAGCAAACCCTAATAATATTACTGATAAACCCTAGTTTTGAAGTCAAATGAGACTTTAAAATCTGTCTAGTAATTTTGTTATGTGATTAATGGTATTTATTATAATATTATTTTATTTCACTGCCGTAAATATGTACTGTATATGTGTGGACTAATAATGTTGTTCAATTATGATGTATCATGACCAAGCCCTAGCATTAAATTTTAAAACCATAATTTAAAACTCCATTATGAGTTCGAGATTGTTTTGTAATTGTATTATCATGATTAAGGATAAGGATTATGGAATTTAAAGTTAATTACCCTAATTATTATAAACCCTAATTAATATGTGAGATCCTAATTGATTATAAACATTAAAGTCATTATGATTGTAAGAATTTGTTATGTCATTTTTCTAATCATGATATCGTGATAATATGTCTAATATACAGATATTATGTTTAATTAGGAGAAACCCTAATTATTATTTAAGAAACCCTAATTGTAAATTGATAACCCTAATTGTAAAAAATTTGAAATTTTAAATGCCAAAAATTTAAAACCCTAATTACTAAATTAGTAATCTTAATTATGATTTGTGAATCTTAAATCTATATGCTATGTTCTATGTAATTAGAAATTAACCATGATTAAGAAACCTTAACTTTGAAATTTTTAGAAACTAAAATTTTATTTTATTTTACAAACCCTAAACTAGAAATGCTATAATTTTATAGTAACCCTTAGGGTTAAACCCTAAGGGTTTGCTAAATGACCAAAGTCCCATTAAAATCACAAGTATAATGATCATTTTGCCCTTCCTGCATATTTTATTAAGTTGCTTGTGATATTGGCCAACACTTTAGCTGGTTACTGACTATTGACTTCTTTGTAACTGAAATTAAATGCATACTAGCCATATATCTCAGCCACACGCATTGTATTATAACATATATAGATTAAAAGAAGGAGAAAAGTGTTCTTAGTTGCCCATTTGTTCATATTACACATTCAAGACCCTCTCTCTCTCTAAACCACGAAATCTTAATGTATACCATTCCCACAAACAAGCCCCACATTTACCATTAACCAATTACAACATCAGATTCAAGGATCAAGGTGTAAAGAGGTATAAAAACCCTAGCTTGAAAATCATGTGATCTGTTGTTAGATGTTGTGTTTTTATGTTAAAAAGTGTTGTTTATAGTGTTATTAAGTGATCTGGGTTGATAGATGTTGGATCCATAACATCTATAAGCTCAGATCTAGTGTTTTTGCAAATTTGGAAAATTTTCATTTTATGTTCTGACAACGAATGTCAGAGGCTATAGATCTCATTATGTTGTGTTCTTTTGTTGTTTTATGTGTTAGATCTGTAGTATGATGTGAGATCTTTAGTCTGGAACTAGAGTTAGGGTCATATGATGCAGATATTTTATGTTATTGATGGTCAAAGATCGTTGACCGGCCATGACCATATGAAATCTGGGTAACCCAGATTATATGAACCTAGATCTTTCTGTTGATTGATTATTTGTTATGTATATGTTGTATCTAGATTGTAACCTGGTATTTGGACTGTAAAGTAAAGCCTTTATAACACCTAAATATGAAAACAAGGTGCAAGTAGTAGATGGTCAAAGTGACTGAAATGATCACGAAATGCATTTTCTGAAATTTCCAGAAAATTCAAGAACTATGTTTCTGACAGCCTTTGACCGGCATGGATCTAGCTATTGTGATGTTGTTAGATCGATTTTATGTATTAGATATGTTGTCTTGCATGTTATCTACAAACTGAAACCATAAGAACACCAAAACGTTACCAGGATTGTAAGATATGGAGATCAAAGGTAGCCATCTGGAACTGTTCTTTATTTCTGGAAAACCCAGAAATGAAGAACAGCTTCTGACATGCTTTTTGGAGGCTTAAATCTCTTTTGTTTTGTGTTGTTTCATAGTGTTGTTTGTTGGAGCTTGTAGTATTACACTATGTCCACAAGATCTGACCATTTTCTTTCCCAGAAACACAATACACTGAGATTTAATCTTGGTCAAAGTTGCTCACTTGGTCACTGTCATGAAGGTTCTGGGAATGACCAAGAACACGAAGAACACCTATAGCGACAGTTCTGTCGCTATAGGCAGTCTTTAGTGACACTTTATTTCTAGAAATTATATTTTTATTAAATAATTAGTATTAAATAGTTTTTAATACTGAAAAATACAAAATAAATTCCTAAAAATTATTTTAAAGTCTAAAAATTAGTTTTTAATAATTTTTAATATATTTCATAAATATTTAATATTTTTGGAATATTAAAGGTATTTAATTTATTTAATTATTATATTAAATAAATTATTTAAAAATGATTTTAATACTTGAAAAATTAATTAAAATTATATTATGTTATAAGAAAATATTTTAAGTTATTTTCTATAACTTTTAATATTTTGTGATGAAATTTCATTAATTAATTAATATTAATGATAATTAAGTTATTTAATAAATATATTAAATAAATTATGAAAAATAGAATTAATGATTTATAAATCATATAAAAATGATTTAAAGGTTATAAAAATATTTTAGGTTATAAAATAGAAATTTTGATATTTTGACATAAAAAATATTAATATTTTAATAATAATGATATTAGATTTATTTAATTTTTATATTAAATAAATTAGTTTTAAAATGATTTTAATATTAGAAAAATCATTTTAAATGAAAATGAAGTGTTTAAGAATATTTTAAGTTATAAAATAGAACTTTTAATATTTAAAGGATAATTTCATTATTAATTTAATATTAATGATATTAATTTAATAATAAATTATATTAAGTTTATTTAATAATTATATTAAATAAATAGTTTAAAAATGATTTTATTTATTTAAAAGGATATTAATGAATTAAAAATATTTTAAGTTATAATTAATGACTTTTAATATTTGAATAAATAGTGCATCAATATTTTAATATTAATGGAAATTATTTAAAATGATTTTAAATGTTTTAAAAACCATTTAAGGGTAATATAAATGTTTTAAAAATATTTTAAGTTATTATAAATAACTTTAATATTTTAGCAATGGTTTCATTAATAGTTTAATATTAATGATAATAGAATTACTTGATATTTAAATAATTTTATAATGATTCCGGTGTTTGAAAATTCGTGATAAATTATAATAATTATTTAAAAATTATTGTAAGTCATTTAAACATGATATGACTGTTATTTAAGTAGTCTAAATGGATATTGAACTTCGATATAGAGTCTTAGACTTCATTAATTACGATAAAAGCGCGTTCAGACGCCTCGACAAGTTTCGTAAATTGATCTGGACTAAGATAGTTTGACTGTATTAATGTTTGTTTCTGATTCAATGATTGTGAAACATATGTGACAATATGATTAGGTTATGTGCTGACTGCAATAAGCAGTACTATGTGTTATAATGTGTGATTCTAATCGATAAAATGATCTTATTAATGATAGGTCATGATATAAAAGATAAAACTAAGTTTCGTAATAATAAGTAGCAGACCATGCAAGTATATTATTATTATCCTTAATTATTAAACCTATTGTGACATCTTCTATATCAGATCGTTGTTTATCAACATGATATTATATTATGTAATTCAGTTATATATTTTGTTCGTTATTTTTTAAACATGATTATACAAGTGTACCCGCTTGGATAATCATTGTATTTAATCACATGTTAATATATATATATATATATATATATATATATGAACCCCTGATATGAATGTAGTAAAACCGTCTAAGCTTATTTGATCCAAATTTGATACGTGATTCGTAAATATCGTTGAATATGATAAAACCCTATTGTATCCAATCAAATTGCTTTGGTTCGGATTCCTGACTAAGTATGAACATTGCGAACATGGGAAAATTTTTATGTGCCTAAGGCAGACAGAGTGAACGATAATATCATTCTTGGAATGTAGTCTTAATCAATACAGGGCACACTAGGATGATCACCCTCGCGCCCGTAAGTTATGACGGTTTGCAGATGAAGTTCTGCTAAACCTATTCAAAAATTAAAAACAATGTTCATAGTATGTCACCTTAACCCTATATATATATTCGTTACGTAGTTTCAAAAACTTTGATATAGAAATAATATATGGTTATGAATTGTTTAGTTTACATCACAACATTTAATTCATTGTAGAAGTGGTGTACAAAGAAAACATTTAATTCTTTCAGCTAATTATATTTATAATTGTTATTACTTGTTGGGCACCCAAATGCTCATTCTTGCTTTAAATTAAATGTTTTCAGCTTGGCATGATCAACCTGAAGGTTCAGACAAGATCAAGTGAAAAGGAAAGCAAACAGAATGTGTTTAATGGTATCTTTTGTAAGAGTTAGACTATATTAGAACTATGATATGTATTATATATCATGTAAAGAATGTAGTAAATGTTGCGTACTTGGGATTAGACTCTGATAAATGTAAGTTATGTTTGAAATTCATATTATTATTATTAGTATTATTCCGCTCATAGAAATGGTATCGTAAAGCACCGAGTTTGGGTTTCAAGTACCTAAATTTGGGGGCGTTACAATAATAATAATAATAATAATAATAATAATAATAATAATAATAATAATAATAATAATAATAATAATAATAATAATAATAATAATAATAATAATAATAATAATAATAATAATAATAATAATTTTGAGAATTCCAATGCTTTCAATTAGTTATGCAGTAAGTTAGGCTAGACCATGTTATGGAAAAGGGTATGTAAAATTACAAAATAGCTAATTGCAAGATCGCAAATCGAAATCGTTCCCGAAATTTCATCAATAATCGATCAAAAATCGCGCCAATGATTCCGACATAGACCAATTAAGTTGCGCCAATGGTGTGTAAGTTCTTTTTTAACTACCCTTTTTAAATTTCTCCTTTTTTCTTGACTTGTAAATTTTTTTTATAATCAAATATTAATTTCTCTTTATATCTTGAATTAGAGGGTGTTTGGCAATGACTTATAAGTTGGTCAAACTAAGTTATAAGTCATATGTTATTACTTAGTGTTTGACAATAACTTAAATTTTAACTTTTTTTACTTATAAGTCATTATTAAATTTTTTAATGCTTCATGTGCTATAATTTTTATGTATTAGTTAAATTTTACTATATATATATATATATATATAGACACACACACACACACGCATATATACATACATATTCTATTCAAAATTTCTTGTCAAACTAAATAAAATACTAAACAAATCTCAACATTAAACTAAACATATATAAAGTAACTATGAATATTTTTATATATAAATATATATATATATATGTAAACAAATATTCATATAAATATTTATAAAAATATTCATATCTAAATTTTATAAATTTTAGATGAAATATTTATAAATTTATAATTAAATATTTGTTTATAAATTTTAAAGATAAATTTATATGAATATTTAGAGATAAATTTATGAATATTAATATGAATATTTGTTTATATATATATATATATATATATATATATATATATATATATATAACAAATATTCATGAATATTTGTTTTTGATTTGTTTGTAAATATTTTCAGTTATCAATAAAATTATTATGTTTTAGTAATTAAATTGTGTTGTTTATATGCGCCACTCATTTCTTCTTCTTATCATCTCCTTCCATCCCCAAATGGTATCAGAGCCAAGTTGTTTTTGTTCTAGTTGCCAGTAAGATCTCAGTAATCATTTATCTACAACCTGTTTCAAAATTTCTCCTTTACTCTTATTCTGAAGTCACCTAACTTACTGTAGTCCACCTTGTTCGTGTCTAACCTTTGTAAGTCTCTTGGGTGAGCAGTGTCTGGTTAAAGAACGTAGGTATGAGTCTGCTTAAGGTAAGAGGGTATGCATGAAAGAACGGTGAGTAAAAATTATTTTTGAGATTGGTAAAAGATGAATAGATTGTTTAGATCTAACTCCTCAGCTAGTAACCGGTCAGCTTTGCCCCCTGTCCTTGACATAGTTATCTAGGAAGAACACAGTTATGAAAACATTAGTCAAACTTTACACAATTGGAATATACCCAGAGTTTTCCCTAAAGAAATTTATCAGTCAACCCTTTTAGATAATTTCCAAATAGATTATAATCTAAAAATAGTTAAAAAAGTGTAATTAACAAAGAGTATGAAAATTGTAGTCTTTTATCTCATGATGGTATTAAGAAACATAGGAAGAAAGGGTATAATTTTATCCATATTGGTCTTGTTCAAGTTGCAGTTAAACCATTAAACATTAAAGGAATCAATTCGAGTATCTATCTTTGTCTCAGAGATGCTAGATTCTTGAATTATTATCCTAGTATAATCAGTGCTATGGAATCAAGTCTGCATAATGGACCTATCCATTTTAATTGCTTTCTTGATTTCACATTAAGACTAAGTGATCAACATTTATTAAAAGCTTTGACATTAAATATTAAAACTACTGGTGAAATTACTCATATGATTGAGGTTTCTCAGCCCATATCTTTGATTTATAGGATTTATTATAAGACTATGACAACGAACTTAAATGTTCACGCTCTTAATAAAAGTCCTAAGGATCAAACTGTTTTAATCCAAAGTTTAACTAGTGATGCTAATATTCAGATCCTGAGAACCATCATCTGGAAAGATATTACGTTACCTAGTCAATTGACTTTACCCAGTGAAATACCTCAACAGCCTATAGTTAACAACCTGTTAAACATAGAGAATGTTAAACAATTTTCTGATGAAACGGTTAAAATAAATTTTGAGCGTACTAGAAGACAAATTATTATAGAAGACTTTACCAGTTTTTTAACACCTTCTGTTGACGCTAGAAGGGATACTGAAGTACTTAGTAACACTTCAATTAGAGATATAAAAAATAAAGGGATCCTTAATCAAGGACAAACTAGTCACCCTTGTTATACTCAAAATGACCCCGTAGAGGAAGAAGACTCTTCTTCTCCTACCCCTTATGAGTTTCCAACTCAATCAAATTTTGAAATTCCAATTAACAACCAATTAAGAGTCATTAAAAAGGAATTCATGTTAGATTGGGATAATCTTGTTAAAGATTTTAATTCCAAGTCTAATAAAGAAAAAAGACATCTATTTCGTTCTAATCACTCATCTGTTAAAGAACGAGATAAAGTAGTTAATAGATGGAAGAAATTTATAATTAATGAATAGATAAACATTAATTTTTATGATTGGTATGACCAATATCAAGGTAAATGTAATGTTATAACTAAAACACAATGGGTTAAAGAAGATAAATCAAAAGTTTCCTCTTGTCATCACCCTCTTGAAACTGTCCTCCTTCCAGTTAGAAACACATCTGTTGTTGCCAGTCCTTTTAAGATTTTAGATGGTAATAAAGATGATAAAAAGATTATTAAACATTTAAATTTCAGTAACCAGTATCTAGCGACTGTAGGTAAGCAGCTAGATAGAATTGAAGAAAAATGTGAGGAAAACATTGTTAAAAACCCCGATTCAAAAATTGAACATCCTCTGTTAAAATTACCTGAAAATAGAAGTAAATTAAGTTTGCCCAATAAGGATGGTGAACTTACCCGAGAAATTGATAAGTTATTTAAAAAATTAAAAATTGAACCTGAATCAAGTGGTACTATAACAATCATTGATCAAGTTGAAACTGACAATAAAAGCAATAACCGGTCAGACCATTCCGATTCTATTTCGGTCTCAGATTTTAATGAATAGTTAAATAAATTAACAGTTAATAACACTAGTATAACCAGGAATTGGTATTTTAGACCTACTCCTCCGGATCTACAATTCAAAGAAAGAAATCTAGATAAACAATTCTCTGTTTCATCTAACAAAATTTATGAATGGAGCATAGATGGTTTCAGTGAACAAGAGATTTTAAATAAGTTAAATCATATGTTTATGGTAGTTAATAGCAATATAACTAAATTCAATAATCTGACTCAGCCAGACATTGTTTAGTTAATAGCTAGTGGATTTACAGGTATTCTTAGATCTTGGTGGGAAAAAACACCTCATTGAAGATACTAGGTTATCTATAATCCATGCGGTCCAATTAGACGATGACGGCAACCCCATCTTTGATGAAGATATCAGTGTTGGTCTGCCTGATGGAGTCAATACTTTAATATTTACCATAATTAAACATTTTGTAGGCACTCCTAGTAATATCACTGAGAGAATTCACGATCAATTAAGTAATCTAACTTGTCCCACTCTAAGTGATTTTAGGTGGTACAAAGATATGCTTACTTCTCTAGTTATGATGTGTAATGATAGTAATAAACTATTTTGGAAAGAAAAATTCGTTAATGGTTTACCTTCATTATTCGCGCATAAAGTTCGTGAAGAATTAAGTAAAAACTTAGGATATATTGATTATGATAACCTAACTTATGGTGACATAATCAGCTGTATATATTCAAAAAATGGATTAAAAATGTGTATTGATTTTAAATTAGCCAAGCAAGCTAGTAAAGATAAGAAAAAAGCTATATAAGAGTTAGGAACCTTATGTGAACAATATGGTTTACCTCCTCTTGCTCCCTCTAGAAGAAAGCACAAGCATAAACATATTGATCCTCATAGAAGTCACAAACATCATAAACAAAAACGTAGTCATAAAAAAGATAAAAATCAAAATGATTATTATACTAAACCCAAACTCACAAATAAAAAATATAATAAAAAATCTAAAAGATTTGATAAAAGTAAGATTGTTTGCCACAATTATGGGCAGAAAGGGTACTACAAAAATGAGTGCAAAATAAAACAAAAATTATTTCAATTAAATGTTTCAAGTGAAGATACTAAACAACTGCTAGAATTAATGAGGATAGAGAACAACATCAGTAATGATGAAGGTTTTGATATTCCTTATTCATCTAATAGCAGTACCAGTAACAATGAAACAAATAGTGACAATGAATACGTTACTATTTGTGCTGATAATTGCAATGAAAAATGTTGCATAAAAGATTAAATGTAATCACTAAAGAAGATGAAGAAAGCTCTTTATTAATTAATTTAATTAGCAAAATCTCTGATCCTGAGTTAAAGGTGCAATACACTAAACAATTGAAGGATTTATTAACTAAAGATAATAGAGTTAAAGAAAAGATTATTAAAGCTAAGGAAAAACCAATATTTAGTGTTAATAAAACCCTTGAGAGATTTAAAGCTTTGGTAAAAGAAGTTACCCTTCCATAATTAAATCAAGAAGTTAATAAACTAAAATGAGAGATTTCAAATTTAAAGTTAGATGTTTCTAATTTAAGAAAAGAAATTGAAGACAAGAAATCTGATCTTCAGGTTCATGATTCCTCCTCTAGTGATGAAGATCACGATGAGCCTGAATCATTAGGAACAAAAAAAAAACTAGATCTTTTTGTTCAAGGTCTTTCTCTTAAAAGAATTAAAGATATTACCATTCAGAAATTGTATATCTCCATTAACTTGGTTATTGATAAAACCTTTTCAATACAACTTCCTGCCTTAGTCGATACAGGCGCGGATTTAAATTGTATTAAGGAAGGTTTGATCCCAACCAAGTACTATAAGAAAACTACAGAAAAATTAAATTCAGCTAATGGTAGTCAGATCAAAATAAAAATATAAACTGCCTAGAGTTCATATTTGTCAAGATAACATGTGTTTTAAAACATCATTTGTTTTAATCCACAATCTTACAGATAAGATCATCCTAGGGTTATCGTTTATATATTTATTATACCCTTTTACTACCAGTAATGAGGGATTAAGTTGTAAACATTTAGGGGAAAAAATAACATTTAAATTACTTATTAAACCAAAAGAAAGAGATTTAAGATTTATTCAAGATGAATCTATCTCTAAATCGTTGAATTTATTAAATTGTAAACCCATTCATTTGAATTTCTTAAAGAAAGAAATTAAGTATAAACATATTGAAGAACAACTTAAAAATAAAGGAGTTCAAGAGAATATATAAGAATTAAAAACCTATTTAAAGGACAACCTTTGTTCTGATTCTCCTAATGCCTTTGGGCATCGGAAAAAGCACATTGTAAGGCTTCCTTATGCTAAGAAATTCAAAGAGCATTTGATTCCTATTAAGGCCATGCCTATACAAATGAATCACGAACAAATGGAGTTATATAAAAAGGAAATTAATGACCTTCTTAGTAAAGGATTAATTAAACCCAGTAAATCCCCTTGGTTATGTCCCGCCTTCTATGTCAACAATGAAGCATAAAAGGAGAGAGGTGTTTCCCATCTAGTTATCAACTACAAACCATTAAACAAAGTTTTAGAATGGATTAGGTATCCTCTACCTAATAAAGAAAACTTCATAAATAGACTGAGTAATGCCACTATATTTAGTAAATTTGACATTAAATTCGGTTTCTGGCAGATTGCCATTCATCCGGATGACAGGTATAAAACAGCCTTTACTATCCCATTTGGTCATTATGAGTGGAATGTTCAAGCATTCGGTGTAAAAAATGCCCCCAGTGAATTACAAAATATTCTCAATGACATTTTAAATCATTTCAATCATTTTGTTGTCGTTTACATTGATGATATTCTCATTTTTTCCAAATCTATTGAAGAGCACATTAAACATTTGAAATCATTCTTTAAAACATTTAAAGATAATGGACTTTTCATTTCCCCTTCCAAATATAGCTTGTTTCAAGCTAAAGTTCGGTTTCTTGGTCTTAATATCTATCAAGGACTTATTCATCCTATTGACAACGCTTTCAATTTGCTGACAAATTTCTTGATAAGATAACCAATAAAACCCAACTGTAGAGATTTTTAGCTCGCTCAATTATATTTGCAAGTTCTATAAAAATCTCAGGAAGATCTGCAAACCTCTCTTCCAGCGTTTGCAAGACAACCCTCCACCTTGGACTGACATTCACACTTCTGTCGTCCGACAAGTTAAAAAATATGTTAAGGCATTGCCCTGCCTTGGCAACTCCAACGATTCAGCCTTTAAAATTGTTAAAACTGATGCCTCAGATATTGGTTTTGGAGGTATTCTCAAGCAAAAGTTAACACTCAATTCTCCTGAATAAATTGTTCATTTTCATTCTGGTGCATGGAATAGTACAAAGTTAAATTACAGCACTATTAAAAAAGAAATACTTTCTTTAGTATTATGTATTAACAAATTCCAAAGTGACTTATTAAATCAAAAGTTTTTAGTTCGTATTGATTGCTAATTTGCAAAATATGTTTTAGAAAAAGATGTAGAAAACATAGCCTCTAAACATTCCTTTGCAAGATGGCAAGCCCTATTGAGTATTTTTGATTTTGAAATTGAGTATATTAAAGGCAGTAAAAACTCCATTCTTCATTTTCTCACTCAGGAATTCATTAATACATGTACTATTCAACCAATATAAGTGTTTGAGGAGCACCTTTTTCTCGTGGTCTGGGTCATCCTTCTGGCCCAAGTAATCAACCGAGAGGAACTTTAGTTTCTCATCCAGTTAACCTAGTTCCTCAACCTAAACTAGTTAACAAATAGATTATCCTTGGAACAGTTCCCAAGCCTTATAGTTCAGCCTTAGCCAGTAACCCAGAACTAGTTGACCCGTTCTGCAATCAGACTAGGGCCTCTTCTTCAAACCTCAGTCATCCTCCTTCTGAGTACATGCTTAGATGGAATAATCACCTATTTCATATTGAATCCCAAATGAAACCAAAAGATGACCCTATTAAACTTGCCTCCCAGTTTTTTCCCACTGGATGGCACTTCATTCCCCTTGCTCCTTATAAATCCCTTGTGTATTATATGGATATCCTCATTGAAACCGAGTCAGTTTTTATTAAACCTATTTATGCTAATAACGATAAATCTAAGGTACTCTATCATTCCTTATATATTAAACAGTTCATTTAGATGACTGATTGGGGAAAACATCCCTCAGATCTTATGCAGTTCTCTAATCAAAATAACTCTTACTGTTATTACGATTATATGGAAGCCTGGTATAAGATTTTCCTTCATCAAAATGAGTCAAACAGTCACTCATGGTTTATTCAGTTTGACCACAAATTCAAAAGTCAGATCCATTATTGGTTCACTCTCTGGTGGTCAAGGTTTAGTTCTACTTTCGACCTCTTTCCTGACTTTTTGCAAGTCCAACTCAGTCATTTTTGCAATCACAATAAACACAATCCAAAATACGACGGTATCCATGTCATTCTTCAGTTTGTGAGTAAATATAAGATCCCCTAGATTCTTAAATGGCAGTATGATATTCAATCTCCGACTAAAGTAACAGATTTTCAGTTTTAAAAATTTAATTACTTGGTATTTTGTACAACCATTGATCCAATTCCTCATGTCTCCCATAAGTTTTTTATCAAATGGTGGGATAAGTTCGATGTTAATAGAATTGTTGGTCAGGTTCAAAAGGAATTTCCCGTTGTTCCTCTCCCAGTTTTACTAGTTATAGCTATTCCAGTCAATGAACCTACCAGTCATACAAAAGAGTCAAAACCAAAAGAGTCTAGAGTCAGTCCTCCTGGTTCATCTTGCTCCCATGGCATTTCTGATTTTAAGAATTGTTCCAGTAAATAGTTAAAATTAATTGCCCAAGATTTAAATAAAAGAATTAATGAATTACATGAAGAAGCTTCTGCATGTTCTTCATCCTCTTCCAGGAATGCATCTTCTAGTAAGTTTGAAGATGATGATGACCCCTATGGCACCATCGACCTTCATGATGCTCAGGATCCATTTGCCTAGCATCCCAATCACATGCCCCTACTCCTGCAGCCTGTTTAGTCAAAAGATGCTCTTCCACCGAAAGCAGTCCTCTCCCACATGAGTATGTTCCTGCTTTTCCATCGAAAGCATCCTCAGAGTCAAAAGTTTTAACCACTTCGTCAAAAGTTGCCAAATACGTCCACGCATAGTAAAAAAGGCAGCACTGTTTTACTGTTCATCAATAGTATTTATCGTCTGTAATCATTTACCTTCTATAATAATAACTTTGTAATAGTTCTTTCCTTATTCTATAAAAGGAACTTGAACTTAGTTAACAAGGCAGACTTAAAAAGACTCAGAGCTCCTTCTCTGACAAATCTTTAGCCTCTGTTCTCTCCCTCTTCATCTACCTCTCTAATGTTCTAAGTAAAATTGTAAGTCACTTTTAATTTTTTGATTTCTTTGTAAATATTTTCAGTTATCAATAAAATTATTATGTTTTAGTAATTAAATTGTGTTGTTTATATGTGCCACTCAGTTCTTCTTCTTATCATCTCCTTCCGTCCCCAAATGATATATATATATATATATATAGTCATAGTTACGTTATATAAATATTCATAGTTACTTTATATATATTTAGTTTAATGTGGAGATTTAAGATGGGTATATATATATATATATATATATATATATATATAATAGAATTTATCTAATACACAAAAATATAACATAAGAAGCAAAAATATCACAACTAGGTTTCGAACCTAAGACCTTTGGGTTATTGGGCCATTAAGCTACCATTAAGCCATTCTAATTTATTAGTTAACTAAACTACCGCCATAACTTATAGCGGGAGACATTGTACCACATGAACAAATAAGGGGCAAATGAGTAATTTCTCATGTCGCTACAGCCTGTAGTGGTAGGGGGAAATCCATTTCAATCAGTGTCATCCAATGTTGAGATCAACGGTATAGATTATGGTTGTTGAAATAGTACCCGTGACAACTGATTGCCAAAAATGGGGGCCCATATATATATATATATATGTATATATATAGCCATGTATATTATATTTGTGCCCAGTCTTTTAAAACTGCGTCGTTTTGGTATATTTATTTTTGATTTCTAATTTGGGAGGATAGAAGCTATTTTTTTAATTAAAAAAAAATCTGTCAAAATGATTGAGATGATGGTTGCTGGAATAGTACTCATAACAACCGGTTGCCATGGCGATGGAGATGTATGTACACAGCTGTGTATTACATAATAGGCTATGGCGATGGTTTTTTGGGCTATAGCGACGGTTTCACCCGTCGTCATAGCTATTCTGAGCTATGGTGACAGTTTAACGTCGCTATAGCTCAAAAAATCTTTCGCTATAGTCCTATTGTGTAATACACAGTTGTGTATATACATATAGCACTATATATATATATATATTAATAAGTTATATTCAATAATTAATAAGTCACATATATATAAATTAATTATATATATAGGTATTAGCTTGTTATAAATTTTGTACTTTCAAAATTTACTTGCGATAACAGGAGGCAATAACAATGTATAATATAATTTTATTATTAAAATGTGTTAGGTTGAATTAATTTAGAATTAATGAACTATACTTTAAAATTCATTATTTTTTTATTCTATTTATAATTGTAATTAGAGCATTTATTTTAAAATTAAAATTTAGGATTTCAAAAATAATGAAAGGTTATTTGAATTGTAATTTAGATTATTCATTATTGTATTTATTAAAATAAATAAATTAACATTCATCCATTAATACTATACTTTAAAAGTCAATGTTTTTTTTTCTTATTCTAGCTATAGTTGTAATTAAAGTATTCATTTTAAAATTTAATATTTCAAAATGATAAAAACTAACTTTCAATTATAATTTTAAACATTAATTATTTTATTTATTAAAAATAATAAAATTAACATTATTTTATTAATAAATTTAATATAAAATTCATTATTTTTTTATTATGGTTATAGACTACTTTTATCTTTTGCTATAAACCCGAAAATATATCTAGATCTAGATCTAGATCTTCTTTTTAATGTTTCCTGAAGAGACAAAGGAGGAGGATCGTGGATTGAAAAGATATACAATTTTCGTTCATCCGTAACAAAAGACACATCCTCTTATTTTTTCTCTCCAGCTAATGCTAGTGATGGAAGATGGCGGTACCAGGAAGACGCAATGGAATGATTGATGAAGACAAAGAAGAAGTTGCTCTTTTCGATGAAGAAGGAGTGTTTCCCAATGTCGATTCTGATATCCCTCTGCATCTCTCATGACCTTTTCTCGCCAATCAATTAGGAGAGCTCGCGACATTGGACGCCCTCCGCATATTATTGGTATAGTATATATATATATATATATATATATATATATATATATATATATATATATATATTATGTGTATATTGAAAGTAATATGCACACAAGCCAATCATGTTTGATGATAAAGCATATACTTTGTAACAATCTTATTCATTTATTAATAAAAGTATTAATTTGTTAAAGGCTTTTAATTATCTACATGATCTTTGTTTTATAATATATGATAAACCCATAGTTTTAAGCAATGCTTTTAGAATAATGATGATGATCATTCTAATGAGATCTAAATTCTTAGAAAGCTTAAAACTAAAATAGTTCCCAATCATTGGATTACTAAATTGGGGATTAGTGAATTTGGATAGATTGGTACATACGTTGCTTGCTCATTGGATGAGGATGATTGATCTCATGATCATTTGTGTGGAGACACTAAAGCAAGTATGTAGGTGCTTATTAGAGAATAAGTTCACTGAACGTGGCTCGCTAAGGAATACCTAATGGAGTTTTACTTGTTTGTCAATAGGAATTCCAATAGTGATAGTAGTACAAGTAATCCTTGGACTTGAGATCATCATAGTATCTTGTGTATGATGAGTTATACTTTGACTTATTCCTTAAGACCCTTAGGGTATATCAAAGGGTATGCTTGGGTATAATAAGTTGTACATGGAGATAATGTATGATCAATAAAGAATCTACCACTTCTAATAAAAGAAGAGAAATGTCCTATGTGATTCGATAAATGACAACCAAGAGTCCTTGGCTAAAATATTGAATGAAATTAGAAAGGAGTTTCTAATTTGCATTATTTGGAGTTGTGCATTTAAGGATCGAAATATATATAATTAAATAAAATAAGACTTGTGAGAATTCCATGTCTTATATTTAATTGGGACATTGTATGGTGGAAGGATTGAATTGTACAGTAACTATTTACTCAAAGGTTCTTTAATGATTAATGTTGAAATCTATATTATCTGGAAAGTCGTTGATCGCTAGGGAGGCTTATCCCTATTGTAGAATAAATATTATTTATTTAAATAAATTAATTGTTTAATTTATTTATTTAAATAAGATTAGAATTGTTCTAATTGATTTATTCACAACCGGTTTAATATGGAGAACCTAAAGGGTCACACCATAAAAGGAAGAATAATTATTTAAGAAGTTAATGGCATAATCGTAATAATATGTTATGTGTGAGACCCCAGATTTTATCAATAAAGATTTAAATTTTGTTGAAATAATTTTTTAATATTATGGTGTGAATTGAAGATAATATTATAGTTGTGGGTAATATTTATAAATTTTGCAAAGTATGCAAGTGGTTATATTATATTCGATTGGTGGGGAATATTAGGTTTAGCGAGGGAATATTAAATACAACTACTCAATCATTGGTGGACCCCTAGCGAAATTATTGTCGGATCGAGAAAAGCGACAAAAATATTTTATTGAAATAACGGCGGAAGTTTTACCGTGTAGTTCTTGTTGAAGCGCTTTCGGTAGTAAAAAGTACGATAATAAGTGTGGTTGCATAGTAGCACATGGTATTGATTATTGATGCTTATGTGAGAAGTCACTCGGTTTGATTCCATTATTGTCGATTAATAATATGAATTATTATAAGCGATAATGACGTTTTGTTTTATTCGTATTATTAAGCGTAATAAAGCGAAACATCTTTTATATAAAATAGAATACTTTATTAAAGTTATTACATAAATAGAATATATTATATTTTATTATGCATAGTGTTGCATAGTGTTTTTGCATAGTATTGCATAGTGTTTTGCATAGTATTGCATAGTGTTTGCATAGTAAAATGTTTTTATATAAATAGAATATATTATATTTTATTTAAAAGATTTTTCTTTAAATATGGACCGTCGATTAAAAAGTAAATCAATCTGGACCATTCATGGATTAATTACTTATGCATTCCATTTTCCTATAAATAGAAGCTCATTCCTTCATTATTTTCTTTTTAATTCATTGAAACTCTAGAGAGAAAATTATAGAGAGAAGCTATAGAGAAAATTATAGAAAGAAGAAGAGTATTCTCGCTACTTCACTACTTCTATATTAGGTTCTTTTACGGTAAGGGGTGTTATTCTTTCTTCTTGAAGAGAACTTACATTATTCCATTCATTATTATTACATTGGAATAACTTTGTAAAAGTGGCATACCCTATACATAACTTGTATACGTGGCATACCCTATACTTGGTGAAATCCTTATGTTATTTCATTGCTTATTATTACATTGGAATAACTTTTGTATCTGTGGTTTACCCTATACTTGGTGACATTCTTCTATTATTACATTGGAACATCACATGCGTGTGTTTTACACGGACACTGGTTCCGCTTTTTATTATTACATTGGAACATCTGCATCATGTGTTTTACAGGACACGGTTAAAATCTTTATCATTCGCTGAATATCCTATCATGTGTTTTACAGGATGCGGTTCCATCTTTATTATTACGTTGGAACATCACTGTCGGTGTGAATTTCACACGACTGGTTCCGTTATTATTATTCTGTTGGAATAACTTTGTACATCACAATACCGCATGCATGGTGATTTCTTTTGTTATTCCATTCTTTATTATACCCGGTTGGTTAAAACTTTGACTTCTATACTCTATGAAATTAGTAGAATATCCTTGATATTTGCGTTTCATCGATATCTTTTCATGGAAATATTCTTACGATCATTATTGAATTTTACTCTACTCTAAACAAAGATCATGTTGACAATTTGGACGTTAATAATTCATGGATTAAATAATTCTTGAACTTGTTTTATTGAATTACTATGTCATTGTCATCATCCTCATGTTATATTATGTTATCTTTGGCTTACGTGCATAGATGAACTTAGTATGATTATGACCAGGGATCATTCGGTATAATCATGACTTGATATAAATGATGTGACAAAAGTCCTCAGTGGCCTGTAATGCAGTGATGGATAGTTTTTGGTATGATTATGACCAGGGGTGATTCGGTATAGTCATGACCATTGATAATTTGATGAAAATCCTTGACCGTAGTGTACGGGGATGATTAGATGTGGTGGTTTATTATTGTCGAGTCTCGTGATAAAATTGATGAAAACCTTTTAAAACCTAAAAGATAGTAGACTTTATTCTCTACTTGACTCTTTTAATGGATTGCTTATTCACTATGATTAAAGCTGGTTGTCTATTGTATTTTATCGGTTTAACTTTGTTGAAGGCTAATGATAATTTATTACGCATTATCTTAGTCATAATATTTCTTCTTGGGCTAGTTGAGCTCACCTTTCTTTCTTTCTTTGTTCTCTTGAAATGAGAACATAATTTGGGGACGAGTCGGGGAACGAAGTAATGGTCCAGAGGATAACATTAGTAGTCCTCACTATTCTGTGAAATAGTGTGATAATAGTTGTAATGAGGACTCCTTTTGAGTTTGTATAATATCTAGTAGACAATATTTGTATTCAAACTCACAGTTTATGTCGTATTGTACACGACAGTTAGGTTAGTAAGTTGTATTTGAATTTATGTACCATGTAAGTGGCGACCCAAGATGGGTGACGTATACCTAATTTTGGGGGCGTCACAGTTGGTATCAGAGCTTAGGGATATGATCCCTGGCTATGATGTGAGACAAGAACTAGGAGGGGAGAGACGGGGAATTCCTTCGCTAGTATGACCTACCTAAATTTATTTGGTATTTAATTGGTCGGTCAGAGTATAGGGATAATATGTGATATGTTAATTAACCCTTGTTTTGTGACAGTGTTTGAGAATGGCATCTGAAAATGCTGAGATAAGCAATGAAGCACATGAGAGTGTTGATTCAGCTCAAACAAAAGGTAATGAGCAACAACACGATAATAATCATACCGGTGGCAACGGTCATCGGAAAAATGATAACCATCGTGGGGGAAATTATCATGTCAAGAATGGTAACCATTTCGGTGGTAATCATGGCCAAGATAATAAGAATGGACATTTCAAGAAGAGAGGGTTCAACAATGGCGTGAAGAGGCGTCGGCATCGACACCGTTTCAAAGGAAGAAGAACGACCACCGGTCGTATGTTTCAAATCTTGGACGAGAGAGGACACATCCGTCCAAACTGCACTTGACAATCCAAAGCGTGTTTTAATTGCGGGGAGAGAAGGTCACTTAGCTCGATTTTTGTCGTATGGTGAAGTCAAGTCCAGTTGAGATAGTGATGCCAAAGGATGTCTCAGACAAGCCAAAGCCGGTAGTTTAAGAGAGAGCGTTTTTTTTTCTTGTGACGAGGAACCTGAATAAAATTATCACGGGTAAGTTAAGAATAAGCTCTTGCGAAGTCTATATCGTATTCGATACCGGTTCTACCTATTATTTTATCTCTCTTGCTTGCGTTCAACGTTTAAATTTGACTCCAGAGAAATTGGACTTTGATTTATCTATTTAAACTTAGTTGGGAGAAACCTTCGTTACCTCCACTGTTTATAAATCTTGTTGATTCAAATCGAAACTTTCACGTTACCTGTCAATCTTATCTCTTTGAAAATACTTGCCTTTGATTTTAGGAATCAATTGGTTAACTACTCATCATGCTTTTCGTAAGGTTGTTAGCTTTTATATTTATAACAACCTCATTATGCAATTCAAAGTAACCAAACCCTAAAGTTAATCAACGTTATATCAAGCCATAAGTAAAGAGCTCGAACCTTTCGTTGTTGACTTCCTTGTGTGGAATGCACCAAGCCGGACTTTCGTAGGCGACATCGTGAATGAAGATGGCAAGTTTATAGGTATCATTGTGAGGTGCTATCTAGGTTAAGGGATAGAAGTCACAGTTGGTATCAATGTGACGTACTATCCAAGTCTTGGATAAAGTAATGATTTTGAATGATATTTCTATCATTAATAAATTTCTTGACGTATTCTTGAAGATTTCCTAGCCTACCCTAGGCGTGAAATCGAATTTTGTATTGACCCCAAAGATCAAAACCCATTTCTTAAACCCTCAAATATTTCTTCAACTAAAAGGATCTGTTTACGTGGTTTATGATGAAAGTCATAATAAAAGCATAGGACTGATGAAAATCATGGGTATATGAAGTATTAGTAAGTTTTATGATGAGTTATGTTGGTTAGTATGTGAAAACATGAAAGTTTCTTAGAAATCACAAAAAGTTGAAAATCAGATTTTGGTGAAAAACGTAACATGAAATTCAATTGACCATATCTCTTATTATATTTTGAATTTTTGAATGTGGTCAAGTCCTAGAGTTAGATCTATGAGTTACCTAACTAATCCAAGTGGAATTACTGGAAAAGGTGTTGTAGATTTTTGTGTGGACTGATTTTAGCAAAGGAGGCCAAAGCTGTAAATTTCAAAAATGCTACTGCCCAGAAACTTTAAGGGGCTGTTTCGGCCACTTAAATTATGAGAAAAATTCTGGCCTTTTGGGACATGAAGGTATATGGTATAAAGTATCTCCTGTCCAAAAATGAGCTCATTCGACTTAAAATGAGCAAGTTATGACTATTTCAATATTTAGGTTTTCCGAAAAAACGCTATATAGGAGTTCTATAACTCCGATGACCATGAAATTTAAACTAGAAGCTCACGTTAACATGTGTAAGGTCCTGCCAAGATTTGGGAATTTTTGGAGTTAAACTTGAGGTAGCTAATTTCTTAAGAAATTAATTAGAAATTGATTTTTGAAAAATAGAAAATGAATTTTAAAAATTCCGAGAAAAATATATTTTCATCATGGGACTATATTATGCTAAATCCCAGAAAAGAAATATTTTTGGGACTGATTTGGTATTTTCATGAAAATAGTTTAATTCTGAACATATGAGTTAAATATGTTATGTGAAGTAACAAAGTTGAAAATAGGATTTTATGGCTAGAGAATCCTATATAGAGTATATGCATATTTTTTGATGAGGATTTGATAATTGGTGATGATATTTTATGAGTATGGCATTTTGAATGATTAAATGCATTATATGGTAAAAGCGTAAACAATTAAGAAAAATTGTTTATAAATTTAAGAAGTGATTAAAATATTGGTATAATATTAATGATATTAGATTATTAGATTATTAAGTGATTGATAACATGGGGATATTCTTGAATCCTGGATAAATTATATTATAAATATTTAATATTTATCCTTTATCTTATTTGATTGATTCTTTATATCATTATCCTCATGTTTTATATTTTTTTAAAGTCAAATCATGGCACGTAGAGCATAGATGGACTTGGTATGATTATGACGAGGGATTGTTCGGTATATAATCATAATCAGTAATTGAAAACACAATTATCTTTGGTAGTAGTGCATGGATAATTTGTGGTCGTGATACTAATGAATATCCTTAGCTTGTGAAAAGTGCGGGGATGATTGACGATGTGGATTAATTATTGGTGAGTCTCAAAGAATGAAATATTAATTCATGGATGTGTTCAAAGTCATCGTGGCTTACGTGCATAGATGGACTTGGTATGATTATGACCGAGGATCATTCGGTATAATCATAATCAGTAATTGAAAACACAATTATCTTTGGTAGTAGCGCATGGATAATTTGTGGTCGTGATACTAATGAATATCCTTAGCTTTGTAGTGTAGGGATGATTGACGATGTGGATTAATTATTGAAGTGAGTCTCGTGAATGAAATATTAATTCATGGATGTGTTCAAAGTCATACGTGGCTTACGTGCATAGATGGACTTGGTATGATTATGACCGAGGATCATTCGGTATAATCATGCAGTAATTGAAAACACAATTATCTTTAATAGTAGTGCATGGATAATTTGTGGTCGTGATACTAATGAATACACGATTATCTTTGGCCGTAGTGCATGGATAATTTATGGTCGTGATACTAATGAATATCCTTGGCCTATAGTGCAGGGATGATTCGATGATATGGATTAATTATTGAGCTGAGTCTCAGCAATGAAATATTAATTCATTGATGTGGTAAAAGTCATCTTTGGCCGTAGTGCATTGATAGACTTGGTATGATTATGACCACGGATTATTCGGTATAATCATGACCGTAATTGAAAACACGAATATCCTTAGCCAGTAGTGCATGGATAATTCATGGTTGTGATACTATTGGTGAGTCTCGGCATTATTGGTTTCTGAGTTGTATATCTTTGGCTTTGTAGTGGAAAGATGAATTGTTAATGAATATCTTTGGCGGATTGCGAAGATGAATTTAATATTTTTAACGATAAAGGTATTCAAGGTACCCTCACCTCTTTATCATACCAGTATCGCGTACCCTAATTTCGAGGCGAAATTCCATAAGGGAGGGAGATTGTGAGACCCAGATTTTATCAATAAAGATTTAAATTTTGTTGAAATAATTTTTAATATTATGGTGTGAATTGAAGATAATATTATAGTTGTGGGTAGTATTTATAAATTTTGCAAAGTATGCAAGTGGTTATATTATATTCGATTGGTGGGGAATATTCGGTTTAGCGAGGGAATATTAGATACAGCAGCTCAATCATTGGTGGACCCTACAATGTAATTATTATCGGATTGAGAAAATGACAAAATATTTTATTGAAATAACGGCGGAAGTTTTACCGTGGTTCTTGTTGAACTACTCGGTAGTAAAAATACGATAATAAGTGTGGTTGCATAGTAGCATTACGGTATTGATTATTGATGCTTATGTGAGAAGTCACTCGGTTTGATTCCATTATTGTCGATTAATAATATGAATTATTATAGCGATAATGACGTTTTGTTTTATTCAGTATTATTAACGTAATAAAAGCGAAACATCTTTTATATAAAATAGAATACTTTATTAAAGTTATTCATAAATAGAATATATTATATTTTATTATGCATAGTGTTGCATAGTGTTTTGCATAGTATTGCATAGTGTTTTGCATAGTATTGCATAGTGTTTGCATAGTAAAATGTTTTATATAAATAGAATATATTATATTTTATTTAAAAGATTTTTCTTTAAATATGGACCGTCAGATTAAAGTAAATCAATCTGGACCGTTCATGGATTAGTTTCTTATGCATTCCATTTTCCTATAAATAGAAGCTCATTCCTTCATTATTTTCTTACAATTCATTGAAACTCTAGAGAGAGAAATTATAGAGAGAAGCTATAGAGAAAATTATAGAAAGAAGAAGAGTATTACGCTACTTCACTACTTCTATATTAGGTTCTTTTACGGTAAGGGTGTTATTCTTTCTTCTTGAAGAGAACTTACATTATTCCATTCATTATTATTACATTGGAATAACTTTGTAAAAGTGGCATACCCTATACATAACTTTTATACGCTGTGGCATACCCTATACTTGGTGAAATCCTTATGTTATTCCATTGCTTATTATTACATTGGAATAACTTTTTGTATCTGTGATTTACCCTATACTTGGTGACATTCTTTATTATTACGTTGGAACATCACATTCGTGTTTTACACGGACACTGGTTCCGTTTTATTAATACTGTTGGACATCATCACATGCGTGTGTTTTACAGGACTGGTTAAAATCTTTATCATTACGTTGGAATATCTATCGTGTGTTTTTACCGGATGCGGGTTCCATCTTTATTATTACATTGGAACATCACATGCGATTGTGAATTTCACGACTGGTTAGATTATTATTATTACATTGGAATAACTTGCAATCATCACAATACCGCATGCATGGTGATTTCTTTTGATATTCCATTCTTTATTATACCCGGTTGGTTAAAACTTTGACTTCTATACTCCATGAAATTAGTAGAATATCCTCGATATTTGCGTTTCATCCGATATCTTTTCATGGAAATATTCTTACGATCATTATTGAATTTTACTCTCTGAACAAAGTATCATGTTGACAATTTGGACGTTAATAATTCATGGATTAAATAATTCTTGAACTTGTTTTATTGAATTACTATGTCATTGTCATCATCCTCATATTATATTATGTTATCTTTGGCTTACGTGCATAGATGAACTTAGTATGATTATGACCAGGGATCATTTGGTATAATCATGACTTGATATAAATGATGTGACAAAAGTCCTCGATGGCTGTAATGCGATGATGGATAGTTTTTGGTATGATTATGACCGGGGGTGATTCGGTATAGTCATGACCATTGATAATTTGATGAAAATCCTTTGACAAGTGGTGCGGGGATGATTAGATGTGGTGGTTTATTATTGTTTGAGTCTCGGTGATAAAAATTGATGAAAACCTTTTAAAACCTAAAAGATAGTAGACTTTATTCTCTACTTGACTCTTTTAATGGATTGCTTATTAAGCTGCAGATTAAACCGGGTTGTCTATTGTATTTTATCGGTTTAACCTTTGTTGAAGGCTAATGATAATTTATTACGCATTATCTTAGTCATAATATTTCTTCTTTTGGGCTAGTTGAGCTCACCCTTTCTTTCTTTGTTCTCTTGAAGTGAAATGAGAACATAATTGGGGACGAGTCGGGGAGCGAAGTAATGGTCCAGAGGATAACATTAGTAGTCCTCACTATTACGTGAAATAGTGTGATAATAGTTGTAATGAGGACTCCTTTTGAGTTTGTATAATATCTAGTAGACAATATTTGTATTCAAACTCACGATTTATGTCGTATTATTACTGCAGCAGTTAGGTTAGTAAGTTGTATTTGAATTTATGTACCATGTAAGTGGCGACCCAAGATGGGTGACGTATACCTAATTTTGGGGGCGTCACATTATGTATATTTAATTTAATCTATGGTGATAGAATAAATTAAATAGCTTAATATTTATTATTTAATATTTTAGAAATATTAAATATAAATTAATAAGAGGAGTCTTATTAATATTATTACAATTATTATTATTTTAATTTCTAAAAGAGTTTAGGAATTAATTTAATATAAGTACTCTCATTTATTCCTAATTGGATTAGGAAGGAAAATTAGTTAAAGGAGTTTAATTAATTATCCCTAATAAGATTAGGGAGCTTAATTAATTAAAAAAATTTAATTAATTAAATAAATCCCAATTCCTTAATTGTTAAGGTGGGTTGCCCACATCTATAAATAAGAGGAGTCTTATTATGGGTGATGGGGGTTGTTGACTTTTACAACATACGTAATAATTCCAATAGTTGGGAGAGTACGCCTTTTCTATAGAGATAGAAAACTAGGGTTTAGCCAACCACCCGTCTTCTTGAATTCTTATTCTTTCTTGGTGGATCACCTCTAGAGGCCAAACACTTGGGTGGCTAACGTTGATCAAAGGAAGAAACAAACCCGGTGGATTCAAGTTGAACGCGAAAGGATTTAGAGGTGAACTTGTACCTGAGGAAGCTCGATCTTCAAGGGTATGATTTTATTCTTTATCTTTTCGTTTAATTAATAATTGTGCATAAAGGGTGATCCGGGTATATGGTTTGTAAAAATTTTAAACTCTGATTTTTACACGTTTCCGCATAATTTTGCAATTTGATTGCGTTCTTGAATATTACAAACCTAACAGTGGCATCAGAGCCAAACCTTTATGCGAATTATTAATTGTTTTAATTTGATATTATATTGATATGTGTTTAGAACAATTTAATTGGGCATAATTTAATTGTATAAAATTTATTTTAAAAAAAAAACCGAAAATCAATTCAAGGTTAACGTGCAGGAGCATTTTTTTTTTCGGCAGAAGCTTTAATTATTTTAAGGAAAGAACTTACTTAGTCACGGAAATCTAAGGAAATCAAGGGAATCACGTGCTTGAAAAAAGTTTCAAGGAAATTTAAAACCGCACGGAAATAAAAGGGAACAGGATAACGTGAGTCACCTAAGTTTAATCAGGATGGTGTTGATTCATTATGTTATATATATATATGTATATATATTTGATATATATATATATATATATATATATCTGAATTATATATATATATATATATATAATAGTTATATATATATATATATATATTATTCTTAATAATTTTATAATTAAAATAAAAGTTTATTTTAATTTTAAAATTAAATTTCATGCTAACTAATTAGAGTTGGAATTTGATTTCATGATAACTAATTGGAGTTGAAATTAGATTCTATTTTCCTTAAATAAAGGAGTTTATTTTGATATGAAATTAGATTTCATATTATTCAAAATAAAAAGGTTTATTTGTGAATAGGAAAGAAAATCCGTGTTTCCTTAAATAAAGGAGTTTATTTAAATATGAAATAAGATTTCATATTATTCAAAATAAAAGGAGTTTATTTGTGAATAAGAAAGAAAATCCGTGTTTCCTTAAATAAAGGAGGTTATTTAAATATGAAATAAGATTTCATATTATTCAAAATAAAGGAGTTTATTTGTGAATAGGAAAGATAATCCGTGTTTCCTTTAATAAATTTTTTTTTACATGGAATTGGATTCCATAATTAATTAAAATAAAGGAGTTTATTTTGATTAAAATAAAATAGTTTATTTTATTCAAAATTGGATAAATTAAAATAAAATAGTTTTATTTTGATTTAAATTTGGATTAAAATAAAGGAGTTTATTTTGATTCAAAATTAGATTTTATACTAACTAAATTTGCCCATTAAATGATATCAATATATATATTAAATGTTTATTATTCATAAGATGAATGTTATTTATTGATGCATATGGTGATGTGTATGATAATAAATGGGATTGATTATGGACTATTGACCCGATATGATTGGATTTTATTTTAGTTGGATGCATGAATGTATGGGTTTTATTAAATGGGGTCTGCACAGCCTCGCCTTCTCTAATTTTTCCGAATGTAAATTCCATCTCCTCCTATGTACTTCCCTCGATCGGCGATCAAGGTTTCTATTTATTTTAAATAGTTTTGTAATAGGAATAGTTAGAATTAATTTTAAAAATTGGAGATCAAGGAGCAAGGGCGCTTGAAGACCCATTTGTAATGGAGCAGGGTTTAAATGTAATAGTTATATTTAAATATTATTTCTTGCACCCTTAGGGTTTGACCTTTTGGTTCACTTGGTGGCTCTAGTGAACCAAACTAGAATAAAAGTCCATAATCAATCCGAGTAGAATATAGTATTCTATATGTGCATGCTTATACTATATATATATTATATATTATGCAAACATGCTTCACATGTTCATTAATATGACGCTTATTTTATATATATATGTGCATGCGTGCTAAACAAGATGAGACAAATTAATAACAAACCCCTCAATTTTTTTTATATTAAGTCCTAAGCGTTCAAAGATATTTGGAATATCGAGCGTAAGCTTTCTAGCATGATAAAATTAATAAAGTATTAAATATTTAATATGAGTTTGTTGTGTCACCATAAGGCAAGTATTAAGTATTTAAGATGTTAATTTATCACATTTGATGCTTATAAAGAAAATTGAACAATATTGTTTTGTTGTGTCACCACAAGTGTAAGACCAAAAAATTTTTTAAATAAAAAGGAATTTCCTTTATTTATTATTTTGAAATAGTAAGGGTTGATTTGATTATTGTGGATAGTTAAGGGTTAAATACATAAATATTTCAAAATAAGCAAAGAGTGGTTATAAAATATTCATTTTTGTTGGGGAATATTCGTTTGGTCGTGGAATATTAAATCTTGTTAGAATATTCGTTTGGTCGTGGAATATTCGTATTGTTTGGGAATATTAAATTTACCGGTAGCAGACCATGTGTGAGCCCCATAACGGAAAGCGATTGGATGAGGAAAGCGACAAAGTTTGGGTGGTTATAAATAACGGACAGAAGTTATTACCAATTAATTTGTTGGAATACCCGGTGGTTAAAAATACGATGTCTGGCGTGGTTGCTTAAAGAGTAGCACGGTGGTACGCATGAGTATTGTTGAATTATTGATCCTTAAGTAAGAAGGCACTACTCAATAATTTTCACGTGATTCTTGTTCAATATTTTATTTTATTGATTGATAATTGTTGCGTTGATTTTTATATTATTGTTTCAATAATTGTCATCGCACAAGATATTTCCCATTATCGGATCAATAATTCATATTATTTGAATAATATTATTAGATAACATTATTGGCAATGTCTAGAAAGTTACATCTAAGGAGAGGTTTGGTCACCTAATTGCGCCAAGAATGAGGAGAGATCCTTATTGGAAAGCCCCTCTTTCCCAGGAGCGACTGGTTGTCATAAATGTGATTACGTAATATTATTTGTGAATAATTAATTATTGATTTATATGATAAGAAAATATTTATTTGATATGGATATAAATGATGGATTTATTTATTATATGTGGTTATAATTGAAGGATTTAATGTTGAGGTGTTTTATCAAGTATTTTTTGTCGGAATGGAGGTATTAAAAATCAAATCAATTATTTTTACGATATATTGCGTGAGTTATAATTTTGTCATCGGCCGATTGGATCGTTTGCGATTTTGGATATGTTATACATATATAAGTTGAGTATATGTCTACAAATTTTGAACCGTTAAAAATGAGCGAATGATTTGTTATAAATTTTAAGAGGTGTTTGATCGGAAAGTAGGGTTATAATTGATTTTGGTGGAAAATTCTAGAATTGAGTGGGCCCCACTTGTGGTTGGTGAAAAAATGTGCTGAATTTTATTTCAAATGTGGTGGGTGGCAATAGTAGCGAGTGTAAAGCCATCGGTAGCAAGTCAAGTCTGCCTTGTAGGGCTAACATTTTCCTATAAATAGAAAGGGCTAAGTTAGAATTGAAAATTACACCGAAACAAAGTTTTCTCTTTCTCTCTATATTATTGAGCGTATTTTGTGAGTATTTAGATACTTTGAGAGTTCTTTATTCAAGACAAGTTTCATTAAAGATCACTTGAGCCTTTCCTTCCAAGTAATCTTGATTCTTTGAGGTAAGGGATATTATTTTTTTTTGTAATGATATTATTTCTTCAATATCATTATCTTTGAAATATTAGTTGGAACTTTTATCAAATTTGGAACTTTTTCATGTCTGGGTTACTATTCATGAGTTACTATTCATGAGTTACTATTCACGAGTTACTATTCACGAGTACTATTCATGAAGCGTGAAGATATTTTTGTGGAATTTCTATCTTTTGGTGCTTGAGTTACTATTCACGTTATATGCAAGACTATTCACGATATCTGGACTATTCACGATATCGACACTATTTATTCAGAAAAATAAAATTTCTTCTTTTTCGTCAAAATATCTATTCGGATACTAGCTTTGATTGTATCCATGTTTTGATCATTCTTGAATTTTACACCACTATGATTATTTTTGAGGTATTGTTGGACATGGATAAAACAAAGTACGAATCCTTAATCCTTAATCCTTGTCATTTTGTTTCACTGGATTCGTTCTTTAAAAATATTTTTCATCATCCTCAGTCTTAAATGATGATATTGTTGAATATCTTTGGCCTGTAGTGCAAAGATGAATGATTTCTGATGAATATCTTTGGCCTTTAGTGCAAAGATGAACAGGTGTTTAAATGAACATGACCAACTGATGAATATCTTTGGCCTGTAGTGCAAAGATGAATATTTGATTCGGATGTTTATGGATTGTTGTTGTTGAGGATAAAAGATAGACGATGAACTTTAAAATTCATACATAGAAGATAGTAGTTTGCATTCTCTACTTAACTCTTCTAATGAATTATTATTTCGCTGCGAATATTGATTTAAAATTTGTTGTCTATATTGTATTCTATTAAATTTTTCCTATTGAAGACTAACGATAATTTGTTGTATATTATCTTAGTCATAATATTCTTTCTTGAGCTAGTTGAGCTCACCCTTTTCCTTGTTGTTCCATTTTTCTTCTCGGGGAGGCGAGAATGTAGCGAGTACTTAGTGGGGGTATGGAATGAAGGTTTTAGAAAGGATTGTTTAGTAGTCCTCACCATTTTGTAAAATAATGTATCAATAAATGTGATGGGGATTTATTTGAGTATAAATATTGTCTAGAAGATAATATTTGTATTTAAACTCACAGCTTTTCTTGTTGTAATAATAAAGTTGTAGTTATTTCTGTACCATGTATTTGGCGACTCGGAATGGGTGTGGTGTATACCTATTTTGGGGGCATCACGGTTGGTATCGAGCTTAGGGATATGATCTCTGGCGGAGATGGGAATAGAACTAGGAGGAGAGGCGAGTAAATCCTTCGCTAGTGTGTCCTACCTAAGCTTATTTGTTGGTTTGGTCATAATATAGGGTATTATGTGATTTGTTAATTTATTTAATTAACCCTTGTTTTTATGATAGTTTTTAAGAATGGCTGCTGAGAACGTTAACAATGGAGTGAATGAGATCGTGGAGACACCTCTAATCGCCAACCAGGATAATGTGATGTTAGGCGAAGAAGGAATTAGAGATATCCATGTGGTGAGTGAAGAATTGATAGTTGCACCCGAGATAATCGCAGATGTAACAGCTGAGAGTGAGGAAGAAGAGGAAGAAGAGGTACCTGAAGAGAGTTTATTAGAGGTATTTTATGATCAAAATATAGAATTGCAAAATCGTATTCATGAGTTAGAAGAAGCGAAATTTGAAGAATTGCGAAAATCGTGGAGCAAAAGGATGCAACGATTCATGCTTGTGTTACCCGATATGTGATGCTTGAGCGAAGCACTCTTTGGCGAGTATAAGATGATAAAGTGGAATCGAAGGTGAAAGAAGAAATAAGCGAACGAGTGAGAATGAGTGATGCATGGGTAAAAGCCGTACGTCGGCGTGGATATTATGGAAAGAGATGTCCAATCTAAAAGAGAAGATTTAACGATGACGGGAAGGCGTCGGCGTGACATCGGACCAAAGAACAAATTCTAGGGGAAGAGAACGATCGCCAGTTAGATGCTACAGATGCGGAGAGGAGGGACATATAAGGTCAAACTGTTCAAAGCCTTCCAAGATATGTTTTAGTTGTGGAAAAGATGGTCACATAGCTAGATTTTGTCCTATAGCGAAATCAAGTCCAGTTGGGACGTTGGCACCAGAGGCGGATACAGAAAAGTCAAAGTCAACGGTTCCTGGAAGAGCGTTTGTCGTGACCGGTCAAAATGCGAGGAACCCGAACGAAGTTAGCACGGGTTAGTTAATTATAAATTCTTGCGAAGTTTATACCTTACTAGATACCGGTTCTACCCATTCTTTTATCTCTCTTGCTTGCGCTCAACGTTTGAACTTGACTACGGAGAAATTAGACTTTGACCTATTTATGGAGACTCCGTTAGGAGAAACTTTCATTACATCCAGTTGTTTAGAAATCTTGCTTGATTGAGGTTGGCACTATCACATTACCGTTAACCTTATTTCTATAGAGATATTTGCTTTTGATGTGATTTTAAGGTTAACTACTCATCATGCCAAATTGATTGCTTTTGTAAGGTTGTTAGTTTTCATATTCCTAAGCAACTTTGTTATTGAATTCAAGCAATCAAACCATTGTAGTCAAACATTTTCATATCAAGCCATGAAGTCATTCGTTTATTACGGATGTCAAGTTTTCTTAGTCCATGTTATGGATTTGAATAAAGACACGTCGATTTGAATAATATTCTGTTGTTATTGATTTTTTGACGGCGTATTTCTGAAGAATTTCTTGGCTTACTCCCCAAAGCTTCGATATTAAATTTTGTATCGAATTTGAACTCGATACAAAACTCATTTCTAAAATCTCATATCGAATGGCTCTATTGAACTTCGAGGAGTTAAAAATTCAACTATAAATTTGGTACCTAAGCCTTTATCTTGTGACTTCCTTTGTGGAATTCACCTAAGCCGAACTCTCTGTAAGGGACGTCATATTCGATGCGATAGTAAAGCGATAGGTGTCATTGTGACGTGCTATCCAAGATTGGGATATGAGTGCGATTGAGAGCAACCTAAGTCGATAATCGAAATACGTAGCTTTCTAGGCTTAGTTGGTTATTATCGGAGATTCGTTGAAGGATATTCTCGAATCGCTATTCCATTAACGTAAATGGTGACTCGTAGAGATACAAAATCGAATGGAGCAAGGAATGTGGGAAGAGCTTGAAGAACTCAAGAGGAGACTCATTTGAAAGACATGTTACGACCATGCCATCTGGAAAAGCGAGCGTGGTAGGCGGCGTGTTGAGTAGAAGAAGATCGATACAAGTATGCAGTACGATATTGTCAAAGACTCATTTTAAGTATAATTTACAAATAATAGAGATGGAGATGAAAACTCTAGGTACCCACGTGATAATATACTGAGTATAATCAACTTTAATCAATAAAGTTTAAGTTGCTCAAGCCACCAGGCAGGGTCGATGCGTATGAAGAAGAAAGTACAAGAAGGAGCTATTAGGGCGAGAATTGATGAAGAAGGAATACTTGAGTCCACTCTGACTTTGTGTTCCTAACGACTCGATTTGAAGAACAAGATTATGATGGAGGCACACAATACACCATTTGCAATCCATCACGGAAGTACTAAAATGTATCGTGATCTTGACATACATTTTGGTGGAACAATATGAAAGAGAGATTGCAAAGTTTATCTCAATGTGTTTAACTTGTCGGCGTGTAAAGGCGGAGCATCTAGTACCTAAGGGTCCGTTGCAACCACTTGAGATTAGGAATGGAAGTGGGAACACATTACCATGGATTTCGTTCACGGGTCTTCCTACGGTTTCTCAAGGCATCAATGCTATTTGGGTTATTGTTGATAGATTAACCAAATCGCTCATTTCTTTGCCGATCTGGGAGACTTATTCCTTGAGAACGTCTTGCTAGTATATACGTAAATGAGATTGTGAGGTTGTATGGCATGCACTGTATCCATAGTTTTGGATCGTGACCCAAGATTCACTTCAAGATTTTGGGTTAGCTTGCAAAAAGCTATGGGCGCAATTTCTTGATTTAGTTAGATACCATCCCCAAAGCGGACGGACAATCGAGAGGACTATTCAAACTCTTGAAGATATATTAAGACTCGTGTCCTAGACTTCAAAGGCGGTTGGGATAAGTATTTACCATTGGTGGAATTCTCCTACAACAACAGTTATCGAGCAAGTATAGGTGTGGCTCCATTCGAAGAAGCATTATATGGACGAAAAATGTCGTTCTCGATATGTTGGGATGAGGTGGGTGAAGCAACATTGTTGGGACCCGAGTTAGTACGTATGACTACCGAAAAGATCCAAATGATTCGATAACGATACAAAGCGGCACAAGATCAACAAAAGAGTTATGCGGATCTTCATCGAAAGGACGTGGAATTTAGTGTGGGGATCGTGTATTATTGCAAGTTGCTCCATGGAAGGGAGTTACAAGATTTGGGGAGAGAGGAAAGCTCAATCCACGATTTATTGGTCCATTTCAAATTCTTGACCAGTAGGAAATGTAACCTATAGACTTGCAAGTATGTCTCGTGTTCATAATGTGTTTCACATATCTCGTACTTAAGTAAATATGTGAAAGAACCGAACCACGTTATAAAGTTAGAACCGGACGAGATAGTAGAAGACTTAACGTGTGAGGAGGTACTGTCAAGATTTTGGATAGGAAGGAGCATGTCCCCTACGACAAAGGTCATACCACAAGTTAAAGTTTTGTGGAGGAATCAAGATATAGAGGAAATGACACAGGAATTGGAAATGGAAATGAAAGCGAGGTATCCTCACCTTTTGAAACACAGTACGTACGTCAATTTCGGGGACGAAATTTCATAAGGAGGGAGGTTGTAAGACCCCCAAAATTTTTTAAATAAAAAGGAATTTCCTTTATTTATTATTTTGAAATAGTAAGGGTTGATTTGATTAATGTGGGATGTTAAGGGTTAAATACGCATAAATATTTCAAAATAAGCAAGTGGTTATAAAATATTCATTTTTGTCGGGGAATATTCGTTTGGTGGTGGAATATTAAATAGATCGTTCGGGAATATTACGTTTGGTCGTGGAATATTAAATCTTGAATCGGGGAATATTAAATGCGCCGGTATGACATGCAATAATATGGGCCCATAAAAAGCGATTGGATGAGGAAAAGCGACAAAGTTTGGGTGGTTATAAATAATGGCGTAGTTATTACTGAATTAAAACCGTTGGAATACCGGTGGTTAAAATACGATGTCTGGCGTGGTTTACAAGTAGCACTACGGTATTATGCATGATATTGTTGAATTATTGATCCTTACGTAAGAAGGCACTACTCAATAATTTTCACATGAATTCTTATTCAATATTTTATTTTATTGATTCAATAATTGTTGCGTTGATATTTTATATTATTGTTTAAATAATTGTCAACGCACAATATTTCCATTATCGGATCAATAATTCATATTATTTGAATAATATTATTAGATAACATTATTGGCAATGTCTAGAAAGTTACATCTAAGGAGAGGTTTGGTCACCTAATTGGCGCGATGAGAGAGATCCTTATTGGAAAGCCCCCTCTTTCACAGGAACGACTGGTTGTCGTAAATGTGATTACGTAATATTATTTGTGAATAATTAATTATTGATTTATATGATAAGAAAATATTTATTTGATATGGATATAAATGATGGATTTATTTATTATATGTGGTTATAATTGAAGGATTTAATGTTGAGGTGTTTTATCAGTATTTTTGTCGGAATGGAGGTATTAAAAATCAAATCAGTATTTTTACGATATATTGCGTGAGTTATAATTTTTAATCGTAGTTGGATCGTTGCGATTTTTGGATATGTTATACATATATAAGTTGAGTATATGTCTACAAATTTTGAAGCTGTTAAAAATGAGCGAATGATTTGTTATAAATTTTAAGAGGTGTTTGATTAGGAAAGTAGGGTTATAATTGATTTTGGTGGAAAATTCTAGAATTGAGTGGGCCCCACTTGTGGTTGGTGAAAAAATGTTTGAATTTTATTTCAAATGTGGTGGGTGGCAATAGTAGCGAGGTAAAGCCATCATCGGAGTAGCGGGTCAAGTCTGCCTTTACGGGCTAACATTTTCCTATAAATAGAGGGCTAAGTTAGAATTGAAAATCACACCGAAATAAAGTTTTCTCTTTCTCTCTATATTATTAGCGTATTTTGTGAGTATTTAGATACTTTGAGAGTTCTTTGTCAAGTACAAGTTTCATTCAAAGACATCACTTGAGCCTTTCCTTAGGAAATCTTGATTCTTTGAGGTAAGGGATATTATTTTTTTTCGTAATGATATTATTTCTTCAATATCATTATCTTTGAAATATTGGTTGGAACTTTTATCAAATTTGGAACTTTTTCATATCGGGGTTACTATTCATGAGTTACTATTCACGAGTTACTATTCATGAGTTACTATTCACGAGTTACTATTCACGAGTACTATTCATGAAGCGTGAAGATATTTTTGTGGAATTTCTATCTTTTGGTGTCGAAGTTACTTATTCACGTATACTGAGACTTTATTCACGTATCTGGCACTATTCAATTTAGAAAAATAAAATTTCTTCTTTTCGATCCAAAATATCTATTGCGGATACTAGCTTTGATTGTATCCATGTTTTGATCATTCTTGAATTTTACACCACTATGATTATTTTTGAGGTATTGTTGGACATGGATAAAACAAAGTACGAATCCTTAATCCTTAATCCTTGTCATTTTGTTTCCTTTGGATTCGTTCTTTAAAAATATTTTCATCATCCTCGGTCTTAAATGATGATATTGTTGAATATCTTTGGGCTGTAGTGCAAAGATGAATGATTTCGATGAATATCTTTGGCCTTTAGTGCAAAGATGAGCAGTGTTTAAATGAAACATGACTAATCGATGAATATCTTTGGCACGTAGTGCAAAGATGAATATTTGATTCAGATGTTTATGGATTGTTGTTTCTGAGGATAAAAGATGAGCGATGAACTTTAAAATTCATACATAGAAGATAGTAGTTTGCATTCTCTACTTAACTCTTCTAATGAATTATTATTTCATTGCGAATATTGATTTAAAATTTGTTGTCTATTGTATTCTATTAAATTTTTCCTGTTGAAGACTAACGATAATTTGTTGTATATTATCTTAGTCATAATATTCTTTCTTGAGCTAGTTGAGCTCACCCTTTTCCTTGTTGTTCCATTTTTCTTCTCGGGAGGCGAGAATGTAGCGAGTACTAGTCGGGGTATGGAATGAAAGTTTTAGAAAGGATTGTTTAGTAGTCCTCACCATTTTTGTAAAATAATGTATCAATAAATGTGATGGGGATTTATTTGAGTATAGATATTGTCTAGAAGATAATATTTGTATTTAAACTCATAGTTTTACTGTTGTAATAATAAAGTTGTAGTTGTTTCTGTACCATGTATTTGGCGACTCAGAATGGGTGTGGTGTATACCTATTTTGGGGGCGTCACAACAAGGATGATATTTTTCTTTTTTGAATATATGGAGTGCTAGGTCGGACTTAACTTGGATAATTTTGATTCGGATGTGCCACCACTTGATCAAAATAATCTAAGAGGCAAAAGAAAAGGAGTTGCATAGTTGATGTAATTGACAAAAGTTGTCTACCTATTTATTTATATATAGTTTGTTGTGTCACCACAAGGCTATATACATTTGAAATGGGATCCTTATTCTCACTAGCAAATCTTTAATTAGATTTTTGCGAAACTATATAAGTGAGGTAATATAGTTTGAAGAAAATAGTGGGAGATACCAATTTAAAACAAGACCTAAATTATTTTGGTAATTAATAAAAGAATGTATGTTAAAATGTTGTTAAATACAAATTCATTTACAAAATTTTACAATGTCTTAATTACTATCATCTGCGAAACATATTAAATGTTATTTAACTAGACCAAGTATTAAATGGATTGGTTAAGGAATATGAGAATAGTTCTCATAGTGAAAAGTTATCTTATGTCATGTACGCCTATCCTCAAGAATGGTTGCGCATAATGCCTCCGAGGAAGACATTGCTACTTTTAGAAAGTGGCAAAATGATGCACAGATTGGCTCGATGCATCATGCTCGCATCCATGAGTAACGAGCTTGACACAAGATAAAACTATGGATGCTCCTACTATATTCCCGCACATCAAGTAGTTGATGGTGAGGGAAATGGGACCGATAGATATCAGATATCTAAGGAGCTCTTCCGATCTAGAATGGCCAATGGCACTATAGTACAGACAAAAAGTTCTTAACATAATCAATTTGATTGATCAAATTAGGACAACTGGTTTTGTCATGGATGGAGAGTTGAGCCAAGATTTGATCTTGCACTCAATCCCGGACTCCTTTCACAATTGTTGTGAATTTTTCATATGAACAAGCTAGATATCGACTTTCTTTGATTTGCTTACTTTATGTTGAAAAATGTTGAGAGTCACTTTCAACCAAGAAAGACCATGTCTTCTTTGGTAGGGGCCAAAGGATCTTTTGAAAAGAAGAACAATTCAAAGAAGGTAAATAGAAAGGCATAAACAAAGGATAATAAGAACAAAACTAATACGGATAGCAAAGGAGTTTGCTTCCTTTGCTATAAGCACGGACCTTTGGAAAGAAACAATGAAGAAACATCTTCTTTGAGGCTAACCAAAAGAAGCTTAGTGAAGTTTGATTTACAAATACAAATTTGTTCATGATTTAAAATAATTTTTCTTTAAGTCGAGGTTCTACTTGGGTATTGGATACCGACTTTGGTTATCATAAATATAGATTTATGAAGGGACCAAGCGAGTAGAAAGCTAAACAAATATAAGTAATCCTATGTGTGGAAAATGAAGCAAAGGTTGCAACATTAGCCATAGAAACTTATAGTTTAGCAATGCCTACGGGCAAATCTATTAAGTCAATAAGTTGTTATTGTATTCCAGTTCTTGTTAAAAATATTATTTCCATTTTATTGTTGGACAATGAAATCTTTGGTATTATAATTAAGAACAATTGTTGTTCTATTTATAATAATAATGTTTTGTATAGAATGGAATATTACTTAATAAATTTTGTATACTTGACTTACAAGAAAATAATTTTGCATATTGAACAAATTAGTATAAGAAAAGGAGATGATAATTCAAAGAGTTGAATGTATGTATTTGTTGAAATACAAGTGTGAATTATTTGAAAGGTTCAAAGAATTGAAGTGAAACAAATTGACAAAGTATTAAGATTCTTTGATTAGATCAAGGAATAAATACTTGTGCAATAAGTTTCTAGATCATCTCAAATGGTTTTCTCATAATGGACACATCCTCGACACATAATAATTGATTGATGTATCTGAATGAAAAATCGTACCTTGTTGGACATAGTGCGGTCCATAATGATTTTACCGACATTCCCGGTATCCTTACGGGATAATGTCCTAGAAATGGTCGCATATCTACGAAAATGGTAACCTCAAATCCCCCAAGACTCTATAAAAGTTATGGACATGGAGGATTCCTAATCTTAAGTATATTAAGATAAGAGGTTGTCCAACTTATGTGAAAAGGTTTCAAAGGATAAGCTTGGGACAAAATTTGACATGTAGAGATTTGTGGGACATCCTAAAGTAAGTTTAGGGCATCCGTTCTATAATTCTACTTAGCAAAAGGTGTTTGTTACGAAACACGCTGCCTTCCAAGATAAAGGTGTTTATCATTAAAAGGGGCTAGTGGGAGGATAATAGATCTTGAAGAGTTCAAGAACCACAAAACACTATAAGTCAAATAAGAGGAACCTGTAGATAGACCTATTGTACCACAACCAAATCGTAAATCTGGAATAGTACCAAAGATACCTAGGAGGTATGGATTCATCATGGATGATGATGATGAGGTACACATCATAGAAGATGATGATCCAGAGTTACATTCGATGAGGTAAGACTTCTAGTGTGTACAAAAGGGTCAGTGGGAGCATCGTGACATTCCTAGTACTATATGTTGATATACTACGGATAAGGAATGACATACCAATGCTACAATCAGTAAAGATAAAGTTGTCTAAACATTCCTCCATGAATGATTTGGAAGAGTATCTTAATTGGGGATATAAATCTATATAGATAGATTTAAGAGGATGCTCGACTTAACCCAAGGAACGTATATTCATTTGATGCTAAAGTCGTTTAGCATGGCAAACTCCAAGAGATGTCTCATGTCGATGAGCTATGGAGTGTATCTCTCTTAATAGTCCCCACAGACTCGAAAAGAGTGGTCGCATGAGTGACAATCACGCATGCAATGAAATGTACGAGACACGATGTTGATCGGTCATATTATGGAGAAGTTCACTATGAGTCGTTGAAAACATCTTAAAGTGCTTAACTTAGCAAGGCACTAAGGATGTGATCATATTCATGGTGGGTCTTAATTAAAACTAGAGGGCTTAATGACTCAAGTTTTCGAGACGAGACAAGGCGACGAAAAATCCACTTTAAGGTAAAAGGGTTACCTTGGGGACGGTGGTGCGTTGAATTGGAAAGGTTCCAAAAAAGAAAGAGTTGTTGGTTTAGTGACAAAGACAAAATATATAGCTATAAATGAAGCTCGCAAGTTGATTGTTTGGATTAAAGTTCATTCTGTAACTAGGAATAGTTCCTAAGTCTCATCTTGGATCCAAACATGTGTTGTGGCACTTTCATTTGATTATAAGAATCATTGAAAGATGGGAAATCACTATAGAGATGGTGGACTCTCAAGAACAACATTACATATACATTAACTAAAGCTTATCCAACAGCAGGATAATCATCACTTAGTGAAGAAGAGTATAAGATACAATGGCGATTGGCTTTAGTGCAAGTGGGAGATTGAAAGTAATATGCACACAAGCCAATCATGTTTGATGATAAAGCATATACTTTGTAACAATCTTATTCATTTATTAATAAAAAGTATTAATTTATTAAAGGCTTTTAATTATCTACATGATGCTGTTTTATAATATGTGATAAACCCATAGTTTTAAGCAATGCTTTTAGAATAATGATGATGATCATTCTAATGAGATCTAAATTCTTAGAAAGCTTAAAACTAAAATAGTTCCCAATCATTGGATTACTAAATTGGGGATTAGTGTATCCGGATAGATTGGTACATACGTTGCTTGCTCATTGGATGAGGATGATTGATCTCATGATCATTTGTGTGGAGACACTAAAGCAAGTATGTAGGTGCTTATTAGAGAATAAGTTCTTTGAGCGTGGCTCGCTAAGGAATACCTAATGGAGTTTTACTTGCCTGTCAATAGGAATTCCTATAGTGATAGTAGTACAAGTAATCCTTGGACTTGAGATCATCATAGTATCTTGTGTATGATGAGTTATACTTTGACTTATTCTTTAAGACCCTTAGGGTATATCAAAGGGTATGCTTGGGTATAATAAGTTATACATGGAGATAATGTATGATCAATAAAGAATCTACCACTTCTATTAAAAGAAGAGAAATGTCCTATGTGATTCGATAAATGACAACCCAGTAGTCCTTGGCCAAGGCTGAATGAAATTAGAAAGGAGTTTCTAATTTGCATTATTTGGAGTTGTGCATTTAAGGATCGAAATACATATAATTAAATAAAATAAGACTTGTGATAATTCCATGTCTTATATTTAATTGGGACATTGTATGGTGGAAGGATTGAATTATGCGGTAACTATTTACTCAAAGGTTCTTTAATGATTAATGTTGAAATCTATATTATACGGAAAGTCGTTGATCGCTAGGGAGGCTTATCCCTATTGTAGAATAAATATTATTTATTTAAATAAATTAATTGTTTAATTTATTTATTTAAATAAGATTAGAATTGTTCTAATTGATTTATTCACAATAGGTTTAATATGGAGAACCTAAAGGGTCACACCATAAAAGGAAGAATAATTATTTAAGAAGTTAATGGCATAATCGTAATAATATGTTATGTATATTTAATTTAATCTATGGTGATAGAATAAATTAAATAGCTTAATATTTATTATTTAATATTTTAGAAATATTAAATATAAATTAATAAGAGAGAGTCTTATTAATATTATTACAATTATTATTATTTTAATTTCTAAAAGAGTTTAGGAATTAATTTAATATAAGTACTCTCATTTATTCCTAATTGGATTAGGAAGGAAAATTAGTTAAAGGAGTTTAATTAATTATCCCTAATAAGATTAGGGAGCTTAATTAATTAAAAGAATTTAATTAATTAAATAAATCCCAATTCCTTACTTGTTAAGGTGGGTTGCCCACATCTATAAATAAGAGGAGTCTTATTATGGGTGATGGGGGTTGTTGACTTTTACAACATACGTAATAATTCCAATAGTTGGGAGAGTACGCCTTTTCTATAGAGATAGAAAACTATGGTTTAGCCAACCACCCATCTTCTTGAATTCTTACTCTTTCTTGGTGGATCACCTCTAGAGGCCAAACACTTGGGTGGCTAACGTTGATCAACGGAAGAAACAAACCCGGTGGGTTCAAGTTGAACGCGAAAGGATTTGGAGGTGAACTTGTACCTGAGGAAGCTCGATCTTCAAGGATATGATTTTATTCTTTATCTTTTCGTTTAATTAATAATTGTGCATAAAGGGTGATCCGGGTATATGGTTTGTAAAAATTTTAAACTCTGATTTTTACACGTTTCCGCATAATTTTGCAATTTGATTGCATTCTTGAATATTTCAAACCTAACATATATATCACGCTACCTTCCCTTTGTTGATTTTTTTTTTCTTTTTAACTTTATTCTGTTCTTTTACTTGTACTTGTGTTTGGTTCCCAGGGTTATTTTTACCAAAACCCATGGCTATGGTTTTATTAATCAAAAGTACGATACGCATGACAAGTTTATTTATTTACTTAAAAAGATTGAATTTGGAGCCCTAATTTAAGTGAATATAGTACTATACCTAGGTGATCCATCAAAGACTTGAAACTTGAATTTTGTTAATTTTATGATTTTGTTCATTTAAATTTAATTATTTATAGGTTTATGATGTTGAATTCATGTGCTGCTGATCTAGTTTCTTCAATTCAATACATATCTAGTGTGCACAAGGAAGTAAGCAGGTTTTGTAATTTAGATGTGGTATACTACTGTTTGGGTCTTTTTACGCTTTGTATTACAATATGGACTTCATCTTTGTTATAGTATTCATGAAGAAGTATCTTGCAATATATTTCCTCATTTTGTTCCTTCTTTTTCCAATGGTAATTTAGAAGATAATAGGGTTTGCCTTATACTGACTATTTTTATATTGTTTATTTGTTTCACTGAAAAATATTGTACATGAACCTTTGGTGATAATTTATATTGTGTTAATGTGTGTTTCATTCTCTAGCTTTCCCTTACAATAAAAGTACCTAAAGCACTGAATAGGTTTGCAAAAAAAAAATCCTTCCCTATTTTGCTTCCCGTAACAGTTAGTTGGCTAACTGTTATAGTATGTGGAATTGAATATCATTGGTAAGGAAGACTATCTAAATTGATCCTCGTGCACTAGGAAATCAACTAATTTAATTGGGTTTGAGGTAATTTTCTTGTCCATAGCTTTTGTAATATAAAATTTAGTAGTGTGGTATTTACAATTGTGCAATAATTTGGAGGTTATTTTGACTGTGATAGGATGAATTAGAAAGATGGAATTTAGTTTTTGCTGTGTGGAGCTATAAGGTTAAAAAATATTGATAAAACCATATATAATAATTGGTTGTGAATTCTGAAATTTAAAGAATGCACATGTATTATTTGATAAATGTCCCGTTAGGGACTATTTTGTTTAAACATTGAAATTGAGTAGAAATTAATGCCAATAGTAAGTGTATGGATGCTATATTTAGATAATTAAATGATTTAAACATTTAATTTAGAGATACGAATTTTTCAAAGAGGTATGGTTGAGTTTTGGGTAATAACGATTGCATGCGCTTTACGTGTGTTATACTATGTCATGGTAATTTGTTTTAGCTTGGATTTGTTGAGCTATTTGATGTCTTAAGTTTAGCACGTGTTTTGAGTTTAGGAGGCTATATAGATTGTTAGATGCATTTGTTGGTATCACATATATAAGATTTTATTAAATTTATGATTTTGTTCATTAGAATATAATTTTTAAAGAAACAATATCATTTACCTCTTGCTTACTATTTTCTGAGTTGAAATTATATAATAATGCTGAATTTTATCATGTATCATTTAAATAATAATATGAAAAATTATATGATCCAGCTCTGTCTATCCTAATTTACTATTCAGCTTAATCTTGTGAGTTTTTAATCATGTCTTTTTCTGGTATACCATCATAAAATACTGGTTCTACACCAAATTCAGATTCCCCTAGACTTTCAGTTAGAGCTTTATAGGAAAAATATATCGAGCATGGGCTAACCATCCAATTTACTATTCAGCTTAATTTTTGTGAGTTTTTAATCATGTCTTATTCTGGAACACCGTTACTAAAGAAAGGTTCTACACCAAATTCAGACTACCCCTGGATTTCCAATTATAACTTTAGTGGGAAAATAGACTGAGCATGGCACATTGTAGGAAAAACCGTGGCTAGAAGAGTGGGGAATATATCTTTTAGGTGTGTGTAATAGTCAAAGTAACATTATGAAATTTGCAGTGAGAAGATACAACCAATGAATACATTAACTGTAGGTAATTTGTAGCAAATACCAGAAGTAGAGATCAGTTTGCCATACCCATATGTAATATATGGCTCCACTTTTTCCTGAATTTGCATATTCCTATCATTAGCCTTCAGAAATACGCCACTGGAAATTTTCCTCAGTCTCAAAGAATACAAGATTTTCCTAGTTTTAGGATGAATGTTATTTTTTTTTTCTAAAAATCACTAGTGAAAATGGGAATCCCAAAAAGAAATTGCATACATATAGGAAAATAATTGCAACAATTACATTAACAACCCACCCTTGTATGCGTATGACGAAAAGAAATTTCTCTGTTTAGTAGTAAACATCCATTAGCAATCATATAGTCGCACTGAAGGTTCTTTTTCTATTTGGATTTGTAGCAAATGATATTGTGATTGCCTATTTGTCTTTTTTACGCTTATAAGCAATACGATGTACATTAGTTAATGTATGCAACTCTATTGTCTTTGTGTATTGATTTTGGCACTAAGTGCCTCTGGTGACCTATTCGTTTCATTTTCCTGACTTGCTATTATTTTTAAATATGTTCAGGAAGACTGCTTCTACGACTTTCCTTAAAATACTGGGTATCAAATTTTCGTGCTACGTTTACGGAAGACAAGGGACAAAATTATGAAGTGTACTCTCTCTATATATGTAGATATGCAAAGATAATGAATGATTATGTAGTGGATGATTTTATTAAGTTAATATTATTTTAGTTTTTTGTATTTTTTGCCATTATTTGCTATGGGGACATTGAGCCAGCCAGGTACACAAAAAGAATGTCAAATTTTGATTCGACAACAATATAATTCGTTACCAAAGTATTGAACAAGTTTTAATATAGCAACAATTTTTTATACATTTAGCAACAAATTTTCATTGCTAATGGCATTAAAAATATAATATTTGGCAACAAAAAATTAACCTAATAACAACGGAGAGGATATTGTTGCTAATACTAAAATAAAAGGCAACATTTTTTATCGTTGCAAATAATATCAACTTTCATTGCAAATATAAAGAAATAACAACATATAATGTCATTGCTAATTGACAACTTTCGTTGCTATTGAAAAATAAGCAGCAACAAACATTTTTGTTGCTGATTCAACATAATGTCGTTGCCAAATGATATAATCAGCAATGAAAATCGTTGCTAAAAAGTTTACATTCTGCAACGAAAGCAAGCTTAGGCAACAATTTTCATAATTTACTACAACGAAACATGTCGTTGCAAAATGGTGTCAATTACAACGAAAATGCATAGTCATTGCAAAAAAAAAAAAGAGTTCATTCCGTTGCCAATTACAAGGCTTTTGCAACGAAATTAGCTTTTTAGAAAAGAAAGTTTAATTATTCTGCAACAATACATTTTGTTGCTAAAGGGTCGATGTCTCTGTACGAAAGCCAAATTTCGTTGCAAAATGTATTACTTTTGGCAACGAAAAAAATATGTTCGTTGCGGAACAATTAGCAACACTCATTGCACAACGAAAGACGCAACAACAGTAAAGTCGTTGCCAAAACCCTTTTGCAACGAAATTTGGCACCTTTAGCAACGAAAATCGGTTGTTGCTAAAGCCCCATTTTTTTGTAGTAACTTAATCATTTTCAAGGAAGAGTAATGAAAGTTATGTAAGAAATTAACATAGTTTGAATGTTAGCCTTGATTATTAAATTAAAAGGATTTACAATCCTTAAGTAATTGATTATATATATGAGTATGTATGTGTTTATAACATATTAAGTCAATTTGGGCTAATAAGTTAATAAACTAGGGGAAATATGTTAGGACATATGTGAATCATGTACTTGATTGAGTAAATATGTATTATATAATGTGTATACATTTAGTTAGTAAAGAGATGACGAATAAAGTTATGTAACCTAATACATATATTAGGTATGATAATTAAATAATCTAATGGGTTATAATTTAATAGAATGATGGTATTTAAAAAGATATACTAATCCTAAGAGATTTATTTTGTACATCTCAAATAATTAATTTTATAACCTATGAATAACAAGTCTAATTGGGTTATGAAATTAAAGATACATGAGTAAGGATTTAAATTACAAAGGAGGGGAATAGAAACCCTAATTAAATAATTAGGAAAGGATAAAATTAAAAGTGTTGGACCTAATTTAATTTACATGGCCCAAATAATTGTTTAAGAAAGCCCAATTTTGAGCCACTTTTAAGGGATATTTTGGTCATTTAATAAAGCAAAATGGAGCATTAAAATTAAAGGATTAATTACATATTTTAGTACATTTTTAAAAATAAATACAATAATAATGCATAGATAAAATAATTACAAAAATAATATATTTTTTCATATTTATTTACAAAATTAATACAATTTTATTTTGTGTAATCCGAATTCCTTCGCAATTTCCTCCCAACCTTTTCCTTTCCTTCCCATTTCTTCCACCCAATCAAACTCGTCATTATCACTCATCATCATTTCTTCCTCCGCTCACCTTGACTCAAAGGACATGCAATGGTGACTGTCGTCCAGCCGTCTGAGTTCGGTTGTTACGCCTCGAGGCACCACCATCATTGGGAGGTTGTACCCGTCTACCAGGATGACGTCGTAAAAGTCCATCCCACCTGTGTCGTTGAGTGTTAACTCGGCTAGGGTGGCTGGCGGCACGACTCCTGCGCCGGAACATTCAAGTGTTCTAGAGCCGTAATCGGCTGTGGAGCAAGTGAAATTTCTGGTGGAGTCGAGGGTACAAAGCGTTCGTCCCCAAAGGTGGTTGTACCAAGAGGGAAGGACAAAAAGGGAATTGGATTGGCCGGGTTGGCACAGCAATTGTATCATATTGTTCGTGTTTGTGTTGAAATAGGAGACAATAATCCTATCATCAGTATTCATGATCAAGGTGCTGGTGGAAACTACAGTGTTGTTAAAGAAATCATATATCTAAAGGGTGCAGAAATGGATATCAGGGCAATTGTAGTTGGTTACCATACAATGTCTGTCTTGGAGATATGGGGTGCAAAATATCAGGAGCAAGATGCAATATTGGTAAAGCCCGAAAGTCGTAATCTCTTGCAGTCTATCTGTCAAAGGGAAAGGGTCTCTACAACTGTTATTGTTACTATTGGTGGTGAGAGGCCTGCTATTTTAGTTGACAATTTAGCTATTGAAAGGTGCCAATCAAGTGGTAATCCTTCCCCCTGCTGTGGACCTCGAGCTTTGTATAATTTTCATGTGGCTTGTGTGAAGGAGATGCTTGTGGAGACTTGGCATGAGATTTATTTTGGGCGTGGAAATAGTGGAATTGGTTGTACAGGGAATAGTAGTAGGAAGTTGGAGACTAGAATTCCTAGACTTTCAATGGATTATTGGATTTGATCTAAATTCAGCAACTGATAGAAGAGATTGGTAACCAAACATTCATACCAAGGTACCCAAATCTTCATACCATAGTTACCAATCCACCTCCACACCTGCAGTTTTTTCATAGTGCAGCTGGTAACCAAACCTTCATACCAAGGTAAGCAAACTGTCATACCAAGGTAACCAATTCACCTCCACACCTTCAGTTTTTTCATAGTGCAATTGATAACCAAACCTTCACACCAAGGTAACCAAACCTTCATACCAAGGTAACAAAACCTTCATACCAAGGTAACCATTCCATATCCATACATGCAGTTTTTTCATAGTGCAATTGGTAGCCAAACATTCATACCAAGGTAACCAATTCAGTATTATTAGGTTACCAAGGTAACCAAAATTTCAGACCAAGGTAACCAAAACTTTCAGACCAAGGTAACCAATTCATACTTCAAGTGTAAAGATTGATTGGTTACCTTAGTACGAAGGTTTGGTTACCTTGGTATAACAATTTGGTTACCTTGGTATAAAAGTTTTGTTACCTTGGTATAAAAGTTTGGTTACCTTGGTACGAAGGTTTGGTTACCTTGGTATGAAAGTTTGGTTACCTTGGTATAAAAGTTTGGTTACCTTGGTATAAAAGTTTGGTTACCTTGGTACGAAGGTTTGGTTATCAACATTACATTACACATCACTCTCTTATCTCTCTCTTTCCTATGTAGAAAACAAAATTTGTCTAGTCTTTATGTATTAATTGCTTACATGTATAATACATTTATTACTTTTTTGTTAGTATTTTTAGATTTTTCTAGACTTGTACTCTTTCCCATAAATCTCTTTTTGTAATAAATGATAAATATATATCTTCCTATGATAATTAGAAAAATATATTGGGTTATTCACTATCTTGAAACATTTTTTCATATTGGTCTATGATCTTTTCTGTTATACTCGTATTTTACTTCTGTTTTGTTGTTTCATCCTCTATTATAGATATGCGTGAATATTTTTCTCAAACCAATGAAAGAAATTCTCCTCCACGAATAACTGTTATGGTCAATATGGCGTCAACTTCTGTTCCTACAAAGAATGGTCTAAAGTTTCACGGATCGGTTATTCATCGCAGTCATTCTCTTGATCAAATAAGTGCTATGTGAAGGAGATGAAGATTTGAATTTGAATTATAATTTTGAATTTGAATTTGTTTTTGTTGTTAGATCCCAAATATTTGAATTTGAATTATTATTTATGGCAGTTATTTCTCCTTGATTTTAGGTTTCCTTATTAATGTGAATTGCGTTATTTTTGTAATTATTTTATGGATGTATTATTTTTGTAAATACTTTCTAATTGTTGTATATTAGTGTTCAGGACCCAAAATTAAATCAAAAATAGGAAAAAAGGGGAAAGGGACATGTGCTTTAATCATGATAACTTCTTTTAGTATCCATATTTGGTCACCAACTTTCCCACATGTCAATTTTTCATTTAAACACCACTTATAACCAATCATGCAAGCAATATTTTGCTAAGGCTACAAGCAACCACCAATGACTAAGAGAGAGAAGAATGGGAGATCTTGGGAGATTATATACATACATACATACATATATATATTATATTTTTTTCCCATTATAAATACCCCCATTTAATTATCTAGCAAAAGTTTTTTTTTTTTACTTTTATCTCCTAGAAAGCTAAGAACAAAACAAAACTAAGAGAGAAAGAGAGAAGGATTTTCGGGCAACCTTAAGGAAGAGATAGGGAGAGTTTTTGCAAGCTCTCTAGCCCCATAATCAAAACTTAGAAAGAAGAAGAAAGGAAATCAAGCAAAGGTATAAAATTTTAACCTTAATCTAGTTTATTTTCTTTTTGGTTTGATTTAATTTTTGATAATATGAAGTTGTGATCTTGAGGTTTAAAACCTTAGATCTATGTGTATATAAGTGTTTCATGTTTAAATCTAACCATTTTGAGGTTCAAAAGTTAGATCTAAAGTATAAAATGGAAACTAGGTTTTTCAAAATGTAGATAACCCTAATTTTTCCTTACCTTGATTGTGTTTTATCTTGTGTTTGAAGATTTTTTGATGAAATAGAACATTCATCATAGTAGATCTATGGGTGTATGAAGTATTAGTAAGTATTATGATGGGTTGTGTTGATTTTATGTGAAAATAGAGAAGTTTTCTTAAAAGTCACCAAAGGTTGAAAAACATATTTTTGAGAAAACCGAGTATGATATGAAAATGACCTTATCTCTCATTGTACTTTGAATTTTTTGAGTGTGGTCAATTTTTGGAGTTAGATATATGAGTCTTCTAATATATCCAAGTGGAATCACTTAAAAAGGATTTATAGATTTTCGTGTGGAATGATTTTAGTAAAGGATGAAAAATCTGAAAATGCTAAAAAAGCTTCTGCCCAAAAATTGTAAGGGATGTTTCGGCCACTTATTTATTGAAATAACCTCCGGCCTTTTGGGGAATGAAAATATATAGGATAAAGTAGGTTGTGTCCAAAAATGAGTTCATTCTGACTTAAAATGAGCGAGTTACGATTATTTCAATTTTTTGCGTTTTCTCGACGGAAATCGCTGTAACCGGAGTTGTATAACTCCGATGGCCTTTAAATTTAAACTGTAACCTCATGTTAATAGGTGTAAGATCCCTTCAAGAGTTGAGAATTTCTGGAGTTAAGCACGAGGTAGCTAATTTTTTAAGGAATTAACTACAAATTTATTTTTGAAAAATACTTAAGGGAGTTGAAAAAATTCCTGAAAAATACTTTGTGTGTATGGAATATATGTATATATGATTGGCCAAAAGATTAAAAAAAAAAAAAGCTGATTTCATATTTTCATGAATATTGTATTTCAGCTACCCGAAATGAACATTTCATGTTGCTGAAAAGGGAAACTGAAATGTCAGGAAGAGAAGTCAGTTTTGTTTTAGCTTGCTAAAATAGAAACTGAAATGATATATTAAGTCGACTAAGTTCATAAATAGTTTGTCAAGTTATTTTACAAACTTATAAATGAACGTGTAAGTGTTAAGTCTAAGATAGTATAGTGTACTCACTAATGATTGGTTATGCGATTTCATGTTAAATTGCTATGAGTAAGATATGTGATGCTAATTAAGAGATCGATCTTTTCAATGATAGGTCTTATAAAAGAAGTTAACTTAAAATTGCGTAGCAGTAGTCAACGAATCAGGAAAGTTTCCTAACTCAACTTGAGTTACTATTTTTCAAGCATGGTAGTGAAGAATTATTCATAGTTATTCACATCTATAATGATTATTGTAATTCGCACGTAGTGCAATTGATTCTTGTTATTTTATTTGAACTATTTATAAATCATGTCTCAGCTAATTGTTTTGGCGAGACTAATATTTGTTAAAGCATGAAATGTTCTATTTATTATGAACTGAATTGTTATTGGAAAATCTATGCCATTGGTTTCAGCTAGATTAGTATCGTTATTAATTATTGAAATCGTAGTATTTCTTTGAAAGTAATCCAAACCATATTCTTGTGGTACGAACTCGTGACGTAAGATTGAGATAAACAAATTTTAATGTCATAAATTGACCTATGCGCTATTATTGTGTATTATGCATAATATAGGGTACAAAGGAGTTGGCCGCTCCAGGTACTTGCAGAAGAGTATAGTTTAGTTTTTTTAACTAATTTATATTCTTGTGGTAATTTAGTTTTAATAAATAAATGATTCCTCTATTAGTTCATGATCCTTTTGTGATCACTGAGCATGAAATCTGGGTATATCCCACTTTATTGAATATTGTTGCAGTATTGTTAATTCTTCTTATTCAATTGAATATTATTGAATCTTTGAAAGAATTTTACTCTTTCATCTCTGATATGTTATTTAGTATAAAATGGGAGAAAGTTTTTTATTGAGATTGAATTATTATTCCGCCACTTCGAAATCTTTTGATTATTATTGAAGTTCTATAGAAGCTAGATTCTTCTATTCATGATATATATCATTTATTGTATATTTGAACTTGCTGAGCAAACTTGTTGCTCACCCTTGCTTAAATAAAATATTTCAGCTAATGTCGATGTAGCAGAAGGTTCTAATAGGGACAAAGGCAAAGGCAAGGCTCGTGAGAAGTTATTGTCAACTTCTAATGGTTATGTTTTATTATGTAATTATTTATGTAAACTTTTGGTTATATAAGGGTATGTAAGTTATGTCAAGGTTAGTTAACCTGGGATATTGTTATAAGTTGAATTAAGGAACATTATGAATGATGTTTTTTATTAATGAATGAATAGTTAGATGTGATATATATGATGGATCGTGAGCACTAAACCCGAGGTTAGGGAACCCGGATTTGGGGGCATCACATACATAATCACATAACATATAACATTAGGTTATAATCAATCATGTATGGTCACTAATGTATCTTACCCTTCTTCTCAATCTAATCGTTCCTTAGATTGTTAATATTAGTTACGGTTAATCGTATTATGTTACATTTGCGTTCGAATAATCTTTCGTCAACCTTTAGTTGAAGTTCTTAAGGTTTTTATCCTCATTAAGGATGTTACTTCAAGTTAATTAAGGAATTAATTTATCATTAATCAACTTACAATTATTCTACATTCATAAGCCTTCTTTACTGTGCCTTACCTAATGTTGGTGCTGCGGCGAAGACTTCCTTTACATAACTCGAGCTGCTGCGTGAGTTCCCAGTATGCATGCTATACCCTTAGCGCTGCAGCGCCACTTCCCAGTATGTGATGGTCCAACGTAGCATTGTAGCGCTGGCTTTTCCCTCTCTTGGTCGTGCTACAGCGCCAGCCCTGAGCCTCAGACAAATTTGACAGTTTTCTTCTTCTTTGAAATTTCTGGGCTCATAACTTGTTCATTTTAAGTCCGAATTGGCTCGTTTAAAAGCCGTTAGCTCACAAATCACATCAACTATTTGATCATTCAAGAATTTTACATTTTCAAATCCGTCAACATGGAATTCACTAATTAAGTTCTTTATTACGAAAGTGTTAAACGTTCGTGAACGTTTATAGCTTGTTTCTTCATTCTAAGTTGGAATTTGATCATTTTCGATTCTGCAACTCCAAAAATGCAAACTTAGACTATTCTCCATAGAAAACAAACGTTTCCTAGTTCAATGGTGACTTTTAACTTCCATTCTGAGAATTTAACAATTTCAACGATTATTGTCTAATCTCATAAATTTCGTCATAACTTCGTTACTTAAGATTTCTACACCATTCCAAATGGATTCATTCCATTAACATAACATATATTATCAAAGCCTACAAATGATTATTTTAAACTTGTCCATCAACAACAACATTATAATTCTTCTATGTTATTCATTAGTTCATAACTTTTATAATTATGATTCACTTACACATAGTATATTAAGGTTTAAGTCTTCTAATAACCATCTTTATCACTCATTATCATACATGCACCACCAATACTCACTTCTCTATCAAAACAATGATGAAGAGATGGAGAGTACTGGTTAGGGTTCATTACCTTTGAAGTTCTTAGCTTGGTTATTCTTCTTCTTTTGAATTATCAAAGCTCTAGCTAGCTTTTCTCACTTTTCTCTCAATAATCTAGGTTGTTGGTGGAAATTAAACAAGGCAAATGACAAGCTAAGCTCTCTTATTTATAGGATTTGCCAAGGTTAGGGGATTAAGGTCAAAATGCCATCCCACCTCCTTTGTCCACCTCCTTACTATTCCTATCTTGGTCACCAAGTAAAACCACTTTACTTGGTCACCAAGATGGCTGGCTGTGTGCTCCATGGGGCCCACATGGGTTGCCCTATGGGTTTTTCTTATCCGCTAACCCATTGGTTCGATCCACAAGTTCGGTTCTTGGTTTGGGCTTAAGTTTTAATAACTTTGAGCTTAACATTTGGGCTTGCATTACATATCATTGGGATTAACAAATATATACTTGGGCTCGCCCAATTCCTATATCTATCCTACAAGTCCATTACGGTGACGCCCCCAAAATAGGTATACATCACCTATTCTGAGTTGTCAATACATGGTACAGAAACAACTACAACTTTATTATTACAACAAGAAAGCGTGAGTTTGAATACAAATATTATCTTCTAGACAATATCTATACTCAAATAAATCCTCATCACATTTATTGATACATTATTTTACAAAAATGGTGAGGACTACTAAACAATCCTTTCTAAAACCTTCATTCCATACCCCAGACTTCGTATTCGCTTATATTCTCGCCTCCACGAGAAAAATGGAACAAAAAGGAAAAGGGTGAGCTCAACTAGCTCAATAAAGAATATTATGACTAAGATAATATACAACAAATTATCGTTAGTCTCAACGAGGAAAAATCTAATAGAATCTGATAGACAACAAATTTTAAATCAATATTAGCAGTAGAAATAATAATTCATTAGAAGAGTTAAGTAGAGAATGCAAACTACTATCTTCTATGTATGAATTTAAAAGTTCATCGTCTATCTTTTATCCCTGTAACATCAATCAATATACATCCGGAATCAAATATTCATCTTTGCACTCTGAGGCCAAAGATATTCATCATTAGTCATGTTCATTTAAACACTGTTCATCTTTGCACTACGGCCAAAGATATTCTTCAGAAATCATTCATCTTTGCACTCTGGGCCAAAGATATTCTTAAGAAATCATTCATCTTTGCACTACTGAGCCAAAGATATTCCATAATATCATCATTTAAGACCGAGGATGATGAAAATATTTTTTAAAGAAGCGAATCCGATTGAAACAAAATGACAAGGATTAAGGATTAAGGATTCGTACTTGGTTTTATCCACGTCCAAAAATACCTCAAAAATAATCATAGTGGTGTAAAATTTAAGAATGATCAAAACATGGATACAATCAAAGTTAGTATCCAGAATAGATGTTTTGGACGAAAAGAAGAAATTTTATTTTTCTATTGAATAGTATCAGTATACGTGAATAGTGCCAGATATCGTGAATAGTGTCGATATCGTGAATAGTAACTCAGACACCAAAAGATAGAAATTCCACAAAAACATCTTCACGCTTTCATGAATAGTACTCGTGAATAGTAACTCGTGAATAGTAACTTATGAATAAGAATCGTGAATAGTAACTCATGAATAGTAACCCATGAATAGTAACCCATGAATAGTAACCTCGACATGAAAAAGTTCCAAATTTGATAAAAAGTTCCAACCAATATTTCAAAGATAATGATATTGAAGAAATAATATCATTTGAGAAGAAAATAACATCCCTTACCTCGAAAGATCAAGACTTCTAAATTTGAGACACCAGGATATAGTCTTTGAAGGAACTTGCAACCGTCTAGCAATACTCAAAGTATACTCAAAATACTCACAAGAATACGCTCGATAATATAGAGAGAGAAAACTTGATTTACGGTGTGATTTTCAATTCTAACCTAAGCACCCTATTTATAGGAAAATGCTTAGAACACCAAAGCAGAAAATTTAATAAAATAATAATATAATTAAACAAATTCAAGCCCACCTTAGACCAACTGAATTCAGCACATTTATATCACATGTGGGATTGAAAAAAACGTTTTTCTTAAATAAAACAATTAAAACTTCCAAAAATTAATTATTTCAGAACTTTAGAGCTTCAAAAATTCATAATTAATAGCCCTTTCATCAGAAAATTTGAATCTCGCGAGTTTTTATAGGAAATTCAATTCTCTACAACTTTGCAGAAGAAAGTTTTTTCAAATTCCAAACAAAAATCGACCGAAATCCACAAACGGATGATTTTACAGGCTATAATTAAATTTCAGTCAATAAATGGGGTCCACCGACATGTTTAACATGTTTTAAACATTTATTGCAACAAAAATACTCTTCCTCCTCGTATACTCATATATCCCACATTCGTTGTAAAATATCACCATTATTATATTATAAAAATATAATAATATATTTAAATTATTTTATCAGAAAAAGATAAAATTTCAATTTTCAACAATTGTCACTATAAAAATTTTCTCCATCTATATCCACATAAAATCAATATTTTTCTCATCATATGAATTAATAATTAATTATTCACAAATAATATTACTGTAATCACAATATTGATGATTGGCAGGTTCAGGAAAGAGGGGGCTTTCAATAAGAATTTCTTCTTCTTGGGCGCCGCAATTAGGTGACCAAACCTCTCCTTAGACAGAACTTTCTAGACATTGCCAACAATGTTATCTAATAATATTATTCAGATAATATGAATTATTGCTTCGATAATGAAAATCTTGTGTAATGACAATTATTGAAACAACAAAAGAATATAAAATATCAACGTAGCAATTATTAACTCAATAAAATATTGAGCGGTAATTATCGTAACCATTATTGAGTAGTGCCTTCTTCACGTAAGAATCAATAATTGGTGCAATCTGGTGTGCTCTTGTTCAACAAAGCGTATTAGTGTGTTTTAACCACCGGTATTCCAACAAAGATGATAAAGAATAACTACGCCTGTTATTTAAAAACAACTTATATTTGTCGTTTTCTTTATCCAATCGCTTTCCGTTATGGGGCCCACACATGGTCGTGTCTGCTGCATCGAATATTCCGACAAAGCATTTAATATTCCACGACCAAACGAATATTCCCCGACAACAATGAATATTTTATAACCACTTGCTTATTTTAAAATATTTGCGTATTTTACCCCTAACTATCCACATTAATCACATCAACCCTTACTATTTCAAAATAATAAATAGAGAAAATTAAATTTCATTAATAATAAGTTGGGGTCTTACAATCTCCCCTCCTTATGAAATTTCGTCCTCGAAATTGACGTACGTACCTGGTGTTTCGAAAAGGTGAGGATACCTCGCTTTCATTTTCGTTTCCAATTCCAGGTCATTTCCTCTATAGCATGATTCCTCCACAAAACTTTAACTTGTGGTATGACCTTTGGCGGCGTAGGATATGCTCCTTCCTATCCAAGATCTTGACAGTACCTCCTCATACGTTAAGTCTTGGCTATCTCGTCCGGTTCTAACTTTCAATAACGTGGTTCGGGTCTTTCACATATTTACGAAGTACAGATATGTGAAACACATTATGAACACGAGACATACTCGGAGGTAACGCAAGTCTATAGGCTACATTTCCTACTCGGTCAAGAATTTGAAATGGACCAATAAATCGTGGATTGAGCTTTTCTCTCTTCCCAAATCTTGTAACTCCTTCCATGGAGCAACTCGCAACAATACATGATCCCTACATTAAATTCCACGTCCTTTCGATGAAGATCCGCATAACTCTTTTGTCGATCTTGTGCCGCTTTGTATACGTTGTCGAATCATTTGGATCTTTTCGGTAGTCATACGTATTAACTTTCGGGTCCCAACAATGTTGCTTCACCCACCTCATCCCAACATATTGGAGAACGACATTTTCGTCCATATAATGCTTGAATGGAGCCACACCTATACTTGCACGATAAGCTGTTGTTGTAGGAGAATTCCACCAATGGTAAATACTTATCCCAACTACCCTTGAAGTCTAGGACACGAGTCTTAATAGATCTTCAAGAGTTTGAATAGTCCTCTCGATTGTCCGTCCGCTTTTGGGGATGGTATCTTAGAACTAAATCGCAAATCCGCGCCCATAGCTTTTTTGCAAGCTAACCCAAAATCTTGAAGTGAATCTTGGGTCACGATCCAAACTATGGATACGGGCATGCCATGCAACCTCACAATCTCATTCACGCACATAATAGCAAGAGGCGTTCAAGGAATAAGTCTCCGTGTCGGCAAGAAATGAAAGCGGAACTTGGTTAATCTATCAACAATAACCCAAATAGCATTGATGCCTTGAGAAACCGTAGGAAGACCCGTAATGAAATCTATAGTAATGTGTTCCCACTTCCATTCCAGGAATCTCAAGTGGTTGCAACGGACCCTTAGGTACTAGATGCTCGCCTTTACACGTTGGCAAGTTAAACACATCGAGATAAACTTTGCAATCTCTCTCTTCATATTGTTCCACCAAAATGTATGTCGAAGATCACGATACATTTTAGTACTTCCAGGATGGATTGCAAATGGCGATTGTGTGCCTCCATCATAATCTTGTACTTCAAATCGAGTCGTTAGGAACACAAAGTCTAGAGTGGACTCAAGTATTCCTTCTTCATCAATTCTCGCTTAGGAATAGCTCCTTCTTGTACTTTCTTCTTCATACGCATCAACTCAAGATTGGGTGGCTTGAGCAACCTTAACTTTTTCTATTAAAGTTGGCTCTATCGTATACTTGACATCATCGCACTTTTCGTTCCGCATATGATCTTCTACTCAATGCGTCACCTACCACGCTCGCTTTACCGGGATGGTATTGAATAGTGTTGTCGTAGTCTTTCAATAGCTCGAGCAACGTCGCTGCCGCATGTTGAGTTCTTTTGAGTGAAGAAATATTTAAGGCTTTTATGGTGCGAATATATCTCCACTTTCTCCCCATATAGATAGTGCCTCCATATTTTTAGCGCTAAACGATCGCCGCTTAACTCTAGATCATGAGTAGGATAATTCCTCTCATACTCTTTAAGTTGTCATGAGGCATAGGCTATGACTTTCCCACGTTGCATGAGAACACATCCTAACCCTTTGCTCGAAGCATCATTTGTAGATAACAAATCCATCCGAACCGGATGGTATTGTTAGAACGAGATCTTAGAAATAAGTCTCCTCTTAAGCTCTTGGAAATTTTTCTCGCATTCTTCGCTCCAAACGAATTTTGTATCCTTAGAGTTATTTGAGTTAATGGAGTAGCGATTCGAGAAAACCCCTTCCACGAATCTCGATAATAACCAACTAAGCCCAAAAGCTACGTGACTTGATCCACCGACTTGGTTGCTCTAACTTTGTATTGATTCAATCTTGGCGGGTCCACGGATACTCCATGTTTCGACACCACGTGCCCAAGGAATGCTACTTCTCTCAGCCGTAACTCGCATTTCTTCAATTTGGCATATAGTTGGTTTTCACGAAGCCTTTGGAGTACCAACTTCAAATGGTGCTCATGATCTTCACGGCTTTTGGAATATATGAGGATGTCATCAATAAAGACAACAACGAATTGATCCAAATATTCCTTGAATACTCGGTTCATCATATCCATGAAAGCCGCAGGAGCATTAGTTAGTCCGAAAGACATGACTAAGAATTCATAATGCCCATACCGAAGTTCAAGGCGGTCTTTGGAATATCCTCGATTCTAATCTTGGTGATGATATCCGTAAGCTAAGATCGATTTTGAAAAGAATTGTGCCCCTTGCAATTTGGTCAAACAAGTCATCAATACGAGGTAGAGGATACCTATTCTTGATGGTGACATGGTTCAATTTCCGATAGTCAATACAAAGTCGCATACTTCCGTCTTTCTTCTTTACAAATAAAGCAGGAGCACCCCAAGGAGGCGTCTTAGGACGAATAATGAAACCGATGTCCAACAATTCTCGTAGTTGGACCTTTAACTCCTGAAGTTCAATAGAGCCATTCGATATGGGGTTTTAGAAATGGGCTTTGTACCGGGTTCAAGATCAATAAAGAATTCAACTTCACGTTCGGGGTAGACCAAGGAAGTTCTTCGGAAATCGTCGGGAAAGTCAATAACAACAGAATATTATTCAAATTTGGCGTGTCTTTATTCAAATCCATAACATGGGCTAAGAAAGCTTGACATCCGCTTTTTAATAAACGAATAGCTTTATGATTAGATATGATAGTGATTGATTTTAATGGTTTAGTTGCTTGAATTGCATACAAACGGGTTGGTTAGGAATATGAAAACTAACAACCTTACGAAAATAATCAATTTTGGCATGATGAGTAGTTAACCAATCAATCCCTAAAATCACATCAAAAGCAAGTATCTTTAAAGAGATAAGGTCAACAGGTAAGGTGATGGTGCCAACTTGAATCAAACAAGATTTATAAACAGTGGATGTGATGAAAGTTTCTCCTAACGGAGTTTCCACAGATAGGTCAAAGTCTAATTTCTCCGAAGTCAAGTTTAAACGTTGAGCACATGTAGGAGAGATAAATGAATGGGTAGCACCAGTATCAAGTAAGGTATAAACTTCGCAAGAATTTATAAATAGCTTACCCGTGATCACCTCGTTTGGGTTCCTCGCATTATGACCCGATCCACAACAAACGCTCTTCCGGAATCGTTGACTTTGACTTTTCGGGACGATCTTTTGAGTCACCGTCCCCCATTGAACTAGGTTTAAACGCTCTTTGTCTGATCTCGAGCGATATGTCCTTCTTTTCCACAATTATAGCATACCTTGAATCTGTTGTCAGGCGTTTGGACCGATATGTCCCTCTTTTCCGCATTTGTAGCATATGACCGGTGGTCGTTCTCCTCCTTAGAACGATTTCTTAACAAGACTGCCATCTTCACATGGTCGTTGTTAAATCTCCTCTTTTTAAAATCTCCTCCCCGACTCGCTTCTTCTATTTTCATGGCCATGATTACCACCAGAGTGGTAACCATTTTTGTCCGTCTGTTTCTTTCTCCATTTGGTTATCATTATTCATTGATCGCTATCTCGTACGATCCTGGTTGTGGTCCTCGGTTGACCGTACTCGTTATCTCGCTTCTAATAATTGAGCCTGCATTTACAACATCTCGAATAAAGAGAAAATTTATGAGAAATGAGATCTCGACGTATCTTAGGGTTTCAAACCTCTAAGAAACATCCGCGTCATACGTTCCTCATTCTCCACCAAATGAGGTGCAAACTTGGATAACTCTCGCAAACTTTGCCTCGTCTTCGAGACACCGCGTCATGTTGTTTTGTTCCAATCGATGAACTCCACTTCCTTCATATAGCGAACACTTTCGTGAAAGTATTTGTCATTAAATGGCTTCAAACGTCTCTCCCAAGACATGCCGAGTGTATTTGGATGGGTACGCTTCTGAGACTCCCACCAAGAGTCTACCTCGCCACTAACATAAAGGTGGCGAATGGAACCTTCTGTTTCTCCGTGCATCCCAAGACATCGAATATCTTGGTAATTTGTTTGACCCATGTTTCCGCCATGATCGGATCGCTTTCCCTTAAATTCTGGTGGTCCCAACTTTGAAGCGCCATTTGTGACAACCCGTGAATTGCTATCATTTCCTCCTCGTATTTTGAACACGAGTCTCCTAAATTCGATTTTGCATGAATCGCAAAAACTTCTAAACATCCCCTCGTTCATCATCGCTTCAATGGTGTTGTTCATGGGAGGAACATTGCCACGACTGTTACCGCGTTCTCCTCGTTGGTGAGTACAGCATCTCCACGGTCTCATTTCCATTGTTAATATTCTCAATGACATTCTCAAACACCGCCATAAAACAAGGGTTAATTAAGGAAATCAATATATCACATAATATCCCTATATCTTGACCAACTAACAAATAAGCTTAGGTAGGACACACTAGCGAAGGATTTACTCGTCTCTCCCTCCTAGTTCTATTCCCGATCTCCCCGGAGATCATATCCCTAAGCTCGATACCAAATCTGTGACGCCCCCAAAATAGGTATACATCACCTATTTCGAGTTGTCAATACATGGTATGTAAACAACTACAACTTTATTATTACAACAAGAAACTGTGAGTTTGAATACAAATATTATCTTCTAGACAATATCTATACTCAAATAAATCCTCATCACATTTATTGATACATTATTTTACAAAAATGGTGAGGACTACTAAACAATCCTTTCTAAAACCTTCATTCCATACCCAGGCTCAGTACTCGCATTATATTCTCGCCTCCCGAGAAAAATGGAACAAAAAGGAAAAGGGTGAGCTCAACTAGCTCAAGAAGAATATTATGACTAAGATAATATACAACAAATTATCGTTAGTCTTCAACAGGGAAAAATCTAATAGAATACAATAGACAACAAATTTTAAATCAATATTCATGATGAAATAATAATTCATTAGAAGAGTTAAGTAGAGAATGCAAACTACTATCTTCTATGTATGAATTTAAAAGTTCATCGTCTATCTTTTATCCTCGTAACATCAATCAATATACATCGGAATCAAATATTCATCTTTGCACTCTGAGCCAAAGATATTCATCGATTGGTCATGTTCATTTAAACACTGTTCATCTTTTTGACTACGGGCCAAAGATATTCTTCAGAAATCATTCATCTTTGCACTTTCTGAGTGCCAAAGATATTCTTAAGAAATCATTCATCTTTGCACTCTGTGCCAAAGATATTCCATAATATCATCATTTAAGACCGAGGATGATGAAAATATTTTTTTAAAGAAACGAATCCGGTGAAACAAAATGACAAGGATTAAGGATTAAGGATTCGTACTTGGTTTTATCCACGCCCAAAAATACCTCAAAAATAATCATAGTGGTGTAAAATTCAAGAATGATCAAAACATGGATACAATCGAGTTAGTATCCGAGAATAGATGTTTTAGACTTAAAAGAAGAAATTTTATTTTTAATTGAATAGTACCAGTATACGTGAATAGTGTCAGATATCGTGAATAGTCTGATATCGTGAATAGTAACTCCACACCAAAAGATAGAAATTCCACAAAAACATCTTCACGCTTCATGAATAGTACTCGTGAATAGTAATCGTGAATAGTAACTCGTGAATAGTAACTCATGAATAGTAACCCATGAATAGTAACCCGACATGAAAAAGTTCCAAATTTGATAAAAATTTCCAACCAATATTTCAAAGATAATGATATTGAAGAAATAATATCATTTGAGAAGAAAATAACATCCCTTACCTCGAAAGATCAGTACTTCTAGCTGAGACACCGGATATAGTGCTGAAGGGAACTTACACCGTCTAGCAATACTCAAAGTATACTCAAAATACTCACAAGAATACGCTCGATAATATAGAGAGAAAACTTGATTTACGGTGTGATTTTCAATTCTAACCTAAGCACCCTATTTATAGGAAAATGCTTAGAACACCAAAGTAGAAAATTTAATAAAATAATAATATAATTAAACAAATTCAAGCCCACCTTAGACCAACTGAATTCAGCACATTTATATCACATGTGGGATTGCAAAAAACGTTTTTCTTAAATAAAACAATTAAAACTTCCAAAAATTAATTATTTCAGAACTTTAGAGCTTCAAAAATTCATAATTAATAGCCCTTTCATCAGAAAATTCGAATCTCACGAGTTTTTATAGGAAATTCAATTCTCTACAACTTTGCAGAAGAAAGTTTTTTCAAATTCCAAACAGAAATCGACCGAAATCCACAAACGGGCGATTTTTATTGTGCTATAATTAAATTTCGATCAATAAATGGGTCATTCAATCACATGTTTAACATGTTTTAAACATTTATTGCAACAAAAATACTCTTCCTCCTCGTATACTCATATATCCCACATTCGTTGTAAAATATCACCATTATTATTATATTATAAAATATAATAATATATTTAAATTATTTTATCGTAAAAAGATAAAATTTCAATTTTCAACAATTGTCACTATAAAATTTTCTCCATCTATATCCACATAAAATCAATATTTTTCTCGTCATATGAATTAATAATTAATTATTCACAAATAATATTACGAATCACAATATTGACAACGTGCGAGTCCTGGGAATGAGGGGCTTTCAATAAGAATTTCTTCTTCATCTTGGCGCAATTAGGTGACCAAACCTCTCCTTAGACAGAACTTTCTAGACATTGCCAACAATGTTATCTAATAATATTATTCGGATAATATGAATTATTGCTTCGATAATGAAAAATATCGTGTAATGACAATTATTGAAACAACAAAGAATATAAAATATCAACGTAGCAATTATTAACTCAATAAAATATCGAGCAAGTAATTCACGTAACCATTATTGAGTAGTGCCTTCACGTAAGAATCAATAATTGGTGCAATACCGGTGTCTTCTTGCTCAACAACGCGTATTAGTGTGTTTTAACCACCGGTATTCCAATGAGATAATTGTGAATAACTACGCCAGTTATTTAAAAACAACTTATATTTGTCGTTTTCTTCATCCAATCGCTTTTCAGTTATGGGGCCCCACATGGGTTTGTCTTGGTCGTATGAATATTCTGACAAAGATGACGAATATTTCACGACCAAACGAATATTCCCCACAAACAACAATGAATATTTTATAACCACTTGCTTATTTTGAAATATTTATGTATTTTACCCTAACTATCCACATTAATCACATCAACCCTTACTATTTCAAAATAATAAATAGAGAAAATTAAATTTCATTAATAATAAGTTGGGGTCTTACAATTACCATAAGCTTTAAGGCTTTTAACGTATTGTCTACGTATTCTTCTCTTATACTAGGTCGTATAATCATTCCTCATATACCATGTACTATCATTCATACATAATCGTACAATACTTTGTATCATACTCGTATTCATTACCATGTATAATACTTGCGTATCATACGATCGTTTATTCAATTCTCACTTCCCCTAACATTCTCGAACTTAGTACGCAGGCGAAAAACTACTTTTGTCATACTTGACTTATTATTACATAATCCATCCTTCCTTGTTATTCTATCGTTATGTATTTTTCAAAAGTTCAAAAAACTAATTCCCGAGCAGATAATGATGAATAGTTTTTTTTAGAAAATTTCTCGAAAAGCTTTTATTTTCATCTTAGAAATTCAAACACTTTAATTCCATCATGTAGCCAGAATACTACACTATTCCAACACTTTTTTAGGTTATAAAACAACTATGACGCCTCCAAAACAGGTATACATCACTCATCTTGGATCGCCAGATACATGGTATATAAATCAAATACAACTTCTTTAATACAACAGTCGTGTAAAATACAACAAAACATAGCTGCGAGTTTAAACAAGAATATTGTCATCAAGACAATATCCACACTCAGTGGAGTCCTCATTACAATTATTATCACACTATTTCACAGAATAGTGAGGACTACTAAGGCCACTTATCCTGGACCATCATTCCATTCCCCGACTCGTCCCAGCTATATTCTCATTTCCTGAAGAGAACAATGAAAGAAAAGGGTGAGCTCAACTAGCCCAGTAAGAAATATTATAACTAAGATAATGCATAATAAATTATCCTTAGCCTTCAACAGTATAACAACAGATAGAATACAATAGACAACAAGTTTTAGATCAACAACTGCAGCGGAATAAGCAATCCATTAGAAGAGTCAAGTAGAGCATAAAATCTACTATCTTCTATGATTTAAAAAGTTTTTCATCAACTTTATCAAATAAAATCGAATCATCCCTGCACCACGGCCAAGGATATTCATGTAATCATCAATGGTCATTATTATACCGAATAATCCCTAGTCATAATGATACAAACAACTGTCCATCAATGAACTACAGGCCAATGAGGACATTTACCACATCATTCGTTATATTACGGTCATGATTATACCAAATAATCCTGGTCATAATCATACCAATTCCATCTATGCACGTAAGTCAAAGATGACTTTATTCACAATATAAGCATGAGGATGATGACAATGACATAATAATTCAATAAAACAAGTTCAAGGATAAATTTTAAAGATTTATAATTTAATTTATCCAGAAATCAATAACATCCAAATTGTCAACATGATATTGCTTTATAGAGTAAAATTCAAGAATAATATTCATGTACCAAAAATAATTTGGAAAGAAAAGAAATATATTTTTCGGGTGAATAGTACTTCGGGAATAGTACCCCATGAATAGTACCCAGACACGAAAAGTGTCCCGAATACCCGAGTGAATGATACTAGACTGAATAGTAATTGGGTGAATAGTAACCTATGAATAGTAACTCATGAATAGTACTCTGGTTAAGCGTAATGCGCACAGACAGGATATTCCAACAGAATAATAAATAATGGAATACCAACAGAATTCACCAGGCATGCGATAGACCACACAGATAGGTTATTCCAACAGAATAATAAAGAACGGAACTAGGTCATGCGTAATCCGCACAGACAGGATATTCCAACAGAATAATAAAGAATGGAATAACAACAAAATTCACCAGGCATGTGATAGACCACACATAGAATTTATTCCAATAGAATAATAAAGAATGGAATAACAGAAGAATTTCACCATGTATGCGGTACTTCGCATAGACAAGTTATTCCAACATAATAATAAAGAATGGAATAACAACCCTTATGTGTATTGAAAGAAAATAACTCTCTTCATGAATACGAAAGAATAATACCCCTTACCTCAAAAGAAGACTGGATATTGGAATAGTGAGGTAGCAGACTTCTCTTCTTCTTTCTCTCTATAATTTCTCTCAATAATAATTGCTCTATAGCTTTAGTGAATTGGTGAAAAATAATGAAGGAATGAGCTTCCATTTATAGGAAAATATAGTTTTGATAATTGCACATTTTGGGGCTCAAAATATTACAATATAATACCTTCCTCTTTTCCTTCATTTTTAATTTAGTCCTGCAAGTATTATCAAACTTGCATCATCTCCCCTAATAGTAAATCATGTGAATCAATAGTAAATCATGTTGAGTTCATTTTGAGTGAAGAAATATTTGAGGCTTTTATGAACCGTAAAGATCTCCACTTTCTCCCCATATAAGTAATGCCTCCAAATTTTAAGTGCAAAGACAACAGTTGCCAACTCTAGATCATGAGTAGGATAAATTCTCTCATATTCTTTGAGTTGTCAAGAGGCATAGGCTATGACTTTCCCATGTTGTATGAGAACAAATCCTAACCCTTTGCCTGAAGCTTCACTGTAGATGACAAATACCTCCGAGCCAAATGGTATTGTCAGAACAGGTGCTAAAATGAGTCTTCTCTTGAGTTCTTAAAAACACTTTTCATATTCCTCGTTCCAACCGAATTTTGTATCTTTTTGAGTCAGCTGAGTTAAAAGAGTAGCGATTTGAGAAAACCCATTTACGAATCTCCGATAATAACCAGCTAAGACGAGAAAACTACGTACTTCAGTCACTAATTTAGGTTGCTCCCAGCTTTGAATAGCTTCAATCTTTGTTGGGTCAACAGATATTCCATGACTTGATACCACGTGCCCAAGGAATGCTACTTCCTCAAGCCAAAACTCACATTTCTTCAACTTGGCATAAAGCTTATATTCACGAAGCTTTTGGAGTATCAGCCTCAAGTGTTGCTCATGATCTTCACGGCTTTTGGAATAAATAAGGATTTTATCAATAAAGATGACCACAAAGTGATCCAAATATTCCTTGAATACTTGGTTAATCTTATCCATGAAGGCAGCAGGAGCATTAGTCATTCCAAAAGACATGACTAGGAATTCATAATGCCCGTACCGAGTTCTGAAAGCCGTCTTTTGAATGTCATCGGTTCTAATCTTCAATTGGTGATATCCGGAAAGAAGATCAATCTTTGAAAAGAATTTGGCGCCTTGCAACTGGTCAAACAGGTCATCAATACGTGGCAATGGGTACCTATTTTTGATGGTGACATGATTCAATTCCCGATAATCAATACAAAGTCGCACACTCCCATCTTTCTTCTTCACGAATAGAACAGGAGCACCCCAAGGAGAAGTACTAGAACGAATAAAGCCAATGTCTAACAATTCCTGTAGTTGGGTCTTTAACGCCTGAAGTTCAATAGGAGCCATTTTATATGGGGCTTTGGAAATGGGTTTTGTACCGAGTTCAAGGTCGATATAAAATTCAATTTCACGCTCTGTGGGTAGGCCAGGAAGTTCTTCAGGGAATACGTCAGGAAATTTATTAACAATAGAAATATCATTCAAAACTGACGTATTTTTGTTTAGATCCGTAACATGAGCTAAGAAAGCTTGACATCCATTTTTTAATAAACGAATAGCTTTATGGCTTGAGATGACAATGATTAATTTTATTGGTTTGGTTGCTTGAATTCGCATAATAGATTGGTTAGGAATATGAAAGCTAACAACCTTACGAAAACAATCAATTTTTGCATGATAAGTAGTTAACCAATCAATCCCTAGAATAATATCAATTGCAAGTATTTTCAATGAAATAAGATCGATAGGTAATGTGAGGGTACCGATTTGAACCAAACAAGACTTATAAACAGTGGATGTAATGAAGGTTTCTCCCAGTGGAGTTTCAACAAATAAGTCAAAGTCTAATTTCTCCGGAGTTAAATTTAAACGTTGAGCACAAGTAGGAGAAATAAAAGAATGGGTAGAACCGGTATCAAATAAGGTATAAACTTTGCTAGAGTTTATGATAAGCTTACCCGTGATGACCTCGTTCGGGTTCCTTGCTTTCTGGGAGGTCACGACAAACGCTTTCCCTTGCACTACTAGCTTTGACTTTTTTCGGACGTCCTTTGGTGCCTCCATCCTAGCTGAACTTGTCTTCGGTGAACGACAAAATTGGGCTAGGTGACCTTCTCTTCCACAATTATAACATGCTTTGGACGGCATCGCGCAGTTTGGACTGATGTGTCCCGCCCCTCCGCATTTGAAGCATATGATAGGTGGTCGTTCTCCTTCCTTAACAATGGTTCTGGTGCTGACATCTTTCCATCATTGTTGAATCTCCACTTCTTGAAATGTCCATTCTTATTATTTTGGCCATGATTACCACCGAAGTGGTTACCATTTCTGGCATTTTGATTCCCTCCACGCTTATTGTCACCACTTCGATGACTGTTATCGCTATGAAAGATAAGATATTGACGTATCTCGGGTTTCAATCCTCTTAGAAACATTCGCGTCATTCTCTCCTCATTATCAACCAAATAGGACGCAAACCGGGACAACTCGGCAAACTTGGCTTCGTACTGTGCCACGGTCATTTTGTTTTGCCCCAGCTTGATGAACTCTACCTCTTTCATTTGACGAATACTTTCGGGAAAGTACTTGTCGTTGAACAATTCTTGGAACTTCTCCCAAGTCATCTTCAATGCGGCAGGTTGAGTACGTTTTACAGATTCCCACCAGTAATCTGCCTCTGCACGTATCATGAAGGTGGCAAAGGGAACCTTTTTCACCTCAGAGCATCCCAAGACATCAAATATCTTGCAGATCTGCTTTATCCACATCTCCACCTTAAGTGGTTTTGGCTCTCCAAAAAACTCCGGTGGTCCCAGTTCCTTGAACTGCTTAGCGGTGACTGTCCGAGAGTTGCCAATGTTTCCACCTGTATTTTGTATAGGAGCCGCTCTTTCCCGATGGTACATGAATTGCATAAAGCCTCTGAACATTCCATCGTTCATCATCTGGTCAGTGTTGTTGTTTGCTTGAGGATTGTCGCCTTTTTGATGCACATAATCCTGATTATTGATCTGTGGAGACTCAATGGTCTCTTGTGCTCCATTGCTAATCTCAACATTCTCGGATGCCATTTTCAAATACTGCCACAAAAAAAAGGTTAATTGACATGCAATATATTATCCCCATACTCTGACCGACCAATTAAATGCCAAATAAACATAGGTAGGTCATACTAGCGAAGGAATTCCCCGTCTCTCCCCTCCTAGTTCTTGTCTCACATCTCAGCCAGGGATCATATCCCTAAGCTTTGATACCAACTGCGACGCCCCCAAAATAGGTATACATCACCTATTCTGAGTCACCAAATACATGGTACAAAATTCAAATACAACTTAATTATACAACAGTCGTGTAAAATACGACAAAACATAATCTAAGAGTTTAATAAGAATATTGTCATCTAGACAATATCCACACTCAAATAGAGTCCACATTACATTTATTGTCACACTATCTAACAAAATAGTGAGGACTACTAATGTTATCATCTGGACCATCACTCCGTTCCCCGACTAGTCCCGGCTACGTTTTCAATCCTGAAGAGAACAGTGAAAGAAAGGGGTGAGCTCAACTAGCCCAGTAAGAAATATTATGACTAAGATAATGCAGAATAAATTATCATTAGTCTTCAACAATGTTAAACTGATAAAATACAATATACATGAAGTTTAACTGCAGCGGAACAAGCAATCAATTAAAAGAGTCAAGTAGAGAATAAAGTCTACTATCTTTTATGATTTAAAAAGGTTTTTTTATCACTTTTATTGCTGGGACTCAGCTTAAAAAATAATCCACATCATCCCTGCACTACGGCCAAGGATATTCATTAGTATCACAACCACAAATTATCCATGCACTACGGGCCAAGGATATTCGTGTATTCATCCATGGTCATGATCATGCCAACAACTGTCCATCAATGCACTACGATCTAATGAGGACTTTTACCACATCTTTTGTAACATTACGATTATGATTATACCGAATAATCCCTGGTCATAATCATACCAAGTCCATCTATGCACTACTGGCCACAGATGACTTTCAACATAATATAAACATGAGGATGATGACAATGATATAAGAATTCAATAAAGCAAGTTCAAGAATTAATTTATCTAGGAACTAATAACGTCCAAATTGTCAACATAATACTTCTTTGTAGAGTAAAATGCAAGAATGCTCAGAAGAATATTTTCATGAAAAGATACTGGATGAATCATAAATATCAAAGATATTCCACTAATTTCATGGAGTATAGAAGTTAAAACTTTAACCAACTGAGTATAATAAAGAATGGAATAACAAAAGAAATCACCAAAGCGCGATGCGAGATCGCATGCAGAAAAGTTATTCCAATGAATAATAAATAACGGAATTCAAAGTCATGCAGAACGCACGCATGTGATATTCCAATGTAATAATAAATAACAGGGAGCGAGTGTCAAAGTAAATTAAGACCAAGCAGGATGTTCCAAAAGAATAATAAATAACGGAACCAGGTCATGCGTAAATGCACAGATAGGATGTTCCAACAGAATAATAAAGAATGAAATAACAGAAGAATTTCACCATGTATTCGGCACTTCGCATAGATAGGTTATTCAAACATAATAATAAAGAATGGAATAACAGAAGTTCTCTTCATGAATAAAAAATAATAATACCCCTTACATTAAAAGAAGAGTATTCCGACTGGTAGGGTGAGGATATTCTTGAAGAAAACTTGCACTACATTCAAGGCTTCTTCAAACTCTAAAGAAATATGCTCAAGATTATAGAAGAGAATTTCTCTGAATTTCTTGTGTGATTTCAATTCTAACTAAGCATCTTATTTATAGGAGAATGGAAGGATACTATTTAGAAAAAAATTATCATGGACCATCAGTAGGTTTTCGGACAAAACAAATTGAAGAATCACGGATGGTGAAACAATTTTTCCTCAGTCGTCCAATTTTCAAAATATTAATATAATATTCAATAAAATATAATATATTCTATTTTTTCATAAAAAAACAAAACTTATATATATATAAATATATATATATATATAACTTACCTACCATTCACGTAATGTACTCCCTCTCCCCCTTCTGACAATTCAACATAATTCATATGTGGGCCCCACATGTGGGCCCCACCTTTATTATATATAAAAAAACTGGATAACTTTCTACCGATTATTTTGAAAAAATGGATAAATGGGAGGTCCATAAATACAACAAATACTTCATAAAAATCTCCTCAATATTTTTAATAACATTTATCATCATTATTATAATTCGCAATATTAATCGACCAGGTCGTTCCCAGGAAAGAGGGGGCTTTCCAATAAGGATTTCTCCCTATTGGCGCGCAATTAGGTGACCAAACCTCTCCTTGACAGAATTTCTAGACATCATTAATATTTCAAATAATAATATTAATAACTTTGTCGTCTCAATTATTGATTTAATAATAAATAAAATATCGACAAAAATTGAATCAAATAACGTGAGATACTATGCAATAATTACTGAAGCAATAATTGAACAAAACTGAGTGACTTCTCACGTAAGCATCAATAATCAATACCGTGTGCTACTATGCAACCACGCGTATTCCTATACTTTTAACACCGGGTGTTTCAACAGTTAACGATAAAACTTTCGTCGTTATTTTCATAAAATATTTTTGTCATTTTCTCAATTCGACAATAATTCCGTTGTGGGGTCCAATTAATGATTGTCTCAGTCATTTAATATTCTCTATTAAAACGAATATTCCCCGACCAATCGAATATTATATAACAACTTACGTACTTTGCAAAATTTATAAATATTACCCACAACTATAACATTATTTCAAATTCATTCCATAATATTCAAAAATAATAATTATAGAAAATTCATCTTTATTCATAAAAGTTGAGGTCTTATACTTGCTTCTAGAATAACGCCTTCTAGAACCTTCTTCTTCACATTCATCAGCTCTAGGTGTGTAGTTTGAGCGGCTTTAACTTTATCGATTAAAGTCGATTCTAATCGTATATTTGTTATCTTCATGTGGGTCCCTATAGTCTTTAATTATATCTTTATCATTTGTAAGTCATATGAAATGGGTCTTTGTGTTAACAACATCACACTCGTAAATGCATACGATCTTCTACTCAACACGTTAGCTACCACGTTCGCTTTCTCACAATGGTATTGAATGGTACGATCATAATCTTCTACAGCTCGAGCCAACGTCTTTGGCGCATTATACGTTCGTTTTGGTTGAAGAAATATGTAAGGGTTTTTAGAAATGGGTTTTGTAATGGGGTCAATACAAAATTCGATTTCACACTCTGGGGTAGGCTAGGAAGTTCTTCGAGAATACGTCAGGAAATTTATTAATGATAGAAATACCATTTAAAAACTATGATTCTCATCCAAGACTTGGATAATATGTCACATTGATACCTATTAACTTGCCACCATTATTCACGGCTTCCCCTACAGAAAGTCTGGCTTTGGTGCATTCCACACAAGGAAGTTTACAACGAAAGGATCGGGGCTCTTTACTTATGGCTTGATATGACAATGATTAACTTTAGTGGTTTGGTTGCTTGAATTCGCATAACAGGTTGGTTAGGAATATGAAAGCTAACAACCTTACGAAAAGCTTGATGAGTAGTTAACCAATCGATTCCTAAAATCACATCAAAGGCAAGTATTTTCAAAGAGATAAGTTTGACAGGTAACGTGAAAGTGTTGATTTGAATCAACAAGATTTATAAATAGTGGAGGTAATGAAGGTTTCTACTAACGAATTTTCAACCAATAAGTCAAAGTCTAACTTCTCTAGAGTTAAATTTAAACATTGAGCGCAAGCAAGAGAGATAAAATAATGGGTAGAACCGGTATCTAATAAGGTATAGACTTCGCAAGAATTTATAATTAACTAACCCGTGCAAACTTCGTTTGGGTTACTCGCTCTCTGAGAAGTCAGGAAAAACGTTCTTCCTGAAACCACCGACTTTGTTTTGTCCGTATCCACCTTTGGTGCCACCGTCCCAGCTGGACTTAATTTTGGTGAATGACAAAATCGGTCTAGGTGACCTTCTTTTCCACAATTGTAACATGCTTTGGACTGCATCACACAGTTTGGACTGATATGTCCCTCCCCTTCGCATTTGAAGCATACAATTGGTGATCGTTCTTCTTCCTTGAAAATGGGTGTTGGTGTTGCTGTCTTTCCATCGTTGTTGAACCTTCTCTTCTTGAAATTTCCACTCCTATTATCTTGGCCATGATTACGACTGAAGTGGTTACCATTCTTGGCATGATAATTTCCCCCACGATGGTTATCATTGTTCCGATGGCCGTTTCCACCGGTACGATTATTATCGTGTTGTTGGTCGTTGCCTTTTGGTTGTGCTGACTCATTATTACATTCCAATAACTGAGCCCTATTCACAACATCAGAACATAAACAAAGTTTGTGAGAAATGAGGTATTTATGTATATAGGGTTTCAAACCTCTTAGAAACATTCGCATTATTCGCTCCTCATTATCGACCAAATAAGATGCAAACCGGGATAATTACGCAAATTTAGCCTCGTATTGTGACACGATCATATTGTTTTGCTCCAACTTGATAAACTCCACCTCCTTCATGTGACGAATACTTTTGGGAAAGTACTTGTAGCTGAACAACTCTTGGAACTTCTCCCAAGACATCTTAAGTTCGTCATACTGGGTACGTTTTACAGATTTCCACCAGTAATCTGCCTCTTCACGCAACATAAAGGTTGCAAAGGGAACCTTTTGCTCCTCGGAGCATCCCAAGACATCAAATATCTTGGTGATTTTCTTTAACCACGTCTCCGTCTTAAGTGGTTATGGCTTTCCCAAAAACTCCGGTGGTCCCAGCTCCTTGAACTGCTTATCGATGACCGTCTGAGAGTGGCCAGTGTTTCCACCTGCATTTCGGACAGGAGTCTCTCTTGCCTGATGTTGCATGAATTGCATAAAGCCTCTGAACATTCCATCGTTTATCATTTGGTCAGTGTTATTGTTTGCATGAGGATTATCGCCTTCCTGATGCACATTATCCTGATTATTGATCTGTGGAGACTCAACGGTCTCCTGTGCTCCATTGCTATTCTCAACGTTCTCAGATGTCATTTTCAAATACTGCCACAAAACAAGGGTTAATCGACATGCAACATATTATTCCTATACTCTTACCGACCAATTAAATACCAATTAAACTTTGGTAGGTCATACTAACGAAGGAATTCCCCGTCTCTCCCCTCCTAGTTCTTGTCTCACAACTCAGCCAGGGATCATATCCCTAAGCTTTGATACCAACTGTGACGCCCCCAAAACAGGTATACATCACCCATCTTGGATCGCCAGATACATGGTACATAAATCAAATACAACTTCTTTAATACAACAGTCGTGTAAAATATGACAAAACATAATCTAAGAGTTTAAACAAGAATATTGTCATCTAGATAATATCCACACTCAATGGAGTCCTCATTACAATTATTATCACACTATTTCACAGAATAGTGAGGACTACGAAGGCCACTTATCCTGGACCATCACTCCATTCCCCGACTCGTCCCAGCTATATTCTCATTTCCTAAAGAGAACAATGAAAGAAAAGGGTGAACTCAACTAGCCCAATAAGAAATATTATGACTAAGATAATGCAAAATAAATTATCCTTAGCCTTCAACAGTATAACAACTGATAGAATACAATAGATAACAAGTTTTAGATCAACAACTGCAGCGGAATAAATAATCCATTAGAAGAGCCAAGTAGATCATAAAATCTACTATCTTCAATGATTTAAAAAGTTTTTCATCAACTTTATCGTTGAGACTCATCTTAATAAATAAAATCGAATCATCCCTGTAACATTCAAGAATTTTTAAATTGTTATATTAAATATTTATTGAATTATATAGGTATTTAATGGATGTGTTTATAGTTGATTAAATAATTGTTCAAATTTGATTCGATTTAGTTAATTATTTGTTAAGTAAATAATTAAGGAAATTAATTATTATATTCTAATTTAATTTAATTATTAAGTTAGAGAGTTTATGATAATTAAATGAATTATTATATTTTAATGTGAATTAAGTAATTAAAAGTATGTGTTAGTTGATTAAATAAAGTTATAATTATAAAGAAAATTATAATTTTGTGGTAGTGATTTATTTGTTAAAGTAATTTAATAAATTGTTATTAGAATTAATTTAATTGGTTATTGAAAAATTTAATTAAATAAAAGTGTGACAAATAACCTTCTATAAAGGAGTCATTAAAGAGTTTAATTCAGTTTTTGCCAAACAAGGCTTAATGCATATTAAGTCTTTATTTTAAATGTGTTTTACCAAACAAGTTGTAAGATTTAATGGGTTATTTTTAGTTAGTTAGCCAAACAAGCCTTATGGCTTTTGAGTTTTTTTTAAAAAAAAAACTGATGTCAGTTAATTGATACATTTATATTATACAATTATTACATATTATATTATATATGTTATATTTTGTTAGTACGTTGGTTAGAGTTAGGAAGAAAGACTCAGATGAGGAAGAAGAAAAGAAGAAAAGAATTGAGAGAAAACTTGAGAGAATCCTAGAGAATTTGAGAAAGAATTTGAAGAAAAGAAGCTTGTTGATCAAAGAGAAAAGTATCATCTTCTAAAATAAGGTATCATCCTACCCTTTTTCAAGTTCTTTAATATTTTAGTTTTCTCTTCCAAAACTCTGTAAAATTCTTGTGAAATGATAAATTGTTTGATTGTATATGGCTTTATATGATAAATTAGTGTTGTGAAACTATTTTCATTAGTTTATATATGAGTATAGTCAATGAATTTATGATATGTATGTAATTTGTGAAGAAAACCTTATTAAAGTGAGTTTATATGAATATATATGAATATGACTTAGTTTAAAGTAAAATTTATGGTTTAATTAGTTATTTAATTTATAAATTTACTATTGAATTTGAAAGAGTATGTATAATCATAAACAAGGTATTTTAAATTAACTGTTTTGGTTGAAAAACAAAATCACAGTGTTGATTTTCATTGAAAACATCAAAAAGAGAGGTTTTATCAAAAACAGTGAAATTGGATGTTTTAAATTCAATGTTTATGTTTTTTTATGAGTAGAATCATGTTAAGAGTCTTTGAAATATGTTTATATAAAGTCTCTGTATGAATTACATGATAATTAGGCTGTTCGAAAGTAGCTTGTAGACCAAAATTGGCTTTGTTCATGTGATTTCCGTAGCTATTCGCCGAGGTCTGCAATTCGGCACCGCAACGCGGCCTCGTAGTATAGTTCTCGCGCCGCAACACTGGCGCTACGCCGGAGCACCACTCAGTGGCTTGTGTCTTGTGTCATAGACGTTGACCCACAAGATAAATCGTGGAAATGCTGTCATGAAGTTAGCATAATGGTCAGACAATGTAATTTTTATACATAAAGTTTGAAGGAATTGTTATGTGTTAATAGTATGACTGTTAAATTATGATTTCAGTATTTCTATACAAAGAATGAACATGTTATTAACAATTAACTAGTTTTGTAACTTGATTATGTGATTAAAAATCAAATCTTACATGATGAATGTACTTAGTTATGTATGTAATGTGGTAGTGACTAACTATGTCATAATGACATATATATAGGGTATTGTGATTCGAATTGTTCGATTTAGCCTATGAGCAAGGCAAGTTCTCTAAATTTATTATCTTGTTGAGCCAATTATTGTTTCCAATTCGATTACAATATAATAATGCAAGATTTCTAAGCTTTATTTTGATATTGAGCAAGTTATTCTTGTATTTAACTTGTTATTTAGCATGCAAACTTATATATACTAATGTTGAACAATTTTATCATTCAAATTGCTATGCATGCTTAGTACTCAATTCTAAATAACCTTGGCTTAATATTGTTCAAGCAAGGTGTGTTATAGTTATTCAATATGTATGCTATTAGATTATTCCTAAAGCATGATTTTAATTTACCATGTCAATTCAGTTATGATTATTCCATAGTATAATGTTATTAATTTTATTCAACTAATCCTTAGTTGATGTTCGTTGAATTCCAAATTACCTTAAAATGTATCCAAACCAAACTCACTTTGGTGCGGACTTGTACTCTAAATACTGAAATAAACAACCCTATTATTAGGAGTAATTTACGCTTAGCGTTGAAATGTTTGTGCACAATACATTGTACGAAGGGCCGATCCCCCTAAGTACGAGGAATCCCTATAGTCTTATGACGGTTAAAAGTTTAAGTTGAAAAATTACTTATAACTATGGACATAGTTCGTGGTCTTAGGACCCTCAGTTATATACTTCCTAATGTTGATAGCCCATATTTTTCATTTCTATTGAGCCTCTTAATTGATGGTTGTTGTAAAGATTTTCATTCATTGTTGTTTCAAGTGAGCTTTGTTTGCTCACTCTTGCTTATATAACTATTACAGTTAAAGATGAGAAGGTTGATGTACCTAGCACCAGTAAGGGAAAAGGAAAAATGAACAAGTATTGAAGACTTGTAATATGTTGATATTTTGTTATTAGATTTTAATTAAATGATTGTAATGAAGTTTATTTATTTTCCGCATTTGAATGATTGTATTTAAAGGTTAGAAAACCTGGGAGATTTTTATTATGTAACCCTTTAACGGGGAAGGTTTTATTATTCAATTTTATTGTGATTGGGTAGTTAGATAAGAATGTTTGATTAAGTGAACACCAAATCCTGTGGGAAAGAAGTACTTGGGTTTGGGAGTGTCACAAGTTGGTATCAAAGCTTTAGGTTATGAACTTTAGGTGGGGCAAAATCCTTAGGAAGTAACCTTTGAAAAGATAGTGATGATGAACTCTTATCGAGTTTCAAGGAGAAAGTAATAAAACACTTATATGCTTACATGATTACAACTTATGTGCTCGTGAGTGTCGAGTAATGATGATTAATATCTAAAACTTAAAAATCTTGTTGTCTGGATGGCTAATGTCAGAGAATCCAGTCAGGCTAGGGAGGAAGGACCTCAGATGCCTAGAGAGGAGGAATCTCGTGACATTCAAGTGGTTTGGGAACAACTACTTCCACGGGAGACAGCCCCGTTGCTCACAGTGGTGGAAGATGAGGACGATGATGTAGAAACAGATGAGGAAGACCCCGTTGAGTTGTCGCAGGCGAATGAGGATGACGAGGATGAGGAGGAAAAGATTCCACTGACCTCGATGGCTGCTCATATGTACAATGAAGTCTACGACCGTAACATGGAACTTCAAGATACTGTCGAGGAATTGCAAGAGATAGTAGCTGAGCAACAGACTTTGATGGCATAGAAGGATGATGAAATCCAGGTCCGAGATGAGCGTCTGAACAATGTTGAAGTAAAGCTGGTTCACACTGAAGGAGAGAATGAGCGAATGACAACAGAGATTACAGAGTTGAAGAACAAGTTGAAAGAGGAATCTACTAAGAGGGTAAGAGCCGAAGACGAGTACGAGGAAGCTTATCAACGAGCCAAAATAGTAGAGGGAGGTGCACAAGCAAAAAGAATGAAGATGGGGGAAATGAATAATGTGTTCAACACCGTGATTAATCGAGCTCATGATCGGGTCATGGGTTATCCGATTCAGTTTGAGACGCTGCCATCGTACATATTAGATCGTCGAACCATGTTTCCAATTACGGATGAAGAGCGTTGTAAGGCTATGCAGTATCTTAGTAGGACATCGTAGGGAATGTACTTGATATATGAATTATGATATGATAAATAATATGTTAATCCCAAGTGTTATGTAACCTATTGGATATGATGATGATGTCCTGAAACTTTAGTAGTTCAGAAAAATAATGTAAATAGCAGTGATGCTATTAACGCCCCAAAATTAGATATACGCCACCCATCTTGGGTCGCCACTTACATGGTACATAAATTCAAATACAACTTATTAACCTAACTGCCGTGGTATAATACGACATAAACCGTGAGTTTGAATACAAATATTGTCTACTAGATATTATACAAACTCAAAAGGAGTCCTCATTACAACTATTATCACACTATTTCACGTAATAGTGAGGACTACTAATGCTATCCTCTCGACCATTACTTCTCCCCGACTCGTCCCAAATGCCTATGTTCTCATTTCCTCAAGAGAACAAAGTTGAAAGAAAGGGTGAGCTCAACTAGCCCAAGAAGAAATATTATGACTAAGATAATGCGTAATAAATTATCATTAGCCTTCAAAGTTGTTAAACCGATAAAATACAATAGACAACCGCTTTTAATCGCAATGGAATAAGCAATCCATTAAAAGAGTCAAGTAGAGAATAAAGTCTACTATCTTTTAGGTTTTAAAAGGTTTTCATCAATTTTTATCACGAGACTCAAATTTTAATAAATAAACCACCACATCTAATCATCCTCGCATCACTGGCCAAGGATTTTCATCAAATTATCAATGGTCATGACTATACCGAATCACCCCCCGGTCATAATCATACCAAAAACTATCCATCATCGCATTATGTGCCATCGAGGACTTTTTTTTGTCACATCATTTATATCAAGTCATGATTATACCGAATGATCCCTCGGTCATAATCATACTAAGTTCATCTACGCACGTAAGCCAAAGATAACATAATATAACATGAGGATGATGACAATGACATAATAATTCAATAAAACAAGTTCAAGAATTATTTAATCCATGAATTATTAACGCCCAAATTGTCAACACGATATCTATTTCGCAGAGAGTAAAATTCAAGAATGATCGTAAGAATATTTCCATGAAAAGATATGGATGAAACGCAAATATCAAGGATATTCTACTAATTTCATGGAGTATAGAAGTCAAAGTTTTAACCAACCTGGGTATAATAAAGAATGGAATAACAAAAGAAATCACCATGCATGCGCTAGATCAGACATACAAAGTTATTCCAATGTAATAATAATAACGGAACCTGTGTCGTGAAATTCACAATCAATGTGATGTTCCAATGTAATAATAAAGATGGAACTGCATCCTGTAAAACACACGTGATAGGATATTCCAAATGAATGATAAAGATTTTAACCAGTCCCGGTGTAAAACACATGCATGTGATGTTCCAATGTAATAATAAAATTTTAACCAGTCCTGTAAAACACATGCATGTGATGTTCCAATGTAATAATAGAAGAATGTCACCAAGTATAGGGTAAATCACAGATACAAAAGTTATTCCAATGTAATAATAAGCAATGGAATAACATAAGGATTTCACCAAGTATAGGTATGCCATGATACAAAAGTTATGTATAGGTATGCCACTTTTTAAAAGTTATTCCAATGTAATAATAATGAATGGAATAATGTAAGTTCTCTTCAAAGAAGAAAGAATAACACCCCTTACCGTAAAAAGAACCTAATATAGAAGTAGTGAAGTAAAAGGTAATACTCTTCTTCTTTCTATAATTTTCTCTATAGCTTCTCTCTATAATTTCTCTCTGTAGTTTCAATGAATTCGTAAGAAAATAATGAAGGAACGAGCTTCTATTTATAGGAAAATGGAATGCATAAGAATTAATCCATGAACTATCTGATTGATTTACTTTAACTGACTATCCATATTTAAAGAAAAATCTTTAAATAAAATATAATATATTCTATTTATATAAAAACATTTACTATGCAAACACTATGCAATACTATGCAAAACACTATGCAAAAACTATGCAACACTATGCATAATAAAATATAATATATTCTATTTATGTAATAACTTTAATAAAGTATTCTATTTTATATAAAAGATGTTTCGCTTTTATTACGTTAATAATACTTAATAAAACAAAACGTCATTATCGCTATAATAATTCATATTATTAATCGACAATAATGGAATCAAACCGAGTGACTTCTCACATAAGCATCAATAATCAATACCGTGTGTTACTACGCAACCCACACGACATCGTATTTTTTTACTACCGAAAGTAGTTCAACAAGAATCAACGGTAAAACTTCCGCCGTTATTTCAATAAAATATTTTGTTGCTTTTCAATCCGACAATAATTTCGCTAGGGTCCACCAATGATTGAGTCATTGCATTTAATATTCCCCGCTAAACCGAATATTCCCCGACCAATCTAATATAATATAACCACTGTGATACTTTGCAAAATTTATAAATACTACCCACAACTATAATATTATCTCAAATTCACACCATAATATTAAAAATTATTTCGACAAAATTTAAATCTTTATCGATAAAACTGGGTCTCACAATCTCCCTCCTTATGGAATTTTCCTCAAATTAGGGTACGACTGTATGATAAAGAGGTGAGGATACCTTGAATACCTTTATCGTTGAAAATATTAAATTCATCTTGCAATCCTACCAAAGATATTCATTAACAATTCATGCACCAAAGCCAAAGATATTTATTAACAATTCATCTTTGCACTACAAAGCCAAAGATATATAACTCAGTAAAACCAATAATATCGAGACTCAAACTTAATAGTATCACACAACCATGAATTATCCATGCACCATTCGGGCTAAGGATATTCGTGTTTTCAATTACTGGCCATGATTATACCGAATAATCCGTGGTCATAATCATACCAAGTCTATCAATGCACTACTACTAAAGATGACTTTTACCACATCCATGAATTAATATTTCATCACGAGACTCATTTCAATAATTAATCCATATCATCGAATCATCCTCGCACTACGTGCCAAGGATATTCATTAAGATCACAACCAATTAATTATCCATGCACTACTACCAAAGATAATCGTGGTATTCATTAGTATCACGACCACAAATTATCCATGCACTACTACCAAAGATAATCGTGGTATTCATTAAGATATCACGACCACAAATTATCCATGCACTACTACCAAAGATAATTGTGTATTCATTAAGATCACGACCACAAATTATCCATGCACTACTACTACCAAAGATAATTGTGTATTCATTAGTATCACGACCATAAATTATCCATGCACTACTACCAAAGATAATCGTGTATTCATTAGATCACGACCACAAATTATCCATGCACTACTACCAAAGATAATTGTGTATTCATTAAGATCATGACCACAAATTATCCATGCACTACTACCAAAGATAATTGTGTATTCATTAAGATATCAATGCACCACAAATTATCCATGCACTACTACCAAAGATAATTGTGTATTCATTAAGATTCACACCACAAATTATCCATGCACTACTACCAAAGATAATCGTGTATTCATTAGTATCACGACCACAAATTATCCATGCACTACTACCAAAGATAATCGTGTATTCATTAGTATCACGACCACAAATTATCCATGCACTACTACCAAAGATAATCGTGTATTCATTAGTATCACGACCATTAAATTATCCATGCACTACTACCAAAGATAATCGTGTATTCATTATTATATCACGCACCACAAATTATCCATGCACTACTACCAAAGATAATTGTGTTTTCAATTACTAAGTTATGATTATACCCCAACAATCCTCGGTCATAATCATACCAAGTCCATCTATGCACTACAAAGCCACGTATGACTTTCAACATAATATAAATAATGAGGATAATGATATAAAGAATCAATCAAATGAGATAAAGGATAAATATTAAACATTTATAATATAATTTATCCAGATTCAAGAATATCCCCATGTTATCAATCACTTAATAATCTCATAATCTAATATCATTAATATTATAACAATATTTTAATCACTTTTTAAATTTATAAACAATTTATCTCAATTGTTTACGCTTTACCATATAATGCATTTAATCATTCAAAATGCCATACTCATAAGATATCATCACCAATTATCAAATCCTCATCAAAAAAAAATATGCATATACTCTATATAGGATTCTCTAGCCATAAAATCCTATTTTCAACTTTGTTATTTCACATAACATATTTAACTCATATGTTCAGAATTAAACTATTTTCATGAAAAATACCAAATCAGTCCCAAAAATATTTCTTTTCTGGGATTTAGCATAATATAGTCCCATAATGAAAATATATTTTTTCGGAATTTTTAAAATTCATTTACTATTTTTCAAAAATCAATTTCTAATTAATTCCTTAAGAAATTAGCTACCTCAAGTTTAACTCCAAAATTCCCAAATCTTGGCAGGATCTTACACATGTTAACGTGAGCTTCTAGTTTAAATTTCATGGTCATCTGAGTTATAGAACTCTGTTATATAGCTTTTCATTCGGAAAAACCTAAATATTGAAATAGTCATAACTTGCTCATTTTAAGTCGTAATGAGCTCATTTTTGGACAGGAGGTACTTTATACCATATACCTTCATGTCCCAAAAGGCCAGAAATTTTTCTCATAATTTAAGTGGCCAAAACAGCCTCTAAAATCATGGCAGAAGTTTTTTGATTTTTTTGCAGCTTTGCACTCCTTTGCTAAAATCAGTCCACACAAAAATCTACAACACCTTTTCCAGTAATTCCACTTGGATTAGTTAGGTAACTCATAGATCTAACTCTAGGACTTGACCACATTCAAAAATTCAAAATATAATTGGAGATATGGTCAATTGAATTTCATGTTACGCTTTTTCACCAAAAATCGATTTTCAACTCTTTGTGATTTCTAAGAAACTTTCATGTTTTCACATAATAACCAACATAACTCATCATAAAACTTACTAATACCACTTAATACCCATGATTTTCATTAGTCCAATGCTTTTATTATGACTTTCATCATAAACCACGAAATGCTCCTTTTAGTTGAAGAAATATTTCGAGGGTTTAAGAAATGGGTTTTCAGACTCGGGGTCAATACAAAATTCGATTTCACGTTCTAGGGTAGGCTAGAAGTCTTCAAGAATACGCCAAGAAATTTATTAATAATAGAAATATCATTCAAAATCGTGATTCTCCTCCAAGACTTGATAAGACGTCACATCGATACCAACTCGTGACTTCTATCCCTTAACCTAGATAAGACCTCACAATGATACCTATAAACTTGCCATCTTCATTCTCGACGTCGCCATGTAAAGTCCGGCTTAGGTGCATTCCACACAAGGAAGTCAACAACGAAAGGATCGGGCTCTTTACTTATGACTTGATATAACAATGAGGATTAACTTTAGGATTTGGTTACTTTGAATTCAGATAACAAAGTTGGTTAGGAATATGAAAGCTAACAACCTTACAAAAAAAAGAATAATGAGTAGTTAATCAATCGTTTTCAAAAATTACCTCAAAGGCAAGTATTTTCAAAGAGATAAGATCGACGGTGTAACGTGAAAGTGTTTATTTGAATCAAACAAGATTTAAAAAATAGTAGAGGTAACGAAGGCTCCTACTAACGTAAGTTTCAACCAATAAGTCAAAGTCTAACTTCTCCTGAGTCAAATTTAAACGTTGAACGCAAGCAAGAGAGATAAAATAATGGGTAGAACCCAGATCTTATAAGGTATAGACTTCGCAAGAATTTATAATTAACTAACCCGTGCTAACTTCGCTCGGTTACTCGCTTTTTGAGAAGTCATGAAAACGCACTTCCTAAAACCACCGACTTTGTTTTATCCAGATCCGCCTTTGGTGCCACCGTCCCAAATTTGGACTTCGACTTTGGTGAACAAACAAAATCGAGCTAAATGACCTTCTCTTCTTGAAATTTCCACTTCTATTATCGCCATGATTACCAATCAAGTGGTTACCATTCTTGGCATGATAATTTCTCCCACGATGGTCATCATTGTTTCGATGGTCGTTATCACCAAAGATGATTATTATCGTGTTATTGGTCGTTACCTTTTGGTTGAATCGACTCATTATCGCTATGTGCTCCAATAACCGAGCCCTATTCACAACATCTAAATACAAACACCGCCACAAAACAAGGGTTAATTAACATGCAACATATTATCACTATATACTCAATCGACCAATCAAATACCAAATAAACTTAGTAGGTCATACTAGCGAAGGAATTCCCTGCCTCTCCCTCCTAGTACTATTCTCACATCTTAGCTGTGGATCATATCCCTAAGCTCGATACCAACCGTGACGCCCCTAAAATTAGATATACGCCACCCATCTTGGGTCGCCACTTACATGGTACATAAATTCAAATACAACTTACTAACCTAACTGCTGCAGGTACAATATTTATATAAATCGTGAGTTTGAATACAAATATTGTCTACTAGATATTATACAAACTCAAAAGGAGTCCTCATTACAACTATTATCACACTATTTCGCTGTAATAATAGTGAGGACTACTAATGCTATCCTCTCGACCATTACTTCGCTCCCCGACTGTCTCCAGCCTATGTTCTCATTTCTCAAGAGAAAAATGAAAGAAAAAGGTGAGCTCAACTAGCCCAAGAAGAAATATTATGACTAAGATAATGCGTAATAAATTATCATTAGCCTTCAACAAAGTGTAAACCGATAAAATACAATAGACAACCAGTTTAATCAGCAATTGAATAAGCAATCCATTAAAAGAGTCAAGTAGAGAATAAAGTCTACTATCTTTTAGGTTTTAAAAGGTTTTCATCAATTTTATCACCGAGACTCAACTTAATAAATAAACCACCACATCTAATCATCCCTCGCACCACGGCCAAGGATTTTCATCAAATTATCAATGGTCATGACTATACCGAATCACCCCCGGTCATAATCATACCAAAAACTATCCATCATCGCATTACATGTGCCATCGAGGACTTTTGTCACATCATTTATATCAAGTCATGATTATACCGAATGATCCCCGGTCATAATCATACTAAGTTCATCTATGCACGTAAGCCAAAGATAACATAATATAACATGAGGATGATGACAATGACATAATAATTCAATAAAACAAGTTCAAGAATTATTTAATCCATGAATTATTAACGCCCAAATTGTCAACATGATATCGCTTTTGTAGAGTAAAATTCAAGAATGATCAAGAATATTTCCATGAAAAGATATCGATGAAACGCAAATATCAAGGATATTCTACTAATTTCATGGAGTATAGAAGTCAAAGTTTTAACCAACTGGGTATAATAAAGAATGGAATAACAAAAGAAATCACCATGCATGCAGATTCAGATGATAAAAGTTATTCCAATGTAATAATAATAACGGAACCAGTCGTGAAATTCACACCACTGTGATGTTCCAATGTAATAATAAAGATGGAACTGCATCCTGTAAAACACATGATAGGATATTCCAATGAATCGATAAAGATTTTAACCAGTCCTGTAAAACACATGCATGTGATGTTCCAACAGTAATAATAAAACGGAACCAGTCCTGTAAAACACATGCATGTGATGTTCCAAATGTAATAATAGAAGAATGTCACCAAGTATAGGGTAAATCACAGATACAAAGTTATTCCAATGTAATAATAAGCAATGGAATAACATAAGGATTTCACCAAGTATAGGGTATGCCACAGATACAAAGTTATGTATATAGGTATGCCACTTTTACAAAAGTTATTCCAATGTAATAATAATGAATGGAATAATGTAAGTTCTCTTCAAGAAGAAAGAATAACACCCCTCACCGTAAAAAGAACCTAATATGTAAGTAAGGAAGAAGTAGTAATACTCTTCTTCTTTCTATAATTTTCTCTATATAGCTTCTTTCTATAATTTCTCTCTGTAGTTTCAATGAATTGTAAAGAAAATAATGAAGGAATGAGCTTCTATTTATAGGAAAATGGAATGCATAGTAACTAATCCATGAACTGGTTCAGATTGATTTACTTTTAACTGACATTCCATATTTAAAGAAAAATCTTTTAAATAAAATATAATATATTCTATTTATATAAAAACATTTTACTATGCAAACACTATGCAATACTATGCAAAACACTATGCAAAACACTATGCAACACTATGCATAATAAAATATAATATATTCTATTTATGTAATAACTTTAATAAAGTATTCTATTTTATATAAAGATGTTTCGCTTTTACGTTAATAATACTTAATAAAACAAAACGTCATTATCGCTATAATAATTCATATTATTAATCGACAATAATGGAATCAAACCGAGTGACTTCTCACATAAGCATCAATAATCAATACCGTGTGCTACTATGCAACCACACGACATCGCATTTTTTTACTACCGAAAGTAGTTCAACAAGAATCAACCAGTAAAACTTCCGCCGTTATTTCAATAAAATATTTTTGCTTTTTTCAATCCGACAATAATTTCGCTGGGGTCCACCAATGATTGAGTCGTTGCATTTAATATTCCCTCGCTAAACCGAATATTCCCCACCAATCGAATATAATATAACCACTTGATACTTTGCAAAATTTATAAATACTACCCACAACTATAATATTATCTCAAATTCACACCATAATATTAAAAATTATTTCGACAAAATTTAAATCTTTATTGATAAAATCTGGGGTCTCACAGAAAGTGTTCGATGTTATTGGAGTAGGGGAGGATCAGAAGACTGCTTTCGCAACATTCATGTTGAAAGCAGAGGCTAGTTATTGGTGGCAAACAAATAAAACTCGAGGAAGACTAGGGGTTATAACTTGGGATAGGTTTAAGGAGATGTTCTTCGAGACCAATTTCCCAGAGAGCTCGAAGAGTCAGTTAGAAGTGCAGTTTTTAGAACTGAAGCGGGGAACGATGACGATGTCAGAGTATGCCGCGAAATTCAACGAGTTAGCGACGACGCTTACGCATACCAAGTCAAGATGAGATGAACGCAAGGCGAAGAGGTTTGAACAAGGACTAAAGCCCTGGTTGTATAGTAGGGTTTCCTTGTTCCAGTTGAAGACATTTGTAGCCGTAATAGAAAAGGCAATTCTCGCTAAAGGTGGAGGCGAGGCTGTAACTAAGTTCAATCAAGAACAGAAAAAGAAGAAGAATGAAGTGGAGGTTAAGAATGGAGGTGGTGGTAGTGGAAATAGTAAAAATAATCTGAAAAGAAAGTGGAATGGAAATATGGGTGCTAGAAATCAGCAAGGTAACCAGCAGAATAAGAAGTTTGAAGCATGTTCTAAATGCGGGAAGTTTCACAAGGGTGTATTCTTGATGGGGAAATGAGTATGCTTTAACTGTGGCTAGGATGGTCACATCGCCGCAAATTGAAATTAACCCAAGAAGAGCGTTTGCTTCACTTGCGGGTCCAAGGATCACTATGCTTGTGAGTGCTCTAAGAAGAAAGCTGGAGAGACAATGGGAAGCAAGGGAGGTAGCAGTGGAGGTACATGGGCCATTACTGGACCAACGACATCAAACAAACCCACAACCAGAACCTTCAGCATGACTGTGCAAGATGCTGTGCAATCAAAGGATGTGGTGTCAAGTATTATCCCAATCAATGATATTGATGTTTATGTATTATTTGATTTGGGTGCTACTTGCTCATTTATAGTTGATGAACTTTCTATGAGATTAGGAATGCCTAGTGAAGAATTGAATTTCCCTTTAAACATAAAAATTGCGAATAAGGAAGTAATTCCTGTTAGGTTCGTATACAAGAACTGTAGGGTGAATATTAAGGGAAATATTATGATGGTAGATTTGATTCCGATTAGGCTTGGAGTGTTTGATGTTATTTTGGGAATGGATTGGTTGTTCAATTGTGGAGTAATAATTGATTGCCAAAAGAAATGGGTAAACCTTATGACTCCGTCAAAGGTAGTTTTCAATGGTAGCAAATCGCCTAGACAAATGAAATGTCTGACGATTATGCAGGCCAAGAAGTTGTTGAGTCAACGCTGTGTGGGTTATTTAGCTTACATAGTCGATACTCAGAAGAAGGGTGTGAAACTGGAAGAAATACCAGTAGTTAGGGAATTCGTGGACGTGTTTATGGAGGATTTGCCAGGACTTCCGCCTGACAGATAAATTGAGTTCGTGATAGACTTAGTGCTAGGAATCGCTCCGATATCGAAGGCCCCGTACAGAACTACTCCGGTAGAGATGAAGGAACTGATGGTACAACTGCAGGAGCTATATGACAAGAAATTCATTCAGCCGAGTGTGTCACCGTGGGGAGCACCGGTGTTATTCGTAAAGAAGAAGGATGGGTCAATGCATCTTTGCATTGATTATAGGGAGTTAAACAAAGTCACTATTAAAAATAAATATCCATTGCCAAGAATATATGATTTGTTTGACTAGTTGAAGGGTGCTAGATATTTCTCAAAAATAGATTTGAGAAGTGGGTATCATCAACTGAAAGTATGGAAGGAGGATATACCGAAGACGACATTCCAAACTCGGTATGGACATTATGAATTTTTGGTCATGTCTTTTTGTTTGACAAACGCCCCTGCAGCGTTCATGGATTTGATGAACAGGGTGTTTAAACCATTTTTAGACAATTTTGTGGTGGTGTTTAGCGACGATATTCTGGTGCACTCTAGAACTCAAGAAGAACACGTGGAACACTTATGCCTAACACTAGAGACGCTAAGAAAGAAAAAGTTGTACTCAAAATTCTATAAATGTGAATTCTGGTTAGAACGTGTACAATTTCTTGGCCACGTAATTGACAAGAATAGAATTTCAGTGGATCATTCAAAGGTCGAAGCTGTGATAAATTGGGAACAACCAAGAACTCCATCGAAGTGAGAAGTTTCTTGGGATTGGTAGGGTATTACGACGGTTTATCCAGATTTCTCCAAGATTGCCACTCGATTGACAAATTTGACGAGGAAATATGTGAAATTTGTTTGGACGGAGAAGTGTGAAGGAAGTTATCAAGAATTAAAAAAGAAGTTAAGTATGGCACCTGTATTGTCATTACCAGATAATACAGGAAATTTTGTGGTGTATAATGATGCTTCACACAAGGGATTAGGATTTGTCCTTATGTAATCTGCAAAGTCATTGCGTATGCATCAAGGAAATGAAAGACTACGTAAAAAGGGTATCAGACTCATGATTTAGAATTGGTGGCGGTTGCGTTTTCTTTGAAAATATGGAGACACTACCTCTATGGAGAGAAATGTGAGATCTACATGCACTATAAGACTCTGAAGTACATTTTCACTTAGAAAGACCTGAACATGCGTCAAAGGAGATGGATGGAATTGATAGAGGATTACAATTGTGAGATCTTTTATCATCCGTGCAAAGCAAACGTGGTTCAGAGATGCCTTGAGTAGGAAAGGCGAGAAAAAAAGTTGATGTTGTTAACTGATAAGGAGGAGCTTATTTCAACAATGGCAAGGTTAGAGTTGGAAATCAAATTTCCAAAAGAATCCAATAAAAAATTATACCAGATGGAAGCCAGGCCAACTTTAGTGTACAAAGTGAAGAACGCTCAACAATAGGATGAGGAATGCAGAAAAATAAGGGAAAGTGTGGTCGAGGGAAAAGAAATGAAATACAAGGTTGATCTTTGAGGAATCTTTGAGTTTGAGGGACGAACTGGGTTCCAAAGTAGGTACCAGATATTAGAGAGGACATCTTGACAGAAGCTCATAGCTCGAGATATTTAATTCATCTAGGAAGTAAAAAAAATGTATCAAGATTTACGGCGACATTTTTAGTGGCCAAATATGAAAAGAGACGTTACAGAATGTGTTGCAAAATGCTTAACATGCTAGAGAGTCAAGGCCGAGCATCAAATGCCAAGCTGATTACTTCAACCATTAGAGATACCGGAATGGAAATGGGAACATATCACAATGAATTTTGTGGTAGGTCTTCCAATGACTTAGAAAAGATACGATGCGATATAGGTGATAGTGGACATATTGACAAAATCTGTACACTTTTTGCCAATAAAGATTAGATTCAATCTTGATCAGCTGGCCAAGCTATACGTTAAAGAGATCATGACGAGACATGGAGTTCTAGTGTCAATTGTGTCAGATAGAGATCCAAGGTTCACATCAAACTTCTGGAAGAGATTACAAGAATGTATGGGAACACAGTTGCGAATGATTATGGCATATTATCTGCAAACAGATGGCCAAAGAGAATGAAAAATCCAGACATTAGAAGATATATCTTTGAGAGCGTACGTCATGGATTTCAAAGGAGTGGGGTGAACAATTACCATTGGTGGAATTTGCATATAATAACAATTACCACGCAAGCATCTCCAAGATGCCGCTTTTACGTAAGCATTATATGGCAAGAGGTGCAGTAACTCCACCTTGTCCGGGATGAAGTCGGTGAACGCCAACCGTTAGGACCGTAATCGGTACAACAAACTACCGAGGTTGTCAAACTCATCAGAACAAGATTGATAGTTGCTCAAGACAGATAAAAGAAATATGCTGATCAACATAGACAAAATCGTGCATTCGATGTAGGAAATTACGTATTCCTAAAAGTTTCTCCTTGAAAAGGAAAAAATCGATTTGGTAAAAAGGGAAAACTAAGATCGAGGTTTATTGGACCCTTCGAAGTGCTACGAAAAGTTGGAGAGGTGGCTTACGAGGTAGCTCTAGCTCCAGAATTGCAAAACATTCATAATGTTTTTCACGTTTTGGTGTTATAACCATATAAATCTGATTACAAGCACGTGATCGAGTACGAACCATTGCAGTTTGATAAAGACTTGTCTTATGAAGAGGTTCCTATCCAAATAGTCGACAGGAAAGAACAAGTGCTCAGGAATAAGGTGATACCTTCTGTGAAGGTAATATGGAGGAACCACAATGTCGAAGAGGCTACGTGAGAACTCGAAGCTGAAATGATGAAGAATTACCCCGAAAGTTATTTGTTTAATCTGTCTCCAATTCGGGGGATGTAATCTTTCTAAGTAGGGAGAGATGGATTTAATAAGTTGTTTGAATTGTGATTCGATGGATGTAATCCTTGTAAGGAGGGAATGATGTAACATTCCAAAATTTTTAAATTGTGATATTAAATATTTATTGAATTATATAAGTATTTAATGGATGTGTTTATTGTTGATTAAATAATTGTTCAAATTTGATTCGATTTAGTTAATTATTTGTTAAGTAAATAATTAAGGAAATTAATTATTATATTCTAATTTAATTTAATTATTAAGTTAGAGAGTTTATATGATTAAATAAATTATTATATTTTAATGTGAATTTTGTAATTAAAAGAATGTGTTAGTTGATTAAATAAAGTTATAATTATAAAGAAAATTATAATTTTGTTGTAGTGATTTATGTGTTAAAGTAATTTAATAAATTGTTATTAGAATTAATTTAATTGGTTATTGAAAAATTTAATTAAATAAAAGTGTGACAAATAACCTTCTATAAAGGAGTCATTAAAGAGTTTAATTAGGTTTTTGCAAACAAGGCTTAACGATATTAAGTCTTTATTTTAAATGTGTTTTCTTTTAACAAGTGTGAGATTTAATAGGTTATTTTAGTTAGTTAGCCAAACAAGCCTTATGGCTTTTGAGTTTTAAAAAAAAAAATGATGTCAGTTAATTGATATATTTATATTATACGATTATTACATATTATATTATATACATTATATTTTGTTAGTACGTTAGTCAGAGTTAGGAAGAAAGACTCATAAGAAGAAGAAGAGAAGAAGAAAGGAATTGAGAGAAAACTTGAGGGAATCCTAGAGAATTTGAGAAAGAAGTTGGAGAAAAGAAGCTTGTTGATCAAAGAGAAAAGTATCATCTTCTAAAACAAGGTATCATCCTAGCCTTTTTCAAGTTCTTTAATATTTTAGTTTTCTCTTCCAAAACACTCTGTAAAATTCTTGTGAAATGATAAATTGTTTGATTGTATATGGCTTTATATGATAAATTAGTGTTATGAAACTATTTTCATTAGTTTATATATGAGTATAGTCAATGAATTTATGATATGTATATAATTTGTGAAGAAAACCTTATTACAAATTGAGTTTATTTGACTATATATGAATATGTCTTAGTTTAAAGTAAAAAATTATGGTTTAATTAGTTATTTAATTTATAAATTGACTATTGAATTTGAAAGAGTATGTAGAATCATAAACAAGGTATTTTAAATTAACAGTTTTGGTTGAAAAACAAAATCATAGTGTTGATTTTCATTGAAAACATCAAAAAGAGACGTTTTATCAAAAACAGTGAAATTGGATGTTTCAAATTCTATGTTTATGTTGTTTTATGAGTAGAATCATGTTAAGAGTCTTTGAAATATGTTTATATAAAGTTTCTGTATGAATTACATGCTAATTATGCTATTAGAAAGTAGCTTGTAGGCCAAAATTGGCTTTTTTCATGTGATTTCCGTAGCTAGTCGCCGAGAATCTTGCATTAGCATCGCAATACGACCTCGTAGTATAGTTCTAGCACCGCAAAGCAGCGTTTGCCGCCATGCCGCAATTTACTCGATGGTTTGTGTCTCATTACTTAGCATCTAGCATCATCATGAAGCCACCCACCCATAGTATAAATGTGTAATTACATATGAAGTTAAATAATGGTCAAACAATGTAATTTTTATACATAAAGTCCAAGGAATTGTTATGTGTTAATAATTAGGACCGTTAAATTATGATTTCAAAGATTTCTATACCAAGAATGAACATGTTATTAACAATTAACTAGTTTTGTAACTTGATTATGTGATTAAAATCAAATCTTACATGATGAATGTACTTAGTTATGTATGTAATGTGGTAGTGACTAACTATGTCATGATGACATATATATAGGGTATTGTGATTCGAATTGTTCGCTTAGCCTCACGAGCAAGGCAAGTTCTCTAAATTTATTATCTCGTTGAGCCAATTATTGTTTCCAATTCGATTATAATATAATAATGCAAGATTTCTAAACTTTATTTTGATATCGAGCAAGTTATTCTTCAGATTTAACTTGTTATTTAGCATGCAAATTTATATATACTAATGTTGAACAATTTATCGCTCAAATTGCTATGCATGCTTAGTACTCAATTCTAAATAACCTCGCTTAATATTGTTCAAGCAAGGTGTGTTATAGTTCTTCAATATGTATGCTATTAGATTGTTCCTAAAGCATGATTTTAATTTACCATGTCAATTCAGTTATGATTATTCCATAGTATAATGTTATTAATTTTATTCAACTAATCCTTAGTTGATGTTCGTTGAATTCCAAATTACCTTGAAATGAATCCAAACCAAACTCACTTTGGTGCGGACTTTTACTCTAAATAATGAGATGAACAACCCTATTATTATGGGTAATTTATGCTTAGTGTTAAAATATTTGTGCACAATACATTGTACGAAAGACTGATCCCCCTTAGTACGAGGAGTCCCTATAGTCTTATGACTGTTAAAGTTTAAGTTGAAAAATTACTTATAACTATGGACATAGTTCGTGGTCTTAGGACCCTCAATTATATACTTCTGAATGTTGATAGCCCATATTGTTCATTTCTATTGAGCCTCTTAATTAACAGTTGTTGTAAAGATTTTCATTCATTGTTGTTTCAAGTGAGCTTTATTTGCTCACTCTTGCTTACATAACTATTACAGTTAAAGATGAGACGGTTGATGTACCTAGCACCAGTAAGGGAAAATGAAAGATGAACAAGTATTGAAGACTTGTAATATGTTGATATTTTGTTATCAGATTTTAATTGAATGATTGTAATGAAGTTTATTTATTTTCCGCATTTGAATGATTGTATTTAAAGGTTAGACAACCTGGGAGATTTTTATTATGTAACCCTTTAATGGGGAAGGTTTTATTGTGATTGGGTAGTTAGATATGAATGTTTGATTAAGTGAACACCAAATCCTGTGGGAAAGAAGTAGCTGGGTTTGGGGGTGTCACAAGTGCTGCACCACAACCAAGGATATTCATGTAATCGCCAATGGTCATGATTATACCAAATAGGATATTCCAGCAGTAATAATAAGAGAATGTAACTCGGTCACGCGTGAATCCAGACAGACGTGATATTCCAAACGTAATTGAGAATGGAATAACAACAAATTCACCAAGTATGCGATAATCGCATGCAGCGGGTTATTCCAACATAATAATAAAGAACGGAACAGTGTCATAAGTAATCCGCACAAATAGGATATTCCAATGTAATAATAAAGAATGGAATAACAATGTAATTCACGAGCGTCGATGACATGTGTTATTCCAATAGAATAATAAAGAATGGAATAATGTAAGAATTTTACGTGTATGTGGTACATCAGATAGATAGGTTATTCCAACATAATAATAAAGAATGGAATAACAACCCTTATGACTATTGAAAGAAAATAACTCTCTTCATGAATACGAAAGAATAATACCCCTTACATCAAAAGAAGACTGGATACTGGAATAGTGAGGTAGCAGACTTCTCTTCTTCTTTCTCTCTATAATTTCTCTCTATATTAATAGCTCTATATCTTTAATGAATTGGTGAAAAATAATGAAGGAATGAGCTTCTATTTATAGGAAAATATAGTTTCGATAATTGCACGCTTTGGGGCTCAAAATATTACAGTATAATACCATCCTCCTTTCGTTTATTTTAAATTTAGTTCTTTAAGTATTATCAAACTTGCACCATCCCCCCTAATTGTAAATCATGTGAGTCAATAGTAAATCATGTGAATTAATAGTTCTAGACATGTGAAAATACGATTTACAGTATAGTACCTCCATCTATACCTCAATTTTTAACTTAGTCATGCAAGTATTATCAATCTTGCACCAACTCCCCTAATAGTAAATGAATGTGAATCAATAGTACACACATGTGAACAAATAGTTATAATCATGTGAATCAATATCAATTAATTGCTCATTTATCTAGTTAATTACCCGATTGGTCAATATAACCTCCAGACATCAATTATTATCGAAATAAATGTCAATTTTCACTAACACTAATAATTCCAACACAACAATGGAACTATCAATTTCATCTTTAATCAACACGAACTTATTCATCATTAATATTATAATTCACAATATTTAACAACCAAGTCGCTCCTGTGAAATAGGGGCTTTCCGATAAGGATTTCTCCTTATCAGGGCGCACAATTAGGTGACCAAACCTCACATCGACATAACTTTTAGACATCATCAATATTGCATATAATAATATGAATAACTTTTTTCGCCTCAATAATTGATTTAATAATATAACATATTATATGAGATGATACTGTGACAATAATTGAATCAATAATATGAGAGATATGTTGTTGCAATAATTGAGTATAACTAAGTGACTTCTTACATAAGCATCAATAATCAATACCGTGTGCTACTATGCAACCATGCGTATTATTGTACTTTTACTACCGAGTTGTTCAATAGTTTTAACGGTAACATTTTTGCCATTATTTTTATAAAAAGATAATTCTGTCGTTTTCTAACTACGACAATACTTCCGTTGTGGGGTCCACCAATGATTGTGCCGTCGTACGGATATTCCCCGACAAAAGAATATTCCCTGACCAATCCAACATTATATAACAACTTGCATACTTTGCAAAATTTATAAATATTACCCACAACTATAACATTATTTAAAATTCACACCATAATATTCAAAAAAATATTTCAAGAAATTTAAATCTTTATTCATAAAATTTGGGGTCTCACAACAACATTCATCTTGCTTACTCAATAATAATAACATTAATATAATTTTATTCATTATTAAATCAAATAAAATTATTTTACAAATAATTCTATTTTCTCTATCGTTACATCTTCCATATATTTACGTAAAATAGATATGTGAAAACGTTATGAACACGAGACATACTGCTGGTAAAGCGAAGTCTCCATAGGCCATTCTTACTCGGTTGAGGATTTTAAATGGGCCAATGAATCAAGGATTGAGCTTTCCTCTCTTTCCAAATCTTGTAACTCCTTTCCATGGAGTAATCGGTAACAACACATGATCTCCAACATTGAATTCCACGCCCCTTCGGCGAAGATTTGCATAACTCTTTTGTCAATCTTGTGAGGTTTTTATACGTTGTCAATTATTTGAATCTTTTCATTGTCATGTACCAATTTTGGTCCCAACAACGTTGTTTCACCCACCTCAACCCAAAGATACTAGAAAATGACACTTTCATCCATACAACGCTTGAATGGAGCCATGCCTATTATGACGCCCCCAAAATAGGTATACATCACCTATTCCGAGTTGTCAATACATGGTATGTAAACAACTACAACTTTATTATTACAACAAGAAATCGTGAGTTTGAATACAAATATTATCTTCTAGTATAATATCTATACTCAAATAAATCCTCATCACATTTATTGATACATTATTTTACAAAAATGGTGAGGACTACTAAACAATCCTTTTCTAAAACCTTCATTCCATACCCACTGCATCTCGCTTATATTCTCGCCTCCCCGAGAAAAATGGAACAAAAAGAAAAGGGTGAGCTCAACTAGCTCAAGAAGAATATTATGACTAAGATAATATACAACAAATTATCGTTAGTCTTCAACAGGAAAAATATAATAGAATACAATAGACAACAAATTTTAAATCAATATTCGCAAGAATGAAATAATAATTCATTAGAAGAGTTAAGTAGAGAATGCAAACTACTATCTTCTATGTATGAATTTAAAAGTTCATCGCCTATCTTTATATCCCGTAACATCAATCAATATACATCTAGAATCAAATATTCATCTTTGCACTACAGCCAAAGATATTCATCATTGGTCATGTTCATTTAAACACTGCTCATCTTTGCACTACGGGCCAAAGATATTCTTCAGAAATCATTCATCTTTGCACTCTGTGCCAAAGATATTCTTAAGAAATCATTCATCTTTGCATTACAAACAGCCAAAGATATTCCATAATATCATCATTTAAGACCGAGGATGATGAAAAATATTTTTTTAAAGAAACGAATCCAATTGAAACAAAATGACAAGGATTAAGGATTAAGGATTCGTACTTGATTTTATCCACGCCCAAAAATACCTCAAAAATAATCATAGTGGTGTAAAATTCAAGAATGATCAAAACATGGATACAATCGAAAGTTAGTATCCGCAATAGATGTTTTGGACGAAAAGAAGAAATTTTATTTTTAATTGAATAGTACCAAGATACGTGAATAGTGCAGATAATCGTGAATAGTGCCAGATATCACGTGAATAGTAAATCTGACACCAAAAGATAGAAATTCCACAAAAACATCTTCACGCTTCACTTAATAGTACTCGTGAATATAAAGAATCGTGAATAAGAACTCGCTTAATAGTAACTCATGAATAGTAACTCATGAATAGTAACCCATGAATAGTAACCCGACATGAAAAAGTTCTAAATTTGATAAAAACTTCAGATCAACATTTCGAAGATAATGATATTGAAGAAATAATATCATTACGAAAAAATAATATTCCTTACCTCGAAAGATCAAGACTTCTATCAAACAACAGGATATAAGCTATGACTTGGACTTGCAACCAGTATAGCAATACTCAAAGTATACTCAAAATACTCACAAGAATACGCTCGATAATATAGAGAGAAAACTTCAGCTTTACGGTGTGATTTTCAATTCTAACTTAAGACCCTATTTATAGGAAAATGCTTAGAACATTAAAAGCGTAAAATTTAATAAAATATATTATTATTAATAAATTTCTACGCCTCTTTGGAAATCAGATCCCAACATTTCCCACATGCCAACCTTCTAGAAAGAAATGATAAAACCGATTTTCATAAAATAAATAATTAAAACTTACAAAAATTAATTATTTCTGAGCTTCGTAACTTCAATAATTCATAATAAATAGCCCTTTCATCAGAAAATTCGAATCTCGCGAGTTTTTATAGGAATTTCAATTCTCTACAACTTTGCAGAAGAAAGTTTTTCCAAATTCCAAATAGAAATTGACCAAATCCACAAACGGACAATTTTACAAATGTTATAATCAAATTTCACTCAATAAATGGGGTCCTACCGACATGTTTAACATGTTTTAAACATTTATTGCAACAAAAATACTCTTCCTCCTCGTATACTCATATATCCCACATTCGTTGTAAAAATATCACCGTTAATATATTATTAAAATAATATATTTAAATGAATTATTTTATCAGAAAAAGATAAAATATTAATTTTCAACAATTGTCATTTTTAAAAATTTTCTCCATCTATATCCACATAAAATCAATATTTTCCTCATCATATAAATCAATAATTAATTATTCACAAATAATATTACAGTAATCACACTATCGACAACCGTGCAGGTTCCTCAGAAAGAGGGGCTTTCCAATAAGAATTTCTTCATCAAGCGCCGCAATTAGGTGACCAAACCTCTCCTTAGATGTAACTTTCTAGACATTGCCAATAATGTTATCTAATAATATTATTCAGATAATATGAATTATTGCTCGATAATGAAAAATCTTTGTGTAATGACAATTATCAAACAACAAAGAATATAAAATATCAACGCAAAGAATTATTAACTCAATAAAATATCAAGCAGAATTATCGTAACCATTATTGAGTAGTGCCTTCTTCACGTAAGAATCAATAATTGGTGCAATACCGTGCTACGCTCAACAACGCGTATTAGTGTGTTTTAACCAACGGTATTCCAACAAGATAATTGGTAATAACTACGCTGCTATTTAAAACAACTTATATTTGTTGTTTTCTTCATCCAATCGCTTTCGTTATGGGGCCCACACATGGTCACAAGGTCGCCGCATTTAATATTCCCGACAAAGATTTAATATTCCACGACCAAACTAATATTCCCTAATTTATAATGAATATTTTATAACCACTTGCTTATTTTGAAATATTTCATGTATTTAACCCCTAACTATCCACATTAATCAAATCAACCCTTACTATTTCAAAATAATAAATAGAGAAAATTAAATTTCATTAATAATAAGTTGGGGTCTTACACCTATACTTGCTTGATAATTGTTGTTGTACGAGAATTCCACTAATGGCAAGAACTTGTCCCAACTTCCTTTGAAGTCTAGGACACAGAGTCTTAATAGATCTTCAAGAGTTTAAATAGTCCTCTCCGACTACTCGTCCGTCTGAGGATGATATGCAGAACTGAATCATAAATTCGTGCCCAAAGCTTTCTGCAAACTAAACCAAAATTGTGAAGTGAATCTTGGTCTCGATCAAAAACTATGGATATTGGAATACCATGCTGTCTTACAATCTCATTTATGTATATACGAGCAAGACGTTCAAGTAAATAAATTTCTTGTATAGGTAAGAAATGAGCAGACTTGGTTAATCTATCTACAATGACCCAAATCGCATCTATGCCTTGAGAAACCATGGGAAGACCAATAAAGAAATCCATGGTAATGTGCTCCCGATTCCATTCTAGAATTTCAAGTGGCTGCAATAGTCCTTTTGGCACTTGATGTTCCATCTTGACTCGTTGACAAGATAAAACACTTGAGATAAACTCCGTGATCTCCTTTTCATATACTTCCACCAAAATGTATGTCAAGATAACGATACATTTTGGTACTCCTAGATGGATTGAAACGATTGTATTGTGCGCCTCCGTCATGATTTTATACTTAAATCAAACTCGTTAGGAACACAAAGTCTGGAGTCGACTCAAGTATTCTTCTTCATCGATTCTTGCTTCCTAATAGCACCTTCTTGTACTTTCTTCCACATATGCATTATCTCTAGGTCCGTAGCTTGAGCATCTTTAACTTTATTGATTAAAGTCGATTCTACTCAGATATTTGACATCATCGTTGGTTGATGTTGGGTAAAATCTAATTACACGCAACACGCAAGTATACGTGGTCAACAAGTAATATAATAGTAAAGTAGTAGTATCGTTCCATGAGGAATTGTTTAATAAAAGTCATGATTTACTAACTCAGTAATTCAACTCAATCTTATTTAAACAAAGGAATTTCATATTATATAATTAAACTACTATTAAATTCCACAAGTTAAATTAAGATTACAAAGATTTAAGATCACAACTTCACTTATTACTTCATTTAAGTTAACATACTTCTCATTAATTATTCTCTCATCCCGAATTGTTAATCAAGAATAGTAAGTAGATAAAACCACTCTCGATGCATAATACCCATACTCACTTAAATCCAATCGATGATAGAATTAAGCAAGACACCCTAATTAACTAATCCACTATATCTCTATGTGAATTACAATTAAAAGGATTTAAAGCACAAGTTCTCTATAAGATTATATATGTATGTAAAGGCATATCTCTATCCTAAACACGAATCATGAATTCCATCTATGCAGAAATCACAAACACATGCTATTATAATCAGATCTAAATCTAAACTTCATCTCTCGAGTTCATATAGATTATCACAATAATTGATGGCCAATCAGTTAAACAATTATGTCCAAATCACAATAGACAATCCTCACAATATAACATAATAATTGATAGTGAAGCATATTAAAATAAATTACACAATAAGATCCATTGTAATCTCAAACAAAGAATTAGTTCATGATTATGAAATTAAAACTAAGAATCCATAACTGAATACACATTAAAAGACAAAGATAGAAGAAGATAAGAAGATAAAATCTATTGTCTGTAGATTTGATGCTCTCTCCTTGCTCCTGCTTTGAATCTTCAATGGCCTCCAAGTTGCTTCAATCTACAAATCTCATAAGAACTAGAGTTTTGGTCTTAATCTATTCTAATCTAATTTAATGGAATCCTCCTTCTTATCTAATCATTGTGATTTTCCACCTTTTATTAGTCTATTTATCTGTCTTTAAGTCCTCTTGGAAGTCCTTGAGTCAATCGAATCGAAACAATCCTTCTCCCACTCAAATTTGGACAAAAAATAACTTTTCTGCCCGTACCCCCGCCCCGGTGGGGGTTATAAGGCTAAAAGGGCCTGCCCCGGCGAGGGTCCCTACTGTTTTGTAGGTGGTATGCCCGCCCCAGTAGGGGTTTTGTGAAGGGAAAGTTCGCCTGACGGGGTCACTTTTTGTTAGAAGCGTCATCTCGTAAAATGGCCATAACTTTGATCCGTGAGGAGTTACAGAGCCCTCGACACCTATCAAATCAAAGCTATCGACGAGCTCTACAACTTTTATTCTTTAAGAATTGAGAAATTCTGGCCGGAACAAGATCAAAATCGAGCTTGAAGTAGATGATGTGTAAATTGCAAGCATGAGAACTCTTACTTTTGATCTTCATTTGATAAAGGCCATAACTCTCACATCCGAACTCCGATTGGGATGATTCAAGATGTTCCAGAAAGCTAAGAAGAATCTCTATAGTATAATCCAAGTCCTAATCCAAGAACATGAATCTAACATGGTGATAAAAGTCTTACAATCTCCCTTATTGTATTTGATTGCATATTTTAGTCCAAAAGATGTCCTCAATTGCTTTTCATTACTTCATCATGTTAATTTTATGTCATAACCTATAAAATTACATAAAATATATGAAAAGTAACTAAGAAACATAGGTTTAACAACTAATTCAAGTAATAGATACCGGATAAGTAGGTATAAAACCTATTTATCAAATACCCCAAATTTAAACCGTTGTCATTCCTCAAGCAAAAACACAAAACAACAATGCTATGCAATGCAACTAATCTACATGCTTACAAATCCAAAAGAATGATGTAAACAAGTCTAATCAACCTACATTTTAGAGAAATCAAGTAAACATGATAATACATCATATCAAACAAATTAATAATTTCCCAATCAATCATCAAATCTTAGATCGTTATCACTAATATATGCGTGTGGTGTGCTCCACAACAATATTAACTCGATATAAAATCAAATTTAACACATAACAAGTCTCTTCAAGGCATCATACAATGTAAACTCAAGAAATCCAAAAATAATCTAAATCCAACTAAATTCAAAGAATTACCAATATTGAGGGTTAATACGGGATACTTATACTTTATTTTTCATCTACGGGAGCTTTTTGTTCTTATTTCCCATTTTATTCATAGCTTAACGAGCTTTCAATTAATAGATATCTAATAAGTAGGTATAAAACCTACTTATCATGGTCCCCGGAGTCTTTAACTCTATCTCCATCCTTTGTAAGTCATACAAAATGGGCCTTTGATTGATTAATATCGCACTTGTACCTGATACGCATCTTTTACTCAATGCGTCACCACTACGCTTTCTTTTCCAGGATGGTATTGAATGGTATGATCGTAATATTTTACCAGTTGGCCAACAACGTGCCGACGATGTTGAGTTTCTTTTGGGTGAAGAAATATTTGAGGCTTTTATGATCCATATAGATCTTCACCTTCTCCCCATACAGGTAATATCTTTAGATTTTAAGCGCGAAAACGACTGCTGCAAACTCTAGATCATGAGTAGGATAATTCCTCTCATATTTTGTGAGTTTTCATGAGGCATATGCTATGACTTTCCCATGTTGCATGAGAACACATCCTAAACCTTTGCCTGAAGCATCGCTATATATAACAAATCCCTCCGAACCAGATGGTATTGTCAGAACAGGTGCTAAAATTAGTCTCCTCTTGAATTCTTGAAAACTCTTCTCACATTCCTCGATCCAACCGAATTTTGTATCTTTTTGAGTCAACTAAGTTAATGGAGTAGCGATTCGAGAAAAACATTCCACTTAATCTCCGATAATAAAAAGCTAATCCTAGAAAGCTACGATTTTAAGTTATGACTTAAGTTGCTCCCTACTTTCAATTGCTTCAATCTTCGTTAGGTCAACAGATATTCCATGATTTGACACCACATGCCCAAGAAATGCTACTTCCTCAAGCTAGAACTCGTGATTTATTCAACTTGGCCTATAGCTTGTTTTCATGAAACTTTTGAGTATCGACCTCAAGTCGCTTTCATGATCCTTTGTGGCTTTTGGAGTATATGAAGATGTCATTAATAAAGACAACCACAAAATGATCTAAATATTCCTTGAATACTTGGTTCATCATATCCTTGAAGGCAAAGAAGAGCATTAGTCAATCCAAAAGATATGACTAGAAATCGTAAAGCTCGCACTAGAGTTCTTAAAGCGCCTTTGGAATGTCATAAATTTTAATCTTTAACTAATGATATCCTAACGAAGATAGATCTTTGAAAATAATTTGGCGCCTTGTAACTTGTCAAATAGGTCATCAATGAGAGGCAACGAGTACTTATTTTTACGGTGACATGATTCAACTCCCGATAATCAATACAAAGTCGATACTCCATCTTTCTTCTTTATGAATGTAATGTGAGCACCCAAAGAGAAGTACTAGGATGAATGAAACCGATGCCTAATAGTTATTGTAGTTGGGTTTCTAACTCGAAGTTTAATAGAGCCATTCAATATGGGGTTTTAGAAATGGGTTTTCCATCGGGTTCATCAGTAATGCCCGAGAAAATCGGATTTATATGAGAATTAAATTTTTTATTTGATTATGTGAATTAAATGAAATTAATTGATTAATAATGTGAGTAAGTTATGTGAAGGTTGTTCTATGACCTAAAATGTGCAAATGTGGCTAGTATTCTAGCTACGTGCTAGAATTAATTGTTTTGAATTCCCAAGACGAAAATAAATGTTTTCTGCGAAATTCCCGTAAAAATACTATTCATCCGTTTCTACTCGGGAATTAGGTTTGAAATTCTGAGAAATGCATAATGATAGAATATGAAGATGAGATGGAATATCTTATAATATTTCATTTATGGCAAACGAAGTTTTCGCTTGCGGACTTAAAACCTAAGGGTTGAGTAGAATGATTTTAGAGAAGGAAATGAGAAGCGTATAATGAATTACGATAATGATAAAGCGTATATTATACAAGTATGATACTATTTAGTATCTATGTATAATACGAAGAGTTAATACGAAGTACAATACGATTATCGTATGAGTATTATACGGAGAGAATAGTTGAATTATACGTGTAGAATATGATTGGTGTAATGGGCTTAGAATCAGGACATAGTATAATCCAATTGAGTTGGATTATATCAAGCCAAAGTGATTAATTATATTGAGCCCAAGTAATTATGATTTAAAAGCCCAATGTTAGAATTAATTAAGCCCGATCCAAGAAACCGAACCGTGGATCGAATCGGTGGGTCACTGAATGGGTAAAACCCATGGGGCAACCCATGGGGATGACCCATGGGCATGGTGGGCCGGACACTTGGTGTGATAGTAAAGGTAACTACTTGATCACCATGTATTTTACTTAGTGATAAAGTAGTGAATAGTAAGGAGGTTGAACAAATGACTAAAAAGCCCTCCCTATTGTTTTCCTATAAATAAGAAGCATATGTTGGCCATTTTGTGATTTTTCAAAGAACATTCAACATATATTGAGAGAGAGAAAGAGCTAGACTTAATCAACCATTTCACTTTGAAGCTTTTCCTTAGAGTTTCTATCAAGAACACAAAGATCGTTAATGTAATATTCCTTAATAATAGTTTCCATCTCTTTTGATTTCTTTAAGTATGAAGAATTATAAATTGGTGGAGTATGCCACTTATTGAGGAATTAGGATGGCTTGTAATATGTAAAATCTTTATAAGTCATGAAGACATGGAAATCATAAGGGTTGACGTAAGTTTTAAACTGTAGAAAATATTAACTGTTGAGGTTGGTTGTTGACGAACAATTAAACTCCATAAATGTTAATACATGTGCATTTTGCTTGGTTAGGATGTAGATATGAAATTAATGGAGTATTCCATGAGATTTGGCTTATAGAACATTAGTAATGAAGTTACGGTGAATTTTATGGAATTAGACATTAAATGTCGAAAACGTAGAAATTTCGGATTGGTAGTAGAAAGTTGTTGTGAGACTTGAACACATTGGTTTTCAATGTCAACACGTGAGATAGGGTATTTAAGAGTCATGGACTCAAGAATCGTTAGTTTCCGACCTAAAACGAATAAACGAGTATTGAACGCTCATTAACGTTTAACTAACGCACGAAAATGAACTTAATAGTGAATTTTAAGTTAACGGATTCAAACTAAAAATTCTTATATAAACACGTAGAGTGTGTAATTTATGAGTTGTAGGCTTTTGAACGGACCAAATTCGGACTTATAACGGTAAGAAGTTATGAATCCGGGAACCTCACTAAAATTTTTAATCGTCAAAATTTTCTCAGTGTCGAGCAATTCCATGCGGTGCCAAACAAGGCTTAATGTGCCCTTATGTAGCGCCGATCTGAAGTTGTTATAACCCTATCAAGAGTGGCACCGCAGTGCCACTCATGTGAAAGAGTTTCGCCGCAACAACGGGAATGGGACTCGATTCTTGCGCAGATCAGCTGCAGCCATGCTAGGTTTATAAAGCTACGCCGCGGCCAAGGTGGTTTTGTTAGAGAAGCTAGGTTTTGAACTTCAACTATTTTGAGACCTATATGAGTTGAGTTTATATACTCAATGAATGTACTAAGACTATTCCTAGGTTACATATACTGGTGTATATGGTAATGAATTTTGAAATTTAACGTAAGTTGTGAACGAAGAACACAAAGTGTTATTAATGAACCATAATCGATAAACAACATTAATACTTCACCAATGAGGATAGAGTCTGATTAATAATGTTAGATTGTTAATAAGTTGGATGAAGGGTAATAAGTCGAATTGACTTTATTTATGATATGAAGTTAACTAAGATATAGAAGAGAAAGGAATTGGTAGAAATAATGTGAGTAATTGTTTGGTAGCTAATTATATTGTGCTATGTGAATATATCATGTAGATTTCGTAAAGGCTGAGAGCAGTCGATTAAGTTATTTGAAGACGCTGAAAGGCAAGTTTTCTTAACGCTTGTCTAACCTTCAAGTTAGTCATGTTTTATGTGATTCATTGTACTAAATTGCATGACTGATTTTAAAGAAAGGGTCAATGCCAGTTTTAACTCGGCTAGACTATTCGTAAGATATAGATTGATTTGTCTACATCTCTTTCTATATAGAAATGATAACACTATCCTATGCCAAGTAATTGGTACGGATTCGAAGGTAAGGTTTGTCTATGAACAAACAAAAGTATTTTTCATCGATTATTCGATGGGCACGCGAGTTTGCCAACACTTAAACGTAAATACGTTTAATGGATGAATGTTGATCAACATAGAGTACTATAGGCTAATCACCTAGAAGTGCTCGTAAGTAATGTCAGATGTACAACCTTAGTGATGTGATGTCCTTTTCAAGTATGAAAACAAAAAGCTATTGTTCATGGTCTATCGACCGGTTCAGAATTCCTAATATATTCTATACTTTGGGAATTAATGATATGAATTGTTAAAGTATTAATGTTTCATGATACTTCATAACTATTTGTTCAATTATGTACATTTTGTCATATAATTCACAAATGTGGTATTGATATTATCCTTTGTTAAACTTGTCGAGCTTGTTATGCTCACTACTTGCGGAATTATATGTTTTGCAGCTAAATTTGAACGCATCGAGAATGCTAAGAGAGATAAGGCAAAGATAAGATGGATAATTAACCATCATGTAATAGATTAGTATGTTTAGACATTATTATAGCTTACAAACAACAAACAATGTAATCGGGGATTTATGAATCTGGGAAAAGATTTCACTTTGATTATAATAAAAAAGATAGTAATTACATTCATTACGTTGTATTTCAATGGAATGATTGTATAGTTATGAAGTACTGTAGTAACACCATATGCCCGGGTTGGAAGATACCCTGAATTTGGGAGCATCACAAAGTTGGTATCAAAGCATTAGGTTATTAAACTTAAGGGGAAGAACCTTAGGCTAATAACCTCGTAAGGAAGGTAAAGTTCAAGAAAAAATTCAAGTCAAATGAATTAATAAGGTATTGAGAAAACTCAAAGATCAAAGATTAAAAAGATGGAAATTAATCTTAAAAAATTAAATGTGATTTGTGCTTATACTATTGTGTATTATGAACTAATCAACGTGTTATGTGTTTTATAGATGTCAAACGATAGCTTGATGTTTGAGACATTCACGTGATAAGTGAAGAGCCTAAGTTGAACAAGTGGAGATAGTACTACATGCCAAAGGTGGAGGTACCCATAGTGGTTTTGGAAGACTTCGATATAGAAGATATACATTTTGAGGAGGAGTACTCCGAGGAAACAATGGGCATAGCATCATATTTGAATATAATAATTGACATGGAGGAGGAGATAGAGGTAACATCGATTAATACGGTGGTACCTACTCAGAAGCCAACACCTCCGGATGCAATGAGATCATTGTACCTAGTAGTGTAGGATAGGAATATGCATCTGCGCACTGTGGTGCAGATACAGAATGAGGAGATAACTCCCTATATGAGGCGAAGGAATCTGCAGAGGCGGATTTTGAGTCGGAGCACGATGAGAAAGTGCTGATGACGGATAAGGCGAGGGATTATAAGAAAGAGGTCATAAAGCTTCGAAAGAAACTAGTTGAAAAAGACCAGAAGATAGGTAGGATGTCATACATCCACAAAAGCGCCATGAGGATTTCAAAATTTGAAAATTGCTTGTTATTCTAT